>CP129449.1:84097500-84697500 GCA_030445155.1 Quercus variabilis
AAATAACCAGTTAATGATGGCTGAACCAGGCCAACGACCAGCAGAGTCCAGAGCTTCCCAGCACAGTGATCCTTTCCTCAACCTCAAACGAAGAGATGATCGTGAAGGAAGTGTACATATAATGCATGATGAGAGGAGCCAGTCACGAGGTGATAGTCGTATCTCCCATGTAGATGGCAACGGGGCCATGCAGCTGGAGATTGACCGGTTGAAAAGGGAGCTACGCCATGCAAAAAGGAAGAGAGCTTCCTCGGACAGTGACGTTTCTTCTGGTGATGAAAGAGACATCAGTTACAAACAGAGATCTCGAACTCCACCCAGTGAATCTTCTCTTATGAAGAAGAGTTCCATGACAAGCGGCAGTTTAAGAGCCCTCTACTTAGGGGTGTAGGAAACGATGCTATGAGTAAAGCCCTGGACCAAATATCTAAGTCACCTTTCATGCGTAGAATTGAAGGGGCGAGACTTCCCTGACGTTTTCATCAGCCAACATTCACCATTTACAATGGGCAAACGAATCCTGTTGAGCATGTGAGCCATTTTAACCAAAGAATGGCTGTTTATTCCAAAAACGAAGCCTTGATGTGTAAAGTCTTTCCATCCAAACTTGGACCCATTGCGATGAGATGGTTTGATGGCCTAAGGGCAGAATCCATAAATTCCTTTCATGAGCTCACCCAAGCATTTGGTTCCCGGTTTGTGACATGCAAAAGAGTTCCTAGGTCAATAGCTTCCCTGTTGTCCTTGAGCATGCAAGAAGGGGAGAATCTTAAGACATACTCGGACAGATATTGGGAAATATTTAATGAAATTGAAGGTGATTTCAACAAGGTGGCTATAAATACCTTTAAGCTCGGCCTTCCGTCCGAGCACGGTTTAAGAAAATCCTTGACTGGCAAACCTGTTACCAACATGCGTCAGCTCATAGACCGTATTGACAAGTATAAAAGAGTTGAGGAGGATCAATAGCAAGGGAAGGGAAAGGACAAGGTTATCCCCCAAGAGAGGAGAGATTTCAGGTCGGACAGATACAACAACAACAAGCCGCGTAGGGATTTCGCTGGGCAGTCAGGATCAGCAAATCTTCAAGCAGTCAATGTTGTATTTAAAGAGCAAGCGCATCAAATTCTGGAAAAGATTAAGAATGAACCATACTTTAAGTGGCCGAATAAGATGGTGGGAAACCCAAAAAGGCATAATCATAACCTTTATTGTCAGTATCATCAGGACCATGGGCATACTACAGAGGATTGCAGAAGTCTCTGGGATCATTTGGACCAACTTGTCCGTGAGGGTAAATTGAAACAATTCTTGCACCACTCCAGTGGCTGAGGAAGTCAGGCAAGCTCGGAACCCCGAAGAGATGATTCTTCAAAACCCTCATTGGGAACTATCAATGTAATCATCGCCGCACCAGGGAGAACAGGATCCTGGCCATCTTGGATAATGTCTGTTGCTCATTTACCCACAGGAGACAGTAATCAGGATTCGAAGAGGGCTAAAAGGGAGAGCCCACTGATACTGGGCTTCTCGGATGAGGATAAGATCGGGACCATCCAACCACATGATGATGCCTTAGTAATTACCCTTAGAATTGGAGGATATGATGTGAAAAGGATGATGGTGGATCAAGGCAGTAGGGCTGAGGTAATATATCCTGACCTCTACAAAAGGCTAAACTTAAAATATGAGGACTTAACTTCCTATAGTTCTCCTTTGGTGGGCTTTGATGGGAAAGTAGTCATTCCGAGGGGCCAAATACTGCTACTTGTGCAAGCTGGTATGGAGATAGTAGAGGTAGATTTTATTGTCGTGGACACATATTCACCCTATACAGCAATCGTGGCCAGATCCTGGCTTCATGCACTGGGGGTTGTTCCCTCTTCTCTGCACCAGAAGATTAAATACCCATTCGAAGGCAAGGTTCAGGAAATTTTGAGGGATTAGTCGGTGACCAAAAGATGCCTGGTGGCGGCCATACAACATAAGTCCAAAGCTGAGTCCTAGGAGAAAAGTTATAGCAGTTAAAGCATGCAGCGACTCTTATCGATAAAACAGCCGAAGAGGCCAAATGTGAAGATTTGGTAAAAGTCACTATTGGGGACGACCCAGAGAAGTTTTTTCAAGTCGGCTCACAATTGCCACCTCAAGAAAAGGCAGAATTAGTAGAATTTCTCAAAGGGAACATAGATGTATTTGCTTGGAATGCTTATGAAGCCCTAGGGGTGGATCCAGAGTTTATCTGTCACCATCTCAATTTCAACCCCCTGGTTATCCCTAAGAAACAGCCTCCTCCGCACCCATCTAAGGAGCATGCTGACGCAGTACGAGAGGAAGTAGCGAAGCTTAAGCAGGCTGGAGCCATTAAGGAGGTATTTTATCCTAAATGGCTAGCTAATACTGTAGTGATGAAGAAGAAGAATGGGAAGTGGGGAGTGTACATAGATTTCACAGACCTCAATAAGGCGTGTCCGAAAGATCCATTTCCCATGCCTAAAATTGATCAGCTAGTGGATGCAACGGTAGGGCATCCCCGAATGAGTTTCTTAGATGCCTTTCAGGGCTATCACCAAATACCCCTGGCCCTGGATGATCAAGAAAAGATTGCTTTTGTTACCCCTATTGGGAACTACCACTACAAAGTGATGCCATTTGGCTTGAAGAACGCAGGACCTACATACCAAAGAATGATGACAAGGATGTTTGAGCCGCAGTTGGGAAAGAATATCGAGATTTACAAAGATGACATGGTGGTGAAAAGCAAAGTTGTTTTAGGGCATGTAAAGGACCTTAAAAATATTTTTGAAGTTCTTAGAAAGTATAAATTGCGTCTAAACGCATCCAAGTGCTTGTTTGGTGTGGGGTCAGGCAAATTCTTAGGCTACACGGTAACTCACAGGGGAATTGAGGTAAACCCCAACCAGATAAAAGCCATTAACAATTTGCAGCCACCTCGGAATCCCAAAGAAGTCCAGAAGTTGACTGGCATGGCTGCTGCTTTGAACCATTTTATCTCTCAGTCAGCAGATAGATGCAGATCTTTTTTCTTGTTAATCAACAAGTGGAAGGGGTTTGAGTGGACAGAAGAATGCGCCATAGCTTTTCAGCAACTTAAGGAATATCTAGCTCGGCTCCCTATCATGTCTAGTCCTGAAATAGACGAAGTCTTATATGCTTATATTGTTGTGGCCCCCTATACAGTTAGTTTGGTATTGATAAGAGTTGATGGCGGTATACAAAAGCCCATTTATTACATGAGTAAATCATTGTATGAAGCTGAAATTCGTTATTTGCCATTAGAAAAAGCCATTCTGGCAGTTATGCTTGGTACACAGAAGTTGCCTCATTATTTTCAAGCACATACAGTCGTTGTCCTCACTCAGCTCCCACTTAAAACCATACTCCGAAGTGTTGACTACATAGGAAGGATTGCTAAATGAGGCACAATCTTAAGGGCTTTTGACATCAAATACATGCCTCGCACTTCAGTCAAGGGCCAGATTCTTGCAGATCTGGTGGCCGAGTTCATTGAGCCTCATTTAGAAGAAGTAACACCAACATAGGACATGGATGAAAAATCGGTTGGCATGATTTTTCAACAGGGTCCCTTATCTTGGGAAGTATACGTGGATGGCGCAGCGAACCAAAAAGATTCCGGAGTGGGATTAGTGCTGATATCCCTTGAAAAAATCACCATTGAAAAGTCATTGAGACTGGACTTCTCGGCTACCAATAATAAGGCCGAATATGAAGCTCTATTAATGGGAATTATCATGGTTCAAAAGATGGACGGAAGGACAATGGAGATGTTTTCAGAATCAAGGTTAATCATTGGCCAAGTGAAGGGAGAGTTTGAAGCTAAGGATGAAAGAATGCAAGAGTACTTAAACCAAGTCAGACACCTTCAATCAGAGTTTTAATCTTTCACTTTGCTGCACATTCCCAGAAGTGGAAACACATATGCGGATTCCCTAGCCACTCTCGCAACTTCCTCGGTGCAAGATTTGCCTTGAGTTATCCTCGTGGAAGACTTGTATAAACCCACTGAGATGAAAGGAGAGGCAGTCCAGATACATCAAATCAGAGTTAAACCCAGCTGGATGGACCCTATAATCAAATTCTTGAGGGAAGATGTTTTGCCTGAAGAGAAGTTAGAAGCTGAGAAAGTGCGGAGGAAAGCCACTAGGTTCTGGCTATCCGAAAACCATAAGTTGTATAAACGTTCATTTTCGGGGCCATATTTGTTGTGTATACACCTTGAGGAGACCCAATCAATCCTTGAGGAATTACACGAAAGAATTTACAGAAGCCACACGAGGGGTAGGTCCTTGGCACATAGAGCCATTACCCAGGGCTATTGATGGCTAAACATGCAAAGAGAAGCCCAGGAATACGTGAAAAAATGTGATCAATGCCAACGATTTGCACTAAACATACACCAGTCTGGGGAGTCCTTAATCCATTGTCCAGCCCATGGCCATTTGCTCAGTGGGGCCTAAACATTGTGGGTCCATTCCCTAAGGCGGTAGGAAATAAGAGGTATCTGCTAATCGGCATGGATTATTTCACCAAGTGGGTTGAAGTCGAACCTCTTGCTAACATCAGAGATGTGGACGCAAATAAGTTTGTTCGGAAAAATGTTGTCACACGGTTTGGAATTCCTCATACACTCATCTCGGATAATGACCTTCAGTTTGACAGCAAAACATTCAGGAGTTATTGTTGTGAATTGGGAATCACAAACAGGTATTCTACCCCTGCTTACCCCCAGGGAAATGGACAGGCGGAAGCTGTGAACAAAGTCATAGTAAACGGACTAAAGAAAAGGCTGGATGATGTAAAAGGCAAATGGGTGGAAGAACTACCATATGTCCTTTGGACATACAGGACTACGCCTCGCAGATCTACTGATGAGACCCTCTTCTCAATGACTTATGGAGCTGAAGCTGTCATCCCTCTGGAGGTTGGTTTCCCAACGCTAAGAACTAATTCATACAGTCCGAGTAGCAACGACGAGCAGCTAGAGCAAAATTTGGACTTGATTGAAGAAAGACTAGAGAATGCAATAGTCCAATTGGCATACTACCAACAAAAGCTCAGATAGGGTTACGACGCCAACGTAAAAGTAAGGCCTTTGTCACCTGGTGATCTGGTGTTAAGGAAGGTTGTAGGCGCTGCGAAGAACCCAGCTGGGGGGAAGTTAGGACCCAATTGGGAAGGACCATATCGTATTACTTCAGGGGCTGGCATCGGAGCATATTTTTTGGAATATTTAGATGGTCATATAATACCATGACCATAGAATGTAAACAACCTAAAAAGGTATTATTATTAAACGAGAATTTTCCTTGAGAAATTTGTCTGTTTATTACATAAGAGTCTTGTATGTCTTACCATTAGAGTTTTTATAAGTACTTAAACTTAAACTCAGTTATGCCTGAAGTCCTCGGATCAGATGATATGGGTTAGTTAGCACTCTATTAGAGTTTTTATAAGTGTTTAAACTTAAATTCAGTCATGCCTGAAGTCCTCGGACCAAATGATATGGGTTAGTTAGCATTCCATTAGAGTTTTTATAAGTGTTTAAACTTAAACCCAGTCATACCTGAAGTTCTCGGAGCAGATGATATGGGTCAGTTAGCACTCCATTAGAATTTTTATAAGTGTGTAAACTTAAACCCAGTCATGCCTGAAGTCCTCATACCAGATGATATAAGTTAGTTAGCACTCCATTATAATTTTTATAAGTGTTTAAACTTAAATCCAATCATGCCTGAAGTCCTCAGACCAGATGATATGGGTTAGTTAGCACTCCATTATAATTTTTATAAGTGTTTAAACTTAAATCCTTAGTTAGCACTCCATTAGAGTTTTTATAAGTGTTTAAACTTAAACCCAGTCATGCCTGAAGTTCTTGGACCAGATGAAATGGGTTAGTTAGCACTCCATTAGAATTTTTGTAAGTGTTTAAACTTAAACCCAGTCATGCCTGAAGTCCTCGGACCAAATGATATGGGTTAGTTATCACTCCATTAGAATTTTTATAAGTGTTTAAACTTAAATCCAGTCATGCCTGAAGTCCTCAGATCAGATGATATGGGTTAGTTAGCACTCCATTAGAGTTTTTATAAGTGTTTAAACTTAAATTCAGTCATGCATGAAGTCTTCGGACCAGATGATTGGGTTAGTTAACACTCCCTTACAGTTCTTATTAATGTTTAAACTTAAATCCAATCATGCTTGAAGTCCTTGGATCAGATGATATGGGTTAATTAACTTATGATAAGCCTCTTCGGTCATGTATTTGGTTTAGAAACTGTGCTCAGTAGTACTCTTTGTAAGTGTTGTACTAGAAAATATATAAAACCTTCATACCATTCATTGTTTATTATATTCATTACCAATTCTTATATGATTTATTTCTTCCCAGTATTTGTATAAGTTATTTGCATAACTGGCAAGATATCATTGTTAAGTCTACTCAGACTATAGTAGCTATCGGTTAGCATCATTTGCAATAACAATGAATTTTATAATATGTGCAATAAAGATATAGAAAATAAAAGAAGAACAATTTCATTGATCAAAAAGAAAGTACTACTGATGATTTAAAGAAAAACTTTGTGAGATTAAGTGCTTGAGTTCGCTGGAGAGTGAGAAATTGTGAAATAAAGGAGAAATGATCTCCTTTGAGACATTATATAAGGGCCAGAAAATGGGTGGGAATTATCCCGCCTAAATCCTGAAGAAAAATGTCATTCGTTGGATCAATTGGTCACCGTTGGATGCCAAAGACATAACGCCGCCTGGAACAATTAATAGCGCCTTGTAAATACCGAAACGTCAGACGCAATGATGAAGCGTCTAAATCTATGCTCACACACGCATAAATTCAAGTACTTTTACGTTTCTAGCCTTTATTTCTGTTGCAATTCAAAATCCTATTTTTTCTCCTCGGACATGAGGGAAAAATTAAAATTTTGAGGGGCTATTGTGGGGGTAAAAGTCCAAATGTGTATGTTTGGCCTTAGGCCCCATTTAAAGATATAAGTATATCCGAGGAGGAGTAAAGGATTGGGAAAGGCCCCAGAATGGAGAATTACGTAAGGAAAAGGAGGAGGAGTATGGTCCAAATAGGGTATTCTCCTCGGACTTGAAGAATATTGGTCAAGCATATACTTGGACAGTTTGGGTGAACTTCCAGGAAGTTCCAAAAATAAGGATGAACTTTATGCGCGCCTAAAGATGATAAGAATGGAGAAATATCTAAAGAAAAAGCTGATACCACCGCATTTAATGCATTGCAGCAACTTTTAAGGCCGCATTTATGTGGAGAAGACCCATAAACAGTGCAATCTCAGCTGCCGCCACTCATGGAGAACTAAAAAAGATACCTGATGTGACATGTACTCAAGTGAATGCTTAGATGAAAAACAAGTGTACGATGAAGATGGTTTAAAAGAAAACTATGTAAATAGAAGAAACCTCTCACGAAGAAGGCGGGTGGGGAAGGGGGGAAAAAGGAGGAAAAGAAGAAGAAGAAAAATTTACTGTAGCTCCAAGAGTGACCTTAGCCATTCAAACTATAATTTGTCTCCTCAGACCTAAATTTACTCAAGTTCCCAGCGTTTTTCGTACTTGTTCTTTTAATAAAATCCTGATTAACTGTGGTTGAGTTCACAAACAGCCTAGTTCTTTTACCCACTCTCTACAAATTCATTGTATTAGGCTTAATAGGCTCACATCCCATCTCTTTTGGGCTTGGGCTACAAATCTTGACCCTACAGCTGCCGTTATGGAAGTGACAAGAGAATGGTTTGGGTTTGAAGGAGAGTAAAGTGGTTGATCAAACCGATGGTGGTGATTGCGTCGGAGATAGAGGCTTTAGTTTGTCGAAGGTTGGATTTGGGTTTTTTTTTTTTTTTTTTTAGTCTTTAATTCTGTTTTAAATTTTTTTATTTAGTTAAAATTAATAAATTAATTTTTTTTAATTTAAATGTTGACGTGGCATTTTTTAATGCCAAAAAACATTTTTTATTATTAATTTAGGCCACGTGGATATTAATTTACTATTATTTATTTCTACCGTTTGCCACGTCAATTTTCTCCGTTTCTAATGTAACGGTAAAGACCAAAACGAGAAGCGTTTTTCAGGATAGAGACTAAAAGCGGTAAAAATAAAATGTAGGGACTAAAATGGGAATCGCCTGAAAATGTAAGGACTAAAAGTGGTTTTTCACCAACATTTTTTTATGGCCCTACCAAGTTACAACTAGAAAACTAGACCCATGAGGTCCACAAAATTTGCATACCAAAACTATTCCAAGATATTGAGACATAATGTTATTAGATTATGTATAAGGAGAGTTCTATGGATTTTTACACAACCTTATTCACTCAAATAATAGAGTTAAATATTATTATCGTTTCACTATTAATGTCTATTATTCATTTTTAATTGTTTTAGTTATTCACAATTTCTTACTTCTACTAGAAAGAGTTCTCATGCAACACAACATTAAAAAAATAAAAATAAAAATAAAATTGTGCATTGCATAGGCCTATATCTAGTACTTATAAACAAATGAATCTCAACCATGTTTATAAATATATTAGCAACAATTATTATTTAATTAAATTGTTTATTCAAATTCACACACTCTATACCTATTCTTTTTACTGGCTGCATCAACTTAAGCACCTCCTTTTTCACGCAACTAGAAGGTGCCCTATATGAAAATGCTACAAAAACCCTATTAATACCGTTTTTAGCATGGTTCCCAAGATTCATTTCCATCTTCTTAGCACCAAATATCAGAGAAGTGACAAAAATTGAAGTAAGTTGATGGCTTACCGGTGTTCTATATATTTTTAATTAATATTTAGAGTGTTTTCATGTATTTTAATGATAAAACCATTAACAACAAAATTATCATTTAAAACAGCTGTATCGGGGGCCTCTATCATGTGGGATATGCTCAAACTAATAGTGAAATTTTAAGTTGGAGGAAGCAGATCATTGACTAAGTTGAAGATTACATATTCTGTTGAAATTCAATTGTCTTTGTGACCATCCCTTCAGCATTAAAAAATCCATACCAGTTATCTTAACAACTTCAGACACAGAGGCAATAAAACTTAATAAATAAATGACCCCAAAATTCAACTCTATGATCCTCTTTAATCCTTAGGTGAAATTGTAACTCAATTATTTGCTAGAATATGTTTAGCACTACCTTTTTGGCATGATTATTATAGACGTTGATCTCAAACTATAAATTTATGGTTTTATTAGAGGTTTAAAATAAAAGTTGTTTCAAATTTTTTTCTCGTTATATATATATATATATATTTAGAATTTTGATCTAGATAGTCATTGAAAGGGGGAAAAGATAGTTTTATTTCAAATCAAAAATTCGTTTTTTCATCTTTAATTCCATACTATAATGTGGAATCCACAATAAATTAGAAGTAATAAAGTTGAAGAAACAAAAATTTGAATTAACACTAACTAAAAATAAATATATTATTTATATGTTTATACATATGTTTGAACGTAGACTTGAGTTGTGTAACACATGATATGGCTTAGCTTAGATGTCATATACAAATGTTAAAGGGGATGGCATGGTTGTTGTTGGTGGTTTGTAGATAATTAGTTCAACTTTAGGAACAAATAAGAAATTTAAAGTTTTGAGGCGATGTTCAACCCACTCGAATAGCTACATCAGACCCATATTATTTCAAAGCGTAGCTCAGCCCAAAAATAATATATGTTGCTATTGTTAGTCATATGTTACAAGTTTTGAGTTAAATAACAAAAATCTTATGAATAACTTGTTTGTATTTCACTTTATACTCCCTCAATCACTTTCCAAAAAAATAATAAATAAAGGTTTGGAGGTATGACAAGGGATTCTCAAAGAACTTGAAACAATCAGTATGAACTGATTTCCGAATGAAAGGTTTCAAGATGAGTGTTTTAAAAACATTTTCTTATTTAAGATATAATTTATTTTATTTATATGTTTTTTTTTCTTTTCTAAATGAAGTATTTTGTATGTGTATATATATAATATTGAGTTGACATTGATATTATCTAACCAATTAACCTTTTCATATAACATAGTAAACATTAGATGATTATTAGAATCAGTTAAGTTGAAGAAACGTTTGAATTAAATAATTATTGTTGCTTATATGTTTATTTATAAATACAGTTATGATTTATTTGTTTATAAGTATGTTTATGATTAACATGGTTATATCTCTAATGGTTTTTTTATGCAAGTTTTTTATATATGACCTATCTTGCAAGAATAGGCTAATTAGGACTTTTCTATAGTGTTTTGTTTCTAATTTACGTAACTATATATTTTTTACAAACATATTAAATATTTTTTAGTATTATTAAAAAAATCATTAATTATTCCTAGTCTTCTACATTTTAGCATCACATTTATAATTATCGAACTATTTTTTATGTTGTTCAACCAAGTATGGCTTGGGTTGTAAGAAAAACACATTTATATTAGTTTAATGGTTTTTAGTCCACAAGTAGATTTGACATCATTATAATTGATGTTGATTTCAGAGTATAAGTTTAATGATTTTTTTAGAGATTTTGTTTCAATGTTTGCACTTATTGTAGTTACATATTTGTTTAGAGTTTTGTTTTAGATAGTAATTGGAAGAAGGGCCACACCGCCGGGGGGGGGGGGGGGGGGGGGGGGGGGGAGAAGAGTGAGGGATGGAGGGGGGCTCTATTTCAAATCTAGAATTTGTTTGTTCAACTTGACCCAAAATAATTTTCATTGTTTATATATTTTTATATTTTTATACATATATTCAATTTTTTTAGATAAATATATCTAAGATTTATACGTCTATAATTGTGTTTAGGGTTATTATATAAAATATTGGTATTATCTCACTTATTAACCTTTTCATAGAAAACATTGGATGGGCGGAGTCGAAAAAACTTTTTAATAAATAATTTTAGATATTGGTATGATTATAAATATGGTTAAGATTTATTTGTTTATAATTAAGTTTAAGATTAATATGGTTATATGTTTAATGGTTTTTTAAGTGAGTGTTTGATAACCTGACCTATTTTGTTACTAAAGGGCTTTATAGAAATCTTGTTCTTTTGAGGGGAAGCCAAATTCTATGAAAATTGAAAATTGGCTCCTATAAATAAGGATTTGGAAGAAATGGATCATGAGAGGGGTTTTACCATTAATATGTCTTGACATGGGGAAAGTGTTTGCCACACTTGTGCTATATTCCAAAACGATTCGTCATGTTACAATCAAGACTCCTCGTAATCATTTACATAGCCTCGTTCGACCTAGTTAATGTGGGACTCAACACTATGAGAGATCGTGATCTTGGCTTGCCAATTGGTTCTAATCAGCCAAACCCACACGAATGGGTAAGTTTGTGATCGTGTCCATTAAAATGGAAAGCCCACTTGAAAACACATTTCCCCCCAAATCATGTGTTCATAATATAGTAATTACTTATTAAGGAAAAAATAATAATAAAACCTTTATAAATAATACACGCTTCATTGAATCATTGAATTTGAAATTACATGCTTCATTGAATCATTGGCAAAGTGGGTGCTTAACACCTCACTTTGTAATTTAACTTCAAAAATTACAAGGCCTTGATCCTAAGTACAAGGGTGCACTATCTAGAACTCTTGATCTAAGTTTTGAAGTTAAATTACAAAGTAAGGACTTAAGCACCCACTTTGCCAAATAGGAACTGGTCTTCTAAAGTATAGTGGCCAAATTATATGTTGTTGGAAATATTTTAGTGAAAAGGTGTAGTGATGAGTATTATATAGGTCATTCATGGCAATAATAGCCTATAATTATTGGTTACTAAAACCTTATGATAAAAGTTCAACAACTAGATTACCCATTATTGTCCAACAACTATTTTTCTCATAATTGCCCAACAACTATTTTATCCTTTATTGTCAAACATAAATTCCCAAACAGCTAGAAAATGAAGAATAATAAAAGTGTTTGAAACACACACCCACACCAACACATGTCCCATCACACAAACATGTAAAATCATAAAGCATATCATACAATCATATTGGATGAATTGAAATATGAATTTGGAACATGGAAATTTGAACTATGAAATTTGAAACATGAAATATGATATTTGAAAAGAACATATGAATAGCACAAAACATGAATTTATTTTGAGGGAGTTAAGGAAAAAAAATTTGACTAGAGTTTTGATATAACTTGGTTGTAGCTAATGGCTACAACTTTACTCAATATATTTTTAATTGGATGTGAATTTTGATAAATCTACCATGTCTGTTAGGAATATAAAGAACATGCATTCCATTGGTTAAATTTTTAAAATATGTAATCATATTAATTTTTTCAATAGAAGTTGTAAACATTTGCTACAACCAAGTTTATAACCAAACTTTCCCCATTAAAGTATAATTGAAAAAAATGTATCAAGATTTCACATTAGGTGAATGATGTGGTATAGCTTGGAGCATTAAAATTTAAGTTGGTAGGTGCCTAGTTTGAATACTCAACAATATGGTTAACAATGTAGCCAACTAGACATGGATCATACATTTCCACACGTCTAGGCACAATGATTTTCACTAAACTTATATTAAGCTTATTAATCTGAAGTCCTATAATAATAAATAAATTTAGAAATCAGACGAAGATACACCATAACATTTTCATCTTTAGTTTTAATTATATTGCAAGGAATTAATGGTTGTAAAGTTGTTAATATATATTTATATCTATGGAAAAATAATAAAAACTATCTGGACCAAGAGCTTGTAACTCAGTGACATTGATTGGTTTCTTTTATTAAAAGAACTAAGGTTCAAATTCTCCTTCTACCACTTGTTGTAACAATTATTCTAAAATATAAAAAACTCTAGGCTTCTTAGTAAACAATGGGCCGTGAGCCCGCCAATCTAGAACATTGCGTGAGACCCATCCTTATGTGATAAGGAATGAATATATTATCGGAATACCTAATAATTTTTTAATGGAGACCTTTTTGTTTGAATGACAAGATAATAGGAGAAAAACATGCCCTGTATTGGGTATTTATTTCCTCTCTCTCACGCACTAACTGTGAGAGAAGAGAAACATATATGAGTATGCCTTTTGGAATAATAGGTCTGGGACAAATAACTTTACTGAAAGGTCTAGGCCCGGTTTGGTAACGATGTTTAAATAACGAAAACTGTTGTTTAAACACATTACATATTTCTACATACTTTTTTACCTACACATATTTTCACAAAACTTAAACAACCTAAATAGAAATTTCTTACCATACGGCCCTAATATCTTGAAGCAATGCAATGCAATTTGTTTGAACGCGAGGTCCACATGTTAACAATAAGCAGGAGTAAGACAGCCCAGTACAATGCATGCGATTCTGTTTGTTTGTTTGTTTGTTTTTTTTTTTTTTTTTTTTTTTTTTTGAGAATCATGCATGTGATTCTGTTTGTGGACGGAGATCACTCACTTTTTTGAGCTTATCCTCTTTTCTTTCTGTTACACACTCACCTTTTTATTTTTATTTACTATAAGTATATCGCTAAAGGTGGACAATGTATGTGAATGAGTAGCGGAGGAGAGAGGGAGATCATTTGGGAGTGGCAACACTGAAATGGAAGATTATAATAGGAAGAGAGTTGTATATCTTCTGGCATTCTTAATGATGCTGATTCTCAACGCATACTATTGTCATGCTTCTGCTGTCCAAGTTAAAGGCAACACCACTTTCCCGTGCAATGACGGCCTTGGGGAATGCCTGATCATTGAGGATGAATGGGACCCGAACGTAAGACGCATGCTTCGTAGTGGTTACACAGACAAATCCAGAAATCCTCACAGACGACCTTGCGGCAAAAAATCAGATGCTTACCGTAATTGCATCCATCCTGATTGTAAAAAACTCAGTCCTTACAAACGCTGCTAGAAATCTTGAATCGTTCAAGTGTGTTTCCTTTGGGCTGTCCACTTGTTCTATTGTATCCAATCTCATATATTATAAGTATTATCCAATAACGACTCCCTCCTTGTTGTAAGGGGAAAACAAATGTCAGAATTTGTGTTTTGCTTTATATATATTATGCATGTGTTAGAGAATGTATCTTTTGTTGGAAAACAATTCCTAATTTTCATCATTATAGTAAACGTATATTGCTGTATAAGAACTTCAATTAACTTTTAACTTGAGCAGGAAGTCAGTTCTAAACGGCCTGTCCTCTCTTCTCTCTCTATCTATTCTTATGTGTTTTTTTATTCACGTAAGGTGTTAAAGGCCACAGAAAAAGGCAGAATGGTAGAAAGATTACTTTTTGGGTAACAATTAATGTATAAATCCACATATATTAGAAGCAATGCGAGATAGGTGGGAAAAAGGTATTTTCCTGCCACCAATAAGCCATCTAGCAATGATTTCTATCCCAACAATAGAAGGGTAATCATCTTTCTCATTTGATTTCTTCTTTTGGTTATTTATTTATTTATTTTATTTTTTCTATCTTTCGTTTTGGATTTTGGGTTTTATATCGATGGGTTTGCGGGTAGTGACCACAACACAAACCGCGGCTCCCAAATATTTTCCAGATTCCCAAGTATCTTCCTAGGTGACGTTTATGGCTGGTTGGAGGCTTGATGGTTTGATTTGTTTGAAAAATAGGGGTTTGATTATTAACAGAAGGGGTGAGTTTGATGGTCATAACCACCACGTGAAGGCTGCTGCGGCATCATCTCCGTTGGCGTCTTTGCATGGTTGGAGGCAGTGGTATTTATGTTTTAATTTGATCGGAGTTGATTTTCTGAAACATAGAGATATTGAGAAAGAATTTGGTGTGCTAGACTCTATTCGTTACTTAGTAAAATTTTGTAAAAATTTGACGACATGGCAGTATTGGAAAGTGTAAACTATGAAGGGTTTACACCGCATACCTATCAAGTTCAAATTCTTCAATATCGCAATGGGAAGGTGAAAGCTCAATAAAATAATTCATTCAACTTTAAGTAATCTCACTCTGCTTGATTCTATATAATTTAAAAACTGTAAATATTATTAATAATCAGTTTAATGAAACATATATATATATATATATTATATAATAAAAATTGGGTTTAGACGCCGTGGTTGTGCCATGTGGCTTCACCAAATTGCAGAAATTTTAATAAATTTTTAGATTTTAAGAATAGATATATACATTTTTTTTTTGGATAAATATGACAAATCAATAACAGTTGTGTCTATCTAAAATGTTATCAATAAACCCTGAAATCAATATAATAGAATTTAAATAAAAAAGAGAGATAGAAAAAAAAAAAAAAGTAAAAAACGTTTCTTTAAAAAACATAAAAGGAAAAAAAAAAAATAGATCTAGCTAGGGATTTGTTAAACTAATAATAATATAATAACATGATAATAGAAGGAAAAGCAAATAGAAAAGTTGTGCACTGTTAAGAAATTAAAAATTGAAATTAGAAAGAGACAAAACTATGAACAAAACGAAACAAAAAATAAAAGAAAATCAATTAACCTATTCTTTGGAGTGAAGGTATTGAGGGCGGAACGAATATCTGGTACAGTAAGAGCATCCACATCCGGATGCTAAATCTCATCTTATTTTACAATCGCAAAAAGCTACTTTATCTATTATACCATCTTATTTTACAATACACCCAACATCCCAAAATTCTATATCTCATCCTTTTATTAAAATATTATTTTTTTTAATCTTTCTTTATTATTACTTTTCTAACCATCATTTTTTTGTTGTTTCAAATTCAACTACTTTTTCAAATTTATCCAGTCCAACGGTTGGACACACACACACACACGTTGGAATATCCTCAACAGCCTGCCAATTTTTTTTTTCTTTTCAATTCCTTCCCCCCCCCCCCCCCCCCACACACACACACACACACACGCGCGCGTTGGAATATCCTCAACAACCTGCCAAATTTTTTTTTCTTTTCAATTCCTTTCACACACACACACACACACACAACCTGCCAAATTTTTTTTCTTTTCAATTTCTTTCCAACACGTACACATACACAGAGAACCTGCCAATTCCTTTCCCCCCCCCCCCCCCCCCCCACACACACACACACACACACACACACACACACACAACCTGCCAATGGCAATTTCTTTCCAACACACACACACACACACACACACACACACACACACACACACACACACACACAACCTGGCAATTTCTTTCCAACACAATAACTATCATTTATCAACATATATAATATATTTAAACCAAGTTAAAAACATAATTATCATTTATCAACATACAGTAACTGTTTTAGTACATTATACCAAGTACCAACTTCTATTTATTTAAGTAATCCATGCATACTGATCACAAGCTCACACTGAGACAGTTCATATCTTCACCTAGTACAGAACACAAAGGCGCACAGCCACTTATTTAGCTAATTAATGTCCAAAAGCCCTGCTGGATTGTTCACTACTGAGCCTGTGAAAGAAAATAAGATTGAAGGATGGGTTAGCAAAAGGCATACTGTGGGAAATAAGAGTAGAAAAACTTCTACGAAGTCAAATTCATAATTCCATGTACTAAATGGACAGTACCAAGAAGCGGGCCTTGTAGAATTCAACGAGCTCTTTGGGATCCGTCTTTGTTGGCTTATAAGCATCAATCTTGTTTACCTCCTGCACAAGGTTTACCAAGAATAATTATAATTCAAAAAACCATAACACTGATACAATAGGAACTCGTGCCTCCTTTAAAGCCATGTTTTTCCCCCTTAACAACAAGTGGGGGAGCGGAGGGGGATTTGGACACAAGTTTTCCACCTAAGAATTGGATAATGTCACTAAGTTATAAGACTCTTAACCTTCAAAACCAAGCTTTAAGTGAAGAGAATATAAATATTTTGTATATATAGCATTTGAATGCATGCCCCACCATGCAACAGGTAGATTGATGATTGTTTCTAAACGCAAACAGAAGAGTATGATCAGGCTCAATCAACTCAAGCAAAGGAAATCACAAATCAACAAAAGAGATCTTCCTCCAACTATTAATCAATCTACATTCATTATCCTTTAGGTTTCAGAAACAATACCGAAGACGTGTACTGCCTTTTGGGGGGACAAGGCAAATATTTTCAGTCACAACCTATTACAATTATCTATAGTAACTGCAGCCCCAATGTTGCAACTCAATGCCACAACTTCCAAGCCAAAGCTATCGGTTGATTCAGTTCCTATCAATGAGGTATAGCTTCTAGAACTAATTAATCTTACAAGCAGTAAATCTTAGACCACTAGAACTCACAATTGCCACTAAACATCATATGGGTTCTAACTTACCTCAATCCACTTTGCAAGTTTAGGCCTTCCTGCAGTTATGTCATAATTCCATAATGCTGAAAAGACGATTTGGAATCTTTCAACAAACGGGATGTAAGCTACGTCCGCCTGAAGATCACATAGCTCACAAATCAAAGGAGGAACACTCATATTATAGAAAATATCATTTAATAATCGTATTATTGGTTTCCACTTGCCATATATATATATAGCTAAACAGTCATTGTCGGTAGCATGCGTAAAATAAAATATTAAAATCTGAATCTTTAATATGTTTATAAAGATATACCAAGGTCAATGAATGAGCAAAAGGAAAGCAATACAGCACCAAATAATGATAAAAAATAACATAATGCATTCTTAATCATATATTAATCGAGATTGACCTGAGGAGGTTCCTATGCTTTAATACAATTTTATTGCATGTCATAAAAGGGCTGTATGCAATTGTCCAAAACTTGAATTTGGGTTTGAATGTGCCTTTTAGCCCAAGTCAGCCCTAGTAGTTTAGACCCAGAGACAATGTGATTACCAATTACCTAGATAATTGGTATCAACCCAAAAGACCTAAACAAATCAATGCATACAA
This sequence comes from Quercus variabilis, assembly GCA_030445155.1. Lineage (NCBI taxonomy): Eukaryota > Viridiplantae > Streptophyta > Magnoliopsida > Fagales > Fagaceae > Quercus > Quercus variabilis. The sequence goes on from CP129449.1 coordinate 84,115,502, forward strand.
TTATTTATGACAATGATGATGATGACAAAATACCACTATAATAATGTAACCGAAATGTTATATTACATAAAAAGTCAGGTCCTCTAGTTGCCAGATAGTTTATATGATAGTTTCCTTCAGAGAAAGTGCAGTTCAGTCAAGTTTGGAAATAATCAAGAGATGTGGTCAAAAGAAACAATTTATGAAAACGGTGACTGTCAATGTTAGTTGAAAGCCATCCACTCTCACAAATATTAAAGGTGAAACCCAAAAACTTCAAGTAAGTTACTTCACTTAATACATACAAATTACAGTAAATTACAATTTGGAATCCAAGAGTGAAGACTGCAATTAAAAATATTTATCCAAGAGGGAAGTCCATTGAACTGCAATATTTATTCATGTACTAAAATATTAATCAAGAAATTGAAACACTAGTCTAGTTAATCAATCTTATTATAAGTAAAAATACATCATCAAACATAGAAAGGACATAAGTTTTTCATATAAACAAAAATGATGCGATTACATACGTGGCACAACCTACTGCCAATTGATCAAGTTGGAACAATACATCATCTATACGCACATCAATTATTAATAGCAATAAAAACTAACAGTGAAAGAGGGCAAAACAAAGTGGTAAGAAAAGGAGAAACAGAAGGGGAAGTTTCCCATCAGCTAGCTAATTAGACCCTGTAGAAACCTTTTGTTAAGGGACCACAGAGCAAGAACACAGGGGCAATATGTGCAAACCTTTTGTTCAGTCCCCATGAAACTTCCAAGCTTCTACGAAAAAGTATAAAACTACAAGGTCCCTCAACCTGACACCAAACTATTCTTTTTAACACTTCATTTGAGTAGGGAGGAAGAAAGCCATAGGGAACAAAACAAAAAGGAAACAAGACGAAAGCTAGAGGTCTTATACTCATCATGTAATATTAAATACTAGCTAGTCTTAACTATAAACATGGGAACATGGTTCCACGTATTATGCCATAGAACAGTGAAGAAGCATTCATCATGGTGTGCACGCATGTAAAGGAAATGGAGATCTTATGTTTGATGGCCACATTTGGACCATCATATTATTTTGTATAACTTGACTTGTATCATCTACAATAGGTAATGATATAGTCTTTCTCTGCGCATTTCAGAAACAAGGCTGGTACATTCAAGTGTGTGTCATAAAAATACTGTGACCAGGTGTGTATGATATGCTGATCACTGACAAGCGAAGTGTTCTGAACAAAAGTGTAACCGCAAAGTAGGACCTAAAAAAGAGGTGTAACCATGAAGATTAATGTAGATCAAACGAACATTAACTACTAAAATTTTCTATCATTACTAACATGGAGTCAAATGTTCTTTGATAGGTGTTATAGATGATGATGACAATATAATGATTATCTAATAAAATTGGGATTTTGGTAATTGAAGTTGAACCTGAGCAAAGTTTCTGAAGATGCTAATCCGACAGAGAACGAAAACCCCTCGTGATGAAGCTGAATTCCACCTCTGCAAACATCAACAGCCATTCTTAGATCAAAACCCAAACACAAACACAAGCTGAATCCCCCTTTTTTATTGCAGAAACACAAACACAAACACAAAACCCACCTAGTAAATTGCTTTGATTTTGATTCTGATTTGATTTGAGAGACCGATGGAGCTTCATGAAGAGATTTTGCAAACAAAATCTTAATCCAAACCCACAAACCCTTGAGATGAATGAATCGGTAAAGGGACGAGTGAATCGGTGATTTTGATGAGTGAATCGGTGAATCCAAACCGATTTATGAGAGGAGTGAATCGGTAAGGGAATATGCTTTGTCGGAATCACTATCGGAGAGAGAGGATCATCGGAGAGAGAGAAGCATCCATAACTGATCGGAGAGAGAGGGGCAGAGTAATGGGTCTCAAGAGAGCACACAGCAGAGGAGAAAGAGAGAACGGAGAAAGAGAGACCGAAGAGAGAGAAAAAATGAGAAATAATGAAGGAGGTGAGAGATATCCCCGGGGGAGACGCGATGAAACCACGCACGCTCTCTAGGGAAGAAGAGGCAGAGTTGGCTCGAAGTAACAAGAAAGTTAAGGACTACCATCACAGTGGCTTCAATGAAGGCTCAAGGGAGAGCTCACCACCTCCAGGTTTTCAGAATGCTGAATTTGTTGACAGAGCCTCCTTCAAGGAGAAGCTAGTGGGTGAGATGCCAGGGGCTTATGCGAAAGCTTTTGATTTTGATAGCCTTATGGAGGAAGACGACTTTTCTGATGGTGAAGATGGGGAGGATAACGGTCAGATGCGAGATGGTTGGGTCTCGTACAAGCTAACGAAGGATACCAAACGGCGCATTAGAGGACCCTGGTCCAAATCGATTATAGTCAAACTCGTTGGAAGAACAAATAGCCTCATTTACATGCGGACCAAACTGAACCAAATGTGGAGGCCGATGAGTAGGATGGACTGTGTGGACCTTGGGATTGGCTTTTTTCTGGTCAGGTTCTATTCTAAAGAGGATCTTGATAGTGATCTAAAGAAAGGCCCATGGTTTGTTGGTGACCAGTTCCTATCCATCAGGCCTTGGGAACCGTTCTTTAAGCCATCGACAGTGAATGTTTCTCTGATTGCAGTCTGGATCCGGCTTTATGAACTTCCCATCGAACTCTATGAAGCGGAGGTTTTAAAGGAGTTAGGAGAAACCATTGGTAAGGTCCTAAGGATCGATTCTCATACGGCAATGGAGGCTCGTGGCAAATACGCTAGATTGTGCATCCAGATTGACATCAACCAACCTTTAGTAAACACAATCCTTATTGGTCGTTTTGAGCAAGCTGTGAGCTATGAAGGCATCTAGAGCCTCTGCTTCTCCTGTGGAAGGCTTGGACATAAAGTGGAAGCATGCCCTTATACCATACGAAAGAGAAAGGAGAATGTGGCACAGGACGGGGAAGGGCTACCCAACCAAGGTGAGCCATTACATGAAGCACAGGCTGATCAATGTGCTCAGGCCGGTAAAGACATGGCGGAGGTAGGTACGACTACGGAGGAGGACGGTTAGTATGGACGGTGGATGGTTGTTAGCAGAAGGACAAGCGGGCGTAAGGGAACAAACTCCCTTGTCAGTACGGATAGTACTAACAAACCAGCTCGGAATGCCATGCCACAACAGACTCCTAAAAACTCGGAATGGAGGGGCCCGTCTAATGGTCCAGCTCATGTGCAGTACATATCACGTAAGGATCGTTTGCATGACTCTGGGGGGCATTACAAGAGGACCGAACCGGTCTGGATTCCCATTGGTTCTGGGTCGAGCTCCACGGAAATGAAGGAAAGAGTCGATTTGGGCCAACAGGATAGTGTTTTATCGGCTAAGGAGGCCAATGTTCATGATGATGGTAATGGGCTTCGCCAAAGCTCGTATTCTCAAGCCTAACTCCATAGGGAATATCCGAATTCCATTAAGGGTAAAAAAGTCTTGGCAAGGGGCTTATATACTCTACCTAACACTAACCGGTCCTCTGTGAGGAATCTTCCAGTTGCTAAAGTCAATCCCCTGCCTCCCTTCCATGCCTCTTTACCTGAACGTGTGCCTCCCTTTCCTGTTGATCATACATTCAAATTCACGGCATTTTCTAGTGTTCCTTCGCCTCCTGAGGTGAGTACGGTAGGTGAGTCTTCTAATTGTAAACTCATTGTTGACGAATATGGCCAACCCACCAATGGGGGGGATGAAGATATCATTGTTGAAGAGTTGTCGAGTCCCTGTTCTAAAGAAGGTTCAATTTATGAGGAAGTGGGGATGGATAGTTTGGTATCGGAGGGAGGGGATGGTATCCCTCCATCTGGTTGATTTTTATTGCCTCTTTTGCTGGTTTAATCATGAATTTTCTGATTTGGAATAGTAGAGGTGCCTTAAAACCCTCCTTCCAGCCGTATATTCATGAGTTATCTCAGCGACATGATCCGGCCATTCTTGTAATTATGGAGACCAAGTTGGGTGGAAGCAGAGCTAAAGAAGTCACAGACAGATTACCTTATGATGGTGCTATTCATACGGAGACGACTGGTTTTACTGGTGGTTTGTGGTTGCTGTGGAAAGATGATCAAGTAGAGATTGAAGAGTTAGCTAAAACAGAGCAGGAAATCCATGTTGAAGTCAAGGTGCGTGCCTCTAATTTTTCTTGGATTTTCTCTACTATTTATGCTAGTCCTAGGAGTGAAGAGAGGAGTGTTTTATGGAATAATCTGTACAAGGTTGCTGGGCTTCATAATAAGCCTTGGATAATGGTAGGGGATTTTAACGAACCTCTTGTCCAAGATGATAAATTTGGTGGAAGAGGGGTTAGTGTAAATCGATCTCTGGCTTTTAAAGATTGCTTAGATTGTTGTAGTATGGTTGATATGGGTTTCTCTGGTCCAAGGTACACTTGGAAAAATAAGCGGGATATGAGTAATCTGATTATGGAAAGAATTGATTGTTTTTTCATGAATCCGGATTGGTGTGTCCTCTATCCTGAGGCAAAAGTAACCCATCTTCCTCGTTGCCACTCCGATCATTGTCCGGTTCTTTTGGAGTCAATGCCGCTCAGATCAGTTCGCCTTAATCTTCCATTCAAGTTTCAAGAATTTTGGCTCTCAGATATGTCTTTTCCTAGTGTGGTTTCCAGTGCTTGGAATTGCAACAGGAATCTTGCTGAGTCTATTGAGGTTTTCTCTAAAGAAGCTACCATTTGGAATAGGGATCATTTTGGGAATATCCATCAGAAGAAGAGGAGAATTATGGCAAGAATCTATGGTGCCCAAAAGCTATCTCCAATTGGCCGAGCTCCTCCCTCCTTAATCTTAAGAATAAGCTGCATCAGGAGCTGGAGGTGGTCCTTGATCAGGAAAGGGATCTCTAGAGGCTTAAATCTAGAATAAATTGGATGATTCAAGGGGATCGCAATACCTCTTTCTATCACGTTTCTGCCCTAGCTAGAAGGAAAAGAAATCACATTGCCTCGGTTAAAGATGAGAGGGGAGAGTGGCTAATGGTTGAGAGTGAAGTGATGGAGCATTTTAGAAATGGTTTTATATCTCTGTATACCACTTCCCTAGAAGAAGCCTCTCGGGTGCCGTGGCACGATGCGCGTGGGCAGGTGCATTTGTCTGAGGAAGCTAAGGACTCTATCGATGGCATGGTTACCTTGGAGGAAATTAGAGACACTCTTTGGTCTATGAAACCGTACAAGGCGCCGGGTCCGGATGGTCTTCACGCCGGGTTTTTTCAACGTTTTTGGTTTGTGGTTGGGGGGACTGTTTTGGAGGAAGTAAGGAAAGTCTTCAGTGATAGGAAGGTGCCGGAGTACCTTAATAGGACTCACATTGTGCTTATTCCCAAAATCCAAGGCCCAGAAACCATTGGTAATTACAGACCTATTAGTCTTTGCAACACTATTTATAAGATCATCACCAAGGTTATCGTTGCTCGAATTAGACCTCATTTAGAGTTTCTTGTCTCGCCTTACCAAACGGCTTTCGTTCCAGGTAGAAGAGGGGCGGACAATGTTATTATTGTTCAAGAGTTGATCCATTCTATAGGGCAGAGCCAAAGGTCGAAAGGGGTATATGGCTATTAAGATTGATCTTGAAAAAGCTTATGATAAGATTGAGTGGAGTTTTATTAGGGAAATGCTGTTATTTTTCAACTTTCCTACTGCTATTATTGAACTTATTATGAGCTGTGTTTCCTCGGTATCGACTTCTCTACTTTTCAATGGGGGATGTCTTGATTCCTTTTGTCCTTCTAGAGGTATTAGACAAGGAGACCCCCTTTCTCCTTATCTTTTCATCCTTTGCATGGAATACTTGGGTCACTTGATTGAAGAAAAGTGCGAAACTAAGCTCTGGACTCCTGTGAAAGCTTCTGGGAGTGGCCCTTTTTTCTCGCATTTATTCTTTGCGGATGACTTGGTGCTGTTTGCAAGTGCGAATCAGGATAACTGTAATACCATTAAGGCTGTGCTGCATAATTTTTGCCAAAGATCCGGGCAGAGGGTGAGTGAAGCCAAATCTCGTGTTTTTTTCTCTCCCAATGTGGATCCGGATCATAGAGAGCACCTCTCTGGTATTCTTGGGTTCAACTCGACTCCAAACCTTGGCAAGTACCTGGGATTTCCTTTAAAACATTCAGGTGACCGCAAGCATGATTTTGATTTTGTGTTAGATAGAGTCAAGAAGAAGCTGGCAGGGTGGAAAGCTAACTTACTCTCTATGGCTGGCCGTGTAGTTCTTATTCAAGCGTCCTCCTCAACTATTCCGAATTATGTGATGCAATATGCTTCTCTTCCTAGTAAAATCCTTAATGGCATTGATAGGGTTAATAGAAATTTCCTATGGGGGACGACAGAGCATGCCAAAAAGATGCATTGGGTTAATTGGGACGAAGTGACTAAGCCAAAAGAGGCAGGTGGTTTGGGGTTACAAGCTGCTAAAGGAAGGAACACGGCGCTTCTGGCAAAGCTTAATTGGAGGTTTCACAAAGAGGGGAATGCCCCCTGGGCTAAGGTTCTTAAATTCAAGTACTGTAATAGACAAAGAATCAACGCTAGGAACGAAGCAAGACTTCCAAGCTCCCCTGTCTAGAAAGGGCTTAAGAAAGGTGAAGAAGTTTTCAAAAAAGGGGTCATATGGATACCAGGTCATGATAGTAGTCTTAATTTTTGGTCTGATACTTGGTCAAAACTTGGTCCCGTCAGGTCTGTTATTCAAGGCCCGCTTCTTCAAGAATCGGAAAATTTGCAAATTAAAGATGTTCTCTCTCCTACTGGTTGGGATTGGAATTCTATTCCTTTCGATCTCCCCTCTGAGGTAAAAGCCGACATCCAAGCTGTCCCTGTCCCCCGTGTGGCGAGGTGTAGCGATAAAATAGCTTGGAAGTTTTCTTCAAAAGGAAATTTTGATATGAATAGTGCCTATCTCTTTGCCAAAAACTCATCAGGTACTGGTTTATTCTCTAGTTCTTGGATTTGGAAGCTTCCCTCCTTGCCTAGGATACAAATGTTTATTTGGAAGTGTATGCAGCAGAGCATTGGTGTTAAGGAGTGCCTAGCCAGAAGAGGACTCCCTCTTGATACTACCTGTCCTTTGTGCCATTCAGAAGCCGAGTCAATCATGCATGCCCTCAGAGATTGTAGCTTGGTCAAGTCCGTTTGGCATCAGTTAGGCAACCACGGTTTGCACTCCTCTTTTTTCTCCCAGGACATCAGGGATTGGTTAACCACTAATGGGGGGCCTCAAGTTCTCTCAAAATGCATTGGGTATTCCTTGGAATGTCCTATTTTCGTTTGCTCTCTGGTTGATTTGGAAACAACGCAACCAAGTTGTTTTCAATAGTAAGAGTGTTAACCCAAATCTTTGTAAGATTATTGCTTTGCAGGCTTCGAAGTTCTTCTTTTGTGCCTCTCACCCAAGTCGGAACAAGCAAATGTTTCTCAGATAAGTGAAGTGGGAGAAGCCGGAGTTGGGTTGGTTGAAGTTGAATACTGATGGGTCTTGGAGCAAAACTTTGGGAAAGGTAGCAAGCGGAGGTTTGATCAAAGATGAAGTGGGAAACTGGGTAGTTGGTTTTTCTAGGAAGCTGGGCAACGTGAACAGTTTCTCGGCGGAGGTTTGGGCTCTTCGTGATGGGCTAATGATTTGCCAACAAATGAAAATCCCTTCTATTATTGTCGAGCTCGACGCAAAGGCTCTTGTGGAGGCTCTGAATAATCCCCACAACAACAATTCAGTAATTTCTCCTTTATTTGATGACTGCAAAGAATTGATTTCCAAAATCCCCCATGTTCGTATCAGACATATATATCGAGAGGCTAATAAATGTGCGGATCGTTTAGGGTATTCCGGCCATGCTCAAGCTTTAGAGTTTATGATTCATTCTACTCCTCCCGTGGACTTGGTCTCCTTTGTTGAGGCTGACTTTCATGGAATTCCTTGTAATAGGCTGTGTCCTGTTTTGTCCCATGTTTGTTAGTTGTTTGTTTTTTTTCTTGTTTACCAAAAAAAAAAAAAAAATATTCCCGGGGAAAAAAAATTAAAATATTTTTTTTTTTATAAGATTCAGCTACAGTACCATCTTACATTTGAGATGGTACTGTAGCTAAATCTCTTTTTTTTTTTTTTTTTTTTGCATATGGGATATAGCTTTCCAGTTGCTGATGGATTTTGGGGCTTAAATGCCAAATGCTCCTAGCATTTGGCATATACAACCCCCAATGTGGATGCTCTAAGAGGGAGAGAAGAGCTATGTGAGGGAAAAAAGAGTCGGTTAGGGTTTTTACTTTTTTTTTTTTTATATATAAAAAAATCGGTTGGGTTAAAGGTTTTTTTTTTTTTTTAAATCTATATATCTATATCATATTATAAAATAAAATAAATAAAAAATATTTGAGTTTCACCTAATCTACTTCTTTTTGTTCATATCATCTTCTTCACAACCTAAAATTCCCACTATATATACACTGTTTTTTGGTGTTTCATTATTTCTACTACGTACTTTACAATTATTTGTTATATTCTTCATTTCTCCTCTCTGCCCTACCTACAACCTTGCAGGTAATTTTTTTTTTCTTTCATCAAATTGAATAGATTTTGCGTATTTGTTGCCTTTTTATTATATATAATATGATTTTTATCAACAATTTTTATAAATAGGTTGTAATTCTAAGTTTGATCATACATTTTAGTGTTTTTTTAGAAGTCAATATAGCAAGCAATATATTTATATTTTTTAATTTCTTATTACATGATTATTTGTTGTTGACATCAATATTTTATTATGGATTTAATTTGTTTTGGCTTTTGTTTGGTGCTTTATTTCGTGTAATCTATATTCTTTAATTAAAAGCAAAATTTGCTGTCAAAGATGAAATTGGATACGAGAGAATCCATTCGTCCAAATTTCTATGTAAGTCTATCTTTACTTAACTCCCTTTTTTTCTTTTTCTTTTTTTCTTATAAGTTAAAAAATTTGGATATTTTTTCATTAATGAATTGAGGTTTTGGCTTACTTTTGTTTCAGCTATTTCAATTATTGAATTCATTATTTTTTCATGTATAATATTAAAAAAACAATATATGTGTTCTTAAAGGGTAAAACACAATACAATTACGAACATTACTTTAACTTAGGATGTTATATTTATTTATTAGTAAGTTAGAATGTTACATTAAGTTAGAGTATTATATTTTTATTTATTATTAATTTAGGATATTACATATGTATACATGTGCTGGTTTAGGGTTGATATAATTTATAGCCATTTGAATGAAATCAACACTAAAACAAGTGATTTAAATATCAAAATAAGAAATAAAAATTAAATTTCTTTTAAGTGTACAAGTACAATTTATGTTTTAATCTTAAATCTTGAATTAATTCTTTTTTCATTTTATTTGTTATTAAATTTAATTATACTATCAAAATATTTAATTATATTATCATATCATATCATATCATATTATATATAATAAAAGTTGGGCTTAGACGCTGTGGTTGCGCCACGTGGCTTCACCAAATTGCAGAAATTTTAATAAATTTTTAGATTTTAAGAATAGATATATACATTTTTTTTTTGGATAAATATGACAAATCAATAACAGTTGTGTCTATCTAAAATGTTATCAATAAACCCTAAAATCAATAGATTTGGGCTTAGACGTTGTAATTGTGCCATACGGTTTCACCAAATTGCAGAAATTTTATTAAATTTTTAGATTTTTAAAAAACTAAAAAAGAATAGTATACTATTAGGACTCTAATTTATTCTTATCATTAAATAAAATTAGATTAACATTATTTTTTATTTGTTAGGTGTGGGGGGGAAAAAGGCCCAATCTAACATAGTGGGCCGAGAGTCCATATGAGGATTACTGTACGTCCGAAAAGAAGGAGATGGTAAGGGCAAGGCCCATCTGGAAGAGGGACCCCCATAGAGAAAAGTGACTACAATCCGAAGAGGTTGCCTTCTGTCCGAAGATGTTATATTCCTCTGATGCGAATAGTATGGATCAATTGAGCGTAAAAAAGGTCAAGATGATCTTCCGAGGACCCCTCCTGATCAAGATAAGCTCTGAGTACACTTGGAGACGATAAGGATGAAGAAATATCTAAAAGAAAAGCTGCTACCACCGTATTTAATGCTCTGCAGCAACTTTTCTGGCCACATTTATGTGGAGAAGACCCCTGAACAGTGTATCCTCACCTACCGTCACTCACACAAAGTTAAAGGAGATGCTTGACATGACATATACTCAAGTAGACTCACAGATGAGGTACAAGTGGACGATGGAGATGAGAATAAGAGAGGTTATATAAAGGAAAGAAGCTCCTAACGAAAGTGGGGAGGGGAGGAAGAGAGAGTAAAAGAATAAGAGATTTATTGTAACCCTAAGATCTGAATTCACCATATAGCTCTTCGGATACCCATTCTTTACGTGTAAATTCATGTTGATTTGTGCTTGAGGCTTGTGGTTAGTTGTTGTTGACCCCATAATCAACCTAACTCTTTCACCCATACTCTACAAATTCATTGTTTTGGGCTTGGGCCACAAATCCTAACCCTACATTAGGATATATTTCTTAAATTAAGGGATAATATTTAACATGCAAAAATTTAATTTAGATAATATTTATCATCTAAATTTTCAAAATTTTAATATTATTAAATTAATATCATTTTATCAGAATATCAAGCTACAAAACTTGATTATTAAGGGATAAGGACAATCCAAATTCTTCAAGAGGTGATTAATATAAATCTATCCCAAAAAATAGTATATAGCTCTAATAATTTGATAATCTCTATCTATCCCAAAAAATAGTATATATTTTCATTAATTTGATAATTTTTATGTTGATGACATTTAAAATATATATATATATATATATATACATATCAAAATTCCTTATAACTATCAACCACGTTCTCTTTCTCTCTTTTTTTTAATTTTTTTTTTTAAATTTTAATTTTTTATACGTTATGTTATGTTGAATCAACTCTTTTTTCTTTTTCTTTTTTTTTTTTTTTTCATTCTATTCGTATTACATTTTTTTAATTCCAATTTTTATGGGATAAAAACAAACACATTGATTAGATATCTTTAATTTCAATAAGATTTAAATGAATTATATTTCAAATGGAACTCTACCAATATATATAACCCTATATATCCTTTTTGGAGTGAAACTTATTTCAATATGTGAATGTCTAAATCCCATGACAATGCAAGTATGCCTTTTTTTTTTTTTTTTTTTTTCTATTTCTTGTTAATTTTCTTTAGTGTTGTTATTAATTTTTTGTCTTCATGTGATTTTAATTAATGAATTCAAAACATTTGAAAACATTGTCAGGTTTCTAAAGGCTCCTTTTTCGTTTTTGTATTTTGTTTTTATTAAATTGATTAGGTTTTGTGTATTGGTTTCCTTTAGTTTAAACTAATTTTCTTAGCTTTGATCTAATTTATATGCTTAGGGTTAGGGTCTTAGAATTAATGATTAAATATGGTTAGAATTAATAGATTAATTTTAACAATTTTCTTATTTGATTTTTATGTTACATCAAATTATCAAGATGTTCTACATGTGTATTTTTGAATTATCAACTTTAATTTTAATTTATAATATTATCAAGATTATATTAATTTTAGAATTATCAATTGTTTCATACGTTTTTTTTTAAAATAATTATCAATTTAAAATTCAATTTGGAATTATCAATTTAATTTAGTTTTAGGAAGAAATCTTACCCCTTATTTTAGTGAGATAATTATTTACACTTGATGAATTTTTTTTTCTTTTATCTTTATTGAATCTATTAAAATATATAATTATTTATACATTTATATTATAAGTTTTTTTATAAAACCGTGCAAATGGCCTATAACTAGTGTGTATATATATATATATATATATTTTTTTTTTTTTTTTTTCTTTCTGCAAATATTTATCCACATTTAGCGGTGGCTAGAGTTTGGGCATTTCGCAGAAACACCTTGGAGAAGTAGAAACTCTCTCTAGAATTTGACCGAGTCCAAAAGCAAGCATGGGTCCCCCACTTAGAACCGAGCAAGGATATTTATGGTTGTATTATTAATATGTACTGATATTCACATGGATCTCATCACAAGCATAAAGCAACTTGGCAGGCTTCACTCACTCCCACCCGTTGTTGCTCTAGTTCAATAATTTTTCTCAAATTGCTTTGTTACAGTCACTGACCTCTTGCACTCATGAAGAGCCACCCTATGCTCACACCTATCTTATTCCTCTGCTGCTTATTCTTCCTTCTTTCTTATTTAACAATTGCCACTTCTACACCTCTTTACAAGCCTGTTGAAAATATTGTCGTTAACTGTGGCTCCCCTGGCAGCTTGAAGGGGAATGATGACCGTGACTGGATCGGAGACAAAGGCTCCAAGTTCACTCCAACAGAAGAACCTGATCAAAAATCTAAAGCCTCTGAAGCCCAAAGCCAAGTCTCCGTCGAGACTGTCCCCTACATGACTGCCCGTTTATCTTATTGGCAATTCACATATGTGTTTCCGGTCACTCCTGGCCCGAAATTCATCCGGTTGTACTTCTCCTCCGCTGTTTACTCAGGTTTTGAAAGTTCTAAGGACTTTTTCACTGTCAAAGCAGGTTCGTTCACCTTACTTAGAAACTTCAGTGCTTCCATTTATACTGATTCATTGGACCGAAAGGATATTTATAAAGAGTTCTGCATCAATGTTGATGAGAATCAAAAATTGAACTTAACCTTCATCCCTTTTACAAGTACTTCTATGAATTACCATGCTTTCATCAATGGAATTGAGATAGTCTCCATGCCTATGGACCTGTACTACAAGCCACAAGATGTCATTAAAGGTGAAGAATTCGTCCCAGTTTACGTCGGTCAACCTACTCCGATCTACATAGACTACAGCATGGCTCTCGAAATGGTTTATCGATTAAACGTGGGTGGAGGTGCGATACAAGCAAAGGAAGACACAGGCATGTTCAGAGAATGGTCAGGGGATGGAGAATATTTGTTGTCTGGAGGCTTTGTGCCTCGCGATCCATCTTTGAAGCCAAAATACACAAAAATACCAAATTACACTGCACCTGATGCTGTCTATCAGTCTGCAATATCAATGGGTCCAGACAGAACCAAGAACATGCAGTCTAATTTGACATGGGGCTTACCTGTCGATGCAGGATTCAATTATCTGGTGAGGCTCCATTTCTGCGAAATAGAGTCTGATATACATGTCAGTGGGATTAGGGAATTCTATATCTATATAGACTATCAGTTGGCTGAAGAAAGAGCAGATGTACTATTGTGGACTGACGACAACGATACGCCTTACTACAAGGACTTCGTGGTGATGATAAAAAACAAGGGTAATGATACACATCTGCTTTCCATTGATCTACACTCTAGATTAGATGCTGATTTGATCGATGCCATTTTAAACGGCGTGGAAGTATTCAAATTGAGTGACTCAGACAACAATCTTGCCGGAGCCAATATTGCAGCTCCATTGCTTGATCAACAACCTTCTGGGGCATCCAACGAGTCCAAGTCAAAGAAGACAACAACATTCATTGCCATTGGAAGTGTTTTGGGCTTATTAGTCGTGCTCACTCTAGTTTGTTGCATGGTTCTCTGTAAACTGAAGAAGACCAAGCTCAATGGTTCTTACCATCCACTAGCAAAGTGGTGGCGGTGGTCTAGGCCAGATCCCTATAAAAGAGACTTCTCAAGGAGAACAGCTTCATCACTGCCTGGCGAACTATGCCGCTACTTCAGACTAGATGAAATCAAAACAGCAACCAACAACTTCAATGAAGATCTAATTATCGGTGTAGGTGGCTTTGGAAATGTTTATAAGGGTCTGATTGAGCAGGGTAATGTATTATACCATGATTATCTTTTTATTTTTAGTTTTTTCCTGAATTTTCCCTAATTGCATTAATACCGGGATTTCTAACTGCATATAATTAAGATTAGTGATACTATTTTAGGACAAGTCTTTGCATCTTATAGTTTCCAAATTATTATAGAAACTAGACATAGGTAGTATGGGACGGATCTACTAAGGGGCAGGGGGGGCCATTGCCCCCCCCCCCCCCCCCCCCCCAACTTCTTCTTTTCAAATTAGCTTTTTTTTTTTTTTTTTTTTCATGCTCATATTTTAGAGTTTATAGTTGGCCCCTCTCAAATTTTTGAATTGGTTCAAATAGCCTAAAAGAAACTAATTACTTAACCATTTCTTTAAACTCATGACCCCTCCATAGTCCAAATACAACACAACAAAAAATCTACAAATCACCAATATCATAATTCAATAACTCATAACCAAAAAAATCTCATAGAAAAATAAATTCCCTTATGGGGGTGAAAATAATTTATATAACTTTTTAATTGATTTATAAATTATGGGAAAGTCAATTACAATATTTAAATTTTTTTCAAAAGATAAAATGCAAAATTCTTTTAGAAGCCAATATTGATGATGTAGCATTGCCAACTCTTAATATTAATATCCCAATTTTTTAAAATCCTCAAACAAAGTTTTGAAAACTTCATTAGTGTGATTTTTAGTTGCATCCAAAAGTATGGGTTTATCATATTGATGAATTGGTCAATGTGATAAAATCAACATATTAATTTCAATTATCCAAAATTTGGAGATCCGAAGTCCTCTTCTTTTTTTACTCTCTTCTTCGAAAAGGTTTGAATATCATATTGTGACTTTCAACTTTTTTGGTTCATATTATTTCTTTCTTGACTTAAATATTTATGGTAATAAAGTGCAATTGTTTTGTCTACCATAATTTTTTTTTTTTAATAAACCATGTCACTTAAAATTTTTTTGGTTCATGCTTTCGCCCCCCCTAGGTTCAAATCCTGGTTCCGTCCCTGCTACGGTAGTAAATATTTTTGTTTACACACAATAATATAAGAGTGGTGTTAGCTAGGGTTAGTGCAAGTTTTATTAAATATAACTTACAAACTGATATGTCTTTGTAGGTTATTGAAATCCATCAATTACATTCATTTTTGTATTTATTGGGTTTTAAAAAACATAATAAAACAATAGTTCGTCCTCCAGGTAATATGATGGTAGCAATCAAGCGCATGAAACAAGAGTCTCGACAAGGTGCTCTTGAGTTTATGACAGAGATCAAAATGCTTTCTCAGCTTCGTCATGTGCACCTTGTGTCTCTCATTGGATATTGTGATGATGAGGGTGAGATGATACTTGTTTATGAGTACATGACAAATGGTACCCTACGCCACCACCTCTATGACACACCTAATGATCCCCTCACTTGGAAACAAAGGCTCCAAATATGCATAGGAGCAGCACGTGGTTTGCACTACCTCCACACATGTACAAAACATCCTATTATCCACCGTGACGTTAAGACAACAAATATTCTACTGGACGAGAAATGGGTATCCAAGGTGTCGGATTTCGGATTGTCCAAAATGGGTTTGGATAACATTGCTGTTAGTACCCTAGTAAAAGGGACATGGGGGTATTTGGATCCAGATTATGCAAGACGCCGGCAATTGACTGAGAAATCCGATGTATACTCATTTGGTGTGGTGATGTTTGAAGTGTTGTGTGCTCGGAAGGCACTAGATCCAAAACTCCAAGAAGAGCAGCGAAATTTGGCTAGTTGGGCTAAAAAATGCATTGATAGAGGGACCATAAGCAAGATCATTGATCCATATTTGATGAATAAGATAGTGCCAGAGTGTTTAAAGGTATACGTGGAACTTGCAGAAAGTTGTATATGTGATCATGGAATCCAACGGCCCACAATGAATGATGTGATGGAAAAGCTAGAGTTTGCATTAGAGCTCCAAGAGCAAGAAGAAGCGACCAAAGATACTGATTTAGAAGTGGTATCATTCCATGTTGCCACTACCAATGGAGCTCCTTGGTACAACAATTTTTACCATGGACAGGTGTTGGAGTCGAATAGTGGAACTGAGTTAAGTACGATCAATACTGGATTAAGTTACCCTAGTCTTGATTCTGTTACTATTAGTATCACAAGTGAAGATGTCTCCTCGGGCACTAAAAACAGTAGTTCTTAAGTTTTGTAATTATTGTTGTGTCTCTCTATAGTGAATAACTATAATATGGTGTGATTATTGACTTATTGTTCTAGTTAAAAATAAAATAATATGAAGTCAAAAAAAAATTTCCTATTACTTTTTTTTTGTAACAGTAGATTACCAAAGATTTTTCTCTAAATGAGTTGAAATTAAGATTGGGGGACTATTAATTGACTTGTGGCTTTAGTGAAAAAAGAAAAAAGAAAAAAGACATCTACATTTATTTACTAACATTTTTAATTAAATAAATTATAAAACAACAATTAAGTAAATGATTCAAATATGTAAAGTAATTTCTTTGATGTTAAATATTTGTTATGGTTCCTATAATGAAGGTAGTATGAACCTTTAATTTTGAAAAACTTGAGAATTTGACTAGCACATATAAAAGTGTCGTTTAACATGTAAATTACTAATATATATATATATAATACCAAACACACCATTTTACTTTTTGAGTTAGCTAACGTGCTTTTTAGGCTACAAAATTGAACCAAAGAGGCACATAATTATCTATCTATTTATATATTCAGAGACTTTTCTACAAGGAAAAACCAAACCGTGACCACAATAACGGGGCATTGTTCATAGATGAGACATTTGAATGTGTCAAGACCATCATGAGACAAAATGAAAGGATGAGAAACATATGAGTGGCAAGAGCCAAGACTTTTCAATGGGACATAAAATAAAAAATAAAAATAAAAATAAAATAAAATAAAATAAAAAAGACTTTCAATGGGACAAAGAACCTGGACCCACAATCTTGGATACTTTTGCAGGAGACAAGAACCTGGACCACATCCACTATCATGGACGACGCATAATAACTTGTACTCTCTACTAGTTCCAAGAAGAAGCTCTCAATACTTTTCCAATAGGCCGTAGCCTTTTTGTATCCATCTTGACATGTGGTGTGCGGTCACAGATTCATAGATCTATCGAGGGAAAAATAGTGTATTTTATGAGTGTGTGTAAACTGGAGTATATTAGGGTGTGTATAATAAACATCACCCATCATGAACACAAATGTGAAAGAGTACAGAGATTGTTAAATACAAAATGATCATAGCCTAAATCAAAATATCAATAAATGTGATTAATGTCAAATCAATAATATAATAAATAACTAGTTTTTTTTTTTTTTATTATTAGAGAAATTTCATAAACACAATAAAATCTCACAATATTTTTACAATAATCTTATTTTGAACTGTTGTGAGTTTGGGGTATAATTTTATTATATTTTAACATACAGTAAATTAACATCTCAACTTGTTGAAAACATAATGTGAGATTTTTTATTATAATAGTAGAACTCTTTACATGAGATTGTAACTGTAGATTACCAAAGATTTTTCTCTAAATGAGTTGAAATTAAGATTGGGGGACAATTAATTGACTTGTGGCTTTAGTGAAAAAAGAAAAAAAAAAGACATCTACATTTATTTACTAACATTTTTAATTAAATAAATTATAAAACAACAATTAAGTAAATGATTCAAATATGTACAATAATTTCTTTGATGTTTAATATTTGTTATGGTTCCTATAACAAAGGTAGTATGAACCTTTAATTTTGAAAAACTTGAGAATTTGACTAGCACTTATAAAAGTGTCGTTTAATATGTAAATTACTAATATATATGTATATATATATAATACGAAACACACCATTTTACTTTTTGAGTTAGCTAACGTGCTTTTTAGGCTACAAAATTGAACCAAAGAGGCACATAATTATCTATCTATTTATATATTCAGAGACTTTTCTGCAAGGAAAAACCAAACCACGACCACAATAACGGGGCATGGTTCATAGATGAGACATTTGAATGCGTCAAGACCATCATGAGACAAAATGAAAGGATGAGAAACATATGAGTGGCAAGAGCCAAGACTTTTCAATGGGACTTTAAAAAAAAATAAAAAAGACTTTCAATGGGACAAAGAACCTGAACCCATAATCTTGGAGACTTTTGCAGGTGACAAGAACCTGGACCACATCCACTATCATGGACTACGCATAATAACTTGTACTCTCTACTAGTTCCAAGAAGAAGCTCTCAATACTTTTCCAATGGGTTGTAGCCTTTTTGTATCCATCTTGACATGTGGTGTGCGGTCACAGATTCATAGATCTATCGAGGGAAAAATAGTGTATTTTAAGAGTGTGTGTAAACTGGAGTATATTAGGGTGTGTATAATAAACATCATCCATCATGAACACAAATGTGAAAGAGTATGGAGATTGTTAAATACAAAATGATCAGAGCCTAAATCAATATATCAATAAATGTGATTAATGTCAAATCAATAAAATAATAAATAAATAACTAGTTTTTTTTTTTTTTATTAGAGAAATTTCATAAACACAATAAAATCTCACAATATCTTTACAATAATCTTATTTTGAACTGTTGTGAGTTTGGGGTATAATTTTATTATATTTTAACATATAGTAAATTAACATCTCAACTTGTTGAGAACATAATGTGAGATTTTTTATTATAATAGTAGAACTCTTTACATGAGATTGTGACCATAGATTACCAAAGATTTTTCTCTAAATGAGTTGAAATTAAGATTGGGGGACAATTAATTGACTTGTGGCTTTAGTGAAAAAAGAAAAAAAAAAGACATCTACATTTATTTACTAACAATTTTAATTAAATAAATTATAAAACAACAATTAAGTCAATGATTCAAATATGTACAGTAATTTCTTTGATGTTTAATATTTGTTATGGTATAAAATACCAAACACACCATTTTACTTTTTGAGTTAGCTAACGTGCTTTTTAGGCTACAAAATTGAACCAAAGAGGCACATAATTGATAATTATCTATCTATTTATATATTCAGAGAATTTTCTGCAGGGAAAAACCAAACCGTGACCACAATAACAGGGCATGGTTCATAGATGAGACATTTGAATGTGTCAAGACCATAATGAGACAAAATGAAAGGATGAGAAACATATGAGTGGCAAGAGCCAAGACTTTTCAATGGGACTTAAAAGAAAAAATACTTTCAATGGGACAAAGAACCTGGACCGACAATCTTGGAGACTTTTGCAGGAGACAAGAACCTAGACCACATCCACTATCATGGACTACGCATAATAACTTGTACTCTCTACTAGTTCCAAGAAGAAGCTCTCAATACTTTTCCAATGGGCCGTAGCCTTTTTGTATCCATCTTGACATGTGATGTGCGGTCACAGATTCGTAGATCTATCGAGGGAAAAATAGTGTATTTTATGAGTGTGTGTAAACTGGAGTATATTAGGGTGTGTATAATAAACATCACCCATCATGAACACAAATGTGAAAGAGTATGGAGATTGTTAAATACAAAATGATCAGAGCCTAAATCAATATATCAATAAATGTGATTAATGTCAAATCAATAATATAATAAATAAATAACTAGTTTTTTTTTTTATTAAAGAAATTTCATAAACACAATAAAATCTCACAATATCTTTACAATAACTTATTTTGAACTGTTGTGAGTTTGGGGTATAATTTTATTATATTTTAACATACAGTTGTTGAGGGTCATTTTTGTAAAGACAGCCCAACCCAGCAAAGCAGGCAATAAGAGTGTTAGGCCCAAGCGGCAGGAAAAGTAGAACACAGGCCCATAACGTGAATAAATGGGTCTTGAGGAAGCAAATGGGCCCCAAGGGCCTGGAAAGAGAGAAATGACACCCATGGGCAATGTATGGTATGAAAAAGCGAGAATGGGCCGTGGCAGGCCCAAGGCAATATAAACAAAGAAAGTAGGGGTTGATGGCAAGCCCATGAACCCTAAGGATGTGTATGAGGAGATTGGGCAGGGGAAGCCCAATCAAGTTAGTAAAAAGCCCATAGGAAAGCAAAGTCAGCAAATGGGCCGAGGAAGCCCAAGGAAAGTAAAAGGGCTGCAGGCCCAAAGGGAGAAAAGAAAGGGACAAGGGAGCCCATGAGTAAGAACACCAGTAGGCTCTCTTAAGCCACTGGGGGAAAGAATGGAATGGCAGGCTTGAAAGAGGCCTAGCAGGAACATATCATTATGGCAGGAAATACCAAGTGATGAAACAAGACATGAACATAAACCAAGAAATGGGCCAAGAGAGATGTGGAACCCAGTATTAAGAAAAGCCCAACCCCAAAGGGAAGCAATGAAAGTACAGAATGGCCCACATGAAAGAACGAAGAAGTATGGCAGACGAATGCAAGAAAAGCTCTAGAACACCACAAACACATGGGCCGCAGGCGGGCTTTTGAACGTACATAACAGAGAGCATGCGCAAGGCCCAGGTGCCACCTGCCTGTACCCAGCCAATATAGGTCATGGTGGGGCCATGGGTCAGTGGAAAGAGGTAAAGGGGGGTGCGGTTTGGTGGTGGGGAGGGGGGAAAAGATTTATTTTGACGTTTCCTGCCCAAACTCTTTTGGGTGGTACGTCCTGCTGGGATGACAGACCACCCAAAAGAGGTAAGGTTGGGGAGGGAACGCTAGGTGCATGCCATAGGAAGAGAGAGAGAGCATTTAAGTCACGACAGAAGGCAGTGCCACGGCGGACAGAAACGACACCAACCTGTCTCTGTCTAGCGAGGGTAAGCAGTGTACAGACGGTGGTCGGCAAGCATGCCCAGACCAGACAAAGGCCGTTAGGGGGTGAAATGGTAAAAAACCATCACAGCTGGCCCTACAAAAGGACCCTTGCCGTGCCCTGTAAAAGGGACCGAAAAACAGAGGAAGAAAATACATAGAAAGAAAAACTCAAAAAGGAAAAAAAAAAGGAAAAGAAAAGGAAAAGAAAAGAAAGAAAGATAAGAAAACAAATGGGGAGGATAATGGGCATGCACTAATAGATCTTTTCTTTCCTCTCCCCCTCAAAATCTCACTCTCTAAGAAACAATTAAGCAGTAAGAATTTTTCTCAGGCATCTATCGCTTAGGTCCGATTCCCTTAAAGCCATTAATCCCCACGACAGGATATCTTCCTGGGGGGGTTAGTTTCATTGAGAGGAAGCGTTCTTCCTCTTTGATTTTGCCATTGCAGACTTGGTTTTGGCTTGATGTTTATTTGTGATTAACTTCCATTATCGTATAATCAATTGTTCTTTCTTATAAAAGCCATTGTTGTTATTACCGTTATTATTACTGAGATATTCGCTTTTTATTATTAACAAAAGCCACTGTACTCTGTTTTTCATTTTATTGTCATTATATCTGCCTGCCGTAATCTTGTTGTAATAGCTCTGCTTGCCGTAAGAGTGTTCCTGGCAGACAAGGCACAGTTTGTGCACAAGCCGGCCCAAAGTGAGTTACAATTGGGCCGGTCTTAGCTTCCCTACTCAGAAAAGGCATTCGGGCCCATCACTGCAGGAGGCAGCCTAGCCTTAACACCGAAAAAGGCCCCCACAACAGTAAATTAACATCTTAACTTGTTGAAAACATAATGTGAGATTTTTTTTTTTTATAATAGTAGAACTCTTTACATGAGATTGTAACCATAGATTACCAAAGATTTTTCTCTAAATGAGTTGAAATTAAGATTGGGGGACAATTAATTGACTTGTGGCTTTAGTGAAAAAAGAAAAAAAAAAAGACATCTACATTTATTTACTAACATTTTTAATTAAATAAATTATAAAACAACAATTAAGTAAATGATTCAAATATGTACAATAATTTCTTTGATGTTTAATATTTGTAATGGTTCCTATATAACGAAGGTAGTATGAACTTTTAATTTTGAAAAACTTGAGAATTTGACTAGCATTTATAAAAGTGTCGTTTAATATGTAAATTACTAACATATATATATATAAAATACCAAACACACCATTTTACTTTTTGAGTTTGCTAACGTGCTTTTTAGGCTACAAAACTGAACCAAAGAGGCACATAATTGTCTATCTATTTATATATTCAAAGACTTTTCTGCAAGGAAAAACCAAACCGTGACCACAATAACAGGGCATGCTTCATAGATGAGACATTTGAATGCGTCAAGACCATCATGAGACAAAATGAAGGGATGAGAAACATATGAGTGGCAAGAGCCAAGACTTTTCAATGGGACTTTAAAAAAAAAAAAAACTTGTACAATCATAAATGGGACAAAGAACTTGGACCCACAATCTTGGAGACTTTTGTAGGTGACAAGAACCAGGACCACATCCACAATCATGGACTACGCATAATAACTTGTACTCTCTACTAATTCCAAGAAGAAGCTCTCAATACTTTTCCAATGGGCCGTAGCCTTTTTGTATCCGTCTTGACATGTGGAGTGCGATCACAAATTCATAAATCTATCGAGGGAAAAATAGTATATGCTTTAGGCGCATGAGATATCATCTCTCTATTAAGTATTAACTATTTGTTTCTCGTAGGGCTGTACATGAGTCAATTCGGATCAGTTTTGAACTTAACCCGAAACCGACGAGCTCAAGTCAAGCGGAAGATGATAGGACATGCAACTAACTACCAATTAACATGGGTCGAGTTGGATTGGGCTTAGGCAAATGATTGGTTGATTCGGGAGAAACTAATTAGGAAGTGGTGGTGGTGGTGACGATTTGAGTAGAGGAGAGCATGACATTGTCTAAACTGAGTAGAGAAGAGCACAATATCACCGGATCTGAGCTAAGAAGAGATTGACGTGGTCGAATTTGGCGAAATTTGTGCCAAACGTGGCCGAATCTTAGTGGAATTGTACCAAACATGGGTGGATCTTTGCGGATCTATGCCAAATTTGGTCGGATCTTAGTGGAAGAGGGTCAAATGTGGCCGGATCTACGCGAAGGAGGCCTTGTCATTGCCGGATCTGGGTGGATTCAACCTTAATTTGATGGGTTTCTTGGTCGGGTCGGGTGGGCTTGGGTATTAGAAGAGGAAACTGCCATACAACACGCCGGAGTCGATTTCAGAGGGTTGAGACCGACACTGACTGCCGGAGGTGTTGGATTGGGCTACGACAGGCCGGTTTGCTTGGATAGCCCTGGCCTTCCCGTTTCTTGATGTGAAATGTTTCACATGACACTTGTATATTAGGTAGTATAAATACTATTACACACATTTTGTCACACACATGATTATACACACCTCTAATATCCATTGAAATCGTGAGTTACAATTTTAGTGCATTTTATGAGTGTGTATAAACTTAAGTATATTAGGGTGTGTATAATAAACATCACCCATCATGAACACAAATGTGAAAGAGTATGGAGATTGTTAAATATGAAATGATCAGAGCCTAAATCAAAATATCAATAAATGTGATTAATGTCAAATCAATAATATAATATATAAATAGCTTTTTTTTTTTTTTTGTTAGAGAAATTTCATAAACACAACAAAATCTCACAATATCTTTACAATAATCTTATTTTGAACTGTTGTGAGTTTGGGGTATAATTTTATTATATTTTAACATACGGTAAATTAACATCTCAACTTGTTGAAAACATAATGTGAGATTTTTTATTATAATAGTAGAACTCTTTACATTACGTTTAAAAATAATGAACCAGAATAAAATTTAGGTTGTTTCTCAAAAAAAAAAAAATTAGGTTTAATTATACATTTATTGCCTATTTTGGTCCAGCTTTTTAGCTAGTTTTTAGATTTTATGTACAAATATTTAGTGGGTTCCAATTTGATCAATTGGTAAAAAAAATTGGTAAAATCTCCAGTGGTTTAATAAGAGATATGAGGATCAATCCCCGCCTACACCAAAACCGATTAATGTCTTGGTCTGATGATAAAGAGCAGATTCATTAGAAACAGACGTTACAGGTTGAAACTCTATAAAAAAAAAAGTACAAATTTTAAAACTCACTTTTTCTTCACTTTTTATAACTTTTTTTTCAAAATACAAACATACTTTGGCACACATTCAGTAAACAAAATAGCAAAAAGCTAAATAAATTGGAACAAAATTAGCTACAAACTTTGTTGTAGCCTAAGGCTATAACTTCCATTAAAAAAAATTAATTTTTCTTCACTTTTTATAACTTTTTTTCAAAATACAAACATACTTTGGCACACATTCAGTAAACAAAATAGAAAAAAGCTAAATAAACTGAAACAAAATTTAGCTAAAAACTTGGTTGTAGCCTAAGACTATATCTTTCATTAAAAAAATTAACATAACTACATATTTTGAAAATTTAAATTGATCCTAAACGCACGCTTAATCCTCAACTTTTATCGCATATTTTATTATGGTATTCATCTTTTGAAATGCTTGTTTTTGTTGTTGATTCTCACTTCGATATGAGTAATACAATAGATATAACAAAAAGTTGCAATAATTTCTAATTTAAATTATGTGGCATGTTAATTTGAAAATATTGTAAAATTATCGTAACTTTTTTTTTTTTTCCGTCCATTGCATTCTATATGCATTGATCTTTTCACTGAAATAACACCAAGAAAACTGTTTTCATCATAGCTGTTCTTTTCTTTGGCCACCAAAGGCTAGACTAGCCTTTAATCAGTCATCCCATGGCTATATATTGATCTTTAATTTTCTAAAAATTTTGCAAGTATGGAGGATATAAGAAGAAGATGTAATTCAATAGTGGATTTTTCAAAATTCACCCCTAATAAAAAAGATATTGAGTAAAGTTGTAGTTTTAGACTACAACCAATTTTGTAGCTAAATTTTGTCCATATAAAAAATAAGAAATAAAGTCAAAAGAATAATAACCAGAGTTTTAAATTTTACCAAATATTAAATAATCATGGTAAGATTGCATAGGACAGTTTTTGTTTAAGCCATGTAATTCAAAAATATTTAAAAAGATTTTTAAAAAGACAATAACATCTTATTACAGAAAATAATTAAACACTAAAAACATATTATACAAATTCCATATAAAAATAACTTTGACAAATTTAATATTTTTTATAAATAGTAAAATTTTACATTATAAATATTTTAGCATTTTCATGTAATATGAATGGCTAAAGAATATTAGATATAAAAAACAAAAAACAAGTAAAATTAATGAGTAATTGAAACTTCTTGCTATAGTTTCTTTAACATACATATTCATATTTTTGTTAGAAAATAAGTTTCTTTAATATACATTTTCAATTTTTTTTTTTTTAAAAAGTCGAGTAGAAACAAACTCAAAAATTATGAGTGTTTTCAATTAAAAAAATAATCGTCAAACCGTTGAATGCAATGAGAGATGATGGTTGGTAAGTTTTGGTCTTGACAAAGGGAGATCTTTGATGAGAAAGAGTGAAAGATCAAAAAAGTAGAAGACACTCAACTGGCATAGAACATCCCAAAATGCCAAATTCCTAAATTTTCAAAATCCTAGATAGTGTATTTCTAGAGATTAGTGAAGTTGTGGGGTTCTTAACTTAAAAAATGAATGAATTCATTTCCTAATCTATCTTAAATATTTGCATTGATATAGCATATTAAATATGCTAAAATAGATGTAGAAGCCTAAGTATAAAATAAAGCAATACAAGAACATGTATACAAGGGTTGTGTGGTTCAGCCTTACGGCCAACGTACACGGAGAAAACTCTTAACGGTTACATCTTTAATATATGAGAGTGTAATACAAATCTTGTGTTACAATTACATAACATGTGTATATATAAGAGGCTAAACCCTAAACTAATTATACACTAACTATGGTACTATTGAAAAAATTATAAGGTCTTGGTCGTAACTACAATTTATGAAAAGTACATGGTTTTTTTTTTTTTTTTTTTAAATTTTATATCCTAGTTACATTCTATTAAATGTAAAAATTACATATATGCACTATCTATTGATCAAAGTTTTGAAGTTAAGTTACAAAGTGAGAACGTGTTAAGCACCCACTTTGTCAAATAGGAACTGGTCTTCTACATTAAGGTGGCCAAATTACATGATGTTGGGAATATTTTAGTGAATAAACAAGTTTCTATACAATAGATAATAACTCTAACAATTTGCAAGAACATAAAATAAAAATAAGTTTAGAACAATTTCACAATGCTATAGAATCACGCTATGAAAGTATTATCCTTAAATGTTGATTTGTGCCACTCAGAGTGAAACTCAGTGCGATTGATTTTCTTGACCAAACAACCCACAAGGATTAGATTATAGCGTTAATCTTTGTGATGGACGCACTTCCATTGATGAAGGTTCGTGAACAACCTTCTAATATTGCTTTTCCTTAAAACAATTAAAATTGTAGAAAAAATATATATATGGGATAGAAAGAGAATAGAAATTGTGTATATGGAAATATAGAGTAAAAAATGACTTATAGGAAATGGTGTAGTGATGAGAATTATATAGGTCATTCATGACAATAATAGCATATAGTTATTAGTTACTAAAAACTCATAAAAGCCCAAATGCTAGACTACCAATTATTGTTAAACGACTATTTTTCTCATAATTGCCAAACAACTATTTTATCCTTTATTGCCCAACATAAATTCCCAATGGCTAGAAAATAAAAAATAATAAAAGTGTTTGAAAAATACACCCACACCAACACATGTCCCATCATACAAACATGTAAAATCATAAAGCATATCATACAATCATTTTGGATGAATTGAAATATGAAGTTGGAACATGGAAATTTGAATTCTGAAATTTGAAAAATAAAATTTGGATTTTGAAAAGAACATATGAACAGCACAAAACATGAATTTATTTTGAGGGAGTTAAAGGAAAAACAAATTTGCCTTGATTTTTTATATACCTTTTGTATTCAACATAACAAATTGATTGAAACATGGTAAAGAAAAAACAAAATTTTAAGTTTAGTATACAAAAATGTTGAGAGGAAAAATAAATTTTTACTTGTGACTAGGATTAAGCATGAACAATGTATGAGCATTTGGCAAATGAAGAACATGCAAGAACAAACGTGATTTCATATGAAATTATTAATAAATTAAGATCTAACATCACAAAAAAATAAAGAACATGCAAAAACGAGCAAAGTTTCATATGATTTTACCTTAGAACAAAGATCTAGCATAAGATTATAAAGAGAACGCATAAGTTTCCTATTTAGATCCTAATTAGCATGGCAAAGCAATTTGAACATGAAAACACAAACACCATAGCAATTACAACAACTTAAATATCATAAAAATATAAGCATCATAATCACACAAGCATGATAACATTACAACAAAATTATGAAAGAAATACCTGCATATAATTAAATACAAACAAGGAGGGAGAAATTACCTGCATATAATTAAATAGGAAGATGATCATGTATGCCTAACTTTGTTGTTTCCTCTAGAACTCTATAGGAAATATTCTAGGGTCTTAGAGAGAAAGCAAAAAGGGTTGTTTACACACTTAGAATCTTGGCTGAAAAAATTATGAAAAATGGCTTCTATTTATAAGGGGAAAGAAGGCTTTAGAAGAGGGTGGAGCCTCTTGACTAGTGCCGCTTCATAGCCATCAAGTTTTAAATTCAAATATAAAAGGGATTTAAGGTGGTTGCATAAAATCTCATTATGGGATTGACACTTGTGTCAGGGGCGGTTTTTTGCGCGTGGCCACATGTCTTCTGCTGGAAGTGTGACTTTGCTAAGCCCGAATTTGTTTTGGGGAGTTCAACCTGGAACTCGACATTGGGCCGCATAAACCAATGACTTCTAGTGTATTTTTAAGCCTACAAAATAGATAAAACCCAAAGTCTTAGAATCATGATAATGGTTGAAATAAATAAATAGTATGCTTAGCATGATAGCTTTGATTAAATGGTGAGTCGATACGTTATTATTATATATATTAAGTGATGTCCAATATTAGAAAATAATTAATTAGGTATCAAATGTCCAATAATGGGATGAGTCCAATAGTCCATATCCAGCTGTGGTTCATGGTTCGTGTTCAACATAATAAGGTATGTCCAGCAATGGTCCATGTCTAAATAATATATGTCCAATGGTAGTTCATTTCCAAAAAATATGTGTCCAGTGGTGGTTCATGTCTAAATAATATATGTGCAGTGGTGGTAGATTGATTTATTAATATGTATGTTCATTAATGAAGTATTAGTGAGATCATGTTTATTAAATAGTGAGATGATATTAAAGTAACTTGCATCCAATGGTAAAATGATAACGAGTTAACATATACTTAATAATGTAATTTCAAAGATGGAGAAAACATGGACTTATCTTTTATGTTTTTTTTTTTTTTTTTTTTTTTTTGATAGTAAAACCATTACTTAAGTTTCATTACTTAGGACAACTATCCAATGCGATAACATCCATATGAATTTGAGTTACAATAACATTGGGGGTATCTTCCACCCAGATCAAACATTCTTGTACATTAATAGCTTCCTTAGCCATGAGATGTGCAGCAATATTGCTCTGTCAGCGCACATGAGAACAACTCCACGAGCTAAAAGCAGATAGCCCCTGTTTTGCCCCTTCCACTATTTTCTGTATAAAGCATGGGCTTGGGTCAGTCCCTCCAACAGCCAACACTATCGTTTGGGTGTCACTTTCCATATCAATATCCCCCAGTCCTAAGTCCCTAGCCAACTGAATTCCCTCCTCCATCGCCATCACTTCAACCTCCAAAGCCCCAAGGGGGAAATGTACTTTTTTACTCATTGCCCCCATTAACAATCCTTCCTCATTTCTGATGACTACCCCAACACCACAACAACCCACTTTCGCGAAGACCGCCCCATCCACATTTACCTTATTCCTCCCCTTTGTCAAAGGTCTCCATTGGTTGTAGCCCAATGCCATTCCCTGGGAGCTTGAGTTTTGACTTTCTTGCACTTCCTTCCCCAACTCACGGGCTTCCTTGGCAATTCTCATCTCCTCTTTGCACTTCCCCTCATGTTTGAAACTATTTCTATTGTTCCAAATGAGCCACGCTGTAATAGCAAACAAATCCCAATCCAAATCCACCTTTCTTTCTTTCAAAGCCCAAACCACATCCACAAAATCCCTTGTTGGATGATTCAGCATAGGCAGCCCGAGTTCAGCTTCCTTCCAAACCTCCTTTGCAAATTTGCAATTCCATAAAATGTGACCAGAAGACTCACAACCACCACACATGCCGCACTTGTCATCAGTACATACTTTCCTTGTAGGAAATTTAGTTTGGCAAGATATCTCTACAAGCCCTCCAAAAGAAATGTTTTACTTTATTTGGACATTTGAACTTCCATATTCCCTGCCAAAACTGAGACATTTTAGCTTTGTCCGACCCTTCTCCCCTTTCTAAATAGGAACCCGACCTCTACAAGAGCTTTAAGGACACCCAATACGCACTCCTAACCGTAAAAAAGCCATTTTTGGCCCAAGCCCACACCTCAGTGTCCTCTAACAGCCATGGACTCAACGGGATACTAAAGATTTTTTCTGCATCCAAGGGAAGGAAAGTCTTTTTATCAAGTCTGTTTTCCACCCTCCATACTCACTGTCAATGAGTTGATCCACCCTTTCCAGCTCTGTTCCCAGTCCTTGGGGACTCGTCACTTTGAATGACTCCGATGAAGGTAGCCACCTATCACGCCAAATCTTCACGCTTCTCCCGTTCCCCACAATCCACCTCGAGCCAACCTCGATGGTTTCCCTCGCTGCCATTAAACTTCTCCAAACGTAAGATTGTTTCTTTCCTACCTGTACCTCCATGAATGAACACCCCGCAAAGTACTTGGCTTTAAAAACTCTATGGGAAAGGGAATCTGGATTTTGCTTAAGCCGTCAACCTTGCTTTGCTAGAAGTGCCATATTAAAAGCCCTTAGGTCTTTAAATCCCATCCCACCTTTTGATTTGGGTGTGCAAAGCCTCTCCCAAGACATCCACGCCATCTTCCTTTCTTTGTCTCTTTGCCCCCACCAAAATTGGCTCACCATGGAGTTTAAATCTTTACACAAGGAATTTGGAAGTTTAAAGCAACTCATAGTATACGTCGTAGTCGCTTGAGCCACCGCCTTAATAAGAATCTCTCTTCCCACTGCAAATAGCAATTTACCCTTCCACCCTGCTATCCGCCTCCCAACTTGATCTTTTATATGGTTAAAAGCCTTCTTTTTTCCCCTCCCCACTAGGGTAGGTAATCCCAAATACCTTTCATGCTTATGAATAATTTGTGCCCCAAAGCTAGTTTTTATTTCCTCTTGGACAGCTCCACATGTATTCTTCCTAAAGAAGAGCGACGTCTTCTCTCTATTCAATTTTTGCCTCGACTCCCTTTCATAGTCTACTAGAACCTTTAGCACCCTATTTCCTTCCTTTACACATGCCTCCCTAAAAATTATACAATCATTGGCAAACAAAAGGTGAGAGATCCTAGGTGCCCCTCGACACACTGAGATTCCGCTTATCAACCCTTCCCTCTCCTCCCTTCTCAGCATTGCAGTTAAACCTTTAGCACACAGCAGAAAAAGGTAGGGGGATATTGGATCCCCTTGTCACGGCCCCCTTGTCGGAATAATATTGCCTTTTGGTTCCCCGTTGATTAGCACCGAGTAGGAAATTGCGGATACACACATCATGATTAGCCTAATCCACCCCTCCTAAAAACCTAACCTCCTTATTATTGCCTCCAAAAATGCCCACTCGACCCTATCATAGGCTTTGCTTATGTCGAGCGTTATAGCCATCAAACCTTTTTTTCCTTTCCTCCTTTGGTTGATACAATGCATCATCTCAAACGCCACTAACACATTATCCATGATTTGCCTTCCCGGAACAAATGCACTTTGAAACTCATCTATCACAGGCGGTAGGATCTTCTTCAGCCTGTTCGTAAGAACTTTGGAAACAATTTTATACACAACATTACATAAACTTATTGGTCTAAATTCAGTAATTTTTTGAGGGCAATCCACTTTTGGGATAAGACAAATGTATGTTTCGTTTAAGCCCTTAGGCATAACTCCCGTATTCAGAATATTGAGAACACAATTTACTATAGATTGACCCACCACATCCCAATACTTCTGGAAAAAAAATAGGAGACATACCATCAAGGCCGGGAGCCTTCATTCTTTATATGATTTGTGGCTCTGGCCGTATAACATCACTTTGTTTTTTATATGATTCGTGGCTCTGGCCATATAGCGTTAATGAGCTGATAACCTTCATATTTTGTAGCTCTAGCCATATAACATCAATGGACTTAACATTTCAACAGTATGAGAAAATGAGTCCAGCAGTATAATTACATTAATCGAGTGGTATAATGATAATGAATAAAATATACTTAATAATATAAATTTGAAGAAAAAATATAATGACTCATCTTCATATTTTGTAGCTCCAGCCGTATAACATCAGTGGACTTAGCGTTTCAGCAGCATGAGAAAATGAGTCCAGCGGTACAATATGATATTATGAGTCCTTTCATGGTGACCTCATGATTGAAGGGGAAAAATGGGTGCAACTGGAGGGAGAGAGAATATGTCCAGCCGTATGCATAGGTTGGTTAAGTTCATCCCCTTTCGTCATGCACTTAAATGACTTTCCCCATATAATGCTCTTTTAGTTTTTAGTCAAATATGAGTGATGTTGCCTTCCATGAGAATGACTTCTAGCATTATAAGTTTTTGCCTTTCATAAGAAGGGCTTTTAGCATTATAAATATATGTCTTCCATGAGAAAAGGCTTTTAGTAATAAGTTCTTGGAAGAGTGTTTGATGTGTTTTAAGATGTGTGGAGATAGTAAAAAATATATATATTTTGTGAGATATGGTGTTTGTAATATGTATAGGAATTATATGTAGCTACTTTGTTGAACATGGATCTTGTATATGTATACTTTGTGAGACATGGAGTTTAAAGATATATGAGAAGTATGTATGGGCACTTTGTGAGGAATGTGTTTGTAAAATAAATGGAAATGTGAGATAGATAATATGAAGGTTAAATATAGTAAATACATGAGATTATAGCTATTGCTGGAGTGGTTTTTTGTGTTATGTCATGAGTTATGTTGCTTTCTAAGAAGAGAGATTTTGTATGAGAAATAAAGAATGAGATGGAGATATGTTATTGGGCAGCAAAATGATGAAGTTTCAGAATATTAAAGTGTGGGAGAGAAGGATAGTGTTTAATGGTGTGGTGTAATAGGTGTGATGTAATGGTGTTATCTAAGAAGAGATATTTTTGTAAGGGAGATGGAAAAGTATGGAAATGTTTAGAGATATGTGCAGCAAAGTGAATGAAGTTTCAGAATATTTAGGATGAGAGAGGGATGGATGGTGTCTCCTTTAATATGTGTGGCTTGGTCTTCTTTATATAGAGCCAAGTATGTAACTAGATTAGAATTAGTTGAAGGGAAATTTAGCAAATAAGGAAAAGTTTTTGAACAGAGTAAGTGGTTTCATTAGTGGGTGCTTGCTCACTCCCAAGTGCAGGAGATCGTAGCAATATAATTCTCGGAATACCGAGGTCGAACCACAAGGAGCAGGATAGATTCAAAGACAATAAAATAAAATAAAAATTTGGGTGAAGAAGAAAAATACTTTTGCTTGGTGATTGTTAACAAGAATAATAATAAAAACTGATTTAAATCAATAATGTAAATACTAGGGCATCGGGGTGTTTCCCTATATCAATATGAAATTCTTTGTGATCTAAGAAAATTTCTATTTCATAATTGATTGTTCTTATACAATTAAAAACTTATGATTCGGTTGAACTGAGACAATTCAAAAACGCATGATAACCTCGATTAATAATGCAGTTAGAAAAGTTTTCAGAAAAACTCATTCACTTTAAAACCTAATTTCTATTTGAAACTATTAGAAATTCCTCTAAACAATAAGAAAAACATGATTGAACTTATTGAAAGCATGGAAGAACTAATACATCAAAAGAAATCTAATTGAACAATCAAATATGTTATTGATAAAATCTTAAAAAGAATCACATTGAATATTCATACCGCACAGAAGAAACATACCCCTAGCCCTAGCAAAGAGTTTAGGCTGCCATTAGAGAAAGGAAAATACAAGTTTTTTCTCTGCCAAAATTCGTTCTCACAGCCTCCCTTCTAAAACCCTAATGTCTAAGTCTCAAGGAAATAAAACTTTTCACTATTTAAATTTCCGTCCAGGTTTACAGTGGTAACTTGTGAGTTAATTTCGGCCTTCCAAAGTTGAGAATTTGGAAAACCTCAAAACTGGAAAGTTGTAGATATTTAAGTCACGGTTCCAACCCATCTAGCCTTGTGTCAATTGGATTTTTGAGGAGAGAGATACGCTCAAAATACTGATCAGTGCTCAAATCAAATTTTTCCTTTTCAGATTTTGCCTCTTTGATTTCTTTCCTTATTTGAAGCTTCCAATCATGTTAGATGATCCAAGCACTCCAGCTGCACCTCCTTAGACATTTAGGCATGGTCCTTTAGCTCCACTTTAATTCTAGTTTGGCCTCCATTCTCTCACAAATTCCTGTAAACTCATCTTTCTCACATGATTTCCTGAAAGTAGAAAATTACACACAATGAATAGCATCTTATTCAAGAAATTATGTAAAGATAAATAATAGGGACTAATACAAATTATGGCTTAATTATACAAATTAAGCATAGTAATAAGGAGATAACGCCCACATAAATATATAACAAGTACACATTTTAAGGCGTTATCACACCCCCCAACTTAAATCTTGCTAGTCCCTAGCAATCCACAAAGCACTTATGTCTACTAAAAGTGAAAAATTAAAACTAAAATACAAGCCACTTTCGTAGGCTACACGACTGCACTTCCCATGTGCAGCAAGTCTTTGAACCCCTAGGTCACCCTAGTGGACGAGTTTACTCTCGTGAGGGTTTGCAGTGACTCTACCCACAAAAGTCAAAGGTTCCTTGAAAATTCCTGCAACAAATGTTAGTCTACTTTATCATTATATCATACAAATGAACTTTCAATTTTTGAGTTGGGATACTATTCATCATATTAAAGAGCTTTCACTAGCTTCACTTTTGGAGTGTGTGTGTGCATAGCCCATCCAGTCAAACTAGCTTTTCCAAATATGCATAGACCAAGAATAATCTAGATTAAAGCCTCTACTCCAAAACCTCTCTTAGGTCATCAACACTCTGAAAGAACACACATAGAAGTAATGGTTTCTCTCTTCAAATCACATGTGAACAAAAAGGAAAGAAGAAGTTTTAAGAATATCACATGTGTATACAAAAACAACCGCTAAAACAACGGGAAAAGATCTCTTGGAAAGGATGTTGAATTCCTGGAAACATGAGGTTAATACCATTCTCATCCCTAGTTTTTATTCCAAATACATACCAGCCATGCACCTTTAGGATTAAGTAGAACTTTAGGCTCAATGGTAGTATAATCTTTTGGCTAGGTAAAAACAAACTGCTCTCTTTGAAATATGAGGTATATGAATTAAATGCAGAAAATTCAAGCCAAACCCAACTCATAGCAGTAACAACCAACTTGAATCAAAACAACCTTTACTCGACCATACAACCCTTCTGAAATACATGAAAGATGTGTAAGACACCAATGATTTATATGTATGTCTTCTCTTTCTTTCTTTTTCTCTCTCTTTTTTTTTTCTTTTTTTTTTTCTTCTTTTTGATTTTTTTTTTTTTTTTTTTGGGAAGAAAAGAGAGACAATGGCGGTATCTAAACACATCAATTGCTCAAAACTTAAACCCCCAAGAGAACACCCATAAACAAAAATGTTTTGTGGTATTGTGAAAATATTTCTTATGGCTCAAATGATGGTGACAATGGTTAATGTCAAGGTAGGCTAAATATTTGTTTAGCTGGTGACAATGGCCTTAGGCTCTCATCTCCTAAAATTCCACATAAACCAGCATGCCTAAGGACAAAAATAAGTAGGATCATGGTATATCTCCTCATAATGTTTCCAGTAGTCAACCAAAAAAATATAGAGATCTTTTACAAAAATTGAAGCATATAACAGAAATTTAAGAGTTCAAACAAAGATATACTCTCACAAAGAAAAGTAAGGCTCAAGAACTCTCCATATGGGTTGAGTTTCAGCTTATATCTAGCTTGTTCATGATCCATGCATATCCAACATCCAACCGTCCACTAACTTGGCTATTGTGCTCAAAAGTTTCCAATTGTGCTCTTCATGAAAGAGTCTTAATATAACAAATAGTATAACCAACTCAGCATTATTCATTCCATCACATGATATAAAAATAAAGCTTATAACTCTTCTGCATTCAAATTCAAGGGTTTTTTTTTTTTTTTTAATTGAAAAGTTGCAACCAAAAAGAAAGAAGGAAGAAAAAAAAAAAAAATCATGCAAGGTGCAACAAAATGTGTAAACCTCTCCCCCCAACTAAAATATTGCATTGTCCTCAATGTATCAAAGCCAAACTAAATTCAAGTATATAGGGAAGAAGTTACCTTAATCATTTGAATTTTTTTTTTTTTTTTTTTTTTTGAAATTTCTTTCACACCTGCAAATGTTAGCTCACAAAAGAAAAATAATAACAAAACAAAAAAAAAAACAAAAAAGCATAAACAAAAACAAAAACAAAAACAAAAACAAAAGGCAAAAGGCAAAAAAGAAAAGAAAAAAAAATTAAAACAAATATGGTACATCTTCATAAGGCTCTTTCAGAGTTCACGTAGCATCCCAATAGGCAGGGATCTCCAGTGACATAGACTTCTCCTCTG
Source organism: Quercus variabilis (assembly GCA_030445155.1). Lineage (NCBI taxonomy): Eukaryota > Viridiplantae > Streptophyta > Magnoliopsida > Fagales > Fagaceae > Quercus > Quercus variabilis. The sequence continues at coordinate 84,151,303 of CP129449.1, forward strand.
GTATAACTCCCCCTAAGAATGGTTTTACCATTTGTCCATTTACTTTCAAAATCCTACCATCCTTAGGGTCCTCAACTACTACAGTTTCATGGTTAAACACTTCCCTTACAATGAAAGGGTCATCCCACCTAGGTTTTAACTTACCTGGGCCTAAATATGCATATTTAAGATCACCGGGCAGCGGCTTAAACTCCAGCTGTGGTGCCTCTTCACTTGAATGCACAAGCTTTTTTTCATTTTCTAGTAGCTCCTCAAAGTAAGGCTTCCATCCTTTATTAATTGCCATCATCTGTTGTTCTTCCAAAACCTGTGAGGAATCCAACAAAGAAAAATTTTCAGATACATGAATATCACATTCTAAATCATAAGAATCAACAGAATTATTAAGAAGAGCTTCAAGAGGATCAGAAAAACAATTCTTATTAAACTCTTCTTGAACCACCGCCTCAATGAGATTCACATAAGCACAATCATCATCCTCATGTGGTTGTTTAGCCATATGAAATATGTTTAGCTCCAAAGTCATGGAACCAAAAGTGAGTTGCATCCTTCCATTCCTGCAATTAATTAAAGCATTAGCTGTGGCAAGAAAAGGTCTACCCAAAATAATAGGGGTATGAACACTAGGATGTAAAACAGGTTGGTAATCTAGAACAATAAAATCAACAGGATAATAAAATTGTTCAATTTTCACCAACACATCCTCAATAATCCCTCTCGGTTCCCTTACAGAGCGGTCAACTAGCTGTAAAGTTACTGAAGTAGGTTTTAACTCACCAAGTCCAAGTTTTTGATACACACTGAATGGGATCAAATTAACACTTGCCCCAAGATCTAGCAATGCATGCTCCATGATGTAATCTCCAATAGTAAAAGAGATCGTAGGACAACCTGGATCCTTATACTTTGGTGGGGTCTTATGTTGAATAACTGCACTTACTTGTTCTGTTAGGAATGCGGTCTTCTTCACATGATACTTTCTCTTGATGGTGCATAGATCCTTAATTACCTTGGCATATGCAGGCACTTGCTTGATAACATGCAATAATGGCAAATTTATCTTGACTTGATGCAAATGCTCTAATATCTCAAATGCAGTGTCCAATTTCCTAGGTAATTTTAAGGCTTGTGGAAATGGTGGAGAGATTGGGCATTGTTCAATGTCATCAAGCCCAAGTGACTCAGTTTCATCCTTCCTTTCTTCAACTGGGGTCTCCTTAGAGTTCTTAGTTATTAAAGGAGCACTTTTATCAATCTCTTTACCACTCCTCAAAATGGTCACAGCTTTTACTTCCTCATGTTTATCCTTAGAGCCAATTTTTAGATTTTGATTGATGGGATTGGGTTGAGTTTAGGAAGGAAGCTTCCCTCTCTCTATCCCACTCAATGAATTTGTAAGCCTAGTTATATGACTCTTGGTCTCTCTTACCTCTTCATCTAGCCTAGTGAGCATGGATTCAAACTTTTGATTTTGTTCACTTTGCCTTTGGATGAAAGTACTAAGTGCATCCTCCAAGGAAGTTCTAGATGATGATGATGCATGTGGTGAATTAAAATTCCTTGGAGCAGGAGGATTCAACACATTGTCACTCTTATAACTCAAATACGGATGGTTTCGCATATTTGGGTTATAATTGTTAGAATATGAAGAATTATTTGGCCAATATGAATTAAATGCATGTACTTGTTCTTCTGGCACATTCAAGAATGATGAAAGTGATGCACATTCATTTGTAGCATGATTTATCTCATGACAGATTTTACACACCTCCATTGGGTCCTCTCTAAAGGTAGCACTAACACTCCTATTTCCTTTCATTTTGAGTGCTTCAATTTCTTTAGTTAACATGCTAATTTTTGCACTCATGTTATCATCTTCCCTCAACTTGAAAACATTTCCACTAGAAGTGGTAGTGTTAGTTCTAGTCCTATCAGTGGAGTCCATAGGGCAAGGTCCAGTCCATGTGTTAGAGTTTTCAGCAATCTCATCAAGATAATCCATTGCATCTTCGGGTTCTTTCTGTAAAAAGTCCCCTCCGCATGAGAGTTGAATAAATTGCCGGTCCCTAGGTGTAAGTCCTTCATAAAAATAGCTAACTAATCTCCAATCTTCATACCCATGATTTGGGCAGAAATTGAAAAGATCTTTGTACCTTTCCCAAGCTTGGTATAAGGTCTCATTTTCACCTTGGACAAAACTAGCTATCCTTCTTTTTACTTGCTCGACTTTGTGGGGAGGAAAGTGTTTCTTAAAAAACTCTTTGGCCATCTCCCCCCAACTACCTATAGACCTAGGTTTCAAGGTGTAAAGCCAACTTCTTGCCTTATCCTTAAGAGAAAAAGGAAAGAAACGTAACTTAGCAGTCTCAATAACATTTTGTGCATAGAAACTACTAATTACCTCTTCAAAAGCTCTAACATGGACATAAGGATTTTCATTTTCTTGTCCCCTAAACTCAGGAAGTATTGCTAGTAAACCTTGTTTCAATTCTACATGTGGTGCATTAGGTGGAAACATGATGCATGAAGGAACAGAATTTTGTGTGGGATGCAACAATTCATACATAGTTCTTCTATTCTCCTCATGATTATTACGTGTTTCATCACCCATGATTGATGAAGAAGGTGAAGGCAAAGGTGTGTCAAAAAGATTACCAAAATAAGTTTCAAAAATTTCTAATCTGCCTCTCTTGTTTCTAACCCAAATGCTCATGTAACAATGAATCCACAATAAAATAAAATAAAATAAAATAAAAACAAATAGAAAAATAAAAACAAAAAAAAGGGAAAAAAATTGGAACGAAGTTACCAATAGAAGAATTTCCACCGGTTGTGCTTTGCTCCTAAAAATTGCCTCTGAACACGCAACAGCTCCCCGGCAACGGCGCCAAAATTGCTTGCTCACTCCCAAGTGCAGGAGATCGTAGCAATATAATTCTCGGAGTACCGAGGTCGAACCACAAGGAGCAGGATAGATTCAAAGACAATAAAATAAAATAAAAATTTAGGTGAAGAAGAAAAATACTTTTGCTTGGTGATTGTTAACAAGAATAATAATAAAAACTGATTTAAATCAATAATGTAAATACTAGGGCATCGGGGTGTTTCCCTATATCAATATGAAATTCTTTGTGATCTAAGAAAATATCTATTTCATAATTGATTGTTCTTATACAATTAAAAACTTATGATTCGGTTGAACTGAGACAATTCAAGAACGCGTGATAACCTCGATTAATAATGCGGTTAGAAAAGTTTTCAGAAAAACCCATTCACTTTAAAACCTGATTTCTATTTGAAACTATTAGAAATTCCTCTAAACAATAAGAAAAACATGATTGAACTTATTGAAAACATGTAAGAACTAATACATCAAAAGAAATCTAATTGAACAATCAAATATGTTATTGATAAAATCTTAAAAAGAATCACATTGAATATTCATACCGCACAGAAGAAACATACCCCTAGCCCTAGCAAAGAGTTTAGGCTGCCATTAGAGAAAGGAAAATACAAGTTTTTTCTCTGCCAAAATTCGTTCTCACAGCCTCCCTTCTAAAACCCTAATGTCTAAGTCTCAAGGAAATAAAACTTTTCACTATTTAAATTTCCGTCCAGGTTTACCGCGGTAACTTGTGAGTTAATTTCGGCCTTCCAAAGTTGAGAATTTGGAAAAACTCAAAACTGGAAAGTTGTAGATATTTAAGTCACGGTTCCAACCCATCTAGCCTTGTGTCAATTGGATTTTTGAGGAGAGAGATACGCTCAAAATACTGATCAGTGCTCAAATCAAATTTTTCCTTTTCAGATTCTGCCTCTTTGATTTCTTTCCTTATTTGAAGCTTCCAATCATGTTAGATGATCCAAGCACTCCAGCTGCACCTCCTTAGACATTTAGGCATGGTCCTTTAGCTCCACTTTAATTCTACTTTGGCCTCCATTCTCTCACAAATTCCTGTAAACTCATCTTTCTCACATGATTTCCTGAAAGTAGAAAATTACACACAATGAATAGCATCTTATTCAAGAAATTATGTAAAGATAAATAATAGGGACTAATACAAATTATGGCTTAATTATACAAATTAAGCATAGTAATAAGGAGATAACGCCCACATAAATATATAACAAGTACACATTTTAAGGCGTTATCAGTGGGTTTTTGTTTTTTAGCCAAAAGAAGAAAGTTTGAGACTTTAACGCTGCTATTACAGCTGTTACAGCTGCCAGTCACAGCTGTTACAGCTGGATGATGTCATCTGAATGACATCTTTTGCTTGGAGGAAACTATTTGGTATTAAATTCATGGTTTGGCTAAAAATAGTAAGATAATCTTTATGAGATCCTTCTATTTCTTTGGGTATGACAGCAAGTTGCTGGGATTGGGCATTAATGGGCAAGTGATGTCATTTAGGACATGTGTCAACCTGTTGGAGCTGTTGCAGCTTCTGTTGGAGCTGTTGCAGTTTCTACAGAAGCAATTGCAGTTTCTGCAGAAGCTGTTTGCAACTTCTGCTGGAGCTGTTGCAGCTTCTGCTGGAGTTGTTATTGGTATTTTTAGCTAAGTTTCCTCTTTTGGAAAATTATATGTTTAGTTCATATATATTTTGGTAAGTAATAGACCAGTTTGTTGATATTTGATGAAGTTTTAAAGATGTAATTATGGTCTCTTTGTATTTTAACCAAATCTTGAAGAGTAAGAAGAGCATTTAATGCTATATATGAGATATTAATATATATATATATATATATTTAGCCATGTGTTTGGGATTGATTTAAATGAAAATAATAATATAATTAATATGAAATGATATAATTACATTTCTAAACTTATATTATATGATGTACATTAATTTTTATGTAAAGAGCATGGAGAGTTTTATCATTTTAAGTGTTATGTGACATGAGAGGCTTACCAAATATTACCTATTGCACACTGATCCGTCAGAGTTCAGAGAATTGGGAAAGACATGCCAAACAACATGCTTTCCTTCATCAACTTTGAACCACTAGAGTTTTACTGAACATACTTTTTGGCTCTCCAAACCACGACTCCCAAAATTCTCCCAATGAGACTCATCATGAGCTTGGATCATGAGCTAAAAATGAGATGATGTGCCAAGAGCTTGAACCATGGGCTTTAATGCCTTTTTGTGTAAATATGGGCTCTTTTGGGTTTTAAAAGAGATTTTTCCAAAATCCATGATAGTGTTGACGTGGTGTGGGTCGCCAATGAAATGAAGCCATGTGGTGTGAAAAATTTGTCCTTAACAACTTGGATCCAGAGTTTTGAACTTCTAATGGCTAATGGATTAGATTCCATATTTTTGCACATGAAAATCTTCAGGATTTGGTTAATTTCCAGCAAAAAAAAAAAATGATTACTTTTAATATTAATTAATTCCAAATCATTATTTTAATTAACAACCATTTAGGATTATTAATATTTTTTTTTTTTTTGAGAAAAAGGTAAAAACACTTTATTACGGAAAATCAAGCTGAAAAACATCATCCAAATTTGGTGGTAGATCTTCTAACCACACATCAGTATCTGCAGATAAAACTGCTCGACGAGCAAGGGCATGAGCAAGTCTATTACCCTTACGCTTAACATGTAAAAAACTACAAGAAATTGAAGAAGACAAAAAACGAATATCATCTATAACATGGCCGTACATAGTCCGAACTGGTCTAGTCCCATTGATCGCCTGTATAACTCGCAATGAGTCACCTTCAATCACCATCTGATGAATGCTGAGTTCTTTGGCAAAGCTAATTGCTCTACGCGCAGCTAAGGCCTCCACCAAATCCACAGAACCCGGATACCTCACTTTCTGACTCAAGGCAGCCATGATCTGACCCTCCCAATCTCTAATGACCACCCCGATACCTGCACTAACCTGATCAGCAAACACGGCACCATCGAAATTGAGTTTATAAAGGCCAAAGTCAGGTGGCTTCCACCGCAGATCCTCACTTTGAACAGCTGCCTGACGAACCAGTGTCTGCACATCCTGAAATTCGTGAAGGAGCTCTGAAGCTCGCTGGACTACTTCATTTACCTGCCATGAGGGTTGTCCCACTCGCAACCTATTACGTCGCTCCCATATGCTCCACGCAACCATAGCAAACCGGGCAAACAAATCAGAAGAACCATGCGAACACAGGAATTGAACAAGGTCTGCAAAGGTAGAAAGTTTCTTAGTTCGAATAAAATTAAAGCGGACATCAGTCTGCCATATAGCCCTTGCAACATCACAATACCACAAGGCATAGGTATTGTCTTCAAGGCAGGTTCTACATACATCACAGCAACCATTAGACACCACCTGACGCTTAAACAAATTGAGTTTTGTGGGCAATGAATTTTGAACCGCTCTCCACAAGAAGTGCCTAACTTTGTTAGGTACCCGAAGCTTCCAAATGCCATTCCACAGACTCTTCCCTACCTCCATATCCGACGGACTAGCTTGCTCTTGTCGCTGAAACATAGATAGCAACTGATAAGCACTTTTAACCGTATACTCACCATCAGACGACATTGGCCAAATCAAAGCATCAGCGGCTCCAAACGGGCTAACAGGGATACTTTTAATGGCTACTGCTTCCCACGGATAGAAATGCTGATCAATAAGGGTCTCGTTCCAATTTGTAGAACCTGGTAGGAACAGATCACTAACCATACGCAAAGAAGGATCCAGCTGTGGTGAAATAACACGACCACCCCCTTCAGATGGCAACCAACGGTGATGCCATATATGAATATTCTACCCATCGCCCACTCTCCATCGTGCACCCCTCAAGACCCCCTCTCGAGCTTGTAAACAATTTTATTTTGTGTATATATCCACAAAATTATTTCTAGCCTTATCCAATAGTATTTTGACATGAAATTAATTTCAAATTAATATTTTGATTGTCCAATTAAAATTAATTGCTCATAATTATACATAATGCAGCCTTAATCATACAGATGAATACTAGCAATCGAAATTTGATGCTGCGATATCTTCTGATTGAATGGTTGGATTGAAGCCCATGACATGTCGTTTTAATCGTTAGATTCTCTAGATTCATTTTGTGAACAGTAATATAATATCTTATGGTTCAATTTATGATTTTGCCCTTCATGTAATGTCCATTTTGTCCCTAGATGAGATTAAATATAGGTTGTAAAATGAGTTGATTGCACAACACACATTCATATGGTGGTACTACAATCCCCTCGACTTAAATTCTTGACATTCTCATCTGAACATGCATTTTGATGTAGTGCCCTAAGCCATAAAGCATTAATCAAGTTGGTTATGATACTATCATAACTCGAGAAAAATGTTAGCCAATTCTGCACTATACTCAAAACTGACTAGTTAAGTTATAATTAAGATTTCTCGAAATTGCTTATATAGTTCCGTTTGACAAATGCCCAATGTGGAACTCAATACATTACACAGCACACTCTTATAATTAAATCCACACAATCGAGGGCATCACATGAGAAATGTTCAAGAAAGTATTCTATGACAGCATCATCCCTAATGTAGTAGATAAACGTAAAAAGCATGAGTATGAAAACTTAATGCAAAGGAACATGATAATGGATTAGTATGCCACTAAACTTATTGAGTCATCTTGCTTTACTTGCTCCCAATTTTGGCTAAGGGCTAAGGACCGAGCAAATTCCAAAAGCGCTAAATGAAAGGATCTTACATAACATCATTGCATCAAGCTTTGAAAATTATATACAATCAGTCAAGAAGGCTATGAGACTTGAAGAGGATTTCAAAAATAATGCCATGAATGGAAATTCAAAGCGAAATACCAAACTGTCAGCGTCTCAACAAGGGAATGCCTGTTGTCACTATGTAAAAAATCTGAGAATTCTCTCTAAATAAAACTAAGTTTTATTGATATGAAGTAAAAAAAAAATCTCAGAATTGAGAAATAGATACAATAGTCCAGACTATATATACACAATCTACAAAGAAGAAAGAAAAGAAACTAACTAAACTAAATCCGAAATAGCCGGGAAAGTTTGTAGGACTAACTACCAATGAAATACAGACACATGGCAAAATTAGTTAACAGGGAACCGTTAAGCAGGGGGTTGAAGAACTTAAGTGATACGGCGCCGTATCCATAAAATCAGTAAAGCTACTACAAAACGGTCCCGCATGTATAAAACTCATTAGTTCTTCACTTAAATCAAGTGCTGTCGTTTTGGAGTCTGGCTTTAATAAGCTCGTAAACGACTGCGTTTCATGTCCCTGTTCTATGTTTTCAACACACTAGGCTAAGAAAGGATCTTATGCGTGACTTGTGTGTAACACTTGAGGGTGATGTGTGTGCATCATTGTAGCTTCTTATTATTTTACAAAATTAAATTAAATTCATATAGATTAACAAACACACACACACACACACACACAAACATTTCTACATGAAAAGATAGATTGAATCCACTATACTAATTTGAGATTAGTACTTTTACAATGCTCAGTCTCTCTTACATAACTCCCATTCATTGGTGTTCTTTCAACCCTATAATATTTATTGTTGATGACAATTTTTTTCTTTCCCTACATCTACGGGCCATGATGTTAACGGTTAATTTTACACAACCCAAACGTAATAAGTACAGAAAAATAAACTTAATATATTCGGGCCCAACAAATTGCCACAAGCCCAATTGCCCAAGATTGGCCCAAAGGCCAGGCAAGGCCACCTGACGTGAGGGTTCGCCCTCAATTTGCATGCAAGAATCCAAATTCTGGTTCAAAATTTATAAAAATCATATTCTCCACTTTGGATCAAGAGAATGTCAAAAATTAACTTGAAATTTTCCTAATTGCGTGTCGCATTAAACAATTTTAGGGATCAAGAGTCAGCAATGATGTTTTTGAGAAAATGACTCATTCTCCAATAATCATTTCCTATAAAACTATCTCATTTTTCAACGTTTGGCAGTAACTTTAAATGAGTTAAAAAAAAAAACCCGCTAACTTCCTTTATTTAGCATGCTATGATATAAAGTTGTTTTTTTTAAAAAAAACTACTAGCAAACAATCTCTAAAAATAAGACATATTTTTTATGTTAATCAAAGATAGTTTTCCTTTGACTTGACTTGATTTTTTTTTTTTTTTTTTATGCTACCAAACACTGGAAAACACGAAAAACTATCTCTACACAAGGTTTTCTATCAAAACAAATGGAACTTGCTATGAGATAGAGTTGTTTTCTAAATTAATTTAGTGGAAAACAATTTTTAAAAATAAACCATACTTTTTATGTTGACCAAAGATAGATTTCTTTTGATTTATTTTTTTTAATGCTACAAAACACTGAAAAACATGAAAAACTATCTTTACACAAGGTTTTCCATTGAAATAAATGGAGCGCGAATGTCCTTTTTTGACCAAAAAATGGACTGACTGATTGAGATAAATTTTTTTTAGCCCAATGATAGTCAATTGAATTCCCTCCATAATGACTACTCATGAACCCAAACTAGACTTAAAACTAGCTAGCAAGATATTGCAAAAACAAGAAGAAAACAAAATCTACTTCAAATCCAGAGCATATTACCTCCAAATCTCTCCTTGGGGAGAAGGTATTTGGTATCAAATACCAAACATTGGAAAACATAAAAAACTATCTTTACACAAGGTTTTCCATCAAAATAAATGGAGCGCAAATGTCCTTTTTTGACCAAAAAATGGACTGACTGATTGAAATAAATATTTTTTAGCCCAATGATAGTCAATTGAATTCCCTCCATAATGACTACTCATGAACCTAAACTAGACTTAAAACTGGCTAGCAAGATATTGCAAAAACAAGAAGAAAACAAAATCTACTTCAAATCCAGAGCATATTACCTCCAAATCTCTCCTTGGGGAGAAGGTATTTGGTATCAAATGATACCATGTTAGCGGTATCAAAATCTATTAAGTATGAGACACGTTGGCAAAAAATAACTACCCCACTAACAAATGAAAGACATGTGTTAGTAAGTAATTATTTTTACACACATGTCTCTCATTTATTGGGTTTTGATACGAATGATGTGGTATCATTTGATATAAAATACTTTTTCATCCTTGGAACTCCTCACAACGTTGAAACCACTAGCAAGCGTCCATGGAGATTTACCAACAATGGTCCTAAAAGATTCCTAATTTTGCCACAATATTCTTCTTTTCACCCTAACATTGGATTTGAAGTAGAGTTGTTAGGGTTAGGTATAAAAGACTTAAATTCTACTTCAAATTATTAGCACAACAATAAAAAGTGTAAAGATTTGTTTCTATTATTGACTAAAGCTTAGTATGTTGTTGTTGTTGATATATATATATATATAGAACACCGATAATCCATCAACCTATTTCAATTTTTGTCGCTTCTCTGATATTAGGTGCAAAGAAGATGGTAGTGAATCTTGACCCATATTAATTCAAAGCGTAGCTCAGCCCAAAAATAATGTATGTTGCTGTTGTTAGTCATATGTAACAAATTTTGAGTTAAATAATAAAAATCTTATGAATAACTTGTTTGTATTTCACTTTATACTCCATCAATCACTTTTCACAAAAAAAAAAAAAAAAAAAAAAAAACAAAACAAAAAAAAAAAACAAAAACAAAAACAAAACAAAACACAAAAAAAAAAAAAAAAAAAAAAAAAAAAATGTTTGGAGGTATGACAAGGAATTCTCAAAGAGCTTGAAACAATCTGTATTTACTTATTTCCAAATGAAAGGTTTCATGATGAGTGTTTTAAAAACATTTTCTTATTTAAGATATAATTTATTTTATTTATATGTTTTTTTTAATGGAGGTATTTTTTGTGTGTGTATATATAATATTAATTTAGTATTGATATTATCTAACTGATTAGAATTGGTTAAGTTGAAGAAACATTTGAATTAAATAACTATTGTTACTATATATTTATAAGAAATTAAATTCTATAAAGACGTGGTGTAAAACCCGTGTTTTACCCCTCCAATCCCAATATGTCATATCATCTTATCACATATTTAAGAATAAATATAATCACCCATAATCAATTCATATAACCATATATAAATCCAACCAAATTGGGAATTTATTGAGATGTTATTAGGTGGGATATGATGTATTGAATTTTAAATAAAATGCTGATGTGGCAATCACTTATTGGATGGTGTAAAACCTATATTTTACACCCCATCCTTATTTATAAATACAATTATGATTTATTTGTTTATAAGTATGTTTATGATTAATATGGTTATATGTCTAATGTTTTTTTTTTTAAGCAAGTGTTTGATATCTGGCCTATCTTGCAAGAATAGGTAAATGTATTTTTAATTTGTTGTTGTCATTTAGTTAGTTCAGTCCTTAAACATTGCAATTCAATTACCTATTTAAATTATGTTTAGGCCTGACTTTTTGGAAAGTAGAGAAATTTTAGAGGTTTTTTTTTTTTCTTCCGAATTGAGGGTTATGGCTCATTATTATTTTGAATAGGTTCAAAATTTTACTTATTATTTTGTTAAGAAAATTACCATATTTTCAAAACCATATGAAATAATTTTAGTATCATTTAAAAAAAAAAAAAAAAATCATTCAATCATTACCACTCTATATTTGGGGATCATTTTTGTATACATTGGAACTATTTTTTGTTTTATCCGGCCAATTATGACTTGAGTTGTGAGAAAAACATCAATAGGTTGGTCCATGTAGGGGCTGTTACTAAATCCATGAGTAGATTCGGCATCAATATTATTGATATCGATCTCTAAGAATAAGTTTAATGGTTTTATTAGCTGTAGGGATCATTAAATTTGGTTTACAATAGTGACGTGGATAATGCATATCTAATCCATGTCACTCAAATATATTCTTTAACAACAATTTCATTGTAATTTATGTATTCCGCACTACGTTAACTAAAACTTTTCTATAGTGTTTTGTATCCAATTTATGTAACCATATATTTTTTACAAACATATTAAATATATTCTAGTATTATTAAAAAAACACATTAAATCATTCCTAGTCTTCTACATTTTAGGATCACATTTGTAATTATTGAACTATTTCTTAATGTTGTTCAGTCAAGTATGGCTTCGGTGGTGAGAAAAACACATTTAGATTAGTTTAATGGTTTTTAGTCCATGAGTAGATTTCACATCATTATAATTGATGTTGATTTCAGATTATAAAGTTTAATAATTTTTTTAGAGATTGTAAACAAAATTTGTTTCAAAGTTTGCACTTATTATAGTTACATATTTTTTTAAAGTTTGTTTTAAATGGTAATTGAAAGAAGGGCCGATGGGACTTGGGGGGGGTGGGTGGTGGGAGATGGGGGGTGAGCTCTATATCAAATCTAGAATTTGTTTGTTCAACTTGACCTAAAATAATTATCATTGTTTATATGTTTATACATATGTTCAATTTTTAGATAAATATATCTAAGATTTTTATGTCTATAATTATGTTTAGGGTTATTATGTAAAATATTGGTATTATCTCAGTCATTAACCTTTTCATATAACATAGTAAAAATGATTCATATGGAATGATATATACATATATTGATTTTAAGAAAAGTAACTCATGCATGAAATGATGAATATGTTAAAATCATATCAAATCAAATTATTAATTTTGTTAAAGTTATATAAAAGGATCAATAACATGTGTAAAATTAAAATTTATAAAACCTACATTTTTATAATGAAAAAAGTGGCATATCTGGCAACATCGCTAGGATCACCAACTAGGGAACACTCTTGAGATTCCGAGTACATATTTCCATGCTGTATCAACCTTCAAAGAAAAAATAAAATAAATAAATAAAAGATCTAAGGTTAATAATATACCTAATTACACATATCCTACGTAAAAATATAAATGTGTAAAATACTTTAAACTAATATATAGTAGTACCATAGACTATAGTATACTAGTTTATACCTCAATAAAACTGTGGAAGAAAAAATAAATAAATAAATAAAAACATCGTGATTTATGAGACTAAGTGTCCTATGTGAAACCCATTTTCTGGCTAGTCTATCGTCTTCTCGCTGCTTCAAAGCGGCGCCAACTCGGCAATCTCAAACCTTGGTGAACGTTGTCATGCTAACCCCCAAATCAATCACAACCTTACCTAAGCCGATCATGATAGGGTGCGCAAGTAAAATCTATAGAATTGGTCTAATGATCACGACGCAATTTCCAAGCAATGCTGCTTTTCGAGGGCCCTGTTTGTCAATCATGAATCCAGCAACTATGGCTCCAATGACACAAGCAATCAATGTTAAGATGCTTGAGAAGGTGGATCCAAGCTTGTTTTCCAAATGAGTTGCGGCTCGAGAAACTGCGACTACACATTTGGCCAAAGAAGTTTCTTGACATGAACTACCCCAGGGAAAAAAATCCAAACAAAAAACTAAAAAAACCTACTTGTTATGTAAGAAATGGATACTCCCGTTATTATCTCAGTTATTAACCTTTTCATAACTTTTTGGAACTCATTTGGTTATATATTTGGGAAGCAATAATGGATTAAAGAAATGGCACAAAGTTCAAGTCATATGCGTATGAAGAACATAGAATACCCAACCATAAAATATGATTATGTATTTGTGTGTATGTCACATGGAGGTAAGAATTAGCAATGGGCTAGGCTAGGGGCTAAACTAGTAACTTACCCTAAAAATTTATACAATTTGCCCAAACAAATTTGTAAAGAGTTAATGGATTGAAAAAATGACATTAAGTTCAACTCATGAGTGTATGAAAATCATAACATGTGCATAACATAAGCACAACATAAGCATAACAGTTTGCTATTATGAGGGCGTTTGGACTCAGCTGAAAGCTTTCAGCTGAGTCCACGTTTTGCGTTTTTCCTCTTTTTTTTTTTTTTTTTCCCGGCAAGTGAACAGTAAAATCACATGATTTTACTGTACAGAGGACAAAAAATACTGTTTATGCACTGTTTAGCACTGTTCACGCACTAAAAAAATATTAAAAATGGGTCTTACAGTACTATTTACACATTTAAAAATTATTTTGCTACAGCATTTTCAGTTTTTAGTTTTCAGTTTCAGCAACAATAAGTTCAATCCAAACGGACCCTATAAGTGATACTTCCCACTCACAATATATGTGTGAAATTGATGATGACACTAGCAAGGAGGCCCTTTTTTAATCTCTATGTTTGTAAAAGCATGGTAAAGCGTAGTGATTACTCTCCCATGCAAAGAATCTTCAAAGGTGGAAACACATAATTGAATCAAATGTTGCAATCTACTCAAATTCTTCATGCATATAGATATACATGACTTCCAAAGCTTCTCCTGGATTATCATGCAACATAATCACAAATTCAATTCACAAAAGCTTGCAGAAGATATTGATATGGAATAAATTAATAATCAACTTCATTGAAATAAGAAGAAACTCAAGTTAATGCTTATGAGTAGATTTCTGTAGTGAAAAAGGCTAAGAGAACAATATCAAAAGCATTGATAAAAAACAATAAAAGTGAAGAATTATATGGATGCAATAGTGCAACCTTTATTTTCACAACATAAACATAAACTAACAATCAGAGTTACATTTTTAGTATCAATTTTGTTATTATGGTACATGCAGTAGCATTGAATATAGTTTCAAATCTTAATTGCAATAAGTAGCAACTTTGTTATTATGGCACATGCGTAGCATTGATTTCAGTTACTAATAATAATTGCAACACATGTCTAGAGGAATTGTGCAGTTATTGTGCAATTCTAGTCAAATACTTATGCCTGTATAAGCAACTAGGATGCAAATGCTAATAAAAGGTTTTTTAGCTTGCCCAAACAAATTTGTAAAGCATTAGTGGACTGAAAATTGACAAAGCTCAACTTACGTGTGCATGAAAAACATAACATAAACATAACTATATGATATGTTCATGTGTATTTAGGGGGAGGGATTATATAAATATATGCATATGCATGTGGAGAAACCTATGTTTAAGTGATAATAAAGAAGATTTTGTGAAGTCCATCGTGTGATATTCAACTAAAAATTTAGGAAAGTGAATGAGAATGCATGGGGTTTAGCATCAGCTTAATTGTACATATAAAAAAGGTCTTTGAAATGTTATACCCGAAGAAACATAAATTGATCAAATTTGTAGTATTCTTAGCACCAATCTATTGTCTTAATTGGTTCCTTTCTTCTATTAGAACAAAGTGTCTCATGCAAGAAAAGTTCTCTGTTGTGGCAAACACAAATACATGATTTTAACTGTTGAAGATGGAAATCACAAGGCAATAGGATGCTTATATGAGGAATCATCTTTTTAAGAATTTTGGATGGCTTTGTAATTTAGTGATGAAGTGAGACATGCACTTAGCTCAGAGTAGTACAATCTTAAGTTGTTTCACACTTTATCAAAGCTCACTTGGTTATTTAGTAGAAGCAGATAATGCTTTAATTGGTTGGTTTCTTAAAAAAAAGGGATAAAGGTTATGGCCTCTGTAATCATCATGTGTGAACTTTATTAAGTCTTAATTTCAGAATTAAAAACTAGCAAAAAACACTTTGCATAAATTACTTTGCTCGAAACCAAGTTCCGGTGGCTATTGTGGAAGCCTTGGCTTGTAGGAGAGCCATCCAATTCGCAAAAGAACTAAGTATCTTCGATGCCATTTTTGAAGGGGACGCTGAATTTATTACAAAAGCTCTCCAAGAGGGGGACACGAGTTACCCTGAATATGGCCACATTCTATATGACTCCCTTGTACTAGCTACTGATTTCTGTAATTTCATTTTCTCTCATGAAAATCGATTAGGCCACTCAGTTGCCCATCACTTAGCCAGACATGCTAAGTTTGGCAATGAGCTATAGTTGTGGCTTGAGTACACTCTTGATGACTTTATTTTGCTCATTATAGTTTGTGCTTATGAAGACTATAGCCAAGCAACTATGGCTCAACTATGGCTGACTATTGCTCCTATGAGCAATCCCTAGATGACAACGTCGCATGTGCACCGCTAAAATGTTTACAATTAATAGGATAGTGGAAAATTGAAATGGATTAAGAAAATGAATAGAGAAAATATATGATTGTTAATGGTGAATCCAAAGAGTGTCAACTCAACCTTTTTTTTTAATGTTTATATGTATGTTTGAGAATAATATGGTTATATGTCTAATGGTTTTTTAAGGAAGTGTGTGATAGCTGAACTATTTTGCAAGAATAATTAAAAGTATTTTTCTATTTCAAATCTAAAATTTGAACTTAAATTCATCCTATAACGTGGAACTCATGCAACATGTTAGAAGTAATAAAGTTGAAGACACAAAAAATAAATAAATAAATTTGAAATAACATTTACCAAAAATAAGTATCATTATTAATTTGTTTAGACATATGTTTAAATGAAGACTTGAATTGTGTAACACATGATATGACCTAGTTTGGATTTCATATACAAATGCTTAAAGGGAATGACATGGTTTTCAGTAACCCACTAGACACCGGCTAGCAACCACCACCACAACCACCACGCCACCACCATGCCAACTTGCAAACCCATTAAAAAAACCACCAAACCCACCAACAAGAACCATAAGAACCAACAACAGAAAAAAAAAAAAAAAAAAAAAAAAAAAAAAAAAAATAAAAAAACACACACACACACACACAAACAAACCGCCAAAAACCACCAGACACCGGCCACAAAAACCACGCTGCCACCAAGAGAAAAAAAAAACACACACACACGCAAACAACAACCAAACAAAACCCATAACCCTAGGCCACCACTACACCACCACAACTCACCACACCCCACCCAACACAGATCCACCACAACCTAGACCCACAACCCACCACTCCTCCGCCACCAGATTCAAGTCACAATACCCCTCAGCCAGTAGATCGGTGGAAAAGCTTTGATCTCTGCTTCATCGACGTGAGGCCCAACCACTAGAGATGTGAGGAAAGAGAGAGTGAGAAAGAAATGGACTGAGACCAAAGAAAGAGAAAAGAGAAAGAATAAAAGGGATTAAAAGAATGAGATGAAGAATAAATTTGAATACTTTATTTTTGCTATTGAGCTACAGTACCATCATAAAAATAGGATGACATTGTAGCACAATTGTAAATATTTTTGCAATTTCAAGACTTTGCAAGACCAGGTAATGGAGGGTTTTGGGACATTGATGTTAAATATTACCAACATATGGCATTTACAAGACCCAATGTGAATGCTAAAATCATAATAGTCATTAAACAATATATTGTATTCTCCACCTGTGTGCCTTCAAATCATATTCCTAGAAGGCAAGAAATATATATTTTTTTATTGTGAAAACATAATAATATTTATTTGTGAAAGGAAATACATTAGCTTATAAGCTAATGTATATTATCAAATTTTATGAATTCAATTATTACACATGTCAAATTTTATGTCAATTGGATATTATATACTATATGATTTATAAGCTTATATTTTATGCATAATTTAAAACTACAAAACTAGTAATTTAAACAATTTATTGATGGCATAACTATTGATCTTTAATTTTCTAGAAATTTTGCAAGTATGGAAGATACAAAAAGAAGATGTAGTCCAATGGTAGAATTCTCAAAATTCACTTCCAATAATAAGATATTAAGTAAGATTATAACCTTTGGTTACAACTAATTTTGTAACTAAACTTTGTCCTTTTTATATTAAGGAATAAGTATTTCTTACACATTAAGAATTCAACTTTTATTTCACATTAAGAAAAGCCAAATTGGTGTGAGTTTCAATTAGCTCAACTAGTAAAGTCTTTGATGGTTATATAAGAGATCTAGAGTAGTGCCTTGGTCTGATAATAAAGAGCTATCATCAGAAGCAAACGTCATGAGTTGAAACTCTCTCTCTCTCTCTCAAAAAAAAAAAAAAATGCCAAATCAGTAAGCAAGTGGACTATGACCTTGGGCTTCATATTCACCAAATATAAAACCCAATGAATGTAGATATCTTGAAGACAATGCTTTGGTTTAATGATGAGTAGTGGGATTTAAGAACTGAGTGTAAGTTAAAATTGTGGCACAGACTCAACTACTGACAGCATATTAGCATGGCCATGGATTCTCTAGTTTACAATTGTATGCCACCCTTAACTCTTTATGTTTAATTCACCCCTACTTTCATTTAAGGGGAGGGGAGGTGAGAGAAGCGAATTCCAATGGCCATACACAGAAACCAAATAAGCTGTAGTACGAAGAAATACAAGCACAAAGACACAATGGCACCACCGTTGAACAAAGACTACCTAGGAAACAATATGGCCTCGAGGAAGATGTGGCAAAACGGGCAGGTCGGGTCGAGTCAGGTCAATCGGGTCGCGGGTCAAGTCGGGTCGAATTGACCCGTATTTTTCAAACAAGGTTTTTTTTTTTTTTTTTTTGAAATAGATGTAATCTGTCAATTGTTTATGAGTTCCTTAACTGTGATTAGATTTTCACTGGTGATATTATTATCAATTACCATTAAACACTTGATACCCAAATTTTGTGCAACTCTTGTTCTAGCTTTCTAGAAGCTAATCTTGGTATAATTTTCGATTTGTTTAAAGTAGGAAGAACAGGAAGAGAAAATGAAAGTGACAAGTAAAGAATGACAAATTATAATGGAGTACATAACATATTGAGTAAAGAAGAATAAGTAAATATTTTATAAGAATTACACCTCAATCTCAATCTACTCAACATTGCCTACGTGGAAAACGGGCAAGTCGGGTCGAGTTTGGGTCGGGTCAATCGGGTCGCGTGTCAAAGCAGGTCATTTTTAAACGAGTCAATTGGGTTACGGGTCAAACGGGTCGGGTCAAAAAATTCTGACCCATTTTGCCATGTCTAACATTGAGAAAGTATTTTATGAGGCAATCTTCTTATAGAATGCTCTTTTCGCATTTTATGGGCTCCACACACCAACGAAAATGAAACTCGAGTACTGTGAGAAAGGCACTCCGTAAGCCAGTCACTTAAGATAATTTTTGCTACCAAACAAATTAATCTAATGAATACAGTCATAAAGATAGTTCCTAACAGAACATAATATTATAAATTGGATCAGAAGTTATATATCAGCCAGAAATAAATGCTTTGTTCAAAGTTTTTCTTTCCCCTCAAGTTTTTACCATTCTTGAAGAAAGAGCCGAAATTTAGGGACATTCATCTTTATATATGGGAAAAAATCTCCTGAAATAAATAAAGATGTAACAGCACCATAGATGACTCCCAATCCTTCCAATTTCCATATCCATTTAAATTTCACAAAATATAGATCCACTCAAAGAACTGCAGAAAACAGGTCTCAATAATGGAAAATCAAGGGTGAACAGATCATGGTCCTCTCTAGTTTTTCTTAATCAAGTTTCAGTTACAAGAATATACAAACTTTTTTTTCCCTTCAAGAATAACAGTGTACAGAGACATTTAACACAAATTACTCAATAGGAAAAAGAGATTCTTAAATGTACATGAGCTACTGCATAGGCTTTCTGGGATTGTAAACCGCGTACGATACAGCTGGGAAAAGTAAGACATTATCCCCCCAATAGCTGTACTTGATTAAATTTTCCATAGAACATTTTGTCCCGTCAATTCCCAACAAAATCAAAATGTGAATCTGTATTTGTTCAGATTTCCCCTTTCCACCAAATTCCAACCGTGTAAAATAATGACCTTTTGCAATGTGCTTGTCTTTGCCTTGTAAAACACCAGCACGCCAATTGTTCTTTTAATATGTGCACCTAGCAATGTAGGCATTTTCACACACACAGTCCATTCCTAAAACATTCCCATATCAGTATAATCAGCATTTCATTCAAGATTCCAATATCAAACTCTATAGATTTGATAGGAGATTTGGAATCTATGAGGTTCGTTCCATCATAATTGCCTTTTATAATCAAAGCAAGATACCCATGAGTTTACATAATTTGACGATAAAAGATTTTACTAATCACATTGCAAAACAGGGACATTTCATTGCAAGTAACACATTTTTGTGTGCTGCATATCATAATAAACAAAGGTCTAATCTCTAGCAAGCAACACATTGAAACAAAAGAAAAATGCATATACAGATTACAAAACAGAACAAGTCCATGGAAACAATTTTCTCATTTTATTAAGCTCAAAATAGAGTATACAGAATCAACTGTACACACTCAAATTTTTATGACACAAGAAGGGGTTCAAGATTTGCCCCTTAAACTAAAATCCTGGACTCTCTATCTCTTTCCCCTCACTAATTTCGTGTAAAAAAAATACAGCCAAGCCAATCCCACCTTCAATGAAAGCTTTTGAAGATTTGGCTTGCAAAGATTTCTTTACAAGTACGTGTACAAAATCAACCAAATCTACAGCAACAACAACAACACCAACTACAAAATACAACACCAAATCTATTTACAAAAACCTTCAAAGCCTCTCTCACTCATATCTCTGTTTCCATAAATAGTGCTTTTCTCGGCCAATGCTCTTCGTCCGGGGAAGCGAACAATGCCACCGATATATCGGCCAGCTTCTTCTCCGGCAGCCGCGACCGACGAGGCCTCAACTGTTTTGGAGCATTCGGAGCTTCAATTTCATCATCTAATTCGCTTGGATTCTCCAAATCAAACGCGGTTCGAAAAGCTCGAGTCTTTGATGGCGTGCTATACGCGAAATGCCATTGCTTTGCAATCAGAGTCTGCAATTACACAAACAAAAATCAAAATCAAAATCAATATACATTATTCAGATTATCAAACAAAAAATTGAAGATTGATTTACGAATAAATATACTCACAGCTTCTCGAATCGATTTCGAAACGTGGAATAGCTGCTTCAAATCCTCATGATTCACACCGCACAAAACCCTAATCTGCTCAACCAAAGAAAAAAACCAGAAATGTCAATTTTCAATTCCAATTTCAGTAACAAAAACAGTTTCAATCCGATTCAGAAACAGAATCAAAAGCTTCGAGAATGAGAAAAATTTGGCACTAACCAGAATATCCTGAGGCAAGGCTTCGAGAAGAGACCTTTCAGAATCCAAACCCAATCTCTCACCGCACATTTTCTTCGACGGCGTTTTGGGAGCCGAATCGATCGCCAAACCCTCGAAATGATTCGAAATCAAAATCCTCTTCCTCCCAAATGCTCTCGCGTACCTCACATACCCTAGCCCTAGCTCCTCACCGCCGACCACGCGCTTCGATTTCAAAGAACTGCCGCATCTCTTTCCCAACGCCATATTTTTCAAAAAGAAAAAAAATTGTTTCGAAAAACAAATCTGTTTTTGAAAGCAAATTTTGAAAATAAAAACAAAACGAACTCTTTAAACTCTTAAATCTCTTTTGGATAACTGTTTCTATTTCTGTTGCTGTGAGAAAATGGAAACTTAGAACCGCCTTTCTTCAACCACGGAGTTGCTTTTAAAAAATTGTCGTGTCCCTTTCTATCACTCACTTATATATAAAGAAGGGAGGAGAAGATAGTGTTTTGCTTGCTTTTTAAATTTTTAATTTTTTGAGAGAGTGCTTTTTGAATTAATAAAAAAAGTACAAACAGTAAAAAAATTATTTGATTAATTAATTAATATATCTACGCGTTTTGAGGAATGTACTGGAGTTTTCTATGGAAAAATCTTCGTTACTTCGTGTGGGTTGGCGGTTAAAGAGTTAAAATGGCTGAAAACTAGCCGTTTGAGTTGGGGTACACGTGGCGATGATTGAGAGGGAATTAGGGAAGTAACCAGAGTGGTGACGTGGCAAAGTGGTCGGTCTAAGTCGGCTGGCTGGCTGGCTGGCTTTGTAATCTTCTTGGACACGTTGCGTGGTTCTACCGTGTTCTGGAAGTTTGGCTATTGTGACCGTCACTAGAGGGCTTAGTTATGTGACACGTGTGATGTTTTTTATTTGAACGGTGGGGATTTTCGGGGGAAATTACGCAGGATGAGAAGGTGAGTGGTGGTTGACTGGCGTGGCCAATTTGGCTTTGTTTTGACTTGTTATTTTAAAGTATTCTAAATCGGCGGCTGAGGTGGGTTTGATGGTTTTAGATTGATGATGATAATCCAAATTCACCGTCAACTACACGTCAAAGACTCGTTTTTTTTTTTTTTTTTTTTGGGAGAAGAGAAGAGAAGGAGAAGAAGAAGAAGAACACGTCAATGACCATGATTCTTAGCTTTAAAGATGGTCCCTCCAAAATCTCTTTGATTGCATGGTTTGAATCTGCGCGGCAAAAACAAGTTGGACTTGTATCTTGACTACCCTTTAACTAGCTTTTACACTGCTCTTTTTTTATTTTTTTCAAATTATAAATAAAAAATTGTTATTACTTCTAATCTTGGCTCATAAATATTAAAATTACTCTTTTTGTTTGCTAATAATGATTAGTAATAACATGCAATTTATGATTTATTGTGAAATTGTAATAAAAGTATTATAGATGTAACATTTGTTCAAAGTATTTTGTTAAGTTGATTTAAATTGATGGATTTATAAATTATCAATACCTTTGTTTATATACTTTTTTTTTTTTAAATTTGTTTATATATACAGTTTTTTTGATGACCAAATAATATAAAGTAGTGTTAATTGTAGATTTATGTAAAAATCAATAACAATTTGTCATTTTTTTGATATATCCTTTACGTAGGTTTAGAGTTTTCTTTTTTTCCTTTCAGTGTTTAAATTAATTTATTAAAAAATATAGTATTGTATTTAATAATAATAAAAACTAGAAAAGCAAATAATTTTAAGATGACATGCAATATATCTAAGAAAGACAAAACAATTTTGATAAATCGATACAAAATCATCCAACTATCAATAATCCCTTTAATTTTTTATGCTTTACATGTATTGCATGATTTGTTGATAAAGCTACTTGAAGTGAACACTTCAATTTATTACTAGTTTATACACGTTCATGCCATCTTTAGAAATCAAATCTCACCTTTTTTTTTTTTTTTTAATATTAGCATTTATTGTTACAAAAGGATTACATCCTTCTTCCAATAAATGAAGATTAAGCGTAACATATCATCTAGCTATTAGATTGAGGATTGTTCTTGGATTTCACTTGTAAGAAGATATATTTAGGCTTTGGGCAATGGGTATTGTTTTTATGGGTAGAATTTGAGTTTATATTTTTAGAAGATTTTATTGATTTACGGGTTTCACTCATAAAAAGATAAATATTTAAGCTTTGGAATTGGGCCCAAATTATAGAAATATTGTACCTAATTTTTTTTGGTTGTTAACCTAATCATTAGTTTTTTATTTTATTTTATTATTATTTTTAATTTTCTGAGATTTTTTTTTTTCAGGAATGAGAGAATTGGAGTACATCCAAAGAAAAAAAAAATTAGCTCCATATTCATTTAGAACTATCTGATACAATTTATTATGCGACAATTTATAAATAATGTTTTTCTTATTATATAGTGAGTTGGAGGAAGATTGCTCCGGACCTGGAGCTAAGCTCTTTTCTTTAACCAAAGAATTATCTTTGGATGTACTCTAATTCTCTTAGTTTTAAATTTATAATTTTCTTTAAAAAAAAATTAAAACTTGCAAAAAAATTGGGCACTAATTATTAGGTTAACAAGCTAAAAAATTAGGTACACCCATATTCCTATAAATTGGACTGATAGCCTAAAGCTTATCTTCTTATTTGTGAAAAACACATAAGTATGAAATCCTTTACAAACATAAACTCAAATTCTCTCACAAAAAAAAACAATATCCATAGCCTAAAGCCTAAATATATATTCTTTTAAGTGAAATTTCATTAGTAAGAAGTCTTCTAAAATTTAAAAGACATTGATTATTGCACATTTGTTAGTGTACATCATTCATATACATCACTCATTTCATGTGTTAAATGTGAACATTCTTAAAAAATGTGAACGCTTCATATTATATTTATTTTCTGTATATAAAATATACATTAACGTGGGTGTAAGAATATTTGCCCAGTTCAAAACTCGAACTTCATAAGACCCTCTGCACAGATACAGCGTACCTAATTGGTACCTACAATATTAAGTGAACCAATACGTTATTGAACGAAGTTAAGGTAGAAACAATGTTGAGAGAGACAGAGACAGAGAAGCAAATGGTCATGGTCCACACTAAAGAGTTATTGGTAGAGAGGCTTAGCCAGGCCCAACTGTTTATTTTGCTAACAACCCGCTTATTCGTACCATGGTTGGGCCAGTGGATCCAACATATGATGTTTTGCTTCATAGATTTATGGTGGATGGGTCTTAATAGAATATATTGGGCTAGAGACTATAGTTTTGGTACTGCTGTATAGCTAGTACGACAATTGGTGGTGAGCCGATCTTAATTTATGGCTCATGCACTCGAGCTACTGAAGAGAAATAGTATTTGTTGGGTTTGGACTGGGCCTATAGCCAAAAATTTAATTGTATCTTTTGTTAACTGAAGCCCATAAGTTTGAGGCTTACTGATTCAGTATGTTTAGTAACCAATTCAAGGTAGAAGAAACGTTGGGATAGTGTGGTTGCATCAATCATTTTACAATCAAAAATCAAAATAATTAAAATAACAATTAATTTTTTATTTAAAAATGACTTGAAACTTTTTTGTAATAGTAGAATTTTAGTTGGAGTAGAGTTTCAAATTCTTAAAACTAAGTAGTAGAGTTTTATGTGGAATATATTATTGGTAGAATTAGATAATAGAGTTTAGGTAAAGTAAACTATTGGAAATTGAGTTTAACCTAAGTTAAACTATCTTAGTAATACTCCTAAAAATTAGTGATTTTTAGAATTTGTGATAGGTTCTCAATAGACTAGGATCGAACAATCACTTAATAATTATAAATAAATAAATAAATAAATAAATAAATAAAAGAACAAGTAAATGAAGTTGAGAAAGAAAGTGATCCATAATATATGAGAAAGTGAATGAAAGGCTAAGGTGCATCCACCAAAACTAAGGATCTCTCTTAAAATTTCAAACTCAAAATCAATTTTGCATTGCAAGTTCTTAGAAGCGAGGGAGGTGATTTAAACTTTAAAGTTCCCATGATAGTTTTCCTTAGGAAATGTTTTTTGCTTTTGCCAAATGGTCAATACATATGGTTATAGATAATGGAAAATTAAAATGACTCCATTGAAAGCAGAGCATGGCCAGCTTTCTCCATTCTATTAAGCTAAAGAGCCTAGCTACATAGTTCAATCCAATTCACTTCTGTAAAAATATATCTCGGTGAATAATTCATGGTTTTTCAAGGATGATAGTGCCACCAATAAATTCCTAAAGATTTGGGAGTTTATATTGTCATGAGATCACCCTCTCACAACATATATATAGGGTGGTCTACACATATGGGATCCACTCATCCACATATGCTGTAAGAGAAATATCTCATTAGATCAATTCGTAATGTACTTTTTCATATGATGTAATTGACTTTTGGATGGAAGCTCAAATGTTGGACTTGGAATAATATCATCCCATAGTTAACTAATCACATTTACAGTGAAGGTACATGATATTTCCATTCCAAAACAGTATAATTAATTTCTATAAGAACCATACAACACAATGCAGATAATATTATATAAGTATGTATTTCAAAAACAAATGGAAGATAGAACCACAAATCCAATGCCTTTCTGTCTTTTTGAACCGTTAAACTTTTTAGACCTTCTCTCTCTCTCTCTCTCTCTCTCTCTCTCTCTCTCTCTCACACACACACACACACACAAACACTTTTTAGACCTAATATAAAATTTTGACCTGTATTTTTGTTCTTTCCATTTCCATTATCAATGACATAGACAAATCCGAAGGAGTGCTGCAAATTTTGTCAAATGATTTGAAAATTTTGAGGTCCCTTATGTCCCTAAATCTTTTAAGCACATATAAGGGTATATTGCCCTACTTGATTACTATCCAAACTGTGAAACTTTTGGTTGAACAGGACCCTTGTCATGATAATGATCAAGTAGAATAATATTGGTTTTTGGAGATGCTCTCCAAGAGAAAATAAGTCTTTTGTAATTTATTGCATCTGCAGGTTCATATATTCTTATACGGCCAGTTCTAGGAGTGACTAGAACTAGAGTCTCCAAGAATACTGCCTTCCCTAGGAGAAACCTCACCAACTCTAGTTCATGCTTTTGAAACTTGAAACCTTTCACTTTAATGAATTTGAGGCTAGTGAAGAAGTGAGGGAAGTACTGAAGTAGTTGCTTCTGATGTAATTCCCAGTAAAACCCGCAGTCAAAAGAAAAATCATTGAGCTGCAATATTTTCAAGTATGATCAATAAGAAGTAGAGTAAGACTAGCTAGCTAAGTGTAAGGCTGTTACTAAGAACAAAGTCACAATTTGTACAATTGGTTGAGTTGAATATACTCACATCAAGAAACAGTTTCTCTAGGCTCGGGCAATTCTTGAGAAAAGAAGCAATATCAAAAAGATTGCAGTAGCTTGTACCTTCCATGAATAACTGAAATTCTTTCAAATTCCATAATCTGAATTGCAAATCTCGAAAAGCTCCATCTCGGATTCTTGTTGTCAAGCCCTTAACCATACAAAACCAACAAACAAACCACAAAATTAAACCAAGAAATTACATTTATCAGGATTTGCTATATATTTTCCATTTAATTCAATAATACTTTTTAATTTTTATAGGTAAATAGAGGGGGCATATGTTTGTGGGATTCAAGCCCCACTATCAAGCACCTTGAAAGTTGAAACCTCCTGGGTATCCCTCAAATAATACTTGTTAGATTTTTTTTTTTTTTTTTTTAAGAAACAAACACACACAAGGGAGAGAAAAAGAGGTTCTAACACAGAAGCACACCATAATTCCACTAAGAAACCGTGGTAATAATACTTGTTAGATTAAATTAGAATAAGAGATCATGGTTCAATCTCCTATCACCGCATCACATTCCATTTAATTTTCCACGTGTTGAGCCCCACTCAAAGGCAATAAATTCACCGTTTCATAAAAGTTTAAAATTTTGGAACAATCCGTAATTTAACAATATTAACGAAAAGAAATGAACAACCATTAATGACAATAAATTCATCATCTTCTAAAAAATTTAGGTTTTTGAAACAATCAATAATTTAACGATATTAACAGAAAGAATTTAACAACCAAAATCCATTAAAATAAATACATACCTCAAGAAATGCACTAGTTGTAGTCAGAACATTAGCATTAGAGAGATCAGATACCAAATTTTCCACTAGAGAGGCCTTTGCAAAACTTCTAGAGGGAGAGAAATTAAGCAAAACTTCATCCAAGTGCAAGACCTCAGCAAATTGAAATTTAACAACATTCCCAATATAATAAATTGAGCGTAGAGTCGGGGCATCGATATCAATGCTCAAAATTTCAGTGCAATGCCTAACTTTCAAGACCTTAAACCTCTTAAGGCTCCTAGCACAAACCTTCAAACGTTGAATATTACAACACTGCCATAGGTCCACGGTCTCAAGGAGTAAACAATGGAAAAACAAGGTTTCCATCGTTTCAGTGTTGAGATCGACTTTCTTAAGGATAAGAGTGGTCAAGAAACTCAAACCTGTCAACTGTGGTGGAAGATCAACTTCACAGTAAACTAGTTTCAATGTTGTCAATGATTTGATGTCAAGAAACTGTGAAATCTTAAAAACATCTCTCCCTTGAAAAAAATCTAAATCAAGCTCTTCAACGCCTTTTTCAGCGCATATTTTGAGCCATCTCTCAATCATGTGTTCCTTAGCTGTGGGATCAAAACACAAACTTAGGCTTTGAATTCTCGAACCCACATGAGAATTGAAAACATGGTTTACTATGTGAATATACTCCTCACGATCATGATGTCTAGCAAACTCTCTGTCAAACAGTATCTTACGATTGAAAAGCCAAGATTTCTTAAACCTTGGTGACAAAACTCCGATCTCCACCGCTTGTTTGATTGGCAAGAACGAGAAAATCCTTTCAAGAATATCGTCAGGAAGGTTCCCTGAACGATTAGGATTTGAACTAACACCGTCTATGTGACTGATAAGATTGTTTTGGTGCTGATTGTGAACCTTCTTGGTTCTCTTTTGTGGTGACTGTGACACTGTTTGGTTCTCTCTTTTTGGTGCAGCCATTGAAAAATAACAAAGAAAGAGTAAAGTGCTGGTTTTTTTCTGCTTTTTTTTTTATGCATCAAACAATGAAAAATATATGAAGAGAAAAAAAACCAACAACAAATTTAATTGGTGTTTGGGAAGTTAATGATTTTTTGAATTTATATTAACTATTTGTTTATGTATTTGGTGCTGTTAGAGAAAATTTAGCTTTGTGGCTGGTTTACCTTTTGTGGCATTCCTAGGAGGACTGAACCAGTGAGCTGATCAGTGAAGTGAGGCAACGACAAAGTAGTGACCTGTCAGTAACGTTTACTATGTTACCGGGTCAATGGATAGGTATTAAAAGCCAGGGTCTCTAAAACATGTGATATAATTGAAATCGGTGTCGTTTTGGGACCGGTAGTTTAATGCGTACAGGGCAGTTTCGGTGTGTTTTTTTGGTTTGTGTGGTAGCTGATTAGGAGTCATAAACTAATAAAACTTAAAAACATTATGTTAGTTACGCTCCATTGGGTTCCTCAATTAAATTCAAATATTTGGTTGTATTAATTAGTATAACATAAATAAATTTATTATTTTTAAAAATTATTAAATGCAATGCAATTATGTACTTGAATTTAATTAGAAACCTAATAATATTCTATGTTTAAGGCCATGTACATAAGTCTTATGCATTCTTAAATCTTGATGTTTCAGTAATAAATAGATACCACTTTAATTGTATAGGGTTGAAAGGTCTAGCTTGCCCTTCGTTGTAATGGGGGAATGTAATTAGCGAGGAGTAATCTTAACCTTTTGCTTTTGAACTAAATTGGTGTTTTATTATTAAAAAAAGGTCCTACCAAAGCAAGATACCTCTCTTGGGTGGTAAAGATCACTTCAATGCTTGAGTTTTGGGGGGGGGGGGGGGGGGGGGGGGGGGGGGTCGCCTGCTATAGAATCATCATGACTACTACACTGCTTTTATTTGGATGTGATTGGTTATGCTGGCTCTGCCGACCTGGGGACTCCTCCTAATTGGATGCGATGTTCATTTGGGGGGGGGGGGGGGGGGGGGGGGGGGGGGGGCATGCCACATCACATTTAATGCTAAGGAGAAAGTCTAGTTGTGGGTTAGTGGAACATTTAATGTAATTTAGACTGCCGAGTCCCATAGGCAAAGCTAAGGGGGCCATGGCCCCTTTAGCTTTTTCAATTTTTAATTATATATAGTGTTCAAATCATAAAAAAGTAAAAATTATAGAAAAATGTAGTTATTGGCCCCTCTCAGATTTTAGAATTTAGACCTTTAATTCCTCAATCCTTTTGAATTAGTTTGGAACTCAAGTTTTATACATTGTGCAAATGTTTGGGTTTAGGATAACTCCTAAATAATTTTTTTTATATTTAGCTTGGCACCCTTGGAAAAATTTTCTAGCTCCGCCACTGACGAGTCCTTTGGCATAGCCCCTTGACATTGACAAGGTATGATATCGTTTTGAGGGACAACATTGTTCATGTTACTGGCGTGATAGCGTGAAGTTATCATAATGCCCTTGCCTTTTCATCTACCACCCATAATACTTTTTCAATAATATCTTTGTAATGGTGGAAAATTTGGGAACAAAGTGAATTTTGCACAAAATCTAGTGTTCTATATATGCCAACTCTCTATGCATTCTACTTTTCCAACTTAAACATCCCATAAATTGGAATTTTTTAATTTTGTTTTTTATGGCATTGTAATTGTGGAGGGATGAACATTTCCCTTAGAAGGTATTGTCTGCTTTGGGTAAAGACCCTCACAGATTTGCTCAATCCCACATTGGGGAGAGACGCTTGCCACCTGCAGCATATAAGCATGAGTTCACATGTGGATATGAATTTATTAATTTTGATGTTATTCAACATAAAATTTTAAATTTACATATTCTATTAGCATAAATATTAGCCCAAGTACATTAGCCCAATATATTTGCTTAAATAACATGTTTTTTAAACAAATTTTAATGGTTGAAACACTCAAAATATCCCGATACAACCCTTTATTATATCCGGTACATTTTGTCATTTTGAAGGAGTACCGATACCAATTTAATGGCTAGTGCAATATATTTCCCTAGTACAGTATTGACTTCCTTGGTTTGTTTTCTTTGTATGGTAGCTAATTAGGATAGTCATAAATTGATAAAACTTAAAAACAATATCTTAGTGACACTACATTGGATTTCTCAATTAAATTCAAATATTTTGTTGTATTGAATTTGTTGACAATTAAAACACAAATAGTTTCATTATTTCCAAGAACAATTAAATGCAATGCAATTATGTATTTGAATTTATTAGGGATTTAATATTCTATTCTATGTCTAAGTTATACATACATACATACATACATACATATATATATATATATATATATATATATATATATATAAGATATAAATTCTACTCTAGTCTAATTTAAGTATATATATGTGTGAAACTCCCTCCTAGAGACTTGAACCCTGATTCTTGCCTACCACGTCCCACAAGTACTTATACTTGTGAAGTGACCATTGCACCAAAAATGTGTGGTGATAAGTTTTATGCATTCCTAAATTAAGATGTTTAATTAATAATTCAATACCACTTTAATACTATAGAGTTGAAAGGTCTAGTTTGCCCTTCATTGTAATGTGAGAATGTAACTAGTGAGGGGTAATATTGACCTTTTTCTTTTGAACTAATAAATCTAAAGTGTTTAATTCACACTATAGGATCATCATGACTGCTACACTGCATTTGTTTGGTTGTGATTGGCTATGTTGGCTCCACCAACCTGGGTGCTCTTCCTAATTGGCTGCAATGCTCATTGGGGGGGGGGGGGGGGGGGGACATCGCATTTAATGCTAAGGGGAAAGTCTAGTTATGGGTTAGTGGAGCATTTAATGTGATTTAGATTGGCAAGTCCTATAGGTGAAGCTAAGGGGCCATGGCTCCCCCTAGATTTTTCAATAATTTTCTATTATATATAGTATTCAAATAATAAAAAATTACAAATTATAGAAAAATGTAGTTATTGTCCCCCTTCAGATTTTAGAATTTAGGCCTTTAACTCCTCAATCCTTTTGAATTAGTCTAGAACTCAAGTTTTATACATTGTTCAATTGTTTGGGTTTTGGATAAGTCCTAAATAATTATTATTTATTTTTTATTTAGCTTGCCTCCCCCCACACCCCCCCCCCCCCCCAAAGAAATATTTTCTGGCTCCACCATCAGCAAGTCCTTTGGTACAGCTCCTTGACATTGACAAGTTACGATATCATTTTGAGGGACAATATTGTTCATGTTACAAGCGTGATAGCGTGAAGTTAACCATAATACCCGTGCCTTTTCACCCACCATCCACAATACATTTTCAATAATATCATTGTAATGGTGGAAAATTTGGGAACAAAGGGAATTTTTCATAAAATCTAGTGCTCTATATATGTCAACTCTCTATGCATTCTATTTTTCCAACTTAAACATCCGTTAAATTGGAATTTTTCAATTTTGTGCACTAGCATAATATGTGAGGCACATGAAATTGCTATTTTTTTTTTTCTTATTTATAAATTTTTATGGCATTGTGATTACGGTCAAGTTTGAAGTTATAACTTATAAGTTATAAATGGTAATATAATAAGTGACTATATTTTGAAAAAATGGAAGTGACTTCAATGAAACTCAAGATTTAAAAGCTAAGGTTTGTGACATGAGATATAATTGAAATCGATGTCATATTGGGACTGGTAATTTAATGCGTACATGACTGTTTCAGTGTGTTTGTTTTGAGAGAGTCAATTTCGTACTAGAGGTCATTTCAGTTTGGCCAAGGTAATGAAATATTTCAATACCAGTTGATACCAATGTATCGTTTTATGATTACTGCTATTTATATATTTTTATACATATATGTATTTTTGCATTTGTTTATGTAAGTATGAATTTATTAATTTTGATGTTTATCAGCATAAAATTTTAATTTTACATATTTTATAAGCCTAAATATTAGCCCAAATAGATTAACCCAATATATATGCTTAAAAACATGTTTTTTAAACAAATTACCAGCCGAAACACTCAAAATATTCCAGCGCAGCCGATACAATGTACTATTATATCTGGTACATTTTGTCATTTTGAAGGAGTACCGATATCAGTTTAATTAGGATAGTCATAAATTGATAAAACTTAAAAACAATATCTTAGTTACACTGCATTCAATTTCTCAATTAAATTCAAATATTTTGTTTATTCAATCTATTGACGAATAAAACAAAAATAGTTTTATTTTTTCCAAGAACAATTAAATGCAATGCAATTATGTATTTGAATTTATTGTTTTATTCTATGTTTAAGGTAGTGTACCTAAGTCTTATCATTCTTAAATCTTTGATGTTTAAGTAATAATTCGATACCACTTTAATACTATAGAGCTCAAAGGTCTAGTTTGCCCTTCATTGTAATGTGAGAATGTATTTGGTGATGGGGTAATGTTGACCTTTTGCTTTTGAACTTTTTATTTTTTTTCTGGGAGAAACGACTTTTGAACTAAATTGGTGTTCCATTAAAAATAGGTGTCAGTAAATAAAAATAAATAGAAAGAAGTGCATGTAAAGCACGATACCTTACTTGGGCGGTAATGAGCTCTTTGAAGCTTGAGTTAGGAAGGAAGATAGTTGAAAATTTCAATAATAATTTTGAGTGTTTAATGCATACCATTATATGAAGGAGGAAGAGGGTAATTATACCCTCAGTTGACACGTGCAAACTCGTAAGATCATCATGATCATTGACCACTACATTGTTTTTGGATGGATGTGACAAACTATGTCTGCTCTACTGGCCTGTGTTCTTCTCTCAATTGATTGGAATGCTTGCTAGGAGGCCACACCACATTTAATGCTAGAGTAATTCTAGTGCTATAACTTGTGACACAACTTATGTTACAACTCACCCATATGGCGAGTTGTGGCTGGTGGAGGGGTGTCCTCACATAGATCCACCATCACCCCTCCAACCATAACTCGTCACATAAGTGAGTTGTGGTACAACTTGTGCCACCAAACTTATTCTTAATACTAAGTGAAAGGTCTAATTATGGATTGGTGGAACATTTAATGTGATTTAGACTGGCGAGTCCTTTGGTACAACCCCTTAACATCAGCAAGTTAGGATATTGTTATAAGGGATAATACCATTTGTGTTACCGGCATGGTAATTGTCTCTACAACAAAAGTTAATGGTGGAAAAATTGGGAACATAGTGAATTTTGGAGTGAAATCTAGCTCTCTAAATATCAGCTCTCTATGTATTCTACTTTTCCAACTTAGACATCACATAAATTGGAACATTCCAACTCTGTACATTACCATAGTGTGTGAGGCACATGTAATTATGGTCTTGTCTGAGGTTATAAGGGATACGTGGTAATATAATAAGTGACTATATTCTGAATTACATATTAAAAATAAATAAATAAAAGTGACTTGAATGAAATTGAAGAATTTTAGGTTCTCCAGTAGAGTTCTCTTCAAGAAAAAATTCTCCACTAGAGTCAGTTAATTTTGACAAAGCATTTTGTGTAATGGGTTTACTGTTTATAAAACATCCCCTTTCATATTTGGAGAACCCTAACATACCTGTAAGACCCAAATGTTGTGAGGGTGGTTCTGTATAAAACATACGTTAATTTTATTGTTAGCTATAATGTATAATGCTTACAAGCCTTATATCTTACAAGTACACAATAAAAAAATTGAAATGGATATTAAATTCTGAAAAGGCTATAAATCATATCCCATCCACCGCCTGTGGTGGATCGGCTTTGGAACCTGGACATCGAAGGGGCCTTTTGTAATAGACTGATTTAGCTTTAATGCATATATCCTCCTTTACCAAAAAAATAAAGTATATATTTTAGCTTCATTTATATAGAAAAACCAAAATGAATATATAGATATATAAAGATGTGGAAGAAGAAACCTGGGAGGTTTTTTAAACTAGTAAACAAGAGTCCTGACAACTAGAAGAAACTCTGTATTCTTTTCCTTATGTAATCTGTAATCATTCTTAATTCTTATTTTTATCTATAAGAATATGCCTAATGGAAGCCTTTCTTCCCAGAAAAATAAAATAAAATAAAATAGAAGCCTTTATTTTTCTTGAGTTGCAAAAATATGCTTCAGGATAAATCAGCCTATAGAGTATATGCTCTATTTCGGTACTCCATGAATGGTTAAGCCCATTATCATGATTGCTGTTTTTGTTGCATTAGTCATAGGGAACAGCCATAGGCATAGATGGACTGCTGTTATCGTACATGCCATGAACCAATAACAGCGCAAAAATAAATAAATATAAAATCCATAAAAACCAAAAGATGAGATCCCAAAACCTCTGTAACTGAGCAATTCATGAAAAATCTGTCCAATTTCAACCCAATAACTTGAAATGTACATACAGGCACTAAGGCTCAATACAAATTCTGATAGACTTCTGTTACCACTGATTCAATCAAACAATGTATTAATTAAGCACATGATGACCGTTTGAATCATAATAGTAACAAAAGCTTATCCAGAAACTTGATTATGTACAAAGCTCTGGCAAA
Organism: Quercus variabilis; assembly: GCA_030445155.1. Lineage (NCBI taxonomy): Eukaryota > Viridiplantae > Streptophyta > Magnoliopsida > Fagales > Fagaceae > Quercus > Quercus variabilis. The sequence goes on from CP129449.1 coordinate 84,186,093, forward strand.
TGACTCAAGGACCCTGGTGCAGTTCTTCATGTTCAGATAGATTGTTAAAATCGTTGCCATTCAATTTAGTATCATTCTCCACTGAAGCAACAGAGAAACTCCACACAGAAGCACAATTTTCATTGCCTACATGAAACATAAACAAAATTTAAATAGGAATAGACTCATCTATAAGAACAGAACAAAACAGTTCATAAGATCCCAAAAACACAGGTACCCTCTTCCATTCTGATGTTTTTTGTTTTTTGCTGCCTAAAGTTTTCATTGGAAAAGAAACGAAAAATGAAAGTACAGAGCTCTTCCATTCCAAAGAAACAATCTTAAATTCTGAAATTCCATAATAAAGTAAATGTAATAGGAATAAATAGAAGCCCTACAATCTAAAACTTCAAGAAGCTGAAAACAAATAAATATGTAAATACCAATTTCATTATGCTTTTAATGTTACTTCCCTGTTACTCGAGTAACCTGAAGCTGTAGTTCATCAGATTATATTGAACTTCAACTCAACTATTTTTTTATTTGCATTCTCTTGTTTTTCTGGGTTCAGCAAAAAACCAGTTATATGTATTTTCCCAGACATCACAACAAAGATATTGACTTTTAAAACCCTTTTTTCTAAAGTCATTTAAACTTAAAACAAATACCAAGTATATTGCATTATCCTTTGAACCAAAACAATAACATCCTAAGTGGCAAGTAATGGCCAGAACACTCAAATAGTCATACCATTGAGCAATGAGGCAGTATAACCAAAAACAAATGTAAAACAATGACACAACTCAACAAGACTGATATTGGTAGGAAAGACATTGCAAATGTTAGAAAAAATCTCCAAAAGAACAAAGTTTGCAGCTGAGTTACTGGAGATACCACTCAAAGGCACATCCTCGTAGATATCATCAGGAACTACAAATCTTCGGTGCCCTGATGAGGAGGCAGCCATTGGCAGAAATGGATGGAAAGAGAATCCACTTACTGTGTCTGTATAGCCAACAGAACAGATATAAACAAATTAGTTATCAAGAGACAAGGATATATGCAAAATTCAACCAGCCACATCTTTAACAGATATGAAATATCATTAATACCCGATGCAGCTTGAAAACTTGATACCCAATGCCCAGTTTGAAGATCATATATATGAACGAAACCATCCTGAAGCCAAAAGTGAAATAACAAAAAAATAAATTAATTGAAATGGTAACATTTATTTGGCTATAGCATAATATCTGGCCACAGAGATAAATTGAAGCTAAAACAATACCTGACCACCTGTACCAAGGTGTTGGCCCAAGGGTTCAATGTCAAACAATATTCGCTGGTTGGTAGATTCTGATGACCTGTATAACCTAATACAAGGTACATATATAAAATTGGTCACACTTCAATATTGCCTTATTTTAATGAATGAATGAAAGAAACAAACTTACATTAATAGATACCATAAGTTTCTATTAATGGCGTTAGAATTTCCTTTTGGTACAGTCATCAAGTGAATGGAAAACAACAAGGAACACTTTTATTAATATTAAGAAACCACATGCGAAGATTAGATATCAATTGAAACTGAAAAGTGCCAAGTATATACTCATACACTTTTATTGGCAAATGATTTGGGAAATTGTCAGCCCTTGGTTTTAAAATTTTCATAATATTTATTGGGTGTTGCCATGTGTCAAATACCAACTCTCCCAAAAGCTTAAGCTATTAGGAAATAGTGAATTTAATCATTTAACTGTAATTCTAACACTCTCCCTCACTTGTGGGCCTAAACTCCTCCTCAATAAGTGGGACTCGACACGTTGGTTGTTATATCTTTTAGAGTCTCTTCCTTGTAACTGTTCAGTTGTTTGTGTGTACACCTCCTTGTGTGATGGACTAGCATATTATTGTAAAAATAATAATAATAAAAAAATTAAAAAAATTAAAAAAAAAATAAAAAAAAAAATAGAAAGAAAAAGGAAAGCTTCTCCAGATGAGATAAAACTACATACTTGTACACAACATCAACAGCTTTGCGTATATCCCAGCATAGTATATATGGGTCCTTCAAGAAAATTGAATGTGAATTTTATATAGGTGGATAGAAAACTTGTACACATAATGTTAGCATAAGAAAATGCACCATATTTGAACTTTCCAAGTCCATCAGAAAATGACAATATGGTTGAGTTACACAGAAGCTCATACAAGAATGCAAACAGAGATAGCAACTTTGCCAAATCCCCACAAGAATAAGGCCTTAAGGAAGTAACAACTCTAGTGCAAGAAATATCAATGGCAAGTTGGCAACCATAGGATGAAGAAAGAAGAAATAATTCTTCTGTTTTGTTCTATTTTAGGGGGGATTTGGTCTATGTGGTACAATAGAGGCACTGCCTAAACCCACAACGACCACCCCACCCCCACCTGCCAGGTCATGACCATACTAGTTGAACTTCACAACAGTGTACTTAACACTAAAAATCATTATTGCAATATATTTCAACTGAATCAACCACATATTACATTTTAGCATCATGTCAGCAGGTATGTTTGGAGTAGGCAAAAAAATTAAACCCCAACCTCTTGACAACAGTTTTAATTGGAAAACAAACTACCCTCCCATACCCTTTGATTCTACTATTAAATATTAATTTTTATAATAGCAAAACTATCGTTTATGTTTTAATTTATAATCTAATATACAATGCTAATAGGAAAACTACATATATTTGTTTAACTTTGGATAGCCAGGAAATTTTTCTAGCTTTTGTCTTGCATATTTTGTCTTCAGTCAGCCATTAATAGGAAAAACATAGATATATAAATTGATCACAATAAGCAAAATTATGGTCTCCAAGAAAAAAGTTCATTACCACACCCAATCCCATTCTTAACGCTCACCAAAAAAAAAAAAAAAAAAAAAAAATGTTGTATTGAATTTAACAACTTGAACTACAAGGGGAAAAAAAACATAGAAATAGTTACCTTCCGGCCTCCTGTATATAAATAGTTTCCATCTTTCGAGAATTGGACCTGAAGTAATAATTTTTGCCTTTATTTATTGATACAATATCAGAATGAAGTAAATGATGGGGAATGCAGACTTACATGTGTAACCCCACCTTCTTGACCATGTAAAACATATAAGAGTTCCATATTATCTTCTTGATATATTGCAGTGGTCTGGCTGTAAGAACCCATGGCTAGCAATCCAGTATGAGTTGGACAAAAAGCCAGTGCAGATATAATACCTGTAGACAGTAAAAAAGATGAGATATGTGCTTCATTATTTCATTGACCAAAAGAAAATTTTATTTAGGTGGTTAAAATAAGAGCATGCACCTGTTTGGCCTTCTTTATTCCCTTGGAGTGTAGAATGTTGTTTAAAATCTCTACCAGGGCGATGTATGTCAAATATCCTAACAGCTTTGTTGTATCCAGCAAATATCCTACATGACAAAAAAAAGTATAAACATCAATGGATCATCTGTTAATTGGCACCCATGCCTGCACTATCCATAAACCCTAGTTAGATGACAACACATAGAGGCAGTTATATAAATGGTTCAGATAATGCACTAAACCACAGTTCATTATAAAGTATTAGCGTCACATTAGAGCTAAAGGTGATATATAAATATACAGCATCTAATATTCTGAGAACAATGTCCTTTTTAATCCTAATACAAAAGGCTAAAATAGCAGCGCATGCAAATTATGAATCCTTTGAAAACCTTACTTACTTTGTCCCAGTGGGATTGAATGCAATTGAAAAGGCAGCAGTTATTTCATCCATGGCATCATAAGCCCGGTATGTGCAACGCAGCTAAAATTTTCAGTCAGAAGGAAATGGTCATCAACCAGTTATAGTAATAAGGAAACCACAAATGCAGTAGCTTATTAGAAAGTCTATTGAATGAGCACATAGAATTTAGAAATGGTGGGCTGGAATATACACATGGTGCATGTTAAGGGTGGGACCCACCATGCCTTCATGATGTAGGAAAGAGAGGTGTACCCATGGAAAGGCCCGTATACTGTATATTACAAAGCCATATTCGAGTCTTAGAGCTTAATTAAACACAAATCTCATAAACAAAAAGCATATCAGCAATAAGAGCTCAGCACCTCTCCTGAAGTAGCATCCCAAAGATGAATTGGATGGTCGCGAGCCGTACTTGCAAAAACACAACTAACTGGATCTGAAATGTCAATCAATCCTCAGATCAAACTTCCATTTAGAAATACCATCAATCAATCGCAAAATCAATTCAAATTTAACTAAAAGCATAAAAGTCATAGCACAAGGACAAGGGAGATTATTGAAGCACCTGAAGCAGACATGTATGGATACCAACAAAAGTCATATACTGACTCTCCCTCATTCATGACAAGTTTTGCAGCATAGGAATCTGCACTTTTTAAAAAGTTAAACCATAAGTATATGTATAATGATTGAAAAAAGCAAGTGAGCTTAACTAGTTTAGATACAAAGAACCCAAAAATGAGCTTCTATATATCGATGGAAACTAGTTAAAATTCTTGTTCTGAATCATTCTCAATAAAGAGAAGTTTCGGTACACTACTACCCTTTCACTCTTTTCTCACTAGAAATCATCTTTGGAGAGAGTTAATGGTTATGGTATAGTGTAATAAACAAAAACGCTTAAATATCACCTAAGCAAAAACTTACCCTCATCAGCAGCTATTGAACAAGTGTTGATATCACCACCACTTCCATTATCTGGTCTGTTGAAAAACAAAATACTTATTATGGTAAAGTTCTTACGGACACATTAATGCATCAAAGTGACATAACAGTGAAAATAGGAGCATGCAAACAAAGTATCATTTTCTGAACCACTTAAATAATTTTTCTCTAGCATTATCAAAACACCTTCTTGCTTCCATAAGCAAAAGCATTAGTTTTGCCCAGTTTTTTATAAGATTTTTTTTTATAGGGAAAATAACACAACTTTCCTTGAGGTATATCAAAATGACAATGACCCCCAAAGTTTCACAGAAGATGACACTCCCCTCCCTAATGGTTGTGATAAATATAAGACAAAAAGAAACCCCTATTTTGTCCTTGAGTTACCTTATTTTTGTGGACTAACTTGCTCTTGGTTACGCGATAATGTCCTAATTTTCCCTTGCTTTATTGATAAAGTCCTTATTTTTCCCTTGAGTTATTTAATTCACCCAATTACCAAAAATTATGCATGCTTAATTGAGTAACTCAAGGGTAAAATAGGTATTTTATTGTATTTGTTATGTTTATCACATGCCTCTGGAAAGGACTGTCATTTTTGCAAAACTTTGCTGGCTACTCTATCATTTCCTTATGTGTTTATGGAAGTTATTGTAATTTTCCCAATCCTATTTTGCAGATCACTCTATCCCTCTAGAAAGGACTGTCATTTTATTTTCTCCATCTGACAATGTATATAGTGTCAAGTCATTGAACATTTTTAATTAATGTGGCACCAAATACACTTTTGGATTTGTAATATTTAATCAAACCATGAAATTGATCCATTTCAGACATACACATGACATAGTCCTAATGAATTACAAAGAAATTTTATATGATTTTAACACCAATAATTTCCTAGCTACAGCATTAGTTTGTGCTTATGTGAGTGTTTTTCATAAGGTCATTAAATGCATTAAAAAAAATTGAGACAACAACGCAAATAGAAGTAACAAAAAGGTGACAATCAATATTGGGTTGTTAAAGTGCAGGTTTTGCTTTTGTAATCACAAATTGCATTAAATCTAGATTTCAAAAGCAAGAAAAGTAATTCCAAAATGGTATCCAAAGAGCACCCTTTCTTTCCTTTTCTTTTTTCAATATACCAGTTGCATTGCCCTGTTTGAACTTTAAACTCTCTCTAAAACCATAAGCTAAAACTTAGATACAACTCTTTTGGTGCTTAAGCTTAGATTTCCTAATTGAATTCATTGTCTTGACCAATGCATACAAACTATTGTTATCTTTTTCAAAGACAATTAAATTCTACTACATGTTTCATTGGTCGATACAACCACATGCTTAAAAAGGTCGTACTCAGTACATAAAACTCTCACTTTTGCGAGGCCTAGGAGAGGTGATTGGTCAATACAACAACATGGTTGCATCTATCTAATTTATTTTTTTATATGTACCACGTAGTTGAATTTTAATTAAAGAACATAAAGTACAGCACCAAAAAAATATAAGAAACTCACAATGTGAACACACGAAGAGTATTGTCCTCAGAGCTTGTAAGAAAACAAGACCCATCTGGAGACCTAGATTAAAACTCCAAAAACAAAACAAAATTAAGCCCCAAAGTTCAAAATGTAACCAAAAAGAAACAAAAACAAAAACAAGAAAGAAGTTAAAAGTTAAAGCTTGTGAAAGAGTAAAAACAACATGGGAGGAACACAAAAAACAAAAGTACCATTTGATGGCTTTAAGGAAGTTGTTAGGGTTTGGAGAGTTCCTGAACTGGTTGTAGAAATGGTAGGTTCTATGAGGCGGAACATCGAACCGAATCACAGGCCAACTGTACTCTTGTTGTTGCTGCTCCTCCTGGTCCTTGGTTGGTTCTGTAATTTCTGCCACTTCTGAGGGCGAGTTGGACTTGGACTCGGACTCGTGATTGTTATTGTGATTGTGATTCTCCTCTTGTTCTTCTTCTTGTCCCATTGCTTCTGTTACAGACATTTTCACCACTGACTAGCGAGCTCAGTGATAGTGAGGTTCCACTCAATTTTGCTCTTTACAAAGAGGCGACGTATTTTTTTCTTTTTCTTCTTTTTAAGGTTAAAAATACTGGTTTTTTTTTTTTTTTTTAATGAAAAATACTGTTTCCTCCTTAAAATTTCTATGAATTATATTTTCCCTTATACTTTTTAGAGATTTTCGTTTATGGTTCTTAAAATATTGAAAAAATGTTACACTTTTTTTAATTAATTTTTTTATAATTTAATAATTAGGAGAGGTTTGAATCCTTAACGTTTTCCTCCTAAATTTTTTACTAAAAAAAATACTCTGTTTACTTATTTTTTATCCTAAATTATTTTTAAAAAAGCTTATTAAAAAAATTTGAGAATAAAAACTAAACTTCAAGATTTTTTTTTTTTTTTTTTTACACTAACACAGCACAACCAAAATTACATGAAAAAACTTCAAGTTTAAAAATGAAAAAAAAAAATTAAATAAAAAAGAAGGAATATGAATTTATGCAAATTTTAAAGATAAAAAATATATTAGCATTTATCTAAGTCCGATTATAAAAATTTGTAAATTACAAAGGTTAAACCCAAAAAATAATAATAATAATAATAATAATTTTATACTAAAACAAATAAAACTTGTTGAAGTAGAAAATAAAAATACAACAAAATAAAAGAAAAAAGAACACAAAAAATTAGAAGTATATATTGGTGTTACCTCCTTTAAAAATATATTCCACCAAATAAGAAATATAATTAATTTTAAATTGTATGGTATTATATTTATTTTTTGATTTGTCAATTGCCAAATTCTCATCATAAATTTGTCTCCATTTAGAAGCAAATAAAGAGGATCATTTTCTAAACTTCAAGAGCTCTTTTCACAATTTTTGGGGGAAAAAAAAAAAGAAAAAGAAAAACTAAAATGCACTATATGTCATATTAGTTTAGAGCCAGCTTCTAAATTGGTCTATTGACAATGCTAAAATTTCAAAGAAATCATTCAAAACTTTTTGTCCATTTGGTGGATTTTTAGCAAGAGAATTGTAGAAGTGAGAGCAAAGTAGGAGCTCAAGAAATGCAAAAAATGGCAATAGTAGGTCTAATATATTATTTGTGGAGAAGTTGATCGAACATCAATTCCCCCCAAAAAGAAAAAGAAAAACTCAATTCAAGATTGCCATATATGGTTGTAGTCACCAATCCTACTATATTGACTCTAGATTTTTCTTCCAACATAGGTCAAATTTCTAGAGGGGTGGAGCGTGGTGAGAATAGTTGGGAGACTTTCTTGAGTTGGAAGTTGGAGAATAAAATTTATGCAGTGCATGCAGAAAGTGAAGGAGATGGTATTAGGTATTTCGGATGCATGTATCTTCACACTCACATGAGGGTAGGCTCCACAAGTGTGAGATCCACCCTCATGTGAGTGGGAGGATACATGCATCTGAAACATCTTGTATTTTCTCAAAGTGAAGGAGGTGAATCTAACCAAAGTGAGCAATTTGAGAGAAATTAAGAGAAAAGGGGGGGTGGGGGTTGAAATCCAAATTACACCTTTATGTTTGATTGGATGAATTGTCATTTAAACATTAAAAAACTTTAACATTTCTGTCAGGTTGATCATTCCATTCATTGTCGCCAATGAAGCTGTAAGTCCAGTCGTTGTCGTCGATGAAACTATGAGCCCAATAAAACTATGTCGGATCACATATGAGCCCAATAAAATCATTAATGGTTGATGCTTCTTACGTTAGTAGGGTACTGTGTTTCTACTGTTTTAGTTAGAAATGCTATTTTTCTTTTTCTTTTTTATTGGAAAAAAAGTTTAGTAACCATTCCGAAAAATGAAACAGAACCATGGGCCTATCAGTTAAATGATTATTTTCTTTGTTGCTACTCATATATGAATTGTAACAATACATTAAAATGATGTTTTCCCACGGTACATTAGTCCCAATTGTGTTCATGGGACTCGCAAAGAACCTCGTCAAAATAAAAGTATATCAGTGTTACAGTCCTTTTTCTTTATCAAATGAGGAAAAAACAGCTCCATTATCATTTTTATTTATCAAATGAAGGGGTTGGCATGATATATTTCACGAAATTTATAAATGACTGCTATCCTTGACACAGCTTTTCAAATATGGATCATCCCTGTAAGTTGAATATATTGGAAGATCAAGAGCTTTCTCTGCAATTCTCCCGTCCTCATGAATCTTTGCTATCAGGCTCTCAATGCTTGAAAAATTGGCCTATCACATTTCACACCCAAGTTTAGCATGAAAAAGGGAAGAAGAGCTAGACTGGAATGAGCAAGGGGCCAAAAAGTTGCAAAAAGCAATCATATATGATAATACCTCAGGTCGTATATAACCAACGATAACAAGACGCAAATCCTCCCCATAGAAATCTTCAGCAAAGTCATGAAGCAACCACGGCTCCTGCATTATAAACTAGCTTTAACAAGGGAATGGACAAGGGGAAAAGAATTCAAGAGTCTATCATTTATGTCTCATCACACTCACTATGGTCTTTTCTGGGTTGTTAAAATATGGATTCCACCCAATACTCATGACCATTTTAAAAACACCTTTGGTTGGTAATCCAGCCCAACCAAAATATACCCCCGAGGGATGCTCTGAAAGGACAGTTGAATAACCTTTGGTAGATAGATTTGCTGAAAAATAAAGAAGTTATTACATTAACAAAATGCAACAAATTATCAAGCGAAAAAGAAGAATAAATTATAACCTGAATAATATCCCAATACTCTCAAGCTCAATGAGCAAAAGTAGGAGTTGAAGGATACATTGGGAGAAACCACAAAACCAGCTAACTATGAGAAACTGACAGATCTATAGACCACCTCAGTGGCCTGAAAGTAAAATTAATACTAATTTCAAAGCAAATAGGTATTCAAAGGTCAAGAAATGTTCATAATAATTCTAGCTTAATGAGACAAAGGAAGAGAATTTTTTTTTTTTCTTGGGGGGGGGGGGGGTGGGGGGGGGGGTGGGGGGTGGTGGTTTGTCCATCAACATTCAGTAAGGGTACTCTGAAAGGTGTAATAAGACCTCTCATAAAACATGCAGTAGGCTCAGGACAAAATGCGCATCCTGATGGACATTCTACTCGTGATAGACTGGCCAGATGGAGATATAAGGGTGGTGTATAGTGTGTGTACTGCAGAAATTACTAGGAATGCAGAGACCGTTTATTCTTCTGGGTGCTCCTTCACTAGGAGAGTGTGAAAACAAGTTCTCTCTTTATGTCTTTTTATTAGACAGGTTGCCTTACATTATGCTCTGGGGTATATAAGAGGTTTTTTTTTTTTTGATAGGTAGCATAAAATATTATTAAAATTAAAGCCAACCCGAGTACACCGGGAAGTGTACAAGAGTTAAAGTAAAAAGCTTTAGAGCGCTAGCATGTAAACTTGCTTTCACAGCTACTGTTTACAATATTTGGCTTCAAGGCTGTGCAAGTGTCTATAACAACCAGGTGAAAACTGATGAAAAGTTGTTGAAGGAGATCAAAGATGATATACAAGCTTAGATTGGTATTTTCTAGAATATCCCAAATTTATAAGGAATAGAAGCATCTGTTGTAATTAGAAAGTAGCTTGGAATATTAATAACTGGTAGTTTTCTTGTGGTTTTTTGTGTTTCTTTACTGCTGCTTGTTTTCCATAAGCCTTTGTACTCAAAAAAAGTCTCTCATTCATCCAAAAAAAAAAAAATTTTGGGGGATTTTTACATACCTGTAGGAATCCCAAGTACCTTAGAGCCCCGACCAAGCCCCTTAATGACAGGTCCACCAATGTACCAAGATTCTATCGGCAAAGTACCCTCTACCCCTGCAAAACAAATCAATAGCTCTGTTAAAAATGGTTGATACATATAGAACTGAATTAACATGGTTGAAACAAAGGTAGAGAGGGGTTTACAATCTTGAAATGGAGGTAAGCCCCACTTTTCAGGTTTCAAATCAAGCAGAGAGTTGATCACCTCATCCGCTGAAGTGTAAAGATGGGATTGTTTGGGAATGGATGGTACAGCAACTACTTCCATTCCAGCAGCCTTACCAGCAGTAACACCTGGTCTGACAATCAAATATACAAGAATTAAGAAAAAACCTAAGAAATTATTACGGAAATCCTCATCGTATTAACCCTTACAACTAAATAACCATGATCATCTGATAAAAGACAGTAACAAACCTGTCATCACTAGAATAAAACATAAAACTATATCTAGAATCCATTTCAAGTAATTCATGCACTGAGGGATAATAATATGGTCAACCCTCCAAAATGTGAACAAGAACACGTGCCCGTTTGGCGTCCCACTTTGAAACCGAACTGTTTCCAAGTACAGGTTTTTTAAACCTCAAATTTTCTAGGTACATCTTTTTCAGACAAACCATTTTTTAAAAGCTGAAAAAATAATCTATACCAAACGGGCAATACATATACCCATGGACCATGGTTGAATGCAGGGATTTATGTGAAACATCAAGAATCAATCACTAAGATATTAAATAGGATTACATGACAGCTTTTCATAAGACAGTAATATTAGTGGAATAGACTCCTTTATCCCTTAGTGAAAAATTATGCTAGAACAGAAAAAAAAAGGAAAAAGAAAAAAGAAAAAAAAAGGCAAACTTAGAAAACAAGAAATAGAGAGTCATGTAAGGCAGACACCCCCCCTGCTCTGTCTTCCTTTTAGTTTAATGAAATTGAAGCTTATCAAAAAAAGAAAAGAAATAGAGAGTCATGAATCTAACAAAGGCACGGATGAAAGATGCAAGCCCATCAGTTATGTTCATGCATAATTGCACATCTTCTAGCAATAAAACAAGTAAATTAAGAATTATTATTCAGAAATCCTGAAATGTTGATACAAAGTGTTTTTCAGAGCTATATACAAGTTTTGGACTAAATATTTCAAACTTGGATGTTTCACAATAGAATGGAAATTGAATAAATTCACAGTTAATGCCTTGAGAGATAACAGATATATGAAAAAGTAATGCTTCTATAGGGCTGAATTTCTGCAACCTAAGTCTCAGAAAACTAAAAGGTTAAGTTAAAAAAAAAAAATCCCTGACATTAAGAATTGTTGCAATATTTAAAAATAAAAAAAAAAAAAAATTTAAATGGCTGCAACAAATAATTAGTTAGTATTGTACTTCAATAGAAATGAATTGATTCTGCGTCAAGGGTAAATGACATGGACTATGATGGAGGAATGCACACAGGCTTCAGGAGCTTAATGGACTCATGGGATTTATAATACAGAGCTCCAAGTGATCTAGGTGGTATTTCTATTATCATAAATTACTTTTCTCACCAATCTAAATAAAAAAAAAAAGTACAAAGACAATAGAAGACACAATATTTTTGAATATATTTTTATTCCAATATAGCACATGGCAATATGTAACTCTTCTATGTTCTATCCAAGACTTAAATATAAGTGGCTGTTGATACTATAAAGTGCAAGTATAAAAGGGCAAATCAATAATCATGCAAGGGAAAATCACCATCCCCTCCCCAATGCCATACACAGTAGGTGCTATCAAAAGCAAAGGTCAGAATAATACAATGAAAGGAAAAATTTGGAACATCTAGAGTTAAAAGTCAGGTCGCTTACATAGAATCCTCAATAACAAGGCAGCTGGAGGGTTCAACATTTAGCTTTTTAGCTGCCTCAAGATATCTTAAACAGTGAACCATGGAGTTAGAATAACAGACAAACATGGACTTTTACACTTAAGACCAAAAGAAAAAAAAAAAAAAAAACCTCAATAAAGAAATCAATATCAAAAACTATTTCTTGCATCTCACATATCAGGAGATGGTTTCCCAGATGCCACTTCATCACCACCAATGATGACAGAGAAAGATTCCTTCCATCCTATAATTGGAAAATATTGAATAAGAATCTCAGAAATTAAAATCACAAAAAATGATATCCTTGCTGCATGTTAGCAAGTCAATATCTCGATCAAGTTGTAAGTGGTTTAAGATTTACCTTGATGAAAAGAAATTTTTCCTTCTATATTTACCCTTGGAGAGTTTGAAGCCAATGCCATTGGGACCCCATGACCACCAAAATGCTTAATTAAACGATTGGCACCTGGCTGTGCTTTGATGTTGCACCACCTACAACAACAGCAGCAAAAAGACATTCAAAAGTTTGGCACAAAAATTCAAATTTTTAAACACATAACAATGAGTAGAACGGTTTATATCATCAAGGAACCTAGTGACAAACAAATGGCACAAAGTAAATCCTGTACGGTTAAATATTAAAGAAAACAAGTCAAAATGCTTTATGAGAGCCTGAACCTATATAGCAGAACAGCCTAGTCACCATGAAAGTAATAACAAAAACAAAAAGATAAGTCATCATTTATAGGGATGAAAATTGACAAGATTCCAACACTACATAGCCTGGTGACATGTTAGCCTGCTTTTCATATCAGTAACTTGCCAAATTTGCAAAGAAACCCTTTGAGTATGTGTTAAACAGATGAGAACTGAAGTTCCGATTGGAATTCTCACATTAAAAATTCTCATTGGCGTTTATAAACAAAAAACCATTTATTCTACAAACTATAGAGCACATGGCTTATAGATTGTATAGCAGAACAATTTTCTAAGACAAAAACTGGAAAAATAATTATATAAGAAACTCTGCGTCTTAGCTTATTATTTCCAGTGGAATCCCCAGATTATTGCAATTGGTAATGTTGTACCTTTGCAGATGAAAATATAAAAGTCAAAAAAGGCCAATGAGCTCTAGCTGAAAAAGCATCTCCTCCCCTGTAAGTACAGGGTTCAGGCCTTGAGGGTGTGGTTGTGGATTCAATACTATATTCATGCATGCATCTTACCATTAAAAAATAAAAGCAGATTAATTTGAAATAAAATTTATGTGTGAAATTCAAGGGCAATATTAATTGCCTCAATTGGAAAAACTTTACATATTTAATAACCATAATTTAAAAGTGCAACAGATTATTACTTCTCAGAGTAAAGTGGGTTGATTGCTGAAATAAATTCATTTGTAGTGCAGGGAAGATCATAAGCTTCCACAATAGCAGCTGCAGCTTCAAGTGGTGTCTTTCCTAAAGTCTTATGAACTTCTCTCCCATCCCATTGCTTTCCATACTTACTCAAGAAACCGCCCAAAACATCACTTAAAAGGGCATCTGTCATCAAATTTAAAAATACAAATTATGACAAATTAAGAAAACAATCACTGATACGAATAGAAAGCAATCAGCTATTTTATGAAAATATGGTTGCAAACAGTACAGGACAATAAGAATCAAGATCAGTACAGAATATATTGAATATGGTGGCTACATGCAAATAGAGATTGCAACGCTCTATTAAGTAGGGCCATGTGCGAACATTCATTGTTTACCAAACTTCACTGGACTTTGCTCGTGAAAATATCTAAACATCAATCAGTGTCAATTTGCCAGGATTCTTCTTTTAGCATTTTTAGCTTATTTATATATGTAGAGATTTCAAAGCTTCATTTTTTCTAAGTACAACTACACTTTAACCAACTTTCAACCAATCAGCAAAATGCTCATCACACATAACATAATGGAAAATAACAAAAGAAAATTTTAAAATTTAACAATGTTAAAAGCACAAACTAACCTGTATTAAGAAGTGTCCCATCCAAATCAAGGATAACACAAGATACTAACTTCTTTAATGGCTTCGCAATTGACATTTTAACAGTAAATCTTCCAGTTACAGCTATGCTCCCATTTCTGGAATATATATGAAAATGAGGTAAAAACCCATTAAATATCAGCAAGAATCTAATACCAACATCTCATGGTTGAAAACAAAATGAACCAATTCATGACAGTATTTCGATTTTCAACTTTTTCTTTTTCACCATCTCTTCTTAACCCAAATCTTACACAACTCAACTAACTCTTAAGCTACACCTTGTCATACATACAAGAAGGAAAACAATCCCTACAATTTTATTCCCTCAAAATTATAACGATCACCCAATTGAACCATCACATAGGCCATAGCACAATTCATGTTATGGGAATTGATACAAAAAATAGTTCAAAACTATATTTTTCTGCCCCCTGGCTGGACCCATTTGATATTTCACAAAAAAAACAAACATTAATATAAGATTAACTACTTACTCATTCTGGAATCGAGTTAGTTTAACTGATAAAGTGTCTTATTCTCGAATAGAATAAAAATCTTGTTTTTACAATTCTCCAAAAGTTTTGCAATAAGAAAGGGGGCAGAAGGAGCAAATGTGGTCGGAATAAAAAGAGAGAGAAAAAGAGAAACATAGGAAATGAAATGCGTGGAAAAAGTTTGAGAATCAATTCAGTGACTTACTGAGGTGAAGCACAAACAGAGTGTTTGTGTTCTGTATTGGAATTGAGATTTCCCTTTCCCTTTCCCTTTTCCTTTTCCTGAGGAGAGACCAAAGCGAGAATTGCTTTACCGTTTCCGTTGGAATTGGCTGAGAAAATTACCGGGTTATAGCCGCCCGTGCAATTCTTAAAGTATATTCCACTGAGGATATGCCACGTCAACATAAATAATAAAAATACCCACAAGAGCAAGCCGGTGACCCAAATGAATGAGAAGAAGATTAGCAGAGGGAGAGTTTATTTTCACGGGCCTAGCTGTTTGGGCTTTCAGAGCTTATATATATTCATAGACTTTTGGTTGATTTTGCTTAGATAATAAGCTGAATCAAGAATATAGATTTTTAAATAAAAAAAATTAAAAAGTTATACGTAAATTAAATAAACAAAAAATTTGTACATGAAAGATTTAGATTTTGTTTTTTTAGTAAGGGAGTAGAGAAAAGTGAGAAAATATTTATTAACTTTGTATTTTACCTAAAGTAGCTCGCATTATCCAAGAAGTTAGCGTCAAGACTATTGCTTTCAACTTTGTATATCTTTCCGTTTCTCAAAAAAAAAAAAAAAATCATATATTCTTTCCATGTACGGCAAGGGAATCTTAATGCTCATGTTAGAAAAATATTATGAAGTGGATAAGAAACTGACTCTTAGTGTGTCCATTTGAATATGATATTTAAGTGATAGGAATCTTTGAGATGCATATAAGAAATGATAGAAAATATAAGTTTATATGCATTTGGGTTGGACATTGAATTGGGCCTTAAGCATGTGTAGATTGGTTGTCCAAATAATAATAATAATATTTTACAGTATTATTTTATTTCTATTTATTTTCATTCATTTCTATTTATTTATTTTAAAACATCTAATCAAAGTTACTTAATTCCACTCCATTCCATTTTTTTCTATTCTTTTTCCTTACTTAAATATATTTCATTTCATTTCATTTCATTTTATTCCCTTATGAACTTCCAAACAAAGCTATTAAAAAAAGAGAATACGGAAATGAGATGATAATCATAGAACATAAAGTAAATGAGAATACCATCTCACATTTTGAAAAAAGAGAATAGAAATGAGAATATCATCTCTTCTGTGCAACTAAATCACATGTTGAGGTCACTTCATAGAGTTTTTCTATGGCCACAACAAAATCACAAAATTTTCACATAAACTGAGATGATATTCCACCAAAAGTCAAACTAAAATAAAGTACACCCGGATTCACCACAACTAAAAACAGGAGATTTTGTCATGGCCATATACTTTCTGGACTTCATATGTTTAAGTGCATTTGGTTTAAGAAAATTTTCAATAGATTATGAGGTCTTGGATTTATTAGCGACATTATTAACTCCCTTTTTGAACTCTCTGCTAGACTCTTACCCCATTAATCTGAACATAAGAAATGGTAAGAAGCTCAACTTTATATGTGTGTGCAAAGAATTTGCTGGTATATAAGATCCACTTGATGGGATCTTTTCTTGACGTTGTTGTAATCTCTTGTATTTGTTTCAAGAAAATTGTTGAAACTCATTATTATATAGTGTACGATTTTACTTGTCTAGTTCCGGTCCCTTTTCCATTCATATTGGATGGTGATCCATATGAAAATTCATTTGTCTTATTTGTGGATTTATAGAGTGTTTGATTCATTTATTTGAAGTTCCTGTGGATTTGAGACTTCCAGTTAGCAGTACCAATGAGTTCCAATTAGCTCAAATGCTCAATTAGTAAAATTTGTTGTCGTCGAATAAGAGATCTAAGGTTTAAACCATGTCTATACCAAAAACCAACTCGTGTCTTAGATGATGACGAGCAATAACTATAGAGCTGAAGTTATATGTTTAAATTCTACGTATCTACTGCACAACTGAGTGAGGGCCCTAATCACAATTTTCTAATACTAGTTACTTTGGCCTCTTGTTTTGGAGGTTTCCACTTTCCATGTTGTATAACAAACACAAAGCAACTAAAACCATAGGGCGATGACTTCTAGGCATGCCTGTTAACTCTTTTTAAGTATTCGGACCTTGATCCCTTTAACTCTTTTAAGTATTTGGACCTTGACAACCAATATTTATATTGGGGAAAGTCATTTTTCTTAGAAAATCAAGTGAATTATGACAAAAATGAAAGCGGATTCAGTGCAACTTAATGATAATTCCATTATACCAACACCACCAACTAAGCAACAACAAATAGAGGACTGCCTAGGCAGACAATGACTCTGCATTTTGATGCAGCTTATTATTGATGGCTTATTTGTTATTTGCTGATAGTATGTTAAAATGTAACTGTAATTAAAAAAAGTTGTATATAAACAAGTAAGCTAAAAAGTCAAAGAAAATGTTGATGACAAAACGATCAAGATGTCTTCTTAGAAATCTTTGGAACTTTTTTTTTTCTTTGTTTTCTCTCTGAGTCCTAGGGCCATTTGGGTGGTGGAATGTTATGGATAAAGTTTCTTAGGGATGATATCACTGACTTGATTGCCAGATCCAGAGCGTGTAATGGGTTCTGTTATATTCATAAGAAATTAAGAATCATGGCTGTGGCTACTGATCTCCATTATAAAACAGTTGGTTGAGTTTGAAATTTGATAGCTCAGAGTAATAAATGTGTTAAAAAGAAGGTTTTGGTGCTGTATACCAAGAGCCATAAGGCTCTGCATGTGTCAAATATCAGTTATCAATTCATCTCTATGTCCCTAATATCAAATCATCAAAAGCGTCATTCATATTGATAACTGATATTTGACCCATGCAGAAATGTTATCTTTGTACTACCAAAAGAGTCATTAGGGACATATTGAAAATTTTCAAGAACCAAAGTAAGCTATATGTTTCTAACTTTAATTCTTTTTCTTTAAAAAAAAAAAACGTGCATATTCTTACTTCTCTCTCTCTCTCCCTCTCTAGAACCAGATAATCAAATACTCAGTGATAACCAAGTTTGCATTCAGGTGATGTTTCTAGCCTTGAAATTCTTGTTCTAAGGACTCCATCATGCTTCAATCAAATAAACGATTTTACGACAAAATACATTAAAAACAATTTTATAACACGTGAAAGATTTTTTAAAGTATCAGGATGCAGCATGTCATGTTAATCATCGATAAAATTAAAATAAATAAATAAATAAAATCTCTATAACTAGCAGTAAACTGTGTACACAAGTTATGTAGTCATTCATATTGAAAAAAGAGGGTTCAGAATAATAGTTGGAGTTACAATACCATGTGGGATCCTTGAGATGAGAATTGATTTCCTCTTCGACCAAGGTGTCAAACTCAAACATCCAAGACTTCCTAAGCTTTACAAATCATCCAATTAAAGCACTTACATGATCCTTAAATTGATTAACAATAGCATCTGTTGAAGTCATTTTTTTGTTTGGTCCGTCAACAAGCCACTCAAACCAAATGTTCAATCGATATATGGTTCAGAAAACTTGGAAATTAAACTATTACAAATTCAAAAGTATAGTGCAAAGAGATTAGACAAGAGAAGATAGCACCACTTTCATACATCCACGAATTCGATGGTGTAATAGAACAAGCTTAATATTAAGAAGATGAAACTACTACATTTTGAGGACAGACTACTGAAAAAGCTAGATCATAAAGTTATGTTCAAGAATGAAAATCTCTATGTATGAAATAATGTGATAGTAATATATGAAATTGTTGTTTATGAGAATTCTGACAGATCCTCAAGAGAACGTAACCACAGCATTTGGAGAGGACTTTTGGTATGATAAAATTAGTTGAGTGACCTGCAGGAATTCACGTGCCTCCACAAGAGTCGGGGTTTGATTAGTAACCTCTCTTTTTCATATATAACCATCTTCTCTAGCACCCTTGCATGCTTAAGCAGAAACTGAACAAACCCAAGTACAAATGTCAACCCAAAACACTTTGCTTCGAAACCAACAATCTCAACCATCTTAAGATGCAGAGACAAACACTCAAATGACCCCTGCGATTTCCAAAACTCCTCGTGATCGAAGTTATAATCATTGACAAATTCTGGCTTAAACTCCAACTGCAAATGAACATTAAGTTAAGGGATAGATAGTTGAAATTTCCAATGTTAATTCCTTTGTCCAAAATATAAGTATATATCTTAAAACAAGTGGAAAGGAGGCTCTAGAATTTTAAGGATCATCTCCATTTGAAACGGACCAAATTCATTGTTTAAATAAGATATTGCAAATCTAATTGTGTATCTAGTGTCAAGTTATTTAATATTAAAAGACGTGACACTCTATACTCAGTTAGATATGAGGAAAAAAATCATGGTCGTGAAATTGATGAAAAGGATCATGTTCTGTTGGGGAGGGAGTCTGACTTGCATGGTGCACATTCCAACCCCCAAAATTGTTCCTTTTTGGATTGAACAGGGAAAATAGGACATTTTAAAAATCACTTTGACAAATAAGGTGGGATGAAATCAAATAGAAGAAGTAAAATGCTAAGTTTATGTCAACTTTGTATTGTAAAATATCACTAGGGAAAAAAGGGGAGGAAGTTCTGATCAAAAACTCACCTTAGAGTTGCAGGAGGGTACCAAGTTTACAACCAGTTTCTTCAAATCAGGTGAACTTTGAAGGACGTTAGTGATCCCTGGAAGGTCCCATTTGTTAAGTTCTGTGTCTAAGACCAAACATTTGCACTCTGCCAATGGAGATGGCAAAGTTTTCACTCCCAATATTGTCAAGAGACTCAAGACCTTAGCACATTCAGACAAAAACAAAAACAAC
The DNA here is from genome assembly GCA_030445155.1 of Quercus variabilis. NCBI lineage: Eukaryota > Viridiplantae > Streptophyta > Magnoliopsida > Fagales > Fagaceae > Quercus > Quercus variabilis. The sequence goes on from CP129449.1 coordinate 84,206,013, forward strand.
ATGACAGCTTAGCATAGATAAGTTTTCAAATGCCTGAGAAAGTATGCTTTCATACCATGTTCAAACAAGAATGATCAATCTTAGCAAAGAGAAAGGAAATTGGCTCATTACTAGTTGATAAAATGATGTTATTGAACTTTCTTAACAGGTGCCTTCCCAGACCGCCACCAAAGAAAAATAGAAAATATGATTTGCATTACTAATTATTAGTTGCCACAAGAATGGCTGAGAATTCTGTTTTTAACTTTTTAATTAAACTGTGAGCTGACATAGTTTAATTAGTACTTTCTCCTATTACAGGTTTAGTTAGTTGTTTCTCCTATTACAGGGTTTGAGTCATCGACTAAGACAACCATATTATAAATTTTTTTCCAACTTATCAGTGAAGATAACCATTTTTTGTGTTCATAGATTGAACCTTTTCCAGAATCATATCATCAATGTCACCATGGCCATTATCCTTTATACATTAAAAGCTAATCACACAAATTAGAAACGTTTAATAGATGGAATAAGAGAACATCTATAAAGGTAGAATTTGCTGAAGAATCAAGAAGGTCCTCTTGATCAACTCTCTTCTTCAAATATATTCTTTCGTTTTCTTATATGCATTAAAAGAAAGGGGAAAAAACTTATAAACTGTTACTTAGATGAATTTAACAACATGTATTGACTAACACAACAAAACGATGTTACCTTTTCCAAAATACAATTAAATTCAATCATATGATTCATTGATCAATGCAATAACATTATTGATCAATTTAAGTGAGAAACCTAAGATACAGGGTGTACCTAAGTTTTAGCCTTGAAAAGAAAACATACAATAAACTTCGATCTTTTTAAGTATAAACCTTACCTGAAGACACCTGGTTGATATGGTGATTTTGGGAACATGAAGAAGCGATAGAAGAAGTTTCGTTAACACACGCCGATTCTTTAAGTAACAAGATTCTCTTTCATTATCAGTCATTGTCCTCTCGAAACTGAGTTTAGCTTCAACCAAAGATGGTACATTCCTCAACCGAAACCTCCTTCTATACATTAACCCGGATATACTTAGCGACCGAAGATTAGGAGCCAAAATTACTACTACAGAAAAGTCTTCACTGCATAGATCTTTACCTCCATCTAGCTCTAATTTTTGCAGGCTTGTAGAATTAATAGTGACCACATTCTTACCTTCCTTACCTTGAAACTCAAAGTTATACAATCTCAAATCTGTAAGAGCAGGACTACCCAACAAAATCTTACGTATCATATCACGGGTCAACCTAGCATAACCAATACATAATACTTTGAGCGAAGTCCAACGAATACAAGGTTTTGGTTCAAACTTACAACATCTTAGAGCCAATGTCTTTAACGACGAGTGAGTGCATAAACTTTGAGACAACCTATAATGATCATAATAGGGCATCTCCGTACTATCAAGTTCTAGATAGAGGTTTTCAACGTTGTGGGTTGTTGCGAAGTTAACCCAGTAGTCCACGTAACACTCGAAACGTTGTGTGTATCTAAAGTCGGTGACGTGAAACTTGTCTAACTTGTGAGAACGGTATAGGGGTAGGGTTTTGCACACGGAGACAGCGAAGTCAGTGACATGCTCTGAATCTTAATGGTCATAGAAGGATAAGCCTGAGGCAAAAGTCCATAACCAGTTCCATCTTTTTGATATATATGAGGCTTCGATGGCTTCTTCTGTGGGCAAGAAGGAGAGGATGTGGTGGAGAATGGAGTCTGGTAAGTCGCTGATACGGTCAATGTGTCTTTTGGTACACACACAATTGCTATTGCTTCTTTCTTCCATGACCCAAAAGTCTTCTAAGGTCTTCGTTGATTCTAGGTTTTCTAGGGAATTAGTGATCTTCAAAATACTGGCTCACTATTAATTATAGAAAATTTTGAAGGAATGTGATAATGTGGTATCTGCCTCCCTGGCATATATGGAGAGAAGAGCCCATTTAAGTTTAATGGGCCAAGAGATGGATTTTGTAAAGTGGGCTCTGAGTACTTGCAAAATTCTTGAGCCTGTGAGTATGCCCACCTAGGGATGGCAATGGCATGGCGGGGTCCAATGATTTTTCTGCTCCATCTCTGCCCCTTGGAGCCCACGGAGCACCGCGCCCTATACTGTAAAATTATACTTTATGTTAATTAGTCTTAAAATTATTATAATTTTTTTTTAATAAAACTTCTTTCATTCATAAATATATACTTCAACAAATTAGAACTAAATTCATCCCATCAAATTCAATTAATTTTAAGCAAAAACTGAAATATATTATCTAGGCAGGGGCGGAGCCACATAGTGGCTTGGGGGGCCCTGGCTCGTGCAAAAAAAAAAAAAATTCCATTAGAGGAGGTAGAAAATAAAAATTGGGCCCCCCAATATTGAATAGTTGGCCCCCCCCATGCCAAATTTTCAACATGCCAAATTTTCAACTATTCTTCCAAGCCCAGCTCAAATATTCTTCCAAGCCCAGCTTTAGTTTTGGGCCTTATTATTTTATGTACTTCAAATAAAACAAACTGGCCCGCTCAAGTCCAAACATTAAAAAAAAAACTTAACTTTCTTTTCATCTCAAAAAATCCACCCACTGACCCACGAAATCCCTTTCTTTACTTCTTATTCTTTTGTTTTGACTTCTTTGATACACTTTCATTTGCATTGGTATCGTTGCCTACCTACAAGCTCCCAAAACTCCAGTCCTTTGTATTCACAATTCCAAAAAAAAAAAAAAAATTCTGACCAATTTTTTCTTTTTTCATCAGCTTTAGTTTTGGAACTTGGTGACTACTTGGTGACTAATGAGTTTTCTTCTCTTTCTTAAACATTAGATATTCATCTCTTTTTAGTGTCTTTTTTGATTTTCTCAACTATCTACACCTAAATATTCACATGCTCTTTATATTTTCATAGATTTTTAGAGAAATACATGATTGAAGGCATGAGGAGATTGTTTGTGATGAGTCTTGAAGGGAAGAACTAAAGTTGGAGACAGCCAGGCAGAGGCAGTAGGCATTGCCACACGGGTGACTCATCTTTGCACTTTGTGAAAACAGAGTTTCTAAGGTAAAATTGTTTTGATTTATTATCTATTTTTGATTAGTTAGATATCATGTGGCTGTGGATGTGGCTGTGGGTGTTGTTAAATTGTTTGGTTTATGTTGTGTATCAATACTTATGTGTTTAATTTTTGTTTTTGTTTGAGGGGTTATTATTAATTAAAGTCGTATTAAAAATGGGTTGTATGTTTAAAGTATAGTGGAAATTTTGTTTTTTCTTGAGTATGAATAAAATCCATATAACTAAGTAAAAATTTATAATTAAAATTTTATTTTTTAAACTTCTTTTCAGGTTAATTTTTGAGTTATATTCTTAAAGCTAAAAGAATTATGAGCAAACGAAAAACAATTATGCATTCTTTAAGAAAAAAGATGTTAGCAATTCAAAAATTAGGACACTTGTGCCTGTAGAAACAAATGTTGATACTTTAATGCCTGATGAGCACCTTGACCCCTCCAAATGTTCAAGAATTCAATCTGAAGAGATAGATCGTGATCTAGGATCACATAAACAAATATGTGAATTCCCTATCAACAAACAAGATGAAATCCAACAAGCTTATCTCAAAAAAAGTTCATATCAACCTAAAAATATAGACTATCCATACAACGATGATACTCACCGTCGTCGATTTCAACCTTCATGATTCAAATCAGCCCCCCCATGTAAAAATTCCTAGCTACGCCCCTGTATCCAAGTGTTTACAATTATAACCCTTGTCAACGTGAGGCAAGGCGGGGACAGGGATCGAACGGGGTGGGTCTAAAATGTATAAACTCATCCTCGTCCCGCCTTGTGGTATGGGGTTAAAATCTCGTCTCATCCTCACCCTACCACCTTTGCAGGGCGGGAAAAACCTGTGCAAGGCAAAGCGTGAAAGAGCAAGTCAACCTGGGCAGGGCAAAATTGCCATTCCGACCCATGTGCAATTACAAATAATACCCAAGAATCTATTGTATATCTCCTAATAGTTTGTTACATGAAAGCATAATGAAGTCAATTTAGTTAAAATTTTATATTATTAAGTGGACTATAAATATTTAAGATAGTAATTAGTATTTAGAGTGTGAACTATGGTGTGATTTATTTTTATCTTTTTCTTTTTTTCTGTATGGTACTCTATACTTTCAAGGAATCAAATACTAGGTAAAAATTTTTTTCACATTTTTTTTTCTTTTGTAAAAGAATCCACTTTGAATAAAGAGATTGTGGAGTGATTTATCTTTTTCTTTTATCTTTTCCTTTTTTTTTTTTTTTTGAGATGGTAATTAGTATTTAGAGTGTAGATTGTGGAGTAATTAGTATTTAGAGTGTGGATTGTGGAGTGACTTTAAAAAAATCAAGTATTGTGAACAAAAGCATTTGATCATAGCAACTTTTTAAAGTTTGTGAATTCGTATTATTTTTTGGTCCATTCAGCAAGCCATTGAATTCAAAAGTTCAATAGATATTCAGGACCGTCAAAGAACTAGGAAATTTTCCAAAATTCAAAAGCAAAGTACAAAGTGATTAGACGAGAGAAAATTGCATCACAATTGCACTTATCAAGTACCAACGAATTGGATAGTTCATTAAAACAAGCTTAATAGCAAGAAAAATATGACATTACTACATTTTGAGGATAGGCTATTGAAAAGTCTGGTCATAAAATTCTGATCTGGAAGGAAAACCTCTATGCATGAGTTAATGTAACAGCGATTAATGAATCTGTTGCTTATGAGAATTCCGATAAATCCTCAGAAGAACAAAACCACAGCATTTGGAGAGGATCTTTGGTACGATAAAAATAGTTGAGTGACCGGCCTGATGTAGTACTACCCTCTCTTTTTCCATATATAATTATCTTCTTTTAGCACGGTAGCCCCCTTGCATGCTTAAGCAGAAATTGTACAAGTCCAGTTAAAAATTTCAAACCAACACACCTTGCTCCAAAGCCAACAATCTCAACAGCCTTGAGATGCAAACGCCCAAATGTCATGTCCTGCGATTTCTAGTACTCCTCATGATCAAAGTTACCCTGTATAGTCTGGGGGAAACTCAAACTAAAAGATAGACAATAAGTTAGGGATACATATTGAACTTTGCTATGTAATTTCCTTTTAAAAAAAATACAAGGATATATCTTAAAGCAAGTGGAAAGGCTCCAGAAGGGAAAAAAATTCCAATTGAAATTGGATATTTTAAAAACCACTTTAACAAATAAAGTGTGATAGATCAAATAGAAGTGGTAAGATACTAAAGTTTTTATGAACTTTGTATTGTAAAATATAACACTGGAAAAAAAAAATAGAGGAAGTTCTGACTAAAAATTAAAAACTCACCTTGGAGCCGTAGGAGGGCACAAGGTTTATAGCTAATTTTATCCCGGGAAGGTCCCACTTACCAAGCTTTGTGTCCAATACCAAAGTTTTGAGCTTTGCTAACGGATATGGCCAACTTTGCATTTTCAATATTGTAAAGATCTCAGCAAATCAAGAGAGAAGCAAGAGAGTTTAGCATTGATAACTTTTCAAATGACTGAGAAAGTATGTTTTCATAGCATGTACAGACAAGAATATTGATCGTTCTTAGCGAAGAGGAAGCTAGTGGGCTTGATTACTGGTTGATACAATGAAGTTATTGACCTTTCTCAGTTTCTTTGGTAGCCACCAAAGAAAAATAGAAATGACCTAACGACATGATTTGCACATCCTCAAATTTACAAGGTGACATAACTTGGGTATAAGATCTTATATTGCAAAATTGAGGTGCAGTTACTTTGGTGACTTTAATTACGTACATAATTGTATTAACTAATGCAACGAAACAATATATCTTTTACAATAACAATTAAATTCAAATTGCCTGGTTAGTCAATACAACTATATTATTCAATTTAAATGAGAAACCTAAGATACAGTTAGGTGTTGTAAATTTTACCTAAGTTTTAGGCTTCAAAGAAAACATACAAAAGAATTTGTGTATTAAATAATGGGCTAAGAAAGTATGTAAAACCTCACCTTAAGACACCAAGCTGATATCCTAAGTTTAGGAACATGAGGAAGCTTTAAAAGAAGACGCACTAAATCAATCTGATCGATCATGTAACAGCTGTTTCTTCCATATTCAGTAATTGTGTCAACTGAAACCTCTTTTTGTTCATAAACCCAGAAATGTTTAGCGACTGAAGATTAGGAGCCGAAATTTCTACTATAGCAGAATCATCATCACTATTGGCAAGAACTTTTTCTCCAACTAACTCTAATTTTTTCAGGCCTGTGAAGGTATGATCACTTTGTAACCTTTAAACACAAAGTTACACAATCTCAATTCTGTAAGAGCAGGACTACCCAACAAAATATTCTGCATCATATCATGGCTTAACCTTGATAACCAATCCATTGTACTTTAAGCGTACCCCAACAAATAGTAGGTTTTTTTGTAAAGTGACAAAACCTTCGAGACAAGGTCTTTAACGTCGAACTTGTTCATAAACGTCGAGGGAACAAGTAACTCGAACCAGATGTTTCGAATTCTAAATAGAGCTTTCTGACTTTGTGGATTGTGGCGAAGCAAACCCACTTGTTCACTTCAGAAGCGTAACTAGTTTTGTATTCAAAGTCGATGAGAAACTTGTCTAACTTACTAGTACTGTATAGCTCTAGAGTTTTGCACACGAAGGCAACGAAATCAGGGGCACGTGCTACGCTAGGAAGGTTAGAAGTATAAGTCATAGCCTCATAGGCAAAAGTCCATAACCAGTTTCATCTCTTTGATAAAACGCTGGTTCTGATGGTGGCTTCTGTGGCCAAGGAGAGGATGTGGTCGAGAATGGAGTCGTGTAAAGGGCTGATATATAGACAAAATTTATTCATAACACGAAGTATTTACTAAATAATAAGCATATTTATAGACATATACCCATTTTAATTTTAAACATACTTATAAACATATATATCTTAAGCATCTTTATAAACATAAGCAACAATAACTATTTTATTCAAACACTTATTCAACTTCACCCACTATGATGTTATTTTGGGTAATTTTTATTTTAAAATTTTATTTCTATAACTTCACTGATAACATTGTGGGTTCTACCTTATACGATAAAGTAAAGTTGAGCAAAAAATATCTAGCTTTGAAATAGGGATCACTTGCTTCCTTTCAATTGCTATCTAAAATAAAATTTCAAACATACATACGCACATCCATATATATATATATATATATATATATAACAATGGTTAAAAACAACAATTGTAAACTTTACAAGTTTTTCCTTTCCTAGATTTCCTATAATACAATTACACGTGCTCTTTTACCTCCTAATGGAGGCCTTAGGGTTCCTTAGCAATATTTTGGTAGTGTTTACGATCTCAAATATTTAGAAGATGGTTGGGGGGGAAAAAAAAAAGACCTCTTTTATCGACATCATTTAGTAAAATAAAGAAAGGGGATCTCTTAGCAATTATTTATATTGAAGAAGAAAATAGGTGGGTATAATTTTAAAATTAGCATACAAATGTAACAATTCCTTCTAATTAACCTCCTATGATTTGTTACGAAATTTGTGGATAGTATTTCTCCATAACACAAAGAATTTACTAATTGATAAACACATTTAAGACATATAATCATATTAACAAAGTTTGACTATAAACTTAGTTGTAACCTAAGGTTATAATTATACTAAATATTTTTTTATTTATGCGAATTTTATCAAATCCACCGTTATATTTTATATTCTTCTTATATTCTTCATATTTGTAAAATTTCAAGAAAATCAAAATTAATAGCGATATCATCAATCTAATGTTTAAATTTCAAGTCTTGCCAATCTAAAATAATGCATAAAAAATAAGTTTTTAGATCGAATATTAAATTACATCCAATTGGTATAAAATTTGACATTTGTGTTACGAACATAAAGAACTTGTAATTTAACGGTTAGATATTAAAAAAATGTAACCATGCTAATTTTTTTTTGAGAGAGTTGTAATCTTAGGCAACAAATAAGTTTGTAGCCAAATTTTGTCCTAACCAAATACTTTTAAACATACTTATAAACATATGTATTTCAAGCATATTTATAGACACACTAGAAACAAAAATTATTTTACTCACACTTATTGAACTTCACCACTCTAATGTTATTTTGGGTAAATATTATTTCAAAATTTATTTGTGTCAACTTCATTCCGGTTCCACCTTATAGGATTGATGAAGTAAAGTTGAGCAAACAAAATCAAGATTTTAAATAGAGATCTTTCCCCACTTTCAATTGCTATCTACAAAAGATTCCTATAAATTTTTTCAATTTCTAAAAAATTTCTTTCATAAGAAGTGTTCTCAATTTTTTTGGTTTAAATATAAATACAATAATAAGAGTTGAGACACAACCACGGCAGATTTTGTTCTTATTGAAGTTTACAATATAGCAACCATATAATAGGTAGAAAGAAATATTGCATAAAGGATATTGATCTTTTTCAAGATCTATCAGCAAGAGAGATCTCTAAATATGCATTTGGAAAAAGAGATGAATAGATAGGTTGTAGCCAACTGAAGGAAGGATGCTAACGTGCCTCTGCAATCTTTTTAAGGCATGAAGTGCCTTAATATTCTAATATTTGTAAAGGCGCCCTACCTTATCTAAACGTAAGGGGTCTTTTTTTGCTCGTTAGTACCTATACAATATAATAATTGAAGTCTCTCTATAATTAATTGGGCTTGTCTCTTATTGTAATACGTTGTTAGGGTATATGTTTTTACACCTATTTTTATTTAAATACCATCTATCTATGTTGAAACATCGCCAATAAATTATTGAGCCCCTCTATATATATTCTTTTTACCCTATTATCATGCTAACCCATAGCTATATATACTCCGTGCCACCACAAAATTGTGTCACAAATATAAAATATTATAAAACCCAATATTTTGTAAGGCCTATAGTTCAAACTCGTGCCCAAATTATTTTATTGAAGGGGTTAAAATCTCAAGATCAAAAAACATGATTCAAGTCCATGACAAATATCTATCAATAAGTCCAATTCTCACTAGTAATATCAAAAAAAATCCAATTTTCATTGGCAACATTAAAAGCTCGGTTCACACTAGCAACATTAAAAGTCTAATTTTCACTGGTAATATTAAAAGCCTAGTTCTTGCTAGCAACATCAAAAAGCCTAGTTCTCACTGGCGATATTTAAAAGCCCAATTCATATTGGCACTATTTAGTAAAAAGCCCAATATTGTTGATACTTGGGAAATACCATATGATTAAATTATTTGTGCCCATAACTGCAATTGATTTAAAAGCTTGAGAACTCGAAATTACTTATGTATTTCCTAAACTCATGGGAAATTATGATTTTTTGATTCTATGGTCACTATTCATTTCACTTTCATAATGCTATGGTAGTCATTCATCCTACAAGCTCATCATTAAAATCATGATATGATTATTGGTTCTTGTTAGGAATCGTAAACATTACCTATGCTATTCTAAACAAAAATCATGGAATTCATTATTTAAAAATAGTAAATATTATTTATTTACATGGCTTTTAGAAATAGTTAAGCTATGTTCATATGATTGACTCATGTGATCATTTGCTTCGTATAATTTTCACATAATAGGTTAATTGGCATAGTTTGGAATTAATAATTGGTAAATTTACTAAGTAAACATCAACTTGCCTCTAAAACTTATTAATCGCTTATTAATCTTAATTGAGTGTAGGGATGAAAACTATATCAGGCCTATCAGCTCTACTTTATATAAGTTTTTTCTTACTCCAAAAGGGGAAAGGATAGGGATAAGTTTTTCTTGTCTCAAATTGAATATGCGTTTGTACACAATTTAATATTTTACGAGTGGCATATATACGTAAGTTATCTATATTGTTACTAGTGGTAAGCAAAGTTTTGAATTCCGTTCCGTTCCGGCTGGAACGGTCGGAATATTCCATTCTGGTGCCTTGTCTGGTGCAGTTGGCCCCCCATTCCGTTCTGCCTCAAATTCCGGCCTGTTCCGGTTTGCCGGCCGAAATTCCGGCGTTCCAGCTGATAATGGTGTTCCGGTCCGGAAATTAACATCAATAAAATATACTGAAATTTTAGCAAAGTTGCGTGCCGTTTTTACTCAATTTACTCTCTTAGTTGCCCTAAATTCTTCTGAATCTGTCCGTGCTTATCTCTCTGGCCTCTAATCTCACTTTTACTGTCACTCTCCACTGTCTACAAGCCTCCATCTCACTCTCCCTCACGGCTGCTCAAGCAGCTCAACACTTTACCACTTCAGTTCACTCTCACTCGCTCTCACAGGTCTCTCTTTTGGTTTTGAAAATCTTTTCCTTTTCGAGTCCTCTTCATTAACTATAGAAAATGATGAAAGTCCTGTTTTTGATGATGATGATGATGATGATGTTGCCATGACCAATGTCCCTGACCTTAATGATTTTCTTTTATTGATACTGAGCGGGATTAGTTTCTCTTTTTTCTTTTGAAACCAGCGGGGCTAGTTTCTTAGATGGCTTTGTATTTGGTTTGTTTAATTAAGTATTTCCATATGGTTTGTTTAAATCATGTATAAGACTTTATGAATTCTTTTTTGTTTAATCATGTATGAGATGTTATGAAGTATGGACTTTTTAGGATGACAGTATGAGGTTTTATGAGCCTAGTATTTTTTTTAAGTGCAATATTTCTTTTATGCATTTGTGGTTTATATATATATATATATATATATCTGGTGCGTAACCTCGGGACGGTGCAGCGGGACACATTGGTACTAGAATATTCTGTTCCCATGACCAATCTAGAATGGTCTCCGAAACGGAATTCAAAACTTTGATTACTACATATTTCTAACATTTTCTCTCCCATTATTAACAAATTTTCTCTTTATTAATTTCTCAACTAACAATTACACTCTCTAATATTTCCCCTTCACGCACCTTTACATTTTATCTCCCCACTACTCTATAATGTAATGTTACAATTCATCCATCCTTTTATCTTCTTTTTATTTTGACTGCTCTTCTCTTGTTTTATTTACTATAAATTTTGTTATTTTCTCTTCTATTCAATCCATATTTTGCTCGTACAAAAAGGTGAATACTCTTTCTTTAAAGTTATTAATAAATATATACCAAAAAAAAAAGTAACAAAATATAACATCAAGGCGAATTTTGGTGTGGCCGGGTGACAATTCCCCCTGCTCTACTTACATCACATGTTTTTTATGCTAGAAATATGACCCTTAACCACCGCAAACCCTTAATGCGGTGGTCACTTTACAAGTATAAATGTCTGTGGGAGGACAAGGGTCATGGTTCAAGTCTCCAGGAGAGAGTTTTACATACATATACACTTAGATTAAGTTAAAATATATTTTCTATCTTATATTAAATATATATATATATATATATATATGTGTGTGTGGGTTTGGATTGCAAGTTTTGTTGCGGCACGTTATGCTCTCCACGTTTTCTCCCTTTTTTTTTTTTTTTTTGGCCGGCATTTTTGACTTTGGGGACAAAATTCACTGTTCACACACTGTTTACGCACTGTTCATGCACTGTTCACGCACTGTTCACGCAATATTTAATATTAAAAGTGGGTCCCACAACACTATTTACACATTTAAAAATTATTTTGCTACAGTGTTTTCAGCAACAATCAGTTTTCAGCAACTTTCAGCAACAATAAGTGCTATCCAAACGGACCCTATATATATATATATGTGTGTGTGTGACCCTTACCCTTAAATTATAGAGACCACATGACAAAAGCATTTGATCATAGCAACTTTTTCAAGTTGTGAGTTTTCGTATTATTTTTTGTTCCGTCCAGCAAGCTATTGAATCCAGAAGTTCAATCGATATTCAAGACCGTCACGGAACAAGGAAATTTTCCAAAATTCAAAGGCAAAGTACAAAGTGTTTAGAAGAGAGAAAATTACATCAAAACTGCAATTTATCAAGAACCAACGAATTGGATAGTTCATTAAACTTAATAGCAAGAAGAAGATGACATTACTACATTTTGAGGATAGGCTATTGAAAAGTTTGGTCATAAAATTCTGATCTAGAAGGAAAATCTCTATGCATGAATTAATGTAATAGTGATTAATGAATCTGTTGCTTATGAGAATTCCCATATATCCTGAGGAGAACAAAACCACAGCATTATGCTTTGTAATAGTGATTAACAAAGTAAATTTTTTTCTTATGTCCTTGGAATTGTATTTGTTGCTATAATATGCTTGAATTATGGATTTTTATTTTAATTGCTTTGGTCATTACAGGATGATTTCAAAAGGGAAAGAACAACCAAAAATTGATATAATGTGTTTATCATGCAATTATTTGTTGTAGTGTTTCCTTCTCTCATAGCTATAGATTTGGGATGAAGACTATGTTATCTTTGTTTTGATCAACGAAAGACCCCACACCAGTGCAGCACAACTGGTTTTTTTTTTTTTTTTCGTAAAATCAGAATGAGGTATATGCAAAGGATTGTAATGCAATAATGTTCTTTATGTTTTGCTTTTTGGAAAATTTCCATATCTATAAACTGGTTGTTTGGTCATAACCTGCCCTCTACCTAAAGCTGAGACACAATGTCACTTCATTTTTTTCAGTAAAAATGGTAGGTGTATTGTATGACTATCAAGCCATTTGAAAGCAACCTAAAGGAGAAAAAATAAAGATAGAATAAAGTTTGTTAAGTGCTAAATTAGCTATGATAATTTCTATTTCTATAGACTGGTTTTTTGGTCATATCTTACCCTCTACTTAAAGTTGAGAAACAATGTCACTTCATCCGAAAAATAAGTTGTCTTTTCTTTTAGTAGAAATGGTAGGTGTATTGTAGGACTGTCAAGCCAATTTTGAATGCTACCTAAAGGATAAAAAATAAAAATAAAATAAAGTTTGCTAAGTGCTAAATTAGCTATGATAATTGACGATAAGATTAGATTTGGGATTGATTTATAATTTCATAGTTGTAACTAGAAAACACATCAGACTTGAATTGGGTTGAATAGAAAGTATTGACTTTTTTTATATATAAAAAATAGAAAGTAACCCAAAAAAATGCCTCTACAATATAAGTTGCAGCACAGCCTTAATCAATTAGAGGTTTAAATCTTCATTTGAGGTCCTCAATTTTATGATTTATTAACTGATTGAAAGAAGTTATAAATATAACATACTAAAAGCTCAAATAGTGTAAAACATTATAGCTTGTTTAGACCCCCAATTCTTAATTACAGCTTGATTAATATTAATCTAAACACATTTGATGCAAAATATACGTGACTAGCAAATTAATTAATCGAAGTACTTAACAATTGCATGGATAAACAAATAAGTGTAATGCTAAAATGGAAAGGGCAGTGGGTAAAAGAATAGCAAACTCAAGATAACACGGCGATATGTTATCGAAGAGGAACTGAACAACTCGGCGAAAAACTTCTCTGTGACCCTCCAAGTCGAAATAATTCACTAGTGAATAAAATTGGAGTACACAAAAATATCAAAAAAAAACCCTCCAAGCCTAATCTACCTAAAGTACTTGAGCCCTCCAAGCTCCAGCTACCAACAAACTTCTCGGAGTCTTGTCTTCACTAGTTATCCGGATCTCGCAATACCGCTCGATTACATCCACAAGCCTCACTGGCTTATTTTGGCAAATACTTAATGCTTCTCAAGCTCTAAGACAATCTCTACACTCTAAATAGATGTGATTTGTGTTTGAGTACAAATCTTCTCTCAAGGTATAACAATGGGAGAGGGGAGGAGAAGAGATTACAGGGATTTCTCTTTTGAGGATGAGTAGCCCTTTCTAACATAAACATGTACCTAAACATAAAAACTTGTGCTTTGAACATGTGAAAGAAATTAGATAATTTTTTGTCCAAAATACACTAATGGTTCGTGGGTACAATTGGTCTCATAAATTAGGTTGGGATTGCTTTTCATTCTCGTCTGGTTTTTATATGACTTATTTATTTTCATTGGCAAATTAATCAAAATACTTTTTTTATAGGAGATTTGTCTTCTTTCTCCCCAGTAATCTCGAACTTTACACCCAAGCATCAACTGTTGATGAGCTAAATCATCCTTAGCATATCCTGTGGAGCGGTAATGGGATGCTTCTTGTTTAGTTTTACAAAAACACACAGAAAACTTCAATTTGTAATTGTCAATGTCTGCATTATGGCGGGAGCTACGTTGAAGTCTTTCTCAGATTGAGGAGAAACAGAGGTCTCAATTTAGTTGAGCAACCAATTAGCGATAGTGCAAGCATCCTCCTCCTTCTTTCAAGCCCCTAGCAGATAAACTCAACTTGGTCCACAAGAACGGCGCTCCTACCAACTACAGGGATCAGTTACCAGACTGGGGTGTTCATCTCTCAAAACTTAAACTGGGTGAGTTTTATAATCATCACATAAGTAGATTGTAAAAATAAATAAATAAATTTGCAACTTTTTTTAATTCACAAGATGCTTTTTTTTTTTTTTTTTTTTTGGGGGGGGGGGGGGGGGGGGGGGGGGGGAACAATGACCCTTACAATTGGTATTCCAACACTTATTCATCTCGCCCTTCTTACCGTCTTGCTATTCTTTTTAAATTTTAATTTCCACCACATTTTCATAACACTTTCAATTGATAAATGGTCATTGGTTTGAATTTAGAGTTTAAATTACTTTTTTCTCATCTATAACAACTAATAATAACCTACTACTTAAGATTTATTATGAAAATGTTATGAATATAGCATTTCTTTTAATACTATTTTGTAATTCCAATTGTATGCCATAATTTAGTGGTGATTGATTTAGCCTATTATAAAAAAGAAATTAATGTTTTGAGAGTAATGCTATAGATATAATTTATTTTACAAGTTATTGATGTGACCAACTTTTTACATATTTTCATCTGACCCATCCATTAAAATAACTTTTTTACTTTCAAATAATCACTCACAATTTCAGCAAGTTCTAAAAAATATTATAAAATAGTAGCATTTTCAATGTTTTGAAAACTTTTTCTATTTCGCATAAAGAGAATACTGAAGTTAACTAATAATTGGTAAGTAAAAATGTGATATTACGAGTAAAAGTTTGTCACATCAATATATTATAAAAATGTTGTAAAATAGTTTGCGTGTAATATACAATAAATGGCTCGTGCCTATCTAATAAATTACATAATGAGATAATTTGTGCCTTATTCATTTATAAGAAATGTTAACAAATGCTCTAAAAGTATTGGTTTAGTAACTATTTTTAGTTAGAAATATTTTATGAAAAAATGGTAAAGCAATTAATTATAATCACCATTTATTTATAACTTTATGTCTTTATTGATTTCTTGACAGGCTGTTTTTCCACACCATGCATGAAGCTAGCTCTAGGGACCTAGGTGAAAGGAAATTAAGGACCCCAATAATTTCTCCAATAATTGTTGTTTCAAGTCCTTACTTTGTTGGGATCAAATACTTTTTAGGTTAGGCCCCAAAACCACCATCCAAATTAATGCAATTAATTTGGATGGTGGTTTTGTAGAGTCTTCTGGTTTTATTGCTTGGTCGGTACCAATAAAAGTGTGTGGTGGCAGTGGTGCATTAGGTTGTGAAGTCACTTTTATTAGTTTAAAGTGTGAGGATCTTATAGTCTTTTTGTTCTCAATTATATTAGTTTAAAGTCTTTAACTACTCCACTAGCCCCTCCTAACCTCCGAGCCCCAATTGAAATTTTGAAAGAGTGATGCATCGATCTTGAGTTCAACAAAACTTAATTAGTTTTAGGACTTGACGGGGTCTTTGACGTTTGAACACATACTGGAGGGCTATAAATTGAACTTATAATCATTTTGGTCAAAAACAGAGAAAATATAAAGTTGTTAGCAGTTGTATGTAGCATTTCTAAAGGCCGATGAGCACTAGTTATTGAGCTGGAATGCCAAACTCAATAATTTACTCTATTTAACTTTTCAAATTTAATTAGTTCCATTTAATTTTTCAAATTTACTTAATTGCTGACTTATAATCCCACCAACTATGATTAATGCAACAAAAAAAATACTCCTATTAATTAGAACTCATAATAACAAACATTCATGGGTAAACTACATAAATGATCCCTATCTTTTACACCAAATTTCAATTTTGTTCCTAACCTTTCAATTGTGTCAATTTAATCTCTAACTTTCAGTGATGTGTCAATTTAGTTCCTATTGTTATCCCTTAGATAGACAAATTTGACATGTCAAATGGAAAAATTAAAAAATGATTTACCTGCAAATCAACTACTAATTGTGTAGCCACATCATATTATATATATATATATATATATATATATATATAAAGAAAAAGAAATAAAAAAATAAAGTTCTCCCATGAGTTAAAGTTTGGGGGAAAAATCAAATCCCTAACTTTCTATCTTGTCATATTAATCTGCTATGTTGGTTGACTTCCATCTTCTTAACTTGCTTCCTCAAACTAGCATTGTGTATAGTCCATGATTTTCAAACTCAGACCGTTCAAAGAATTGGTAAAGAAAGAGGTTCAAGATTTTTAAGATCGAACCTAAGTTAGATTAAGGTTGAACAATGATGGTGTTATAATTAATTTAGTAATTAATTAATATAAAATAAATAAAATAAATATATGCAAATTAAAAATCTCAATTAAAATTTAAAAATATCAAAAATGATTAATTTTATTTTCAATGAAACCTAAACTACTACTAAAAATTTGTTTTGAAAATATTAGAGCATTCACATGGTCAATGGCATATGGCATATGTCAACATATTTTACAATCAAACGTCCAAAACACCCCATTATCCGGACTTATAAACCTAAAAAAATTTACAATTATGCTACCGTACAATCACAAATATATGATGAAACTGTAGCACAATCCTAAATCTCATATAATATTTTTTATTTCAAAATATCTCATCTTCTGTCTCTCTTCAACGTCTCATGGTCACTCTCATCTCCTCTCCCTCTCTCACGTCTCTTTCTAACTTCTCAACAATGCACAGTACCAGATCTCTATCACCGCCACTCCCACATGGCAACCTCAGAAATGCTTTGCGCGAGTTCACATACCGGATCTCTGGCTTCTGCGTTGGTACCGTTGCGCGAGTTCACTCGCGTTATGGAGAAGCTTGAGGTGCGGGGCTACAGCATCAAATCAGGTGCTGGATTTGCTGGGTATTTTAATGGGTTTGCAGCATCAAATCAGGTGCTGAATTTGCTGGGTTTGTTGGGTATTTTAATGAGTGTATGTTTAATGGATTTGCTGCATATGTTTAATGGATTTGCTGGTTTTTTTTTTTTTTTTTTTTTAAATTTGGGTTTTGGTTCTGTTGGGATTTTGGTGGGCAGTGATGGGATGGTAGCGGTATGGCGGTGATTGGGTTGTGTGGTTGCTGAGAGAGTGAATGAGAGGCAGGACAGAAATGAGAGAGAGAGAGAGAGAGGGAGAGAGAGAGAGTTTTAACTATTTTATTGTATAATTTATATTATTTTATTATAAAATAGTATGGAACGATGGGTAAAGTAATTTTTACGATGATAAAATAAAATAGTCTGAAAAATTAGAATTTGAATTTACTATGATTATAACTTATAACTTTTTTTTTTTAAATAAAACTTATAACATTTCTCATATAAAAATATCTTTAAAATTATTACATTAATATATCTTAACTCTTTATAAAATCAGAGCAAAAAAAAAAATTCTTTATAAAATAAAAATAAAAATAAAAATTCAAATATCAATTTGGCTTAGCTGTAAACCATTCCGGCAAAGTACAATTACAAACAAAACAAAACAAAGAAGTCCAATCTAAGTATCAAGTGGATTAGCTGTAAACCATTTTGAGCGTTGCTTTTAATCCAATGGTCAGTAACTACGTTGGATTCTTAAACGTTCATACCAAACTTCATACCCTACAAACGTTATTGTCTTCTACTTATTTATGCTTTCCCCTACAGCCTCCACCATTCTCTCCCTTTTTTGTCAACCTTTTTTTTAAACGTTCATACCAAACTTCGTACCTACAAACGTTATTGTCTTCTACTTATTTTTGCTTTCCGCTATAGCCTCCACCATTCTCTCCCTTTTTTGTCAACCTTTTTTTCACAAGTTTCAAACAAACAGCAGTCTCTCTTTCACAATTTTCCAACAAACAGAGAAGAAGTAGATGCATATACAGAAGCAAGAAGCAGATTTGTAGTCTCTCTTCCACAGTTATCTATTCTTCTTCTATTCTTTTTCGTTTTTTTCCTGGGGAAATTTAGGGGCGTTTGGTTTATGTTTTTAACCAACCATCGGTAACTACGTTGGATTCTTAAACGTTCATACCAAACTTCATACCCTACAAACGTTATTGTCTTCTACTTATTTTTGCTTTCCCCTACAGCCTCCACCATTCTCTTCTACTTATTTTTGCTTTCCCCTACAGCCTCCACCATTCTCTCCCTTTTTTGTCAACCTCTTTTTCACAAGTTTCAAACAAACAGTAGTCTCTCTTTCACAATTTTCCAACAAACAGAGAAGAAGTAGATGCATATACAGAAGCAAGAAGCAGATTTGTAGTCTCTCTTCTAAAATTATCTATTCTTCTTCAATTCTTTTTCTTTTTTTTCCTGGGGAAATCTAGGGGTGTTTGGTTTATATTTTTAAACAGTTATTTTTAGTTTTTAAATAATATTTTACACATTTAACGCATTTTTTTATCCATACATACTTTTACAAATATTTTTAAATAATAATTTTCAATTTTTAAATACATGTACCCGAACTCCTAGGGGGCGTTTGGTAATGTAGTTCTAGTAATGCTGTTCGTATTTTTGGAAAATATGTATAGGTGAAAAAGTGTGTGAAAATGCATGTAAAGTTGTTTAAAAACTAAAAACATGTGTTTAAACTCCTATACCAAACGGCCCCCTAATATCGGGAGATTGATTTGGTTTTGTGACTTTTTTAAGGACTGTTAGATCCGTGCCCGGCTTTGAAAACCGGGTGGTTTGACTACAGTTTGAAAGGTTCACTTAAAAATTAAAATGTTTAATTTTGGTAGTTTAAAAAATTGAAATGATAAATGATTTTCAATTATTGTGGTTTGATTGGCCGGTTCGGTCCGTATTTCAATTATTAAACTACTGATATTCCATCCATTTATTTGCCTAATAAGTAACAATATAAACAAAATACATCATCTTTTTTTATAATCTATTCTAACCAATTTTTGTATTCTTTGAACTAATTAGTATTAAATCAACACAATGCTTCATTAATTTCATTTTTAGGGAAATAATGGCTAAGAAGTTGACAAAGACCTCTTTGCAAATATGCTCTTTTTATTTCAAACTAATTATTAGGATCGAAAAATGAGGCATTTACTCGTAGCCTATGATCTAAAAGAAAATTATTAAAGTTAACACAGTTTTACTTAGAATATTAATCTTGTAATATAAGTGATTTTTTTATAAGAAATTTATTTATGGTACAAAATAATAAAGGGTAAACTATAACTTCATTTAATATATTCAATTTAGGCATTCAATGTTATATTAATCATATTCAATAAAGTATTCAAGCATTAATTAATTTAGTGCATATGCGTTTGTACAAAATATATTACTTAAATCTAACAAATTCAGCTAAAGACTAAAATAAACATTAATAGACTAGCCATTTAAAAAGGTGTCTTCTGAGAACACAATTTAAAAATCACAATTAGGATTTATTTGAGATTTACTTATTTTTCTAAAACTGAAAATTTTTTGCTGAGAGTACTGTAAATAAAAGAAAAAAATTAGCTAAAATAATAAAGTGAGACTCATACATAGTACAAAAAAGTATAACAAGATCATAAATAATAGTAAAAATAAGTTTAACTTTTAAGTTTGGAGCCAAATGCACACTTAGATGAAATCTCTTATTTCGCAAATAGAAGAGCAAGCAAGTCGAAAAAAACTAGAAACAGCAGCATTATAAATATTTTCAATTTAAAATTGATGGGTAATTGTAAAGTCAGTGGGTGGTTGGGATAGGTAATGAAATTAATTGGACTTTATCACTTGATTTTATTTTCGTACAAGGCACAAAGCACATCCATCCATATAATACATGGTTCAAGCTTGGACGAAGTTTGTCCTCTTGAAACAACAAATTTATTATTATTTTTTCAATTTGCATTAAAATTTTGATATAAAAGTATTAAAAACCTCATAGATTCACTTCCAAAAATTAATAATAATATGGATTTTATTAATGAGTGCTCTTAGGGCACACATTAATTTTTATTTTTGGAAAAAAATTTCTCGAGAATTGAAAAAGAAATGACAACTTTTTCAATTCTCGAGAAAATGTTTTCAAAAATAGAAAGGTTAGGACACACATTAACCGAACCCTAATAATAATAATTGTTTGGTCACTTGATGTGATATTGATTACAAGTCTTTTGTAGTTTGTACTACAATTATTGATACATTGTCAACAACTTATTAGCATTATTTGAACAACAGGGATAAACCGAGATTCTTAATACATTTTCCTTTTTTCAATTATTATGCACCACCATAGTGGTATGGTGGTGGTTGGGTTGTGTGGTTGTTGAGAGAGAGAGAGAGAGAGAGAGAGAGAGAGAGAGAGAGAGAGAGAGAGAGAGAGAGAGAGAGAGAGAGAGAGAGAGAGAGAGAGAGAGAGAGAGAGAGAGAGAGAGAGAGAGAGTTTTTTTATCTATTTTATTATATAATTTATATTATTTTATTATAAAATAGTATGAGATGATGGATAAAGTAATTTTTATGATGAGAAAATAAAATAATCTTAAAAATTAGAATTTGAATTTACCATGATTATAACTTATAACATTTCTCTTTCTCAAAAAAAAAAAAAAAACCTTATAACATTTCTCATATAAAAATATTTTTAAAATTATTACATTAATATATCTTAACTCTCTACAAAATAAAAATAAAAATAAAAATTCAAATATCAAGGTGGCTTAGCTGTAGACCATTTCGGCAAAGTACAATTACAAACAAAACAAAACAAAGAAATCCAATCCAAGTGTCAAGTGGATTAGCTGTAAACCATCTTGAGCGCTGCTTTGAATCCAATGGTCAGTAACTACGTTGGATTCTTAAACGTTCATACCAAACTTCGTACCCTACAAACGTTATCGTCTTCTACTTATTTTTGCTTTCCCCTACAGCCTCCACCATTCTCTCCCTTTTTTGTCAACCTCATTTTCACAAGTTTCAAACAAACAGTAGTCTCTCTTTCACAATTTTCCAACAAACAGAGAAGAAGTAGATGCATATACAGAAGCAAGAAGCAGATTTGTAGTCTCTCTTCTACAGTTATCTATTCTTCTTCTATTCTTTTTATTTATTTTCCTGGGGAAATCTAGGGGTGTTTGGTTTATATTTTTAAACAACTATTTTTAGTTTTTAAATAACATTTTACACATTTAACGCACTTTTTTATCCATACATATTTTTACAAATATTTTTAAATAATAATTTTCAGTTTTTAAATACATGTACCCGAACTCCTAATATTGGGAGATTGATTTGGTTTTGTGACTTTTTTAAGGACTGTTAGACCCGTGCCCGGCTTTGAAAACCGGGTGGTTTGACTACAGTATGAAAGGTTCACTTAAAAATTAAAATTTTTAATTTTGGTAGTTTAAAAAATTGAAATGATAAATGATTTTCAATTATTGCGGTTTAATTGGCCGGTCCGGTCCGTATTTCAATTATTAAACTACTGATATTCCATCCATTTACTTGCCTAATAAGTAACAATATAAACAAAATACATCATCTTTTTTTATAATCTATTCTAACCAATTTTTGTATTCTTTGAACTAATTAGTATTAAATCAACACAATGCTTCATTAATTTCATTTTTAGGGAAATAATGGCTAAGAAGTTGACAAAGACCTCTTTGCAAATATGCTCTTTTTATTTCAAACTAATTATTAGGATCGAAAAATGAGGCATTTACTCGTAGCCTATGATCTAAAAGAAAATTATTAAAGTTAACACAGTTTTACTTAGAATATTAATCTTGTAATATAAGTGATTTTTTTATAAGAAATTTATTCATGGTGCAAAATAATAAAGGGTAAACTATAACTTCATTTAATATATTCAATTTAGGCATTCAATGTTATATTAATCATATTCAATAAAGTATTCAAGCATTAATTAATTTAGTGCATATGCGTTTGTACAAAATATATTACTTAAATCTAACAAATTCAGCTAAAGACTAAAATAAACACTAATAGACTAGCCATTTAAAAAGGTGTCTTCTGAGAACACAATTTAAAAATCACAATTAGGATTTATTTGAGATCTACTTATTTTTCTAAAATTGAAAATTTTTTGCTGAGAGTACTATAAATAAAAGAAAAAAATTAGCTAAAATAATAAAGTGAGACTCATACATAGTACAAAAAAGTATAACAGGGCCATAAATAATAGTAAAAATAAGTTTAATTTTTAAATTTGGAGCCAAATGCACACTTAGATGAAATCTCTTCTCTCGCAAATGGAAGAGCAAGCAAGTCGAAAAAACTAGAAACAACAGCATTATAAATATTTTCAATTTAAAATTGATGGGTAATTGTAAAGTCAGTGGGTGGTTGGGATAGATAATGAAATTAATTGGACTTTATCACTTGATTTTGTTTTCGTACAAGGCACAAGCACATCCATCCATATAATACATGGTTCAAGCTTGGACGAAGTTTGTCCTCTTGAAACAACAAATTTATTATTATTTTTTCAATTTGCATTAAAATTTTGATATAAAAGTATTAAAAACCTCATAGATTCACTTCCAAAATATAATAATAATATGGATTTTATTAATGTGTGCCCTTAAGGCACACATTAATTTTTATTTTTGGAAAAAAATTTCTCGAGAATTGAAAAAGAAATGACAACTTTTTCAATTCTCGAGAAAATGTTTTCAAAAATAGAAAGGTTAGGACACACATTAACCGAACCCTAATAATAATAATTGTTTGGTCACTTGATGTGATATTGATTACAAGTCTTTTGTAGTTTGTACTACAATTATTGATACATTGTCAACAGCTTATTAGCATTATTTGAACAACAGGGACAAACTGGGATTCTTAAAACATTTTCCTTTTTTCAATTATTATGCATTGCATCTCTTTGGTTTGGGCTTCCTCGGTTCTTCCTCAACTATGTCAACTCATAAATAATAAATCTGATGTTTTTGGTGTCAATGTTGGCATCTTAGGCTCATTGGTAATTTCGAAATTTTTTTAAGGTGCTTTTTATGAAGCATAAATTAAGTAAGGGTGTTGTTAACGGGTGCTATACTGCACCTGTTAATGTGATAAAATTTAAAATAAACTATTCACGTTTTTTTAGAGATGTGGAAAAAACTGAATATGTTTTAAATGTGTGTCAGTTTAGATGAAGAAAGTCAAATTATTTTGTAATAAACCACAACTAAAAAGTAAAACTTTGCCAATTTTCTATGCAGTGGCATTTGTGATAGATCATAAATGAACCACAATTGGTTCATTAACAGGTGCTAGCTAGCACCTGTTAACAAAGTCTATTATACAATCTAATAAAAAGAAAATTCCATATATTGACAACAACAACAACAATAAAAAAAAAATTTTAAAAAAATTATATGTAAATACATAAAGTTTACAATTGTCTTCTACGAGTTTTCATATTTTAAAATCGTTGCATGATAGTCTCATTATCAATGCTATAAGCTAAATCTCTTTCAATGTACACAATCAAGCAATCATTCATCCACTAAATGTAGAATAAATTATAAAGCAAAATTTAATTTTATTGGCATAAAAAAACTGGGAGTGTTCCCAATTTTTTTTTAAGGGTAGACAAATAAAAAATTTTAAATTATTATATATAAAAAAAAAAAAAAAAAAAAATTAGGTCAAGGTGGTCCTAGGACACCCTAGCCTTAAGGTGGTGTCGCAACTGCTTAGGCTCCATAGCTTTAGACTTAACAGCATGTTCAAAGTCAAAATCTCTCTTCTTCTTAAATCTAAAACAAAATCTCTTATCTTTTTTATTTTTTGTTAGAAACACAGTGGCTAAAGTGTTAATGAACAAAACAGCTTAAAACTGGCTTAACTATACTGGTTTTCAGTTAAACCAGCGGTTTTTTCGATTTTTCCTCTTTTTTTTTCTTAATTTTCGGTTTTTAGTAAAAACTGGACTGGATTAAGGTTCGGTCCTCAATTGAATCGATTGAACCAACCGGTCCAGTTTTTAAAACCATGCAAAAATGGTACTAAGTGTTCGTTTGGGAACAATTTAAGGTCTCTTTAGGATTCACTTATTTTACTGAAACTGAAATTTTTTTGCTAAAAGTATTATAGATAAAGGTAAAAATTAGTTAAAATAGTAAAGTGCGGTCCATGAATAGTATCAAAAAGTGTAGTGGAACCCATGAATAGTAGCAAAAATAAGTTGAATAATAAAATAAGTTAGTTTTTTAATTTGGAGCCAAACACATACTTAAACATTTGATTTAGGATTCACTTATTTTACTGAAATTGAAAATTTTTTGCTAAAAGTATTATAGATAAAGGTAAAAATTAGTTAAAATAGTAAAGTGCGGTCCATGAATAGTATCAAAAAGTGTAGTGGAACCTATGAATAGGAGCAAAAATAAGTTGAATAATAAAATAAGTTAGTTTTTTAATTTGGAGCCAAACACATACTTAAACATTTGATTTGGGCTTTTGGGCTAAATCGTATTTGTTTGGGCAATTTTTTAGAAGTATTACGTCCGCAACATTTTCACGATACTTTTACGACAAATCCTAAATGAGCAATTTTTACTAGTTCTAATTTAAACCTACCATAGAAATCACTTTTTTGTCCATCAATAATAGCCAATAACAACTTACTATTTAAGATTTATTGGTGAAACTGTTGTGAAAATGTTGTAAAAATTGCATTTTTTGAAATTCTCTAGTTCAACCTTCAATGGACCAAAATTTTGGAGAGATCAAATTTTATTTTAATGGCCTCAAATTTTTATTTAAGGTGTTCAAATTTTTTCAAGGTGGTCAAGATTTTTTTCTAGGGTGGTCAACAAACCCAATTAATTTAAAATTCAAAAATTTAAAGGTATTAAAAAAAAAATTCAATTTAGGGTGGTCACATGACCACTCTGAGTAACATGTAGAGCCCCAAATGATAACAATACTAGAAATCTCTTACCAAACAGGGTCATACTATTCTTTTTTTTCTTTTTCTTTTTCTTTTTCTTGCTGAGAAAATATGTACTATTCTTAAAAATTATAATTGAATTCGCCTATATATATATACGTACAATTCCATATGAAAATGGCCATCATCATCTCCATTAACGACATCACCCTGCTTCTTGCGCGCTGCTGATTCCTTTTCCCCGTTCTCATAGTCATGGCCATCGATGACATTTTACACACTTCTCACCCTCTTCTTCATTCCAATGTAGCACATGCCAACAACAACAACAACAAGAAAAACATCAACTTTGTATCATTGGCTAAATGGGTTCTTAAATTTACCATGTGGATTGTATTCCTTGCATGGGTTGCTCTCTTTTTTGTCATTCCCACAGACTTCGGGAGTGAACTCTATGCTGACTGGATTGGTGCAACGAATGAAAGCCTATTTGGGTACACAGGTAGTTACTTCTTAATTCAACCTCGTTTTTGCATTCAAAAGAGTTTGACTAAAAAATGTGCATTTTCAGGGAGTTATTTGCTGCTATACAGTGGCCCAATTATCATTATTGCTTTTCTTGCTGTTCCATATCTTCTCATCTCTGGGGAAGACCAACTACAACTACAAGAGTATGTAATCTTTTTAATCTATGCACTCCTTTTACATGTTTTCATTTTGTTTTTACTATATATGTTAGCTAGCTGCAAAAGGAATATATAATATTGCCCATAATGTATTTGCTTAAATTGGAGTCACATAAAAACTTCGTCTATTTCAGGAAGAAGACTCCAAGATTCCGATTGTGGACTTTTCCCGTTCTTGTGGATGGATCACTTGGGGTTGTTTCCGCTGCAGAATTGATTGGCATAATCCTCTTTATCGTGTTTGTTATCTGGGATGTTTATGTCTATACTGCAGTGATCTTAGGAACGTTAACCGATGACATGGACCCCTTAGATCTGTGGTACGATATTTTGTTGGGTTGGGTGTTACTTTGATTAGAGCATCTCCAACAGGTTCGGTATCTGAGTATATTAGTTAAAATGTGGAGAATTTGTGCACTGTTCATGCTCTAGCAGATTCGGTAAACTTGGATTTTTTTTGGGCTTATGAACAGTAGCTCATCAGACTTAATGGGCTACTGTACATTAGCTATTGAATTTCTTATCTTAAAATGTTACCAACTACTCCAGATTTCTTTTTTTCTCTCATTCTCTCCATTGCTTTTTTTTTTTCCCTCTCATTCTCTCCGTTGCCGTTGCTTCTTTTTTGCTCATAAACCAAATGAAATCAGAAAAATAAAAGGAAAAAGAAAAAAGAAAAAAGAGAAGAGAGAGACCTGTTCATGAGCAAAAGAATTAATCTAAACACAAAACACAAAACAAAATCCAATTCTTAAAATAAAGTTGAATCAGAACAAGCAAATATGGAAAAAAAAAAAAAAGGGAAAAAAAAAAAAAAGAACAAGCCGATTTGACCCAGCCTGATGGTGGGGAGGACAACAAGCGACGGTGGAGATGCTGGAGCGGCGGTTGAAGCAGCGCTAGAGCAGCTAGAGGACAACAAGCCAATCTCTCTCTCTCTCTCTCTCTCTCTCTCTCTCTCTCTCTCTCTCTCTCTCTCTCTCTCTCTCTCTCTCTCTCTCTCTCTCTCTCTCTCTCTCTCTCTCTCTCTCTCTTTGATATGAAGTGCTGGAATGTTCTTGAGGTGAAAAAGAAAATAAAAAGAAGGGGCTGGACACTTGTGTGGAGGAGAAAAACAAGAAAAAGAAAAAAAAGAAAAAAGAAATGAAACATAGATGAAAATGAAATGGAAGGAAGAAAAATAATATAAAAAATAAAAAAATCCTAATTGAAAAATACTACCACAATATTTTTACAATATTTTCACAATAAATTTTAAATAACAAATTGTTATTAGTTAATATTGGTTGGTAAAAAAATAATTTCAGTGATGGGTTCAAATTAGAACTGGTGACAACTTTCCACATAAATTTTGTTGTGAAAGTATTGCGTAAAATGTTGTGAACATAACACTTCTCATTGAAAAATATAGTTTTTAAAAAAAGAATAAATGATGATTAAAAAAAGAATAAACAATGAATGAAGAAATAATATTTAAATGAGATAGAGAATGTGATAAAGAATATGTTAGAAGTGTATTTGAAAAAGTTGATAGGTAAAAACTAAATATCACTGTTCATTTTCCAAACAGCACAAAAATTTGCTGAAGCTGCGGGAAATGCTCTTATGACTTTATTGCATGGCTTTTAAATAGAAACCATATACTATTTTTATATTGTTTAGTTTTCTTTTGATCATTCTACTTTAGTAGTTTTTGTAGTTTTGTGTCATCCTTACAAAACTTAAGGAAATTAGCATAAACTCATCTAAAATTAGGCTTGTTTTTATTTTGCCTACTCTTGATTTAAAAGTTGACACTTTGCCTCATTTTTCATCTTGTTTACCTATAATTCAAAAGTTAACACTTTAACCACTTGAAATAAGTTCCATTAAACTTCCATAAGAGCATTTCTAGCAGTTTCTCCAAAATTTTGTATTATTTAGAAAGTGAATAGTTACATTTACCTTATAAGTTATACCTACCTACTTTTTCAAGTATATTTTTCTCCTCCACACACGTACCCCACTCTTCTCCTTTGTATCTACATTTTTGTTTCTCCTCCACACATCTTCTGACTTCTCCTTTGTGTCTAAATTTCTATTTTAATTTTCTTTCCTCTTCGTCTCACTTCACACACACACAACTGGCCATTCTCTGACTTCTCCCCTGTGTCTACATCTTTTTTTTTTTTTTTCTTTCCTCTTTGCTCACTTCACACACATACACAGAGCCAGTAAAGAGAGAGTTGGCATTCATCTAATTTTGTTTTCTAATGAGAATAGAGTTTTTTCTAATGAGAAGTGTGAGAGAGAGAGAGAGAGAGTGAGTGAGGGAAAAAAATGTTTGGAGTTGCTACAGTATTTGCTATAGTGCTCTCTTCTTCAAGGAAGCTACTATAGCAACTCTAAAAAAAATTCTAGAGTAAGAGAGGCTGTTAGAGGGTGTTTTTGGTATGTTTGCTCTCCAAAAAAGGCTTTAGAGAGCCTATTGCAAATGCTCTAACCCACCTCTCTATTTTCACAATTAAAAACATAAAAAACATAAAAATAAAAAAAGAAATCAAAAGGTGGTATTTATATATATATTTTTTAAATTGTGAAAGAAGAACTAAAGGAATTAAACCCAAAACCTGGCCTCCTCATAAAGTCTCCAGATCATATGAGGTATTAAAGAAACTAAGATAAAAAGTTATAGAGAACCCAAAGCCCATCACTCTCTTTTTCTTTTCCATTTTTTCTCTACATTTCTTTTCTTGGAAAAATTCACCTTTGATATTGAAGTTATAGAGATGCTGGAAGTTTGAGAGAGAGCCAATGAGAGTGTTTTGACACATAGCTTGTTTCTTTACAAAGTTCCTTGTTTGATCTATTTTTGAGTTTTTATTTTTATTTTTTGTGTTGTGAGGAAAGAGACATAAAATGGGTGCAAATTAAAAGTACATATTTACGTTCTTCTTTTTTAATGGAGGTGGGTTATAAGAGACAAACGAAACTCATCTCAGGTGGGCAAAGTGTTAAGTTTTGAATCACTGGTAGGCAAGATAAAAAGGGCTTAACTACAAGTGAATTTATTGTAATTTTTCCAAACTCTCATACCAAAGATGGAAGTAAAATTACTGATCTCTCGTATTAGAATGAAGAAATTCTTCTCTCATCTAAATACATATGGAATTTCTAAATGTACACATGCACACACACACTACCACCATGGTTTTGAAAATTGAAATTGGTCCTGCATGATTAACAATTTTCCCACTTTTTTATTGGACTGGATTAGGGTTCGATTTTTGGTTGAACCAACTGGTACAATCTAATTTTTAAACCATGACTACAACCACAAATTATTTCACAACATTTTTACAAACTATTGATGTGACAAATTTTTACTGGTTCTCATATCAACCCATTATTAACATTACTTTTTTACTTACTAATAACTAATTAGTACCTCAGCAATTTATAAAAAGTTCGTAAAATAATTTTTATCTTTAACATTTTCCATATAAGAAACAGAGTTTGGTGCTTAACCTAACAAACTTTCCAACTAAGAAATAATAGACTGACACGTGGCTAATAACTAAAATTAATTTAATAAACTTCTGTTACAGCTTCAATTACACCATTTGAGAGCTTTCAAACTACAAGTCATTGTCACTGATCTGAACTTATCTTTTTGTAATCATAAAACATGTTGTATATGAGAAATTTAAATTCTTCAGAGTGTGCATTTTCCCTTTAAATTTTTTAGAGCTCTTTTTCTTCAGTACATGAAGATTGGTTTCACTGGTTGAGATTCCTTGTGTTTTTGAAATTTTCAGTTGTTTCATCATGTTAAGACTGGGACTTCACTTTGGTACTATCGGATTAGATTGCTTGGCTTTTTTGTTTCTTCCGGTTGCAAGAGGATCAGTTCTTCTCCGCCTTATAGATATCCCTTTCGAGCAAGCAACAAGATATCATGTGTGGCTTGGACATCTCACTATGCTACTGTTTACTCTCCATGGACTATTCTATGCAATTGCATGGACAATTGAGGGACACATCCTAGACGAGGTGAGTGCTAATGGTGTAATTCTTTTTCTTGTGCATTGCCATATTTATACATATGCGTTTCTCTTTTCCTTATATATATATATATATATATATAATATTCTTCTTTTGGCAAACAAACAAATATATATATATATATATATAGACACACACACATACACGCAAAAGGAATGCAATAGAAATGGAGACAGCAACTAAAAATGGAAAAATGGAAATGACAAGAAGACTAGAGAAATTATTTAATAACAAAGAGTTTCAAGACTTACAGATGGGGAGGTGCTGTGCATCAGTAACAACTGTTACAGTATTTTTGTTAATTTGATTTGACCCTCTTTGAAATTGATCCTTTATGCCGCTACCTTCTGGTTTGGCTGTTTCATTCATAATTCTTTGGTTAAAAATTTTTATTTATTATTCATATGCACAAATTACCGTGAATTGCCAGTTTCCAATGCAAGAGTAGTGAAATCAAATTTTAAGTTATGGACAGAAATAATGGGAATGAAGAGATAGCTATTTGACTTCCATAAAGATTGGCTGTAGTTTCACAGAACGGCCTTGGGCCTTCATGTTGCTCTTGTTGGAGCGGTAGCTCGATCAGAAGCTTGACGGAAGATGGACTAGGTGGAAGTTGCAATTTAAAAATACATTTATTCTTGAGCAGTTCTGCTTGAGGTCAGAGATGGTGCAACATATTGGTTTTGGGGTTGAAATATAGCTATGCAGCCTGGAGAGTTAAGGTTTTTGAGTGGAACTAAAGAGGGCTTATAAAATATGGTTATCTGGTGGCTGCCTTTATTCATTCATATTATACAAACTAGTCATGGTGTCATTATTATTATTATTATTTTGTCATTTGAACTAATTTAATAAAGAGTAATGCATTTCATAACATATTCATTGTAAAAAATATATTTTTATTTATTTATTGTAGAATTGTTTTATTTAAATTTTGAAACATTGAATTTACCATAGTCGGTTGACTAATTTTTACATCAAGAAGTCAATTACACACATTTTGCATTCTACATGTAAACCTTCTTTTCCATAAAGGTTGACATAATGTGGGCAATATTTTTTCTATGGAAGTTAAAAATTAAAATTCTTATACCTTATTTTGATGTTGTCTAAAAAATTTGGCAATTCTCTTTCAGGGGTTGTAATTTATAAGTTGTTTAGGGTATTAAATAGAGTGTTGTGTGTGATTTATAGAGTAATGACTATTGTAGTTATTAACAATTGGTTATTTTCTTTTAAGTTAATAAAAACCTTACACACACACACACACACACACACACACATATATATATATATATATATATATATATATTTTTTTTTTTTTTTTCCAAAAAAACCTTTACATATTTTTTTAACGTGAATCTCTACATATACCTTAATATGTAAACTCTATACATTTCATTTCCTTAGATGCATAAGAAACTGAGACATGTATTCCACAATAATAACGACTAATTAGTTTTTTCATGATTTCATTTGTAACATTCTTTACCAATATTATATTTTACTAGCTAATAATTTGTATAACAAAGACATTAAATGAGAGGAAAAATCTTAGAACATTTCATTAGGTTATTAAAAGTCATGGTATGTGGAGGGAAAGGGCGGGGGTTAATTTTTTAGGAGAGAGCTTTACACGCATATATACTTAGATTAGACTAGAATAAAATTTCTATCTTATATATAATAAAATAAAATAAAATAAAATAAAAAATTCATGGTGTGTGAAGAATATAACCATTTAAGGATTTTTTTAAAAATATTTTTATTATATATAAATAATGTTAAATGAAATGTCAAAAAAAGGGATTTTGAAATTCTCCATATTTATTTCTTATATATGTCTATTATTACTAAAGAACATCTTGCTTCTAGGTTTGATAATAAAAATTGTTTTCTAGATTAGAGTTTGATTAGTTTTATGTTTAAATTTTATATAATTGTATTTAATTGTTGATTATATGATTTAATTAAGTGAATTTAACGATTTATTTATTTGCACTGTAAAGTTTTTAATGACATTTGTAAGGTCATCTTTAATTAATTTTTTACTACTTCAACTATCAGCCTCCTTGTTTTCTAATTAACGGTTACTAATTAATTTATTCAATTGACACTTGTTTCTAAAAAAAAATTGATGCTCTCTCTCTCTCTCTCTCTCTCTCTCTTAACATCCTATTATTTTCTCAAATTTGATGATAATTCTAATGTACTAAATATTCATTGTAACCTTTATTTATTTTTTATTTGATTTTGTTGCCACGAAGTTAGTATATCCATAACTATTAGTTTTTTTTTTTTTTTTTTGATAGGACCATAACTATTAGTTTGTTGTATGATATATTTGGTTTGATATTCTACTGCTACTTTGCTGCCATGAAGTTAGCATATCCATAACTATTAGTATTTTATGTTTTCTTAATAGAACTATTAGTTTGTTGTATGACATGTTTACTACTACTACTACTACTACTACTACTATTATTATTATTATAAATTAGTATTTCTAAAATAGCATGTGTTTAGGATTCTATTTATCTATTGATGCATTGTAACGTTTTATGAGAAGACTTTATGAGAAATATTTTTATTTTTTTGAATTTAAGTAAAATATTATATTATATATATATATATTTTTTAAATGATAAAAAGTTTTAATAATATGGAGAATGTAGTTGAATTTAAATTTTGAATAAAATAAGATGAAAAGAAAAATAGTAAAAATGAAATGTATAGCAATAAACACTAAATTATTTTAGTTATGCTATGTAATAGAATAACAGTATATTCTTATATACTATATTTACAATATAATAGAATAACATTTAACAATCAAAGATAATAAAAAAGATAACAACTTAAAACATAATAAATTGTATCAACCCAAAGTAGAATTATGAAAAATACAAAAATTCATTAACCTAAAGAAGAGATGCAAGAAAAAAAAAATCGACCAAAATAAAGTAAAAGTAAAGTTTTTGATGTCCTCCATAAGGTTGTCTCTATTTTATTCTCTACTCCTCCCATCAATCTCTTTGTTTTCTAATTAAAGGTTACAAGTTGACACCTGATTTTTTTTTCTTTCTCCATCTACACTTTATTACCCATAAATCTCTCTCTCTCTCTCTCTCTCTCTCTCTCTCTCTCTCTCTCTCCATTGGCATCTTATTGTTTATCCAAATTTGATGATAACTCTAATGTACTAAAAATGTACTATAACTTTTTCTTTTTTCTTTTTTCACTCTATTTTGCTTCCATTAAGTTAGTATATCCATAGCTATTAGTTTTTTCATATTATGTTTGGTTTCATAAAAAAAAAAAAATATATATATATATATATATATATATATATATTTTAAATCTATTGTTTCAAAATTGGTATTTGTTTTGTAACCATTCATGGGAGGACTTTATAAGAAAATTTTTTATTTTTTGAATTTAAATAAAATATTATATGTTTAATTTTACAAAAATTAGAAAAAAAAAATATAAATAATTTAAGGATATGGAGGATGTTGCTGAATTTAAATGATTGAATAAAATAAGATGAGAAGAAAAATAGTAAAAATGAAATGTATAAACTAACACCAAATTATTTTAGTTATGCTATGCAATAAAATGACATTATATTTTATATACTATCTTTATAATTCAATATGATCACATTTAACAATCAATGAGAATAAAAAAGATAACAACATAAAACACAAAACTAAATCATATCAACCCAAAGGAGAATTCTAAAGAATACAAATGTTCATCAACCTAAAGGAGAGAGAGAGAGAGAGAGAGAGAGAGAGAGAGAGAACCTTTTGTGTGTGGAAAAAATAGAAAATTATGCATGGAACATATGAGAGAAAGAATGACAAATGTATAGTATGAGGATAAGAATAAAAATAAGAAGATCCAAAAATTAAGGAAGATAAAGGGATAGAAAAATAGTGATATTAAAGTAGAGAGTAGCAGAGATATGAAAAGTTAAAATGGAATGAAAAAGTTTGAAGAAAGTTAAGGTAGAGAGTAGTGAGGATATGAAAAGTTAAAATGGAATTGAAAATTTAATAATAAATAAGAATAGTTAAAAATAAGATAAATATGGTATTTTGATTGTATTTAATAGAGTTTTTAATTCACTTTAAATGTTAAAAAATCATATAAAAATTAGGAAAAAAATGTTAATGACATGACTGCTGATGTGGTTTAATTAGAACATAACAACAATAAATACTACGTTTTAGTTTTTCGATATAAATAGATATAGATAACATAGTGATTGTTCAAAGACACAAGCATGACACTATAAACAATTCTAGAATGGGATTTTGTGATTGTTTTGTGGTTAAAATACCTATTGACAACCTTTTATGTTATGATGCAAATTCTTCTACTTCAACAACTCTTGATCATTGGATAGATCATATTGATATTCTTGCTAAGGCCATTTGGTGATTGTATACTGATTGTTGCTACAAATATCTTCTTCCTTTTTTTCTTTTTAATATATCTTCTTCTTGATTCAATCATATGGTTGCTAATAATTGCTTAGCACACACAAACTATGAAAGCATGGTGCTAATTTACAAGTCATTGACCTGACTTGTTTGATGACCTTTGGCTCTTGTCCATGTTGTCTTGTTCACATGACAAAAAATTCATGATTCTAACTAGTTCATGATAAAAAAAAAATAAAAAATAAAAACATGAGCATAGAAGTGAGTCCCTTTATTCTTGGCTTGTAGTCATAATCTTTTAGCTTATGTAGTGATTGGTATTTCTGTACGCATGCACGGGTCAGAATGCTTCCTTGGTTTTGGAAGAAGCCAAGCTGATATGGGTTTATATGTATCTATAATTAATTTGATGCTCATCACACAAAATCTATTCCAATTTCCATTCTAGCCATTTTTAAATTGTGTAGAACTAGGCTGTAACTAATTTCATCCTCTTCTTTAAGACTTAATTGAGAGGTAAGTTAAGTCATCAAGTAGCATCACAAAAGAAAGATGAGAAACCCATCTCCCTTTGTAACCCTTGTCAATGTCCTAAACCATATGCTTTTTCTTCCTTCATAGAATGTATCTAAGAATACCTTTATGGAAAGAAATATAAGGTCATATGAAGATGACGTTGCTTATATCTCTAATTGTTTGATGCAGATGTTTCAGTGGGTAGATCTTGGTGTTTCTCATTTTCTAGGTGTTATAAGTCTGGTAGCTGGTCTACTGATGTGGATGACATCACTTCATCCAGTGAGAAAGAAGAAGTTTGAGTTATTCTTTTACACTCATCAACTATATGTAATCTTTATTGTCTTTTTAGCTTTGCATGTTGGGCATTTCTTGCTCTGTGTATCTGCTGGAGGAATATTTCTTTTCATTCTAGATCGCTTTCTGAGATTTTGCCAATCACGAAAGACTGTTGATATCATTTCAATCAAGTGCCTTTCTTGTGGAACTGTGGAATTGGTGCTTTCAAAACCTGCAAGTAATACTAGTTCCCCACAAATTTGTAGTTTCCTTATTTTTATGTTGTTACCATAGTTGTGACACTTTTTCATGACGATGTAGATCTGCGGTACAATGCCCTCAGTTTTATTTTCCTTCAAGTTCGGGAATTATCTTGGCTGCAGTGGCATCCTTTCAGTGTTTCATCTAGTCCTCTGGATGGTAAATATCATCTATCCGTTCTCATTAAGGTTATTGGGGAATGGACAGAAAAGCTCAGAGGAAATATCTTGAATAGTTCTGAAGCTAACCTACATCTTCGGCCTCAAACAAAGATAACAGCTTCTGTTGAGGGGCCTTATGGACATGAATTACCATATCACTTGATGTATGCACCCAAACAGTTAATTTCACTAGAATTTACTAAATATCAAGCTTAATTTTAAGTTTCATATTATCTTCTATTTTATGAACTGACTTCACCATTTGATTCTCTAGGTATGAAAACCTTATTTTAGTAGCAGGTGGCGTAGGAATTTCACCATTTCTGGCTATTTTGAGTGACATTCTCCATCGTACTAGGGAAGGAAAACCTTGTTTGCCTCGAAACATCTCAATTGTTTGGGCTGTGAAAAGATCGAACGAGCTTCCTCTTCTTTCTACCAATGATATGGAATCAATCTGTCCATTTTTTTTGGATAAACTAAATCTTGAGATTCACATTTTTGTCACTCAAGAATCACAACCTCCACTGGTATGCTTAGTAATGCTCTCAAA
Organism: Quercus variabilis; assembly: GCA_030445155.1. Classification (NCBI taxonomy): domain Eukaryota; kingdom Viridiplantae; phylum Streptophyta; class Magnoliopsida; order Fagales; family Fagaceae; genus Quercus; species Quercus variabilis. The sequence goes on from CP129449.1 coordinate 84,242,270, forward strand.
CCCTTTTTATTTTGTTTTGTATTTAAAGTTATCATGTTCATATTGTGACATTTAATAGTTGTTATTTATTTGCAGGAAGAGGGTCAAGTACATGAGGCTACAAACTCTTCTCCTCCTGTGTCTAACAGCTACAGCATGTCAGTTTTGGTTGGTACAGGAAATAATATATGGTCTGGACTATATGTTATCTCATCTACACTAGGCTTTGTTATCTTATTGTATTTACTGGATACTTTCTATATAAACCCTTATGACATATCTCCATGGTGGTACAAAGGGCTTCTCCTTTTAATCTGCATGCTTGCAAGTGTATTTATCTTTGGGGGTGTTGTGGTTGGTTTGTGGCATCTTTGGGAAAGACGAAATGCAGCAAGGGAGGCATGCAAGGATAATAGGATAATGGTTGAGAAGATGCAGCATAATGAAATTGTAGCTCACACGGATTCATGTCAGCAAAAACTTGCAAGTTCAATCAATACTTATTATGGTTCGAGACCAGACTTCAAAGGTATAGCATCTCAACTTTTGTTCAAAACATATATTAAAAGAATAATATAACAACAAGAATGACAATGATGATGACAACAACCAAATTTAGTCCTAACAACAACAATAGACTAGTCAAGGTTGGCCACATGTATTTTTACTTGTAAGGGACACCTTAATGTGCACATATCTAAAGTGACTAAATTTCACATAAGCCATCAATCTACCACAACCCTCCTCTATTTACCAAGCTTAGGACAAGCTATGAACAAAATATTTGACATAAATGGATGGAGTAAAACCAAAAGAAACTTGAAAAAAAAAAATCTTAATAACAAAGTTTAACCTCTTTAGTTGTACTACACCAAAGGCTTTCTTGATTGCCTTTCCTTTGTCATGTTGCAGATATCTTTGGAGATATATCAGAGAAATGGGGCTATGTTGATGTTGGTGTTATTGTGTGTGGTCCTCCAAGTCTTCAGACAAGTGTTGCTAAAGAAATCAGGTCACATAATATTAGGAGACAACGCCATCATCCAATCTTCCATTTCAACAGCCACAGTTTCGATTTGTAGGCACCACCTTCATCATCTCATCTTCCCCTTAATGTAATCAATTATCTTAAAAGCTAAATACTCTTTATTGATATCAATAAATATTGATAATAATATACATACAATTATATGTATGTGTATATGCACTTTTAAGTTATTACTATTGGGTTCCTTGATCTTTAATAAGGATTCTAGAGATGACAGTGGAATTATTTATTCTAACCTCTAAGCTCTTAAAAGGAAAATAAAAGAGTGACAAACGGATAAATAAGATACATTTTGTTACAATGCAATCTCAACGGGCTTTAAGATTTTTGTATTATTGTACTACATTTACTTTTATTACACTCATATTGGAGAACCTCTTTCTTTATAAAATAGTCCCTTGTATAATATTTTAGGCTATTTTATACAATAAGAAAATCAATCTTTTAACATGGTATACTTAGTGGAAAGCCTCTTCTTCATGCTACCCTCTATAGATAGCAAGTTGGGAGTCTAGTCTATCTCATTGCCTAGATATTTCCTATGTAATCCACAATGTATGTCAATTCATGGTTGCAACACGGTCCTCTCAGTATTCTGATCGATGTTCCCAGAGTCCGCCAGTATCTAAAAGACACCATGTTCCATAGATTTCTCTTTTCCTGTTGTTCTCCATTGACTCTCCAACTTACTAAAATGCAGATTGGATAGGCAATCCCACTGACCATTGGTCACAATAGGGTATTGCTTATTTCTTGGTGATTCCCTCATCTCTTAGCACAACAAGAAACAAATTCGCATTATTCTCTCTAGTATTGAGGCAAAATATCATGCACTTGCTAGCACCAGAAGTCCACAACCAAGCTCTTTGGTTGCGTTGGTTCCTACAAGATCCTGGAGTTGATTGTCTCACAAATACTTCAAACCACCGTGACCATTGAAATGCCATTAAGATACCCACAATGATATCTTTCATATGCATACTAAACATATTGAGATTGATTACCACTTCTTTCATGATAATTTGCTTCAAGGTACTTAATTTACAGCTATGAGCTGCCTACTCACAAGATTAGCTAGCTAATATCTCCACCAAGCCTCATCCACTTTGATGATTTCATGAGTTGGTTTCCAATATCAATTTGGCCTCACTTTATCTAACATGAATTTGAAGTTGTCTTTAACACTTTTTTTTTTTTTTTGGTGGATGGGGTTTTTGTTGTTTTGGGGGGGGGGGGGGGGGGGTGGGGTTGAAGAGGGGAGATGAGGTCAACAACCTATCCTATAGGAGACAACAAAGTGTTCAGAACTAGATTGCTTGGGGTTTTACAGGATTAGCTCCAATTTTTAGATATAAGTAAGACATGTAGTATTTATTTGATTTTATATGGTTTGCATAGATTTTTTTTTTTTTTTAAATATTACATGTCTTATTAATGAATAAAAATTAAAAAAAAAAAAAATTGGAGGATTTAGAATGGCAGGGGATCATTTCCTGGGATTGTGAAGCATATGGCTTTTTTTTTTTTTTTTTTTTTTTGAGAAGAAGTATATGGTTAATTTGGGGTAGCCAAACCTCCAAGAGAAGAAAGTGGAGAAATGAGGAAAAAAAAGATAAGAATAGACTAAGAATTTTGCTTAACATTAATGAATGAAGATTTACAAGTAAAATATGGTATTTATAGTAAGCAAAGGAATAAGATTAGTAAACAATTTGGTTCTAATGAAAAGAAAAATATTTTGTTTTGACTTTAATAGTAAAAAACAATCTTAGTCTAAGGGTAAAAAAAAAAACCATATATAATGGAGAAGATACTAAAAGTTCAAACGGTATTGTATACAAAAAGAAAAAATTAATAATAGAGGAATATCTTTGAATTAAGAATACATGCAAAGCAATTGATAAAATTTATATGTGATACCCAGATTACTACAAGACTATGTATGTGTCAAATATCAATTACTAATTCATCTCTGTCTCTAATATCAATCATCAAATGACTTGTATACTTACAGGAACCAAAATAAGAAGATTTGTTTTCGTCCTTTATTTCTTTTTCTTTAAACAATCAAGACAAGCGTCTTCTTAATTCTCTTTTTGTTTAGTACCAAATAATCAAATACTCAGTGAATAACCAAGTTTGCATTCAGGTTCTTCTCAAAAAAAAAAAAAAAATTGCATTTAGATGATCTGTTTTGGTCCTGAAATTCATGTTCTAAAGACTTAATCATGCGTCAATTAAATAGCACGATTCTACGGCAGAATACTTTAACAAACAATTTTATAACATGTAAAAGATTTTTTTTAAAAAAAATTGGAGAACAGCATGTCATGTTACCAATTGACCCAAAAAAAAAAGAGACCATTCTCTAATACTATTAGTGAACTGTTTACATAAGTTAAGTAGTTATTCATATTGAAAAAAGGGACAGAAATTAGAATGGAACTGAGTGATAATGCCAAATTGGATCCTTGAGATGAGAAATGATTCCCTATTTCCCTCTTCCTAAAGCTTTTCATATCATCCAATCAAAGCATTTACATGAATAACAATAGCATTTGATTATAAGTCTATAACAAACGTTTTCTAGTATGTTGAAGTCATTTTATTGTTTGATCCGTTCAACAAGGCACAAGCCATTCAAAGTTTCAAACCAAAAGTTCAATTGATATTTAGTTCAGAGAACTTTGAATCAAACTGCTCCAAATTCAAAAGCAAAGAGATTAGACAAGAGAAAATGGCATCACTGTAACATATATCCACGAATTGGATGCTGTATTAATAATTTAATACCAAGAAGATGACATTACAACATTTTGAGCGTAGGCTATTGAAAAGCTTTGTCATAAAGTCCTCTTAAAAGAGGGAAAATTTCTAAGCATGAATTGAAGCAATAGTAATTATGAAACTGTTGTTTATGAGAGTTTTGATAGAGCCCCAGGAGAACACAACCACAGCATTTGGAGAGGATCTTTAATTGGTATGATAAAAACAGTAAATGACCTCAAGTAATCTGCATGCCTCCAAAAGAGTTTGGGTTTGATTACTAGCCTCAGCTTTTCCATATATAACTACCCTCTCAAGCACCCTTGCATGCTTAAGCGGAAATTGTACAAGTCTAGTTAAATATTTCAACACAAAACAATCTCAACAATCTTGAGATGCCGAGACAAACACCCAAATGCCCTATTCTGCGATTTCCAGTACTTCTCGTGATCAAAGTTATTGTCAATGGTAAAGTCTAGGGGAAACTCCAGCTACAGATAAACATTAAGTCAGGGGATACATATTTGAATTTGCAACGTAATTTCCTTTTTAAAATATAAATGGGTATATCTTAAAGCAAGTGGAAATAAGGCTTGACAAGAAAAAAAAAAAAATCATTTCCATTTGATATTGGGTATTTTAAAGGTGAGATAGATCAAATAGAAGTGGAAAGATACTGAAGTTTATATGAACTTTGCCAATGGAGATGGCCAAGTTCTCACTTCTGATATTGTTAATACCTTACAGCATCAAGAGAGGGAAGCAAGAGAGCAAGACAGTGTAGCATTGATACGTTCAAATGATTGAGAAAGTATGTTTTCATATCATGTACAAACGATATTGATAGTTCATAGCAAAGGGTGGGATAATGGCCAAATGGGCTTCATTAATGAGAAATTATAGAATACTTCCGGAATATCATAAATGCATGCTCAACTCTCTCTCTCTCTCACATAATAATGAGACACAATTCATGTGTGTGTGTGTAAGAGAGAGAGAGAGAGAGAGAGAGAGAGAGAGGAGTAAGCATCTATGATACTTCTAGAATATTCAATAATTTTCCTTCATTAATAGTTGAGAGAATGGATTTTTTGAATTTCCGCGACACTCGTCCCCCCAGGCTGCCACAAAAGAAAAATAGAAAAGACCTGATGGCATGATTTGTACCATTAATTATTAGTTGCCACAAGAGCGTATGTGGTATGAAATTTTGTTTTTTACTTTCTAATTAAACCATGGGACTGATACAGTTTAGTTTCTTCTATGACAGGGTGTGACTCAACTACAAAGACAAGTACATTAAAAAATATTTTCAACTTATCAACGAAGGGAACCATTATAGTTAGCTTGCACATTGACCTATATATACTCACTAGCTACCAAATTTGGAAGGTTACAAGCCTAAACCATCACCAAATTCCCACTGTAACATAACTTGGGGTATCAGATCTTATATCAAATAACCCAACTAGATGGAATTGTCAAAAAGTGATACACACCTTAAAAAACTTTAGTCACTAAAAAGGTCTTACTCAATAAACAGAGTTTCCACTTTTGCGCAGGTTTAAGAAAGGTTAAGGTAACAACCATTATACCAATTCATAGAAGAGGATGACTCCCGAAATCAAACCCAATACCCTTTTTGTGGAAAACAATTGCCATCAAATCATGGCTCAACTTCTAAAAAGAATAAAAGTTACTAAAAAATTCTCCAAATCAAACAACCACAGGAAAACAAAAATGCCATGGATACCAAGCTCTTCTAGGCAGTTCGCTATTAGAGAAGAATTTAAAGTGTAGTTTTATATATTTTCCCATTTCAAGAATCATACTGTCAATGTCACCATGACCATTTTTCTTTTATACATTACAGGCTGAGATACAATTCTTATCTCACTAATTAGAAACATGCCTCAATACATAGAAAAAGAGAACAACTATAAAAGTAGAATATGCAAAGAAGGTCCTCTTCATCAACTCGCTCTCTTCTTGAAATATATTAAAAGAATGGAAAAATTTAGGTATAGTGAGGTGAATTTAACCACCTATATGGTTGTATTAACTAATGCAACCAAACAATATTAAGCGAAATCAAATTGTACAGTAACTTGTCTCTAAAAAGAGCACCAGATGCTGTGTTTTATTCTATATTCAGACCTAGCAAAGCAACGAGACTACCAACAAATCATATAATGTTGATACATTCATGTCTCTGCAAATGGTAATCAACATTAGCAGTCAAGAAAAGCATGAAGTATTGCTGAAAAAAAAAATGATAAGAGAGAAAAGAGTAATCAAGAAAAACCAACCTTTGGACACCATTTGCCAACAATAAGTTTCTTCACTTGATGCAGATTCTCAAAAAGTTCACTCACAACTTCTACGCTGTCCTTACGAACTTCCCCCTCCTCGTCACTTCATAATCTATCCATATTTTGAAATCAAGCTTAACCTCAACCAATGCCGACCCGTCCTTTTACCTCACACTTCTTACCATAAAATTCCCCAGGATTTCCAAAGACTCAATCTTTGGAGCCACAATTTCCAATTCTATCAGCTCATGGCATTTCGAATAACAAGAATCTATCACCAGTTTTCTCAAACTCTCCGATAAATATATCAAACCGATTAAAGTCAATAAAATTTTGCAATTTCAAGAATTCAAGTCTAGGACTGCCCATTAACACTTCATTTCTCACATCTTCAGACAAGGCCGTGTACCCAATACACAAGAACTTGAGTGAACTCCAACCCACTAACCCTTGAGAATTATATTTCACAGAAATGAAAATCCAATTCAGAAACAAACTCATCAGCATAAAGATGCTGCGGCAATGTGTATCCATCATTTCCATAAGGGTTTAAATGAGGAGCTGATAAACATAGACTAAGTTGGTCTACCTTAGCAGTGAAAAAAGAAAATTCAGCTACTGCAAGACTTCCAACAAGCACAGGCAGCACCTCCAGCTAATCTAATTTCATTGTGTTTCATTTTGTATTGATAACGAGATGTATTGGTATTTAGCCAAAAAGATATGCATTGGTCAGTTCCTCTGCCAACACAACCAAACACGTTGAAGTGCCTTCAATTGAGATGGAACTTAAGCAACATAACCATTGATATTTAGCATCTTAAAGCAAGTTTAACATCACAATGAAAACATAAGAACATGAAATTGGAAGCTATAGCAAATCATAGCAAGATTTTAGATCATTGAACCAGACTAATCTACATAACTACAATTTATTAATGAGAATTTCATCATTTAAGAGCATCAAACAACTTAAAATGATTTTACTAAAATGGGTACATAACCACTGCATGAGGAGAGATTCTGGGGAAGCTTAACAACTTTTGAGACACTTGTAGAAATTTAAGTTGCATATTATGTATTCCATTTTGCATAACCCATGGTTCAGTGATAACCATCTTCTCCAATACCTTTGCATTCTTAAGTAGAAATTCTACAACTAAAATGAATACATCCTTTGTGTGGAACCTTTCTCCAAAACCAAAAATCTTGACAGTCTTGAGGCATTGTAGCAAAGACTTGAAATAGACCTATTTTGATTTCCAATGGTTCACTTCATCATAGATTCTGTCTAGAAACTGCAAAATAGAAGTACATTAGCTCATTTTGAAGTTGACTTTTAAATTATGATATCTTGTCATGTTATAAAGGAGTTGGCACAGGAAAAGGGAGTTAGCTTTGGACATTTCGATTTTGAGGATTTAAGGTTAGGCGACTTTGGAAGGAAAATGGCTGGAAAATAGTAAGAAATGAGGATTATAGGGTTTCTAATGAGAATAGGAATACTAGGATTTGGAAATCCAACAAAGGGTAATGACTAAAACTTGGGTTGCTGTTCCAGGACAATGAAGAGTAACTCGTGCACAGTATTTAGCCTTTTCATAGGGGTATTTGAGGCTATTTTCATGGATAGGTGATTTGGGATCTTGGGGTTTAAAGGGTGATAAATCAATGGGCAACAATTGGGTCTAGTGCTTTCATGCACTGGACCCGTCAGGATTACGATATGTGTCCACTTTTGGGCATGTGTAATGATCTTGAAGGGTCACATGTATTCTTTTCTTTCATTTTATTCTATTTAAAATCATGGCCCTTATTACTTCCTAGACACATTAAACTCAGGGGCGGCTCCACTTGGAGCCCAGGGGGTTCAAATGAACCCCCTGAATTGAACCCAAAAAAAAAATTATTATAATATTTTTTATTTTATTTTTCCTATTTTGACATTTAAAATAAAAATTTGAACGCCTTAACCTTAAGCACAATTGAAATAAACTTAAATATAATCATATTGACAATATTTTGATCTTTTTAAACACAGGAAAATTTCAATAACAAATTAATTTGATCTAAAATCTGGGAAAAAATTTTAATTAGCCCAACAACAAAAGTAGAATTTGCTAATCTTAAACCTTAGAAAAAACTCATTTAGATCATAAGAAATTTTAGATAAATCAATCAAATGGAAAATTAGTAGATGAATGATTGCATGACTATATACATTGAAACAAATGTAGCTAGTAAGATTGATAATGAAGATATCAAGCAACAATTTCAAAATAAGAAACATCATAAAAGGCAATTGTAAAACTTAATATATTAAATAATTTCTTCTTTTTTTGGTGATGTCGATATTTTTAATTTATCTTTTGTTTAAAATTTTTTATAATTTATATTTCTTATTGAACCCCCTAGAAAATAATCCTAGAGTCGCCACTGATTAAACTAAATTTTATATTATATATATATATATATATATTGTTTATATTTTAGTATTATCTTCACTAAAGTTCCTTGATATGACATCCAGGAAACTGGACCAAGAAAAACAAACCTCTGAGTCGTGGTTGGAGAATATGATATCTATAACCAATGTCTCCACATAAGGTGAACTTTGAAGCAGGCTTGCAATGCCAGGAAGATTCCATTTTTCCATGCTTGTTTTCATCATTAGAAATTTGCAATTTAACACTGGAGAAGACAGATGTTTCACTGACATTATAGACAGAACCTACGTCCATCAAAGTAAAAGGAAGAACACAATAAGGTAAAGTGAACAATAGAATAAACCACACGACCAATTGTAATATACATCCCCAGAGAACAATTTAGCTAACATGTTTTCCAGAATACTAACTTAAATAAATGTCAATATGTCCCATATGACAATAAAATAAAAGAGGCCTTTTCGGAACCTTGATTAATAGTTGACAAATCATCATGAAGAATCACTATTTGGCACTAAAGCAAGTGCCCTACACCTCATCATGAAACTAAAAGCAGTGTATCCTTTAATTATTGATTGACTACACAACTCATGTTAAAATCAAGATGTTAGGCAGAAAAAGTCAGACCGACAACAACAAAAACCCAACTCACAATAGAGAGAGTAAGGTAATTTTCGAATACTCTATAAATTAAAGAATGATTTTTCCTTTTGGTATTGATAACTTGTCACTAAAAAGAGCACTAGACGCTTTGCATTATTTTATACTCAAGCCTAGCTAAGCAATGGGACCACCAACCAATACAATCTAGATACAGTCATGTCTCTGCAAATGGAAATCAACATTAGTAATCAAGAAAAACATGAAGTGTTACATATGACAAACGAAACTATTAAAAGAAAAAAAAATGATAAGAGTAATCAAGAAAAACCAACCTTGAGACACCATCTGCCAACAATAAGTTTCTTGACTTGATGCAGACTCTCAAAAAGTTCCCTCACAACGTTTTCACAGTTCTTATAATGATCCTCCTCCTGCTCTTCATCTTCATATTCCATCGTTATTTCGAAATCGACCCTAACCTCAACTAATGCCGAAGCGTTCTTTATCTGGCACTTCTTCATACCATAAAATTCCCCAATAATTTCTAAAGACTCGATCTTTGGAGCAACAATTTCCACTTCCAACGGGTAGTCTTCATCATAAGAATCCATCACCAATTTTTTCAAACTCTCGGACACTATATCCAACCGATTAAACTTATCACAATTACGCAATTCCAAGAATTCAAGTCTAGGACTACCCAATAGCACTTCATTTAGCACATCTTGGTGCAAAGCCAAATTCCAAAGACACAAGCGCTTGAGTGAACTCCAACGTACTAACCCATTAGGCTTAATTTCGCAAGCTCTAAAATTCAACTCAGAAACAAACTCATTGGCGTAGAGATGCTGGGGCAATTTGTAAAAACAAGATGATAAAAGTAGATTAAGTTGGTCTACCTTGGCAGTTGTGGCGAAACGAACCCAAAGATCGACACGAGGCTTTAGCTTTGGATTGTACTCGACTTCGACGGAGAAATTTGTGAGTTTCGAAGCTCTGTGTAGGAGCAGGACATTATCCACAAAATTGGCGTGATCGGCGGCGTGTCGTAACTCGTAAGTAATAATCTGTGAAACGGAGAGAGGGAACGAAGGTCCAGAGATAGGCCCATCTTTTGGATAAAACGCCTGTTCTGACAGCGTCTTTAGTGCACAAAGAGGAGAGTATGGTGAGGAGGATGGAGTCAGGTAAGGCCTTGATTCGATCTTCTTCTTCTACGATTGGTCTATGTTCGCGGCGCTTGCTTGGATAATCATCGCTTGAGCTTGACTCCTCTTCTTCTTCTTCTTCTTCAGAATTCATGGGGTTTGTCGCTCTCTTCGCTGGAAGTTGAGCTTCTTTCGCTAGAACCATAGCTTTCTTCCTCCATTCTCACTCAGCTCGATACTGAATGGTGAGAGTGAGATGCGGACACTTCTCAGTTCTCTGAAATTCTATTCTTCCTCCCGAATAGCAGCAAAGCACCCATCATTATCGTATTACGTTCCAGTTGAGCCGCACAAGAGTTCTTCTCATTATCATTTTTTTTTTTTTTTTAAATTTTCCTATAATTTGTTTTTTAACCTTTACTCTTTTTTTTTTTTTTTTAATATTTACACTTTCTCAATTCTTTTCTATTCTTTACCTTTTCATTTTTCCACTACCCTTTACCTTAGAAGGTGTTTAGATTTTGTGATTCTATAACTCATAGCTCTGTTTTCATAACTCATAACTCATAACTCAAAAATTGTGGGACCCATGACTCAAAAGCTTGTTTGGATTTTGTTTTCAGTTTTTATTTCCATCACTCAATTCTCTAATTTTTGAGTGATGAATTATGGAAACTGAAAACATATTTTAGTTGTTTTCAGTTTTTATAACTCTGTTTTCAATGGCATTTCCATAAATAAAACTACATAGAGAGACCCACTGTCAAAGCAACACACGTGAGCGCTGCTTTTGATGGTCTCAAGTGCTGCTTTCTTCAACACTTTTCTTTCTTTTTCACTCCTTTCTCTGGTCTTCACTGCCTTCAATTCTTTTTTCTTTCTTTTGATGGTCTTAGGCGCTTTTTTTTTTCTTAATCACAGGACCCTATGCATATTGTTGAGCTCAACGATGTCGTGGTCCACATTGCCTAATCGGCCAGCGCCATAAGTGGCGAGGTAGAGGAGGGTCGAGGAGCCTAATCTGCCGGCTAGGATGGAGGAGTTGATGAGGTTTGACTGGGCTTTGACTCCAAACAACGGGAGCAAGAGGTGGTGGCTATACCGGTGGATCATTTCTGGGGTGAGATTGTGATGGACGGTTGTAATTGGATTTGGGAGGGCGGAGGTTTTGACGACAGTGCCGTTTTGGAGATTGAGGTGGCAGAGCTGGGATTCGAGGGAGGAGATTCGGCAGTCTATGTTGGATGTTATGGCTTTGAGGGATTGGAGCTCGTGGAGGATCCGAGAGGCTTCGTCACAAAAGAGAAAGGTGAGAAAATGTGAGAAAAGTTTGCTAGGCTTCATTTGCTCTGTTCTTCACGCATTTGGGTCAGGGTTTTTTTTTTTTTTTTTTTTTAATTTTTTTTTTCTTTGTTGAAGCTGGTATGGTATTTTATGAGAGGCGGAGTGAGAGCTGAAGTTGGATCAAGCAAAGTGAGGCATAGTGAGGCGGGTAGGCTAACAGAAATTATGTATGGGTCTCTGACCAAGTACTCAGCTATAGGACCCATAAAAAGGTGGAAATATTTGAGTGATGTAAAGTGAAAACAAAAACCATGGGTATTAGAAAATTGGGGTATTTTGAGTGAGGAGTGATGAGTGATGAAAATTGAGTGAGGAGTGATGAGTGATGGAAAAAAAAAAAATCCAAACAGGGCCTTAATATCACTTTTCATCTCCCCACTACCCTCCCTCACTATCCTTTACCTTAATATCACTCTCCATCTTTCCCTTCATCTTCCTTTTTTTTTTGTCATTTCTTATTCATATCCTTTTACTGTAAATTTGTCATTCTTTCTTCCATTCTTTAAATACTTTTCCCTTACACACAAAAAAAAAAAAAAAAGAAAAAGAAAAGGGCTCTCTCTCTCTCTCTCTCTCTCTCTCTCTCTCTCTCTCTCTCTCTCTCTCAATTTTTTGGTGGAATTTTTTTTTTTTTTTTTTTTTTGCATCTTTTTCTTTAGATTGATAAATTGTTGTATTCTTTAGAACTTTATATTGAGCTAATGCAATTTAGTTTTGTGACTTAAGTTTTTTTTTTTTTCCTCTCTTTAATTGTTAATTTTATTACATGTGTTTTTCCTTTTAAATTCTTAGTTTGGGTTGCTTTGGATTCACCTATTTAGTTGTTCTATATATGTTATTTTTGTATAACATGATATTTGTTCTATGAAATTCCTTTTAGACTTGATATGTTTTCATTTTATTATTATTTTTGTCTTCTCATGTGCAGTGATTGATTTTTAACAAAAACTATTCTATTTATATATTTAGAAATCTATTTCTTCTTAATTCCAATAGTTTCCATTTTGTACTGGTCATAAGGAACAAGGGGTCCATAATGCATTCATATTTTCCTCATATCGTGATAAATCTGAGTAGTTGAATAGTATTGTTATTTAATTTACATTTTTTTCCTGAAAGCTATATACCATCAATTGTAACACCAAATGGATATTTCAAAGTTAATTTGCATGATTACTTTGTTGTGAGGTGAGTTGAAATATTGTTGAGTAATGATGTATGTTAGATTGTATGTGTAGCCTCTTGACTTGCAAAGTGTAAATAATAATTTATGCTAAGTTTTTGTTATTGATATTCTTTAGAGCTATAATGGTTGATAGGTCTAATAAGACTCCATTAATTTATGCGAGGCTTCAATCTCACCTAAATGACAAGCAATAAAACCAAACAATTCATGCTTAGTTTTCAAGTTTATTCTTTATATATATATATATATATATAATTCTTAACTTTCTAGTAACCACAAATTTGTTTTGTTAACTCAACATCACAAAGGAACTTTAATTTAGTTATATGGATAGGGTTTATCATTTTTCATGTTGCAATATATAAATATTGTAGGGACTGGGTTTGAGCACCTCTACTGTTGAGTGAGTGGACTCAGATCCAACTTGCCTAATACAATGAATTTGTAGAGAGAGAGAGAGAGAGGATTCAAGAACTAGGCCCTAGTACGGGATACACCGGCAAGGCATGGTTGCATTTGGATCGAATAGCATGAACGTGGGTTAAAATGTGCGACGATGTTCCTTGGCACTCCTCTTAGGAGCTTGAAGTTCTTATTATTTCTTTAGTAATTGGTTACAAAGGTTTCCGTGATGACACAGGTTGCTACAGTGCTCTATACCTCTAATTCTTTTTCCTTTTTCCTTCCTTTTTTTTTTTCTGTCCCCTCTCAAGAGGGATTTCTTACATTATATACCCCCTTCAGTTGATCTTAACCCTACATTTGTTGAACAAGCAGGTCATTACTTGAGTGCTTGTCTTATCAGCCGCCTTCCCACTATTTCTGTGGGTTGCAGCAATCAAGGTTGCACTGTTCAAGGGTCATTTTCTCATTAATGTAGCCAAAACGTTAGTTGTGGGCATTTAATGTGGATGTGACAGTTTGTTCTGGTCTTGCTCCTCCACCATGCTTCCATGGCTGACATGTTGTACTTGTCCTCTCTTTTTAGATTCTCTAGAAGGCTGCCTTTACAACCCGTTGCTTCCTCCTCGACATGGTCTTGGTTTGTTGAGGATAGGGTTGTCCTCGGCAAGGTTCCTGGGTAATTTGGACTTTCACACTTCGTTCTCAGGTGTTTCTTCCTCCTTGGCGTGGGCCTTGGGCTATATGAAGTGGGCTGGGATCGTCGGATTCTCAGGCCCCACAATAGCCCCTCAAAATCCTGCTATCCGATTCCTCGGACGGGGAGGAGGATTTTGATGTTCTCGGGCCTCCATAATGGCTTGTCACATCTTATCCTCCGTCAGTGCCAGAGTCTTTTCGCCTGTCTAAGGCACATTCCTGGCACTTCGGTATACAAAGTGCACCCTTATTAAATTCTACCGGCTTTGTGTTCCCCACGTTCAACGGCGTAATGCCAATCCATCAGCTGGGCTTTTCGCAGCTTTATGAGCGGGAAAGCCTGCACGGTTATCTTTAATTGGGGGTATAAATACCCGTTGATCCAATTGACCTTTTTACTTTGCATTCAAGAGTTCTTGCACACGTACACTAAATTCAGTCAAATCTCCAACTACACCCACGCCTGTTTCAACACAAAAAGCCTACCCGAGGAGCTTTTCCTCATTTTTGTAAATCTTCTTCTCTCTTTAGCTAAAATTTTCCTCGCCGATTCCTTCTTTCCTTCGCCCTTTCTTGAGTCTCTTAGTTGTTGCTAGGGATTGGTAGATTTAAGAAGTTAGTTAAGTCTGAAGAAACGATGAAGAAATTCGTCGCCGATTATAGGATACCCAGTAATGTGAGCTTGAGGTACTATGAGGAAAGGGAATGACACATTCAGAGGAAGGAGGGTGAGGTCGTGATTCCCATAATCGCATTCCTTGAAGGCAATATGAGAATCCCCATGGGGCCGATAACGAGGGGCTACCTTAGGTACTTTAGGTTGGTCCCCACTCAGTATGCCACCAACGTGTTCAGAATCCTGGATTATGTAGATGCCTTGAATAAGAAGATAAGGTTGAGGTTAATCTATCACGATGTAAATTGGTACTACAACCTCCAAAAACTAAAATGCAAGTCTTATTATATGAAGACGAGGGACGATAAGGTCCGACTTATCCACTACCTTCCTGAGTCCAGCAAAGGGCTAAACAAAGACTTTCTCATTGTGATTGGGGAGTGGCACGATGGCCTTCACTGTCCGACAGAAAAGGGGACACCAGGTGGGGTACTTTGAGTGGGAAAGGGTCTAGTCTTTTGGGTGGTAGGTTTGCTTTGTTCGATTGTTGACAGGAGCATGTTTTCTTTTCTGTAGATCTGCACGCCTTTGAACGTCATTTTAACCTGGTCAACAAGGAGAACTTAGAAACTGTCCTCAGGGTGGAGATCTTTGTGAACGAGGCTGACAACCAAGTTAGAGTCGGCCACAAGATCCTCAGGTACGAGCAGATCTAGAAGTTGTTCCTAGCTTCGAAGCACGTGATCAGAGCCAAAGATCCTCGGCTTCGTAGTATAACTGTAGCGGAGCAAGGGTTTCTGTTTCCTGGAGGGTCTCCTATTCCAAAAGGTATTCCATTGGCAGGCCTTTCTACCTCCCCCCAAGCTACGGAAGCCAAGGGAGAAGAGCTAGGAAAAGAGGAAGAAGTCACTAATTTGGGTCCATCTGAGGACAAATTTGGTGTATTTGACCAAGTCTACCTGGCCGAGGATCCCTTTGGTGACTTGGGTGATCCTAATTTGACCGAGGCAGACCTTTTCTCTACAAGGACTTCTCCCCAGGCCAAGATGAGCTTTAAGAGGCAACCCTACACCAGCCTACTTGACCTGTTTGAGGGTCAGCTGGGGAAGTCCCAATCCAAGCTTTCTCCTCCACTACCCAAGTCTCAACCTGTTCAGACCAGGTCGTCTTCTTCCCAGTCCCAGCTTCCACCTCCTCCGCCTCAGCTGAGTTTGCCACTAAGGCTCGAGCCTACTGATCCTCAGCATAAGAAGGGCCCTAAGGGTAAGAGGCCTATGGGAGCTAACAGGACTCGTTCCTCGTAGGAGGAGGATGAGGCTCGGTGGCCCCCTAAGCATTAAAAAACTAGGCAACAGGGCCATGGAAGAGAAGAGGTTGTACAGTCCAAGGCTTAGGCTTGGGTCCCTACCCCAATGCTCTATAGGGAGCCATTGCTAGATAACACCTCCCTCAGGGACTTTAGAGGGGGTGAAGGCGCATATGTGACCAATGCGTTGGAGAGGTCCCTGCTATTCCCCGTCGATATAGCCCAATTGGAGGACTTGAGGAGGCAGGAGGTCATCTTCAGCTTGAAGAGATACTTATGCATGGTAAGACATCCGGCACTTGAGACTCCGTTAATTTTTATACTTTAGTTCCCAACTTATCGTCTGTTTGTTTCGATTTGCAGGCTGTCCAGGCCACTTACAAGCTGGAAGAGGAGATCAATAACTAGAGCAGGGCCATGGATCAGGAACGCGACAAGCGCCTAAAAGCCACGCAGACCCTTAAAAACTCTAAGGTTGATCTCAAGAAGGCAAGGGAGGATCTAAAAAAGGTGACGAAGGCTAGAGACAGTGCGGTGTCTAGCCTAGCCAACGCTCAAAAGCAGGCCGCTAACCAAACGAGGCGCCTTCTTGAAGCTAAAGGTCAACTGAAGATTAGCAAGGAGAACATCACTAACTTAAAGCAGAAGTTGGCCGAGGCAGTGGGGGCCAAAAACGTCATGGAGTTTGCCAAGGATGAGGCTTTGAGGGCCAAAGCGGAGGTGGAGTTTGTAAGGACAAAGGCCGAAAGCTCTAAAGAGTAAGCGGAGGAAGAGGTCTTAGCTGATGGAGTGGCTAAGACTGAGGTTGCCCTCAAGGCTCGAGTCCTTGAGGTATGCAGGTGCTACTACTCCTAGACTTGGACTGAAGCCCTCAACCAAGCTGGGGTCGAGGCCTCGTCTAAGCTTAGAAGGGCCGAGAGAATGTACTACCCTCCTGCTATTTGAGAGGGCACCTCTGCCACCTCTGAAGCCGACACAGCCCCCGAAGCGGCAGACGGGGACCAGGCCAATGTTGCCAAGGATTCCACTTCTACTGATAGGCCTACCAAGGAGGCTGAGCATTAAGGGATGCTAGAGAAAGAAAAAACCAGTAACCAGGAAGCGCTCCTAGAGGTGGTGAAGCCCCCTGTTGGACCTCAAGTCCCTCTTGTTGACTCCTAGGCTCTTCTTACCGAGGAGGACCTCACCAAATTTGTCCCTCCAACTGAGGAAACAGCTCTCATGGTGGTGCCTCTGCAGGCTGTTCCCCTAGGTTAAAGCTCCGAGGACCCCGAGGACACCTCTAGACAGCCTCCCAAGAGGGGGATAAAGTTCAAATTAAAGAAATAGGCTGTCTTCGCTAACTTTTATCTTGTGTTTTGTTTTTTGTTTTCCCCCTTTTTTTAAGCACTGTAATGCTACTCCTAAGTTGAATGCATGAATCCTTTTTTTTTTTTACTTGGTGTTTATTGTTATTGTAATGAATTTTGCTACTTATATAACCTGGGCTTTAATTATTAGCTTCACAATCTCAGAAGCTCGGCATGTTTTTCATTCTAAATTGGCAGCCAAAAAATATAAAGCCCATAGTGATAGTTTTCACTTGGACCTTGGTCGATAATTGGTTATCGTAAATAGTAAAAAATGCTGAGCACACATCATCCGTGAGGATAATCCCTTAAATTCTAGGATCAAGTACCACAGCACAATGTACAAAGGTGCTCACGAGTGCGCTTTAAAGACTTACTAACCTTGAGAAATCCGTTAGTTGCTAATTATGCTAGGGGGTTATGTTCAATGTGCCTCAAAATTTCTTAAGTGATGCTCATAGGCTTGTGTTTATTTACACCTTTGCTGAATGTGGCCAGTCTCAGAGATTTGAGTTCGAGGGCCATGCAAGACCGCGGTGCTGCCGAACCCTTAGGTTCTTCTTTAAGTAACTAGTTTCCCCACAAATTTGAGTCCAAGGACCATACAAGGCCTTGGTTTTGTCTAACACTTAGATTCTCCTGTAAGCAACTAGTTTCCCCAAAGGTTTGAGTCTGAGAACCATGCAAAATCTTGATTCAGTCTAGCACTTAAGTTTTTCTTAAAGTAGTTAGTTTCCCCATAGGCTTGAATCCGAGGACCATATAAGACCTTGGTTTAGTCTAGTACTTAGGTGGCCACCAAAATACAAGATATATAATCATGATAGACTTGAAATTCGAATCAAAAGGGGATGTTTTCATTAATAATAATACCTTCTCAGGTTATTTACATTCCATGGACGAGGTACAGATTTTTCATCAAGGTCTTTTAAGTAGTATGCACCTATCCCCGCCACTAAGATAATTCGATATGGTTCCTCCTAGTTGGGCCCCAGCTTTCCCCAAGAAGGATTCTTGGCAGCCCCCATAACTTTCCTCAACACTAGGTCCCCCGGTGCTAATAGTTTTAACTTCACATTGGCATCATACCCCAGCTTGAGCTTTTGGTGGTAATAGACCAGCTGAATCATTACCCTTTCCCTTTGTTCATTGACCAGATCTAGACTCTTCCCCAATAGTTCATCATTACTGACTGGAGTGAAAAAGCTCATCTTTAGCGTTGGGAAGTTTATCTCCAGAGGGATAACAGCCTCGGCTCCGTAAGTCATGGTGAAAGGTGTCTCCCCCGTTGATCGCCGTGGTGTAGTCCGGTATGTCCAAAGGACGTGTGGCAGCTCTTCTACCCATCTTCGCTTGGCATCATCCAGTCTCTTCTTAAGCCCATTGACAATGACCTTGTTGACAGCCTCGGCCTGCCCATTTCCCTGAGGATAAGCTTGAGTTGAATATATGTTTATGATCCTAAGCTCACAACAGTATCTTCTGAAGGCCTTGCTATCAAATTGGAGTCTGTTGTCCGAAATGAGAGTATGAAGAACCCCGAATCGTGTGACAATATTTCTCCAAAGGAATTTCTTAACATCCACATCCTTGATGTTGGCCAATGGCTCAGCTTCGACCCATTTTGTGAAGTAATTTGTGGCAACCAACAGATATTTCTTGTTCCCTAGTGCCTTGGGGAAAGGGCTTACAATATCTAGGCCCCACTAGGTGAACGACCTTGGGCTAGACAAAGGGTTGAGGACCCCTCCAGACTGATGAATATTCAGGGCGAACCTTTGGCATTGGTCATACTTCTTAACATACTCTAGAGCCTCCTTCTGCATTCCCGGCCACCAATACCTTTGGGTGACGGCTCGGTGCGACAGGGATCTACCTCCTACGTGACTCCCATAGATCCTCTCGTGTAGCTCTTCGAGCAATAACTCCGATGCCTCGGGGTGAATACACAGTAGGTATGGTCTAGAGTATAAGCGCCTATACAACTTGTGGTCTTTGGATAACCAGAACCGAAAAGCATTCCTTCGTATTTTTTTCTGCCTCTAACTTCTCCTCGGGTAGAACATTGTCTTTTAGGAACCTCACTATGAGGTCCATCCAACTGGGACCCACCCAACTCGATGGATGTGGACCATGCCCTTTGCAACCTCATTTACTCTTTCCAGCTGCTCTACAAGAATGACCCAAGGCAAATCCCCTGCCGAGGAGGTGACAAGTGTGGCCAATGAATCAGTATAGGTGTTTCCACTCCTGGAGACATGTGACAAGTTGAAAAGATCGAAATTTGATTACAAGCGCTTGACCTGGCTTAGGTACTTTGGCATCCATGAATCTCTAGCTTCCAGTTCTCCCTTCACCTAGCCTACCACCAATCTTGAATCCGAGAACATCTCCACTGCTTTTCCTCCCAATTTTCTGCACCATGACCATCCCTTGTAACAATGCTTCATACTCGGCTTCATTGTTTGTGGCCAAGAACCTGAGCTTCAGGGATTTTTCTATGACAGACTCCTCAGGGGATACTAAGACTAACCCCACTCTAGACCCCCTTTAATTTGCCGCGTCGTCAACATATATCTTCCAACATGGTGGCCCTGGGATGGAGATCACCCCAACTAATTTTTCGTCTGTGCTTCTCTCTTCTGCTGCCATCTCTACTGGTGGTTCAGTGAATTTGGCCACCAAATCAGCCAGGACCTGGCCTTTTATGCAGGTACGGGGCATGTATTTGATGTCAAAAGCTCCCAGAATTATGTTCCACTTGGCGATCCTTCCTGTGTAGTCAGTAGTCTAGAGTATAGACTTCAAGGGTAATTAGGTTAGGACGACCACTGTGTAAGCCTGAAAATAATGGGAGAGCTTCCGTGTAGCATGGACTACAGCCAGTATGGCTTTCTCTAAGGGTAGGTACTTGACTTCAGCCTCATGTAGTGACTTGCTAACGTAATAGACTGGTTTTTAAACGCCGTTGTCATCCCGTATCAGTACCAGGCTCACAGCGTGAAGTGCCACAGCAATGTATGCGTATAGGACCTCATCGGCCTCAGGATTGGACATGATAAGTGACCGGGATAGGTACTCCTTGAGTTGCTGGAAGGCCACAACACAATCCTCGAACCACTCAAATCCCTTCCATTTGTTAATCAGGAGATAGAAGGGCTTGTGCCTGTCAGCTGACCTGGAAATGAATCGATTCAAGGCCGTGATCATTCTAGTAAGCTTTTGGACCTCCTTGGGGTTTTGCAGAAGCTTCAGATTATGAATGACCCTGATTTGGTCAGGATCAACCTCGATTTCCCTGTGGGTAATAATGTATCCTAGAAACTTACTAAATACCACGCTAAACGAGCATTTGGAAGCATTTAGGCACAACTTGTGCTTCCTCAAGACATCAAAGGTGCAGCCGAGGTCTCCTAAATGTTTAGACACCACGTTACTTTTTACCACCATATCATCAACGTAGATTTCAATGCTCTTACCCAGCATTGGCTCGAACATTCTCGTCATCATCCTTTGATAAGTGGACCTTGCGTTCTTCAGACTGAACGACATTACTTTGTAGTGGTAATTCCCAATAGGCGTCAAAAAGGCTGTCTTCTCCTGATCCTCCAAGGCTAGTGGTATTTGATGATAGCCTTGAAAGGTGTCTAGGAAGCTCATCCGAGGGTGGCTCGTAGTTGCATCCACTAGCTAGTCTATCCGAGGCATGAAAAACAGGTCTTTTGGACATGCCCTATTCAGGTCTGTGAAGTCCACACAGACCCTCCACTTTTCTCTTTTCTTCTTGACCACCACAGTATTGGCCAACCATTCAGGTTAAAAAACCTCTTTGATAGCCCCTGTACGCTTAAGCTTATTCACCTCTTCTCTGATCGCATCAGTGTGCTCCCTTGATGGGCGCCGGGGTGGTTGTTTCTTGGGAATTATGGACGGATTAACGTTAAGATGGTGACAAATGAAGGAAGGGTCAATCCGCGGGGCATCACATGCATCCTATGCAAACACGTCAATATTACTTTTGAGGAACTCAATTAACCCCTCCTTCTCCTTGGAAGGCAGCCGAGCCCCAACTCGAAAGAATTTCTCCGAATCGTCACCAATTACTACCTTCTCTAGATCCTCACATTTTTCTTTCTTGGCAGCTGCTCAGGAGGCACCGTCAGGGTCTTTGATTGCTATAAGCTTTCTTCAACAGTGGCCAAGGGCTGTGCATTGAGCCAATGTGATATGGCAGCCACCATGCACTGCCTTGCTGTGGATTGGCAACCATGGATTTCGAGAACTTGATCCCCTGACGGGAATTTCACCTTCTGGTACAAAGAAGAGGTAACATCCCCTAAGGTATGGAGCCAAGGCCTTCCTACGATGGCTGTGTAGGGGGAGTAGATGTCTACTACTATAAAGTTTACCTCCACCACCTCTAGGCCATTTTGGATGGGCAGCCTGATCATGCCCTTTGGGATAACAAACTTCTTGTCGAAGCTCATCAAGGGAGAGCTATAGGGCGTTAAGTCCTCTGGTCTCAACCTTAGCCCCTTGTGGAGGTCCGAATACATAACCTCGGCCGCCCTGCCGTCATCGACCATCACTCTCCTCACATCATAATCCCCGATTCTGAGAGTGATCACCAGAGCATCATTATGGGGCTGGGTGGTACTGATCTTATCTTCCTCTGAAAAACTCAAGGCTGGGTGAGAATTCCTTCTGGCCCTCTTTGGCTCTAGCTGGGACTTCTCGGTAGGTAGCTGGGCCACAGACAACACTCGTGAAAGGCACATGCCTATTCTTCCTGGTGCGGCCAAGATTACATTAATTGTCCCTGCGGGCGCCCTTAGGGCATTATCTCTCTGGGGCTTCTAATAGGTCTAACCTTGATGGTCACCGGGGTGATGCAGAAGGTGCTTCAGCCTTCCTTCTCGGACCAGCTGGTCTAGATAACTCCAGAGATTTTTGCAGTTCTCTATAGTATATCCATGGTCCTGGTGGCACTAGCAATAAAGATTCTGATTGCGCTTTGTGGGTTCCCCCATCATCTTATTCGGCCCCCTAAAGTATGGCTCGTTCTTGATTTTCTCCAACACCCTGTGTACTGACTCCTGGAATACGGCATTGACCGTCTATGTGTTAGCTACTCCAGATTGCCCCACGAAGTCCCTTCTCGGGCGGGTGCTGTTGTATCGATCCGACCTAAAATCCCTCATTTCCTGAGGGGCAGCCTTCTACTTTACTTTACCCTGTAGTTGGTCTTCCTCCAGTCGTTTGTTCTTGACGATCCGATTCATCAGTTAGTGCATACTAGTGGCAAGCTTGCCAGTCAGAGACTTCCTTAGGTTGTGTCCAGTTGGAAGACCATTTTTGAAGCTGATGATGGCGACGTCATCAAAATTTTCTTCTAGTTCATTGTACATCTCCCAGTATCGGCCCGAGTAGGCCTTTAAAGTCTCTCCATCATGCATAGATAAAGACAGTAGCGCGCTAAGGGCCGAAAGGCTATGCTGTTTGTAACGAAGCGGGAGCCAAAGACCTGGGTCAGTTGTTTATATGAATCTATGGAATTTTTCTTCAAGCTATTGAACCACCTCATCGCCACTAGACCCAAGCTAGAGGGGAAAACTTTGCACATTAACGCCTCGTTCTTAGAGTGGACAACCATCTTTTGATTAAACTGGCTCACGTGCTCCACGGGGTCCATTTTGCCATTATAAATAGAGAAGGTTGGCAGCTGGAACCGCCGAGGAAAGGTAGCCCCTTCTATACGATGCGTGAAAGGCGACTTGGATAGTTGATCTAGTGCCCTGCTCATGGCATCGTATCCCAAGCCCCTAGGAGATGGGCTTTTACGCCTATGCTTCTGTTAGTGCTTTTCTTCATAAGAGAAGGTCTCTTTTGGAGGAGTTCTCGATCTTTGCCTACAGTCATCGTCGCTTTCGTCATCAGAGGGCAAGTCGAGGCTAGGTCGAGATTGCTTTCTTTATGCATGGCACAGCCTCCTTTTCAAGTCATCTATCTCTCACTACATGGCCTGCTCAACGTTCTGCCCCTGGGTTATGTGGCACTTAACCTCTTTCGGTTTTATGGCCCGATTGTTGTTTTGTCTTTGGAGCAAATGACTATCCCCACGCGAGTAGCTTTTGTTGGTTTGAGTGGTGTGCACACTTACCTTTCAAAATCTTCCATTCTTTTCATTTCGATCGCGCTCGAGGTCGGCAAAGTTACCTTGATGCTGGGATTTAACCGGTTCAGGCTAATGGGTGCCTGCTTGATGAGAGCCTAATCCTACCATGCTTGATCGTTGCCCTTACTAACACACGAGTTCTCCCCACAGACAGTGCCAATTGTAGGGACTGGGTTTGAGCACCTCTATTGTTGAATGAGTGGACTTAGATCCAGCTAGCCCAATACAATGAATTTGTAGAGAAAGAGAGAGGATTCAAGAATTAGGCCCTAGTAAGGGATACACTGACAAGGCATGGTTGGATTTGGATCGAATAGCATGAACATGGGTTAAAATGTGTGATGATATTCCTCGGCACTCCTCTTGGGAGCTTGAAGTTCTTATTATTTCTTTAGTAATTGGTTACAAAGGTTTCCGTGATGACACAAGTTGCTACAGTGCTCTATACCTCTAATTCTTTTTCCTTTTTCCTTCCCTTTTTTTTTTTTCGTCCCCTCTTAAGAGGGATTTCTTACATTATATACTCCCTTTTAGTTGATCTTAGCCCTACATTTGTTGAACAAGTAAGTCATTACTTGAGTGCTTGCCCCATCAGCCGCCTTCCCACTCTTTTTATGGGTTGCAGCAACCAAGATTGCACTGTTCAGGGGTCATTTCCTCATTAATGCGGCCAGAACGTTAGTTGTGGGCATT
The DNA here is from genome assembly GCA_030445155.1 of Quercus variabilis. Classification (NCBI taxonomy): domain Eukaryota; kingdom Viridiplantae; phylum Streptophyta; class Magnoliopsida; order Fagales; family Fagaceae; genus Quercus; species Quercus variabilis. Next base: position 84,266,343 of record CP129449.1, read on the forward strand.
TAATGTAGAGGTGACAGTTTTTTCTAGTCTTGCTCCTCCACCATGCTTCCATGGCTGACATGTTGTACTTGTCCTCTCTCTTTAGATGCCCTGGAAGGCTGCCTTTAGCGGCATACTTCATCCTCGGGCGTTTCTTCCTCCTCGGCGTGGGCCTTGGGCTTAATATGAAGTGGGTTAGGATCGTCAGATTCTCAGGCCCCACAAATATATATATATATATATATATATATATATAGGCTAACATTAATATCACTACTACAATTGACCATTTAAATTTAGCCATATCCTCTATATCATTAAATTATTAATATTTTCTCTCATTTTTTAATTTTTAAAAATTAAAGATATAATGTTTTAATCAAATACAAAATAAATAAAAATTTCCTTATAAAATTGTTCTCATTTTTTTAATATTTACACTTTCTACAACATTTCTCATTCCTTTCATATTTCGTTTTCCCACTACCCTCTACCTTAATATCACTCTTCATCTTTCTCTTTGTCTTCATTTATTTTGTTTCTTCTTCTTCTTATCCTCACATTATAAATTTTTCATTATCTTTTCTATCCTATATATCTATGCATAATTTTCCCTCACCAAAAAAAAAAAAAAAAAAAAATAAATAAATAAAATTTATTTCTCTCTTTTAATTTTTTGGTGGATTTTTTATTTTTCTTACATCTCTGCTTTAGGTTATTAATTTTTTGTATTTTTAAGAAATCTTCTCTAAGTTGATGCAATTTAGTTTTGTGTTTTAAGTTTTTTTTCTTTTTTCTTTTTTATTCTCTTTGATTGTTAAATGATATCCTATTGCATTATAATGAATATAATATTATTCTATTATATATCATGATTTGGATAATTTTATCATATAAGTATTTTACATAAGTTACATAGACAATAGTAAAATAATAATAATAATATATTTATGAGATAACTCTAAAAAAAATTATCACCGCAACGTGCGGGTTTGCAACTAGTTACGGATATAATAAGGAAAAAAAAACAAAACAAATAAAATTCGTAAAATTACATAATTTTGTTTAAAAATGACCATGTCAACGTATAATTATGTTAATTTACAAATTTGCTATAATAAATTTACACTAGCACTATTATTTTTCATTTAGGTTTTTTTATTTATTCTTTTCATCAAAAGATGAAGAAAGAGAATAGACTGTGATTGATTTGTGTGAAGAGAGAGAAACAATTTTAAAAAATTATAAAAAAAATTTAATAAAAAAAGTTTAATATTTTAATAAAATGTAATGTAAAATAAAAATATGACATGAATTTTTTTGAAGACTAAATAGGTAAGAAAAAAAATAAAATAAAAATGTAGATTTTTAAAATGAATGAGCCACCCTATTTTTTTTCATTGTTATATTTTACAATACCAAGTTTCGTGAGCATTCTCATCAACAATTGTAAAAATTTTAGCATTTACAATCTCAAAATACTACTTTTACAATTTTAACACCTCATTTTACCATATACTAGACATCAAAACTTCTATTTTTTTTTTTTTTACAACATCATTTAAATATTATTTCTCTTATAATTTTTTATTCCTTTTTTGTTTTTATTTTTTTCATACTCTCTCTCTCTAGTCTCATTGTCTTTCTCTCTCCCTCTCTCCCTCTCAGTCTCACTGTCTCTCCCTCTCTCCCTCTCGGTCTCACTGTCTCAACCCAGCAATCATACCCATCGCCGGCCACTAGCCACCATAATTCCAACAACCGCCACAATGATCAGAGACCCACGCTGATCAAGTTAATGACCCACGTTGATGAGACCGATCAAGTTGTCGATCCACACCGGTCAACTCGACGATCCACATCGATCACGTCTATGATCCATGAACGCACACCCATGAACCTAGACCCACAAACCCAGACCCATGAACTCAAACCCACAAACTCAAACCCATAAAATCGTTGGAGCACATCAGGCCATGACCCACGACCATCACTAGAGCACAATCATCAGCAGAGCACACTCATCGGCGAACCACATTGGCGAAGTACGGAGAGAGAAGAGAGAAGAAAGAAGTGAGAGAGGAAAGAAAAAAATAGAAGAGAGAGCCGTTGAGGTGAATAAAAAATAATTTTTCTTTTACAATCCAGTTACAATGCAGTCTCAAATATGAGATTATATTGTAGCTAAATCTTAAAAATTTTAAGATTTAGCAACTTTAATGTAGAGGTGCTTTTATCTCAACAATGCTAAAAAATAGCATTTTTGGCATTTGAGAGTTTTAATGTGAATGCTCTAAACTTTATAGTATCTTACCACTTCTATTTGATATATCTTACCTTTAAAATATCCAATTTCAAACTAAGGTCACTTTACTGTTTTTATCATACCAAAGATCATCTCCAAATGTTGTGGTTATGTTCTCCTGAGGATCTATTAGAACTCTCATAAACAAAAGTTTCATAATTACGATTGCTTCATTCATGCTTAAAAATTTTCCTTCTTTTAAGAGGACTTTATGACCAAGCTTTGCAATAGCCTATGCTCAAATTTTTGTAATGTCATCTTTTTGTTATTAAATTATGAGTTGTGTTAACGGGTACTTACCATTAACACACCACATTACGTCAGAATTTACCACTTTATAATAGAATTTTTATCAGTTGCTTAACTTTATGTCAGTACTAGTTTTAGACCCATGTTGCACGGTTTTAGAATAAAACTTATGGATATAAATTTTTTTAGAATAAAACTTATGGACTATTCTAATGTTTGTATTGTGAGATCTTTTATTCAGAGATCTAATTGATTTGCAATATAATTACTAATTAGTAGTAGGAGTGAAGTATGGATTTTTTAGCAATAAATTAATTAACGAATCTATTTGAAGTGATAATTATTAAACCATATATGAATAAATAAATTTTTTTATTAATTACATTGAAATTATATTAGCAGTTAGCAAATTACTTTTTTTTAGTAGATTTTAAATCTTTACGGCCACTTAAACCCAACATTTTCCCTTTTTTTGGTTATAGTCATAATCTCTTAAGTTTCTATAAGATCCATATTTCTCGTTTTGATTGCTTCAATTTTTTGAATCAATACATGTTTAGGGGGGGGGGGGGGGGGGGAGGGGAAAGAGATATCCAGATTTGGAACATAAACATTCAATTAATTATAATTTAGTCTTGTAAGTCTAGAAATTTATTTAGTGCATAGATGCTTGCAAGGCTCAATTTTATTTTTTTGCTGTTGTAAATTAAGCCCATCTTCTTAGGTATGTTTGTAACAATGATATAGGTCTTCTTGAGCAAATAGAAAAAATATATAGTAAAATTTTTATGAGAATGTAAATTTATTATAAAGAATTATTTTTAAGATAAAAATGATTATATATAATCTAGACATGAAAAAAAAAAAAAAAAAACTTATTCCATTTAAATATTTGATATGGTCTCAAAAGGGAGAAAACATCAATTTTCAATCTAACACAATCAATTTCATTTAACTTGACAAATAAAAGTTCTACTATTCTTACCTCTTCTTTCATAATGGAGATTTGCAGGTACTTGATCTTGATTTAACTCCTCTTTGTTTTTTTTTTTTTTTTTTTTTTTTTTGTCGAACACCACACAAATTTGCAGTTTTTGTTGTCTCACCAACTTGCAATTCAAGCTTGTATCTAAAACATTGTTATTCCACCTAAATCGATTAGAATTTTCTTTAATAATATTTAAACATGAGAAATAGTGAATAATCATAAAAATATTTTCATTCTTTTCAAGAGTATATCCAATTCTAACCTCTAATACGTGCATTGCTATTGCTTTGCAGTTACGTGAACCGTATATAAAAAGCAAGTCATGTGAACCAAAGCCTACATGTAAAAGCAAAGCGTGGATAGCTTTAAGAAGCAAGGTTTCAAATTTTTATTTAAAAAAAAAAAAAATGCAAAACACCTAAATATCATGAAAAAAAATGATATAACCACAACATTTTTACAACAAATCTTAAGTTGTAGGTTGTTATTGATTGTTATTGTTGGGTCAAAAAAGTAATCTCAGTAGTAAGTTCAAATTTAAACCAATAACAATTAACCACTTATAATTTATTGTAAAAATGTTGTGAAAATATTGTGGATGTACTCATGAAAATCATTACTACACCAACATTATTAGAGGTAACACTATTTACATGCAGACAGGCTAAAAAAAAAGAAGTAAAGAGACAAACATGGCTAAGCAAAATAATACATGTATTGTATTTTTTTATTTTTTGAGAAACACTTGTATTGTATATATTTTAGAGTGAGATAAGATTTTAAATCTTGGTTTTTGATAAGGAGGTAACTTCTTAATCCGATAAAGTTTGAATTTAGATGATTTATACTTAAACTAAATCTCCTTCGATCATTTTTTATTGGATAAATATGGATAGAATTTCAAATTAGTATAAAGAAAGAAAGTACTAATTAATAAGGATAGGCGTCTTTTTTTTAATGAATGAAAGTACAAAACTACAAATGAATGATTTAAATAAAATTAATAAACATTCAATGATTGATTAAGATTTTGTGTACATCCTAAAAATTGATTAAGTATTAGAGTTTAAGTTGATAATAATAACTAAACTTATATTTTATCCAAAATATTGCAATTTTTAAAATCTAAAAAAAAAATTCTTCAATTTTTTTTATGTTTAGTAAAAATTTATGAAAGTGTGAAGCTGAAATTAAAAAAAAAAAAAAAAATTATAGGAGAAGAAGATAAGAACAAAAAAAAAAAAAAAAAAAATCCTACAAATTAAGAAGATAAGAACAAAAAATATATATCTATAAAAATGTATGAAAGTGTGAAGCTTAAGAATAAATTTTTTTTTTCTTAATGGATGAGAAGAAGTTAAGTTGATATTAAAGTATTGAGTTTTTGTGTCTATCAAACTTTATCTAAAAAAGTGATTTCAAATTAAAAATTTTATCAACTTAGAAATTATAGGAGAAAAAGATAAGAACATAAAAAAAAAAATTATATTTATTTTTCAAAAATCTATTAAAATTTCTGCAATTTGGTGATGTCACGTGATGCAACAATGGCGTCTAAGCCCAACTTTTATTATATATGATATCATATTATATCATATTATATATAATAAAAGTTGGGCTTAGACGCTGTGATTGCGCCACATGACTTCACCAAATTGCAAAAAATTTATTAAATTTTTAGATTTTAAAAGAACTAAAAAAGAATAGTATTCTATCACGACTCTAATTTATTTTTATTATTAAACAAAATTAGATTAACATTATTTTTTATTTGTTAGGATATATTTCTTAAATTAAAGGATAATATTGAACATACAAAAATTTAATTTAGATAATATTTATCATCTAATTAACATTATTTTTTTATTTGTTAGGATATATTTCTTAAATTAGGGGATAATATTTAACATACAAAAATTTAATTTAGATAATATTTATCATCTAAATTTTCAAAATTTTAATATTGTTAAATTAATATTATTTTATCAGACTATCAAGCTACGAAACTTGATTACTAAGGGATAAGCACAATCCAAATTCTTCAAGAGGTGATTAATTTAAATCTATCCCAAGAAATAGTATATATCTCTAATAATTTGATAATCTCTATCTATCCCAAAAAACAATATATATCTCCATTAATTTGATAATTTTTACGTTGATGACATTTAATATATATATATATATATCAAAATTCCTTATAGCTATCAACCATGTTCTCTTTCTCTCTTTTTAATTTTTTTTAATTTTTAATTTTTAATTTTTTATATGTTACGTTATGTTGAATCAACTCTTTTTTTTTTTTTTTATTCTATTTATATGACCTTTTTTTAATTATAATTTTTATGGGAAAAAATCAAACACGTTGATTAGATATCTTTAATTTCAATAAGATTTAAATGAATTATATTTCAAATGGATCTCTACCAATATATAACCCTATATATCCTTTTTGGAGTGAAACTTATTTCAATATGTGAATGACTAAATCCCATAACAATGCAGGTATGCATTCTTTCTTCTTTTGTTATTATTATTATTTTTTTTTCTTTAGTGTTATTATTGGTTTTTTGTCTTCATGTGATTTTAATTAATGAATTCAAAACATTCGAAAAGATTGTCAAGTTTCTAAAGGCTCCTTCTTTGTTTTTGTATTTTGTTTTTATTAAATTGATTAGGTTTTGTGTATTGGTTGCCTTTTGTTTAAACTAATTTTCTTAGCTTTTATCTAATTTATATGCTTAGGGTTAGGGTCTTAGAATTAATGATTAAATATGGTTAGAATTAATAGATTAATATTAACAATTTTATTATTTGATTTTGATGTTATATCAAATTATCAAGATGTTCTACACGGGTATTCTTGAATTATCAACTTTAATTTTAATTTATAATATTATCAAGATTATATTAATTTTAGATTTGTCAATTGTTTAGTATGTTTTTTTTTTTAAATAATTATCAATTTAAAATTCAATTTGGAATTATCAATTTAATTTACTTTTAGGAGAAATCTTACCCCTTATTTTAGTGAGATAATTATTTACACTTGATAATTTTTTCTTTTATCTTTATTGAATTTATTAAAATATATAATTATTTATACTTTTATTTTATAAATTTTTTCATAAAACTGTACAACGCTCGAGCCTATAACTAATAATATAATATAATATAATATAATTTTTATTAGCTTTGTAAGTTATATAATCAGCTTTATACAATTTTTTCTATTTATTCAATTTTATTATTAAGAGCACCCACAATAGATGTGAGATATGTGCCAAATGCTAAATATTTGGCACATATCCCACACCAAACCCAATTTGAGGCCATTTAGCAGATGTGGGATATTATATTTTTTTTGCAACATTGAACAGTACCGTGGCAAATTTGCCACGGTACGGAACGCATGTGGTAAAATTTTTAATGTGTTGATTGTGTTGATGAGTTGTAATAAATATTATTTTAATGTGTAGTAAATATTATTTTAATGTATAGAATTGAATTATAAAATATCTGATAAATGAGATGTTGTAAAATGATATGGTAAAATAATAAAGTAGACTTTTAATGTAATAAATGACATAATTTTTAGAACATCTACTACTAATGCTCTAAATAAAACCCAAATTATTTTAACCCTAAGGATCACATTCTATTTAATACTAGCCGCAAACCCGCGCGTTGCGCGTGGTAATTATTTTTATGGTGGCTTTATTAAAAAAAAAAATTTACAATTTAAACTAATCTAATAATAAGTAACGTATTTCGTAATTATATTTTTATTTATTATAAGAACAATCATAAATATAATATAGGATCAATCCAAAACACCAAAAAAACATAAACTAAAAAAAAATAATAAAACTTAACAATGATTAATTGAACCAATATTAGGATAAAATTTTGTTTTTGATAATCTATTAAGGTTATTTTCTTTGTAGAAATTATAATTTCAGCCGCCCAAAACATATTATCAAATAAACAATTATTAGCAAAATCTAAGAATTAAATTTCTATACATGCATTGTTATAAAATAATAATAATTAAAATAAAATTGCAAAAGTTAAAATTTGTCACCTATTCGATTATTTTTGTTTGGCTAACCCTTACTTTTGTTTAAATAAATGGCATTATAAAGTACTTCTAGTACAACTATTAAGAGTACTTTGTCCACCACAAAAGATTAGAAAATAAACAAAAATTATTAAAGTCTCATAATTTAACATCTAAATTGAGTACTATAAAAAATCATGCTATGTAATAGAATAAATACCAAATTATCCAAATCATGCTATATAATAGAATAATATTATATTTTTATATGCTATATTTAATTCTTTAGAACGCAATAGGATAACATTTAACATTCAAAGAGAATAAAAAATAAATAAACAACAACAACAAAAATTTAAAAAACAAAACTAAATCACAACTTAAAAAACAAAACTAAATCGCATTAACCAAAAACAAAGTTTTAAAGAATATAAAAAATTATCAACCTAAAGTAGAGATGTAAGAAAAATAAAAAAATCCAACAAAAAATTTAGAGAGATAGAGGGAGAGAGAGGGAACTTTTTTTTTTTTTTTTTTTTGTGAAGAAAAACTATGCATAGAATAGAAGAGGTAGTGACAAATTTATAGTAAAAGGGTGTGAATAAGAAAAGACAAAAATAAAGGAAGATGAAAGGAAAGATGAAGAATGATATTAATGTGGAGGGTAGTGGGGAGATGAAAAGGTAAAGGAGGGAGAAAGATTGAAGAAGTAGTGGGGAGATGAAATGGTAAGAGAGAGAAAAAGGTTGGAAAAGTGTAAATATTAAAAAAATAAATGTTAAAAACAATTATAGGAAAAAAAAAAAGGCTCATAAAAAAAAAAAAAGGTTTTGTGTGAGTCCTTTTAGCTTAAAGAAAAAAGAAAAAAAAAAAAACCTCAAAGCTGAACTGAAAAGGCTTTAGGTTGGGCTTGATAGTAGAACTAAATAAATAAGAAGTGAGCTGATTAATTATATAGATTTATTATAGGATGATAGTGGGATTAAATAAATAAGTAGTGGGCTGGATTTATTATAGGGTGATAGTGGAAATAAATAAATAAATATTGGGCTGCATTTATAGGGCTGAAAAATGTAAAAACCATTTTAAAATTGTAGGAAAATTATATTTTAAAAAAGAAAAGAAAAAAAAGAATGACGTGTCAGTTGATGTGGCACAACGTAAGAGCAGCAGCATTAAAAGCTATGCTTCAACTTTTAGTAATATATAGATATAGATATAGATTATAGGAAAAAAAAAAGGCTCACCAAAAAAAAAAAAAAAGGTTTTGTGTGAGTCTTTTTAGCTTAAAGAAAAAAGAAAAAAAAAAAAATCTCAAAGCTGAACTGAAAAGGTTTTGGGTTGGGCTTGATAGTAGAACTAAATAAATAAAAAGTTGGCTGATTAATTATATAGATTTATTATAGGATGATAGTGGGAGTAAATAAATAAGTAGTGAGCTGAATTTATTATAGGGTGATAGTGAAAATAAATAAATAAATATTGGGCTGCATTTATAGGGCTGAAAAATGTAAAAACCATTTTAAAATTGTAGAAAAATTATATTTAAAAAAAAAAAAGAAAAAAAAAAATAACATGTTAGCTGATGTGGTGTAACGTGAGAGCAGTAGTATTAAACACTACACTTCAACTTTTAGTTATATATAAATTTGCCTTAACACGCTATCCAATGATGCGTATACAGTAATGCCATGTTCTTCTGTCTAATCTCTTTACTTTGCTTTGGAATTTGGAGTAGTTTCATTCCAAGTTCTCTGAACTAAATATCAATTGAACTTTTGGTTTCATTAATGGCTTGTTGAACTGAACGGATCAAAAAAAGAGACTTCACAGGCTAGAAAACGTTGTTATAATCAAATGCTATTGTTGGGGACTTGGGTCGAGCCCACTCTTGTCAAATTTCTTTAACGAGCTTGTCCCTTAATGAGAAGTGGTGCGTGGCGTGTGAACACGCTGATGTTGACTGAAGGGAAATTGATAGCCACACAAATTGAGAAATAATGTTGCACGTTTGGGTCTCTTGGGCAGTCTAATTCAAGTTGAATAGACAAAAAGAGAGAAGGCGATTCGGTCATTTTTGAGAGAAAAGAACTTTTTTTTGAGAAGCATGAGACACTCACCACCCGGCTATTCCTAATTTTATTGTAACAGTTAGTTCGAGAGTTTTATACCACAATTACTTAAAAAAAAGTAAATAAATAAAGAAACACTCGTAGAGGCCTAGAGAAGCCATCAGAAAATATAGAGAGAAAGGGTTGGTTAGAGTGAAAAAAAATAAAGAGAGATTTTTTTTCTTTGCTAAGATAAATGGATGGACTTCTCTCAAAGTTTTTCTAGGTGCTTTTTTTTTTATTTTTTATAATGTTTTTTCAAAACTTTCAGAGATTAATTATTGTTTGTGACAAGTGAACTCATAGTGGAGTAAATTGGTGGCCTAGAAAGTTTTTTCAAAATGCTGGTATCCACCCACTTTCTGGTTGCTACAACCATAAAAAGTTGAAGTATTTAAAGAAAAAATCTTTTTTATTAGCATTGTGTTGAGTTTTATTTATTGTTTCTCCGTTTTATTGTGAACTCAAGTTTGTCATAAACTTCTCATCACAGAAAAAAAAAAAAAAAAAGTGTCATAAACTTGAGAGTTACCATCTCTATTTTTCACAGGGGATTTTTCGGAACTGACCATGGCTTTTCCCACTACATATATACAAAAATGCTTTGATTCATTTATTTTAATTCATACATTCATTTTCTCAAAAAAAAAAAAAAAATTCATACATTCATATGCTTATATACTCTTTCGTTTTTTTTCCCCCACAAATGCTATTGTTAGTCGTGTAAATGCTTTGACTGGATGATATGAAAAGCTTAAAGAGTCAGATTTTTGACAACTTGACCGATGAGGGAATCATTTCTCATCTCAAGGATCCAATTTGGCATTAGCACTATAAGTTCCATTCTGATATCTGTCCCTTTTTTTCAATATGAATGACTAGTTAACTTTTGTAAATAGTGCACTAATAGTTGATTTCTATCCTTATTTTCAATATGAATGACTAGTTAACTTATGTCAACGGTTCACTAATAGTTATAGAGATCGGTCTTTTTTTGTCAATTGGTAACATGAAATGCTGTTCTCCAATTTATTAAAAAAAAAAAAAAATCTTTTACATGTTATAAAATTGTTTGTTAATGTATTCTGCGTAGAATCGTGCTATCTGATTGAAGCATTAAGTTTTTAGAACATGAATTTCAAGGCCAAAGCAGATCACCTGATTGCAAGTATTTGATTAAGAACCAAAAAGAGAATTAAAAAGATGCTTGTTTTGATTGTATAAAGAAAAAGAAATAAAGTTAGAAACAAATCTTCTTATTTTGGTTCTTGTAAATATACCAAGTCATTTGATGATTTGATATTAGAGAGAGATGAATTAGTAATTGATAGGTGTATTTGACAAATACAATTACAGAGTCTTGTAGTAACTTCTTCCTCTTTTTTTTTTTTTTTTTTTTTTTTGGGTAAATTCCATTAACCTCTCCTAAGGTTTGGGCAAATACCACTCAAGTCCAAAACATTTCAAAATTGACCAATTAGGTCCCAAAAAGACATATTAGTCCCTAACACCCTATTACCTGAGTCAATTTATGGAGACTATTTTATCCTAAAGAAACACATTCTTTTTTTTTTTACAGGGGAAAAGAAGAAAATGCACATACATACATTCATAGAAAATCATGGGGTATTTGATAATGTTATTTAAATAACAGTTTTCATAGTTTAAACATCATAACAAGTATTTTCATAACACTTTTTAATCCACACATATTTTCACAACACTTGAACTGACCCCATGTTATCACCTATAGCATCTTAATTTTAACATGATTAATGTCGATTATGAAAAATGATTGCATTATTGAAAAAAAAAAAATTAACTCTTTGGTAAACATTGCTCTTGTCAATATGGGGTCCAATGCAATATCAGGTTCGTGCACCCAAAGTTTTTTGTGCCCTTTGGCCTTTTCTTATATGGCATGTGTAGAATGTGGATTTCCTGGTTTGATTAGGACAATGTAATATCTGTGTTTATATTATGTGATTAGCAATAAGCGCACTTATAGCAGTGGAGCTAAATAACTATATAGTTATTTTAGCTCTATCAAAATACAAAAATCAATCATACAACAGTGGAGCTAAAGGTATATTTTTTTTACCTTCATTACTACAGTGCACATCTATAGATAGCTGTGCACTGTAGCTGAGAGCTTAAAAAAAAAAAAAAATTCTCCAACCCAGATTAAAATAATATACGTTTGTTTATTTTTTTTACTATTTTATTCTCATCGGGCCTCTCTCTCAGTGTCACTCTCTAAAGCTCTCATCTTTCAAAACTCTCTCAAACTCTCACCTTTCTGTTCATTGGCGATAGTGGCTCGACTCATCCTCAATGTCACCGACCCACCAATAGTCCCAAGTCGTCAATCAGCGTCGGTGGGTGGCTTGGTTCGTCGGCATTGGTGGGTTGTGGTATGGTTGAATAGTCGGCGTTGGTGTGCTGTGGTGTGGTTGGTGTGCAATGGTGGGTCAATGTGGTTCGTAAATGGGTCACTGGGTTCAATATGGTGTACGTGTGGGTGGGTTTATGGGTAGATCGGTGTGTTCGTGGTGGTGGCTCGGGTGAGTTTCATGGTGTTGGGTGTGGGTGTGGGTGTTGCCTAGTGTGTCTGGTAGGTGTGGGCTTGGTTGATTTTTTTTTTTTTTTTTTTTTGGTGGGCTGTGGTGGTGGTGGTGGTTGTGGTTGTGGTTGTGTGTAACTGTGGTGGCTTAGGTGAGTTTCGTGGTGTTGGGTGGGTGTGGGTGTGGATGTTGCCTGGTAGGTCTAGTGAGTGTGGGCTTGGTTGATTTTTTTTTTCTTTGTTGTGGGCTGTGGTGGTGGTGGTGGTGATGGTTGTGGTTGTGTGTAGTGGTTGTATGTAGTGAATATATTATTTTATTATAATGGATATATTATTTTATTGTAGTAGATATCTTATTTTATTGTAATGTTTATATTATTTTATTATGTTGAAAGTTAAAATAGATTCAGTACTGCAGCATGTGTGTAGGTAAAATAAATAAAGTAACTTTTTGTAGTGTCAAATAGTTAAATTTTTAGTTCTACTGCTATAAATGCTCTAAAATGTGATGAGTAAAAGAAGCGTGTGGGACCTATATAACAAAATCAAAACCGAATGTTATTTATTTTTAAAACCCAGCCAGACTTCATTCAATTAATAAAACTAGAATTCAAATACAATGCCTCACGGGCTGGTGGTGGCAAATCTTCCAACCGCACAGCTTCATCATCAAACCCGAATGTTATTGGAGATTATTATATATATATATATATATATTTCGGGACCCTTCAAGAGTTTCATATCATGCGTTGTTAAAAGAGTGGAGTTTAGTTGAGTAAAGAGAAGAGAACCAAGAAGCTTCTTTTGTTCATGCGTTCAGTTTTTTTTAAGCTGGAGTTATTAACTTTTGAGGATGTATAAACAGTGTATATACGGTTTATGTATTAAAAATATTAAAAATGAGTCTCATGATACTATTTATATATTTAAAAATTATTTTGCTACAATATTTTTAAAAATAATAAATTGTATCTAAGCATACTTTATAGTCAGTTTTTGGCCAAAGGGAAAGAGAGAAACTAGAAAGAAAGAGACCAAAAAAAAAAAAAAAAAAATGTTAATGAGGACCCCTAAACACTGATTAATAATTTATTTAAAATTTTCTTTTATAAAAAATAAAAAAAAATAATTAATATTTTAATAACCTTCTTTATTTCTCATAAAAATAGTATAAAATTTTCTTAAAATAAATTAATAATGCGTGTCTAACATGACTCAAAAACAAAAAGGCTCTCTGTCTCAAAAGTGAAAACTAAAACACACAAACATGGAGTCCGCATCACTCACTCTTTCTCTCTGTGACAGTGATAATATCTATCTATGGCTCGCAGAGGCAGAGAAGAAGCTCTGACATTCACAAACCCATCATCGTCCTCTTCTCCAATGACAGTGTCAGACCCACTCGATGTTGAGTTCGGTTTCTCTCGCCCGGACTTCAGGACGAGTCAACTCGCCGGGTCAGTCAAGTTCTAATAGCGCCATGTCTTCCTTTGCCACAAGAACCCCCAGGTTTGGCCCTCCAAAACGAGGCCTCCGAATTCGATCAGTTTCCCAGGTTGCTCTCTGCTGCTATCATGGCTAGGAAGGCTGATATGAAAAAAGAGGTGTGTGTCTGTCACTCTGATTTATGGTTTCATTCGGGTGAAAGTTGAGTTTTGTGGTAAGATTTGGGTTTTTTTGGTTATGGCTTTCGCTGGGATTGAAAGAGGGTTCTCTTCTGAGTGAGAGAGAAAGAAAAATGACAGAGGGTAACGGTGTTAATTGCGTTAGGGACTAATATGTATTTTTTAGAGACCTTAGTCAATTTTGAAACCCATTAGACCTGGGTGGTATTTGCCCAAATCTGAAGAGGGGGTAACGAAATTTACCCTTTTATTTTTTAATAACGTGTCTTGTAGAAATCTTGGTATTCCCAACTTATTTTTTATCAACTAATAAATAGTGTACGGGTAAATTACTAAATTTACATAATTGTACATTCAAATGGGTACACTTTTTAATCAAAAATGTTTTTTTTTTTTTTTTTTTTTTTCCTATTAGGGAGGAAGAATAGAATTTCTGAGAACTGAGAAGTCTCCGCATCTCACTATTCGCTATTGAGCTGAGTGAGAATGGAGGAAGAAAGCAATGGTTCTAGCGAAAGAAGCTCAACTTCAAGCGAAGAGAGCGCTCCCTATTTCCCTCACCATTCCACTGATAATTCCAGCCATGGCATGGCATTAATTCTCAAGAAGAAGAAGAAGAAGAAGAAGAAGAATCAAGCGATGATCATCAAAGCAAGCGTCGCAAACATGCACCAGTGAGGTAAGTAACAACTTATTTGAGTGCTTTTAGGGAGGAAGAACAGAATTTCAGAGAACTGAGAAGTCTCCGCATCTCATCATTCACTATTGAGCTGAGTGAGAATGGAGGAAGAACGCAATGGTTCTAGAGAAAGGAGTGCTCCCTATTCCACTCACCATGGTACAAACCCCATTAATTTTGAAGAATCAAGCCATGATCATCGAAGCAAGCATGGACCAATCATAAAAGGAGATCGAATCAGCACCTTACCTGACTCCATCCTCCTCAGAATTCTCTCCTCTTTGCTCACTAAAGACGCTATTAAAACAGGCGTTTTGTCAGATAAAGGATGGGTCGGCATTGGTTGAGGTTAAGCTTGATTTGGAAATATCGATAGATTATGAAGATGACGAGGAGGAGGAAGTTTGTAAGGACAGCGTAGAAGTTGTGAGTGAACTTTTTGAGAATCTGCATCAAGTGAAGAAACTTATTGGTGGCAAATGGTGTCTAAAGGTTGGTTTTCCTTGATTACTCCTTTTCTCTCTATCATTTTTTTTTTTCGCAATACTTCACGTTTTTCTTGACTGCTAATGTTGATTTTTCCATTTGCAGAGACATGAATGCATCAAGATTGTATGATTTGTATCTTTTTATTGTTGATAGTCTCATTGCTTTGCTAGGCCTGAAATAAAACACAGCATCTAGTGCTCTTTTTAGAGACAAGTTACTGTACAATTTGATTTTGCTTTAAAGAATTTATGTTAGCTAATTTATATTAATACCAAAAGGAAAAATTATTTTGCGATTTATAAGAGTTGGAAAATTACCATACTCTATTTTGAAAGTTGGTCTGAGCCGACCCATAAAAATTTGAGATTATGACTTGGTTGTTGTTGTGAGTTCAGCCTTTTCTGCTGAGCATCTGTTTTTAATGCAAGTTATAGACTTGTAGTCAATCAATAATTAAAGGACCAAATATATTGCTCCAATTTCATGAGTTGAACTATTGAGTTATGATGAGGTGTAGGGGACTTGCTTTAGTGCCAAATAATGATTCGTCATATGATAATTTGTCAACTCTAAATCAAGGTTCTAAAAATGCATCTTTTATTTCATTGTCTGCATATAGGATATATTGAAAGTTATGTAATTGTTCTGTAAAAAATGTTAGCTAAAATGTTCACGGGCAATTTATATTACAATTGTTCATGTTATTTATTCTAACATTCACTTTACCTTTGGTGTGCCTTTTGCTTTGATGGACCTAGATTCTATCTACAATGTCAGTGAAAAATCTGCCTTCTCCATTGTTAAACTGCAAATCTCTAACGATGATGACAAGCATGGAAATGTGGGATCTTCCTGGCATTGCAAACCTGCTTCAAAGTTCCCCTTATGTGGAGACATTGGTTATAGACATAATATCCAAAAGCTACTTTCCGTCAACGGTATGTTTTTCTTGGTCCAATTTTCTGGATGTCATATCAAAGGAACTTTAATGAATAATTAATACTAGTCATTATATATATATATATATATATATATATTTGTTCAATGTGTCAATTAAGAAAGTAATAAAGGCCATGATTTTGGATAGAATAAAATGAATAAAAAGAATTCATATAGCTAATTCTAACTAATCTTGTTGAGGATCCACAGCCAAATTCAAAAACTTTGGAACTAAGGCTTTGTTATTGTCGTAGTTAAATCTGTCTATTTAATGGATCAAAATGATCCCCTCAAGGGAGAAAGTATATGCTGTTTCTGGATCTCCAACTCAGCATCCATCTGGTGTTTCTAAGTCCAATAATAAATTGACACGTGTATTAAAATAACAGCTCAAAATACTCAGATCACTTAAAACAAAAAGACACAATTGCCCTCTAATTTTCCCCCATCCCGCCATTCTGCGTCTCTGCCTTTTCCCCTTCTCCAAAATCTCTCTCTCTCACTCTCTCTGTCTCTCTCTCTCTCTCTCGCAGCATTGAACCACATCAGTCACCACTCACTAGCACCTCCATCTTCCCTCTCTCAACTCAAAACCTTGACAGCCGCTGCCTAGTATCACTGGTCATCATCAGTTCCGACGAGACCGACCTTTGTCTCGTCGGAAAACGCCCTCTCTCTGTTTCTCTCGCACCAGTGTAGTACACTAGTCACCAGCACCTCCATCTTCCCTCTATCAACTCCAAACCTTGACAGCCGCTACTTAGCATCGCCAATTATCATCGGTCTCGTTGGAAAACGCCAGAAATTGCTGAAAGTTTTTGCGCTGCTTTCAACACTGGCTTTGCAAGAAGGTTTCACCTCACTCTTTTTCATTTTATTTTCTGAATTTTCTATTTACATATGTGTCTTGTTTCTTATTTAAAAAGAGAACTTGTACTGTCTACTAAAATGCTTCAGTGAGGATGAATGCACTAATAATACAGTAAAAGGTTTTTTTTTTTTTTTTTTTCAAAAAATTGTTCTTTTGGATTAGATTAAAAGTGGTTAGTATAATGTAGTTTTATAAGTAGAGAAATAAAGCTTCTTTCTTTGTTTATTAGTTGATTTAATGTATTTGATGGTTGTGCTTGATTTTCAGGTATTATTTATTTGTTAGATTTTTTCTTTTTGTTTCAGCTATTCATGTTAAAGATGATTTCTTTTAAATGTATTTAAGTTTGCAATATGTGTTGGTTTACTTAGAATTTTCTCAATTTTTTTCATTCCTTGTAATAGTTTTTTTTTTTTTTTTTTTTTATATGGTGTAGGGATGGATGCAATGCTTTTGTTCTGTTGTTTTTGCTGAAGGAATTGATTTTAATAAATAGTTTCCTCCTAAGAGTCTCATCTGAGGTATTTAATCTATCTTTTTGTCATTTTCTTAGATTAAGTCTTTGGTTTATTTATTATGGAAAATTATGATATTTTGATAATTGGTATAAAGCCCACTTGAGTTTCAATGTGTTTATGGCTGAGGACCAGTGGGTGGCTAGCAGCAATTCTTTTTTTATGACTTTATGGTAATTTATGTATATTTATAGTC
The DNA here is from genome assembly GCA_030445155.1 of Quercus variabilis. Taxonomy (NCBI): domain Eukaryota; kingdom Viridiplantae; phylum Streptophyta; class Magnoliopsida; order Fagales; family Fagaceae; genus Quercus; species Quercus variabilis. The sequence goes on from CP129449.1 coordinate 84,283,912, forward strand.
ATCTTTTCATGATGTTCATTCAATATATCTTTTTTTTTCTATGATTAGGTTTGACTAGTCATGGATTTTTCAAATAATGCTTTGGTTGCTGATGGGGACAATGATAAAAGGGAAAAGTTTGAAAATGTAACTTTTGGTAAATGTGATGAAATTAAAATTGGAATGCAAGTGAGGTCTGAAGAAGAAGCATATAACCTTTATAATAAGTACACTTTAAAAAGGGGATTTAGCATTCAAAAAGTGGTTAAACGAGAGTATAATGGTGTTATTAGACAACGAGAATTTGTGTGTTCAAAACAAGGTTTTAAAGAGTTTGAAGACCCTTCTAATGTTAAAAAGTATCATAATTTAGATGTAAGAACGGGTTGTCGTGCTAGGATCCAATTTGATGTAAAAAATGATATTTGGAGTGTTTCATACTTTAATGACACACATAATCATGAATTTGCAACTTGAGAAGAAAGATGTAACTTGAGATCAAGAAGGAAGGTGCTACCTGTTCATGGAAATATAATTAGTACAACGGTTAGTTCGGGTATAAAAGCAACAAATTCTTACTCATTTTTGTCAAAAGAACTTGGTGGTGCAAATAATGTTGGGTTTTTTAGGCGAGATTGTCATAATTTTGTGCAAATAAAAAGAAAAGAAATTATGGAAGTTGGTGATGGGCAAAGTATTATTAATCATTTCAAAGAAAAGCAAAGTGAAGATCCAATGTTTTTTTATTCGGTGCAAGTAGACCAAGATAATAGAATTGCAAATTTCTTTTGGAGAGATGGTAGATCAAAAGTAAATTATGACTCTTTTGGGGATGTTGTTATATTTGACACCACTTATCAAACCAACAAGTACAACTTAATCTGTGCACCATTTGTGGGAATCAATCATCACTGGAACAATGTTTTGTTTGGTTGTGCTTTTTTATCAGATGAGATAACTCAATTATTTATTTGGTTGTTTGAGACTTTTTTGACTGCAATAGAAGGTCGACAACCGAAATCTATTTTTACAGATCAAGACTAAGTGATGGCAAATGCTATTAATATGGTTTTCAATGAGTCTCTTCATTGACTTTGTTTATAGCATATTAGTAAAAATGCTCAAAAAAATCTTGTTGGAATCTATGGTGTTCCAGATTTCAATCAAAGATTTAATCATTGTTTATACGGTGGGTGTTCAAAAGAAATGGAGTTTGAGTCAACTTGGAGCAAAATGATTGAGATGCATAATTTAAAGGACAATACATGGCTGGACAGGTTATACCAAATTCAAGAAAAATGGTGCCCAACTTTCAATTTCGATTTCTTTTTTGCAAAGATGAAGTCTACCCAAAGAAGTGAAAGTATAAATAGTGTTTTTCATCAAATTATGAAAACATCTATGCCTCTTATTGAAGTTATTAAATTTTATGAGGAAAAGACAGCACAAATGCGACAAAATGAAATAAATGAAGATTTTCGTTGTAAGAATGGTGCACTTGGGAAAGTTCATAAGCATAGGGGCATTTCAAGTCATGTTGCTAAAGTTTGTACTCTTGTTTTGTTTGAAATGTTTGAAGAAGAGTTTAATTCAGGTATGGGATTGAATTGTGTTGAAATTAATCATTGTGAGTATAACTTTACATATTCACTAAGTAGTGGGGAGAGTAGAAGGATTCATATTGTGCATTTTAACCGGGCTGAATTAAGTATTTGTTGTGATTGCAAATTATTTGAGACTTTGGGGTTGTTATGTTGCCATGCTTTAAGGGTTTTTCTTGTGAATAATGTGAATAATATACCTGACAAATATATATTAAGTAGATGGACAAAAGATGCCAATAAAAGGTTGTGTTGCTCTGTTGATTTCATTTAAATCAAATGAGAAATTGACTCATGTATTATGCAAGCTTGAAAAGAGTTCAGTAGATACAAATAAGGTGGAAGATGTTGGTAAAAAATGTCCTCAAGATCTTATACATGATGATGATGTGCAACCTTGCTTAGATGGTAAGAGACCAATCCTTGATTCGCTACATGTGAGAAAGAAAGGGATAACCAATTTTAGAATAAAAAGTCAACTGGAAAAGAAGCAAAGAAAAATGAAAGTGAAAGATGCAACCACTTCAAAAGTTCCAAAAACTATTTCTATGGTACATGGTAAGCACAAAACTAGTACTCAAGCTTTCTTTTTCTTATTTTTTGCTTGTTGATTTTAACTATATGTTCTTACTTCCTCTCTTTTCTTTTTTTCTTTTCTTTTTTAAAGAAAATGGTCAATCATTTCTTCTCCCGGAGATGTCTATTGCTAATCTAGTGGTTAGTTCTACAACAATGCTTCAAGAAAATCATTTGAAGAAAAGGAACATAAGAAAAATGAAAGATACAACCACTTCACAAGCTTCAGAAACTATTTCTATGGTACATGGTAAGTACAAAACTAGTATTTCAATTTTTATTTTTCTTATTTTTGCTTGTTGAGCTTAATCATTTGTTTTTGTTTTTGTTTTTTTTTTTTATATTGAAGATGTTCAAACATCATTCTTTCCCCCGGAAATGTTTGTTGCTTATCCCATGATTAACTCTACAAGAATGTTTCAAGAAAGTATCTCAATGTCACACTTGAATCAAGTACATTCTATAACCTTAAACTTTTTATGTTAGAGGGGGAGAAGTTTTAATATGTGCTTTTGTTTATTTTTTTACCCTAATATTGTTCTCTTTTTTTTAGGGCCCTACTAAAAATTTCTGAAGTATGAAGAAAAACTCTTTTGGATAGTATTTTGGACAATATACTACATAGCTCATGGACAGCATCTTTGGACAGTTTTTTGGACAGTATTTTGGTCATTGTTGCACAGTGGAGGAACCTCTTAGGTAGTATGTTTGACTTGAAAATTTTATAAATAACATAGCTGAAAATTTAGACAAGTGATTGCATAGTCAAACACTAATTATAGCTGTCATTTTGTAAAGCTTTTGTAACAAATGAAATTACTCAAACATGATAGATTTTGTATATGTTTGAGTAACTTCTAGTTAAAGACTAATTATATGCGGATGATAGAAGTTTTTAATGCAAGAGTACTTTTTATTCTTATATATTAGTTTCTATATGTGCATGGTGGTGGAATTGCAATGCTAGATTGTTGCAAGTGTTATATTGTTCTAGTTAAGGGAATGATATAGTGAATGGCAATATTTTGGTGCTGAACTTTTTTTTTTTTTTTTTGCTTGTTATTTTGATAATATAGTGAATGGCAGGTGCTGGACTTTTTTTTTTTTTTTTGTTTTTTGTTTTCTTACAGGTGCTCACTTCCTGGAATAAAGCATCTTTGCTATAGTTACATTGTAATTTGGCATGAAACTACTAGGAAATTTTTTCCAGTTATGAGTTTATTAGTTTATAGTAGACCTTGATAGCAATGTGTTGCATTAATGATATAATGGTTGTGTAGAAATCATGAATGATGATTGAGTACAGTGTCAAATATGTGGCTCAAGTTAGTGGCTAAAGTTAATGGCTTTTCAATCACAAATATAAGCTTTAATCTTTGTAGGAGATCCTAATAGGATCCCACTTTGCATCTACTACATCTGGTTATGATGAAAATGCTGCCATTGTCTCAGCAACTGAAATACTCGTATAAATCAATATTATTAATTCCTCCAAAATGTACAATGTGAGATTTTAGGAACAAAGTGCCATGTTTATTTATTTATTTTAATCTTTCAAAACAGACAATCCATTAGATGGATGACAAAGTACATTACAAATCATAACAATAACATTAAAATGGTGATACATTTGATACAAATTAGCTAAATTTTGGCAAAATCTTTTTGTGCTCCACTCTAGCCCCATTGCATCAAATCATAGGAGTCACAATAATTACAAATGCAATCCACTATAACAACAATGCAATCCTCAACTTTTTCTCCTCCTTGTGGTGTACAACTAACTTGTCTTGATCAACTTTATCTTTATCAATCTTTTGCATGCATTCTTGACTTTCTTGTAGTTAACATATTATTTTGTTTAGACCAACAAAGAATACCCTCCCTAATTCAAACCTCCCAACTCTCTTCTTGGTGAAGCTTGGAACTTTCTTTCCTTACAACCAACAAACCAACAGGTAACACATTATAATCAATAGAACTTAAAAAATTGAACTCAAATAACTATTTAACCATGTATCTGATCATCAAGACCATCACTCTAGTTTAAAAAAGATAAACAGATATTTCTATAGTACCAAGAACTTACCAAAACTCAAAACCCAAGTAATGCCTAGGCAATAAAAATTCTCATTCCTATAGCACAAATTATTTATCTTATGGGACTCAAATAATAAGAGACTGCATCACCTCAATTCTCTAACTCTTCAATGGGGTAGAATTTAAACTATCTAAGGAAACATCAGCAGTTCTCTAACATGGTTCAAAGAAACATAAAAATATAATCTATAAGATATATACTAATCAAACATCGCCATCATATTAACAAAATTTAATGTATACTAAACATAACTGTAGCACCTACGGGTTAGGCTTGAGCTTGGATGTGGAAAAGCCAAATTTTTAGTCCACATCCAGCTCTGTTTGCAGTAGTAGGATGTGTAAGGTAGAAAAGCTTATTTTTGGTCATCTTTGTAAGTACATTCTTCCTCATTCTTACCATAACACATACTTTACATGGTATTTCATTCTCTACTCACATGCATCACAATTGGTCATATACAATAATTGATTTAGAATCTGAATGTGGTATTTCTCACGACTAAATAATCATTGCTTTTAGTTGTGAGGGATATTCTATTTCTTAGAATTTAATGAACTCATTCACAACAAGATTTGCTTGTGTGGTCTCCACCTATGATTAGCTAGCTACCTATACTTGTGTGCCTTGATGTAGGAAAAAGAGGAAATTATTGGACAAAGCTGACTAGGCATTGCCAAGGTTAAGCTTTAACTATAAAAGGAACAAAATAAATGCACTATATTACTACTTTCCTGATTAGAAATTGCTAAAGTGATGATGATTATTATATATATGCCACATCTATGTTATCATCTAAAGGAGTGGTGTTCCTTCCCAAAACAGCTAGCAAATATTCTCAATCAACTTCATTTTTCTTTTGCTTTTCCATGAGGGATATGACATTATAAACTCATTTCGGTTATAGGCTACAAAGAAAATAATTGGAGATTGAAAGTAAGTTGTGATATACTCTACAATAAAAAAGATATAGCCCAACGTAGAATCAACTTATGTCCGTAGCCAGCAATTTAAAATGCATAACAGTAAGTTTTTTACTCAACTCAATCATTGGGGCAATTTATCAAGCATGTTATATGCATGATTTAACTAGAGCATGAACCAAAAAGCAAGGGAGGTTGGTCTTGGCCAACAAATTACACACAATCAAAGCATCATAAAATGGACCAAATTCCTCCTTACTGATAGCTAAGGCAATATGAACTATATTCAAGTAACAACGTGCACTGCTAACAATATATGATCTTAATTCAATTTGGCAACCAACATGAGTAGCATTGTACAGTAGCTGCAAGGAACCATCAATATTAATCTAAGCAGCACAATCCCATTTAATTTTATAGATATTGATAATAAAATTGGATACAAACTAAAACAAGGAATGATAGTTAATAAACCCCAAACTCACAACATGAGTAGAATCACACATTAGCTGCAAGAACCATCAATATTAATCTAGGCGGCCCAATCCCATGTAAAGTTTATAGAGATTGATAATAAAATAAAGATACAAACTAAAGCAAGGAATGATAGCTAATAAACTCCTAACTCTCAGTTCCAAACCCCAACGCCATTAGAATTATCTCTTCCCGAAACAAAAACACCCAAATCTCACCCCACAACAGACCAAAACCAAATCCATCATCATACAGATCTTGCAACATCAAGTGTTCTCATCTCATAATAGAACAAAACCATTTCAAGTAAGATTTGGTTATAAAAATAAGACCCTTCTAAGGTGAGATTATGGTGCCATATCCAACATCAAAAAAGATACCCTTTTATTTTTGGTAAGAAAAAAATTTAAAAAAGTAAAAAATACAGAAAATAACTAGAAAAGGAGAGAAGAAAACCTTCTTGTGACATCAGGTGTTGGATGAAGCGAGAAAGCTTCCGGAGTTGGGGATTGGAAGCAACGAGAATGAGAGATGATTTTGGGGGGTTTTTCAACCAGACAAAGTCCTGTCTTGTCAGAACTAGTGATGTTTGATAACGTAGCTCTGGTAGCGATGCTAGGCAATGATTGTGGAGGTTTGGAGGAGAGAGAGCAGAGATAGAGAGAATTTTTATTTTGCAAAAAGGGAAATGTGTGTTGTTAATGGCGGGGTTTTGAAATTTTTAAGGGCATTTTTGTCTCTTTGTTTTAAGTGACCCGAGTATGCTGAGCTGTTATTTTAATACACGTATCAATTTGTTATTGGACTTAGAAACACCAGATGGATGCTGAGTTGGAGATCTAGAAACAGCATATACTTTCTCCCCTCAAGGAGCTTGGCCCCTTTGCTCAACCTTCTCATCAACTCTCTCTTTTTACAACAAAGAGGTTACTAATAGATTTTTGGAAATCTGTTTGTTTTAATAAGTGGTCATTTACTGCCGAAGTTACTATCTAGATTTTGTGGCGCTTGGCAACAAGAAGCCAATTTCACTTTAATTTTAATTTCCTCCAGTTTTAAGTGTTAGGGGCAATTCTGTAAGTTGCTAGTGTCTGGACATTGGCTATACTAATTGTCCATTAAGTCTAATTTTGGATAGTTTAGTAATTTAGCTTGGGTTTCATCATAAAAGTCCGAATTGTCCCACTAGCAATTGGAATTAGTCATCTGCTTAGGAGTTTCTTCTTTATATTTAAAATTTTTAAGCAACTTGAAACCTTGCATGCATTGATTAGTACTTGGCTTGGGTCCGTTGCTTAGAACTTTTAAGATCATGACACGTGGCCAAAAGTGGACACGTATCATGATCTTGACAGGTCCAGTGCACAAAAGCACTGGACCCAATCTTTGCCCATCGATTTATCACCCTTTAAACCCCAAGATTTAGAGTCACCTATTAATGAAAATAGCCTCAAATACCCTCATGAAAAGTCTAAATACTATGCATCAGTTACTCTTTATAGTCCTGGAACAGCAACCCAAGTTTTAGTCATTACCCTTGTTGGATTTCCAAATTTTACTATTCCTTTTCTCATTAAAAACCCTATAATTCTCATTTCTTACTATTTTCCAGTCTTTTTCCTTCCAAAGCCTAACCTTAAATCTTCAAAATTGAAGATGTTCAAAGCTAACTACTTTTCTCTTGTGCCAGCTCCTTTATAACATGGCAAGATATCATAATTTAAAAGTGAACTTCAAAACTTGCTAATGTACTTTTATTTTGCAGATTCTATTAACAAGCTATGATGAAGTGAACCATTGGAAATCAAAGGAGGTCTATTTCAAGTCTTTGCTATGATACCTCAAGATTGTCAAGATTTTTGGTTTTAGAAAAAGTTTCCACACAAAGGAAGTATTCATTTTAGTGGTGGAATTTCTACTTAAGAATGTAAAGGTACTAGAGAAGATGGTTATCAGTGAACCATAGGTTATACAAAATGAAACACATAATATACTTCTTATTTATTTATTTATTTTTTTGATAACCGGTCAGAAACTCTTAAACTGAATACACATAAGGTTGCGTTGGCTGAAAACGATTTTAGGAAATCCTTTTACATGAAACCGTGTGTTTGGTTGCGCATGGAAAATTGAGTTTTCCGGAAAATCATTTACTTTGACCGTAAAATAGCCCTTTGACTTGGAAAATATTTTCAGCTTCTGTTTTACCTTCAAATCATTTCCGGAGATGCACAAAGAGAGAAAGGACTCACAGACGCGTAAACAGAGAGAGAGAGAGAGAGAGAGAGAGCGTTGGTTAGATCGCTGCCCTCGTCCCTTCCACGCAACGGTGAGATCGTACCACAAACCCATGAACCGATCGACCCATCTCGTCCACCGGCGAGATCGCGCCACGAACCGATCGACCCATCCCTCATCCTTACCAACCCATCCCACTCTGGTAACCCATCCCACTTCGCTGACCCACCCTTGAGCCGATCTGTCCACCATGTGAGCAACCCATTCCTAGATCGACCCACCCAGTGAGTGACCCACTCCTAGATTGAGCTGCCACCTTCAGATCGACCCACCTCGTCCATCGGCGAGTCGCACCCACGAACCTATCTCTCTCTTTGTCCCTCTCTCACGATATGTTTTGTGATTTTGATTTTTTTGTTTTTATTTTTGTTTCTTGTGTTGTTTATATATCTTGATTCTCTGTAATAATATTTGTTTGGGTCCTAAAAAAATGTGAGAAACACAATAAAAATGGTAGCAAAGATCATTTTCAGCAACACAACAAAACATTAGAAAATATTTTCCAAAGCATTTTTTGGAATGCAACCTAACACTTGAAAATATTTTCTTTTCCCAAAAATATTTTCACCTAAAAAAATTTTACACTCAAAAAATATTTTACATTCAACCAAACGCAACCTAAAGTAGACAACTTATAAAGTCCAAGGCTATCTACAAACAAAAAGCTGGCCATAGACCAAAGCTACAAACATAGAGCCTCTCCTCTTAAATTTTTACAAGTGTCTCAAAAGTTGTTAAACTTCCCCAGAGCCTCTCCTCATATAGTGGTTATGTTCCCATTTTAGTAAAATCATTTTAAGTTGTTCGATACTATTAAATGATGAAATTCTCATAAATAAATTGTAGTTATGCAGAGTAGTCCAGTTCAATGAGCTAAAATCTTGCTATGATTTTCTTTAGCTTTCAATTTCATGTACTTGTGTTTTTGTTGTGATGTTAAACTTGCTTTAAGATGCTTAATGTCAATGGTTATGTTGCTCACTTTCCATCTCAGTTAAAGGCACTTCAACATGTTTGGTTGTGTTGGCGGAAGAACTGATATGACCAATAAATATCTTTTTGGCTAAATACCAATACATCTCATTATCAATACAAAATGAAACACAATGAGATTAGATCAGCTAGAGGTGTTGCCTATGCTTGTTGGAAGTCTTGCAGTAGCGGCATTTTTTTTTTCACCCGTTTCAAACTTTCTTTTCACAGACCTCCACGGCCATCTCATGTGCTTGATCTTCTCTTCCAAATAAAGCTACCATATATCTTGCTCTATATATATATATATATATATATATATATATATATATGAGATGGGTACAAGTTACACTTAGTATAACTCTAAGTAATATTAAACCACCTAATTACTTATCATATAATTCATATTTTGAAAATCTTACTACTGAATTATATGTTTTATATGTTTTTAAACTTTTATGCTAATTCTCATGTCAATTGGATGTTATTTACAATTCAATCCATAAACTCATTTTTTATGTATTATTTTAAATTAATTTGTAACTCCATGCATATGTATGGATATACTTACAAGATACACACATTAAGATGCATAATATAATTCTCATATATATAATTTAAATGTTATTGATAGTCATTCTTATATTTTTTTTTAACTGTTTAAAAAGTCTTGTAAGAATGTTAATAGGTAGTGTGGGGCCCAAGGGCCCAGAATCCCCGGCCCACCTTTGGGCGGGCTTAGGGCCCAAGCCGAGGAAGGAGATCTCCCCGGATGGCCGGCCTAAAGGATTCAATCCTTCCAAGGCCCGAGCCGAGGATACACCTATCCTCGGCGAACCTAGCCTAAACTGGTTAGGGGACAGACTTACTGCATGAAGTCACATCCACACTTAACCATTCTGCCAGGCCCTCCAGGTCCCATCAATGCTGACAAGACCCTTCACTGAAAAGCCTTGGGGGCAGCAACCCCCGGCATGGGAGAGAACCTGCCTGATGGGACAAGTCCTGAGCCATTAGCCCGGATGGCCAACAGCTGTAAGGCCAGGATCGAGCCAGAGGGAGTATAAAAGTTAAAGGACGTCCCTAGTGCAAGGGGGGGCCTCCTCGGACCCCAGCCGATGAGCAACCCCAGACAGAGAGCAAATAAACGAGAAGTCTAAAGAAGACCGGAAAAGGGCCGGCCGGAGCCAAACCCTTTGCCCCACTCTCTACAAATTCATTGTCGGGGGCCCACCTCCGAAAAAGGAGCCCCTACAATTGGCGCCGTCTGTGGGAAGGGTTAGTGTGCCGGCTGGCGCAACCGGCGATCGTTCTAAGGCAATTATCGCTCAGAAGTTGACGATGCAAAAAAAGAGAGAAAGCAAAGGAAAAGAGGAAGAGAAGAAGGGCAGTGCGAAAAGAAAACTCAACAACAAGTAAAAGAAAGGTCTTTTATTAATTCAGAAGAAATTACAAGAGACTACAATTACAATTCTCATTATTTCATAAAAAAGAAAAAATTACAAATACAATCAGAGGCTCAGACAGGCGTGTTTTACAAGAACTCCTACCAGCTAATCCTACAATCGGAGGCTCAGGCGGATCGGTCTCGGGACTGGCTGGGCAAGAGACTCGCAAAGAATTGCCGTCAGGAATGAAGGAAGTGTCAAGCCGTGCTCTTATTGGCGTTAAGAGAATGGGAGAGCTTGACAGTAAGAGCACGGGCCGGGGGGCTAGGGGCTGGCTCACCTTCAAACCAAAACTTCAACAAAGTGAGGAGCCCCCAGACCCCGGGACACCCTCCCTCGTGATGCTTCCTCGACCCCCTCCGAGCCACACGAGCATTGACCGTCGGAGACGGCAATACTCGGGCGCCGGCCATGACGGGAGTTCGCGTGCTCCCTTCGTCGGAGGTGCACTCTGGGGGAGGACGTTAGGTATTTCAACGACGTCCCCCCTGGCCACCATGAGAGACTCGGCCAGTGTTACGCCTGAACTCTGCCGCGCCGGCAGCCCAGTGGGGACTGCGGCCACGACGGCACTTGGCTCCAGGTCTCCTAACTGCGGTCACAACCCTGGTGGCGGTATCAAAGGGGCTCAGAAGGATGTAAGAGTGTATGTCTGTTTGTGGGGGAGAATTCATTGAATGAGGAGAAACGCTCCCCCTAGAACGCCTTTTATGGGGGGGGCGAAAGCCAATGGGGGTTGAACCGCGCGGAATTCGAAGGGGAATCTTCAAGGGAAATTAATTCCCACCCAGTTCCAAGGGGATTGCCAGCCGCCCACAGCGTGTCGATTCACGAGGGCATTAATGGAGGCGCGTTACGGACACCGAAGCGTCAAACAGGAAGCGCGGAAGGCCAGGCGACGCCTCGTAAACCAGGAAAATGGGAAGCACGGACCAGAGGTAGGACTAGCCCCACGTGCGAAGTCACGAGCCGACCTGAGGAAAGAAAGTTCACGGAAAATACCCGAGGATGACCCCCGTCAAAAACGAAGTCCTCGGATCCGAGGACAAAATCCTATTGGAGGCAACGGTGCAATCGTGGTACAATAGCTCTTGCTCCCGCACCCTGCAAGGGGCTAGGGGGATGGACCCCTACCCGACGTGAGACTGAGTTGCCCAGAGAGGTGAACACTGTGTCCTCACGCTCGGGAGCCACATGGAAACGATGGCAGCAATTGTACCTAGGTCTTGCATGGTCCTCGGACTCAAGCCTACGGGGAGCTGACCACTCGTACTTAAAAGGCAGCAACTGTACCTAGGTCTTGCATGGTCTACGGACTCAAGCCTAAGGGGAGCTAGCCACATGGAAACGATGGCAGCAATTGTACCTAGGTCTTGCATGGTCCTCGGACTCAAGCCTACGGGGAGCTGACCACTCGTACTTAAAGGGCAGCAACTGTACCTAGGTCTTGCATGGTCTACGGACTCAAGCCTAAGGGGAGCTAGCCACATGGAAACGATGGCAGCAATTGTACCTAGGTCTTGCATGGTCCTCGGACTCAAGCCTACGGGGAGCTGACCACTCGTACTTAAAAGGCAGCAACTGTACCTAGGTCTTGCATGGTCTACGGACTCAAGCCTAAGGGGAGCTAGCCACATGGAAACGATGGCAGCAATTGTACCTAGGTCTTGCATGGTCCTCGGACTCAAGCCTACGGGGAGCTGACCACTCGTACTTAAAAGGCAGCAACTGTACCTAGGTCTTGCATGGTCTACGGACTCAAGCCTAAGGGGAGCTAGCCACACGGAAACGATGGCAGCAATTGTACCTAGGTCTTGCATGGTCCTCGGACTCAAGCCTACGGGGAGCTGACCACTCGTACTTAAAGGGCAGCAACTGTACCTAGGTCTTGCATGGTCTACGGACTCAAGCCTAAGAGGAGCTAGCCACATGGAAACGATGGCAGCAATTGTACCTAGGTCTTGCATGGTCCTCGGACTCAAGCCTACGGGGAGCTGACCACTCGTACTTAAAAGGCAGCAACTGTACCTAGGTCTTGCATGGTCTACGGACTCAAGCCTAAGGGGAGCTAGCCACATGGAAACGATGGCAGCAATTGTACCTAGGTCTTGCATGGTCCTCGGACTCAAGCCTACGGGGAGCTGACCACTCGTACTTAAAAGGCAGCAACTGTACCTAGGTCTTGCATGGTCCTTGGACTCAAGCCTACGGGGAGCTGACCACTCGTACTCAAAAGGCAGCAACTGTACCTAGGTCTTGCATGGTCTACGGACTCAGGCCTACGGGGAGCCGACCACTCGTAACTAAAAGGCAACGACTGCACACGAGTAGCTACCCTTTTTTTACGGCAGGGTCAAGTATTGCTTGGTCCGAGAATCCATTCCCGTGAAGAAATTAACTACCTAACGAAGGGCCTAACGGTCGATCCGACCACTCAAAAAAGGACCAGCCGAACTGACGGCCTTCCGGACCATAGGGGCCGAGGTTCGCAAAACCCTCCTCCCCGTACGAGGGTACGTGCAGCAGGGTTTTTGAGGGGCTATTGTGGGGCCCAAGGGCCCAGAATCCCCGGCCCACCTTTGGGCGGGCCCAGGGCCCAAGCCGAGGAAGGAGATCTCCCCGGATGGCCGGCCTAAAGGATTCAATCCTTCCAAGGCCCGAGCCGAGGATACACCTATCCTCGGCGAACCTAGCCTAAACTGGTTAGGGGACAGACTTACTGCATGAAGTCACATCCACACTTAACCATTCTGCCAGGCCCTCCAGGTCCCATCAATGCTGACAAGACCCTTCACCGAAAAGCCTTGGGGGCAGCAACCCCCGGCATGGGAGAGAACCTGCCTGATGGGACAAGTCCTGAGCCATTAGCCCGGATGGCCAACAGCTGTAAGGCTAGGATCGAGCCAGAGGGAGTATAAAAGTTAAAGGACGTCCCTAGTGCAAGGGGGGGCCTCCTCGGACCCCAGCCGATGAGCAACCCCAGACAGAGAGCAAATAAACGAGAAGTCTAAAGAAGACCGGAAAAGGGCCGGCCGGAGCCAAACCCTTTGCCCCACTCTCTACAAATTCATTGTCGGGGGCCCACCTCCGAAAAAGGAGCCCCTACAGGTAGAAAGTGTAAATTATCCGATTTTTAAATATTTTATGTTTATTAATTCTAAACTCTTTGATTTTTGTATACAATAACTCACTTGAATGAAGATTTATGATATGGTCTCACATTTGATTCCAAAATTATGAAAAAAAAACCCTTTTTAAAAATAAATAATTTAGAACACAAGATGCAAAATAGAATTTCAATGGTAGAATCTAATTAGATTTCTTCTAAACTTTACTAATTATATATATATATATATATATATATATATATATATATATATAAATGACATATAAATTTGAATTGTTTTTTGTTATACAACAAAAATGCTCATAAATATTAAATAATTCAAACTCTCTTTTCCTCTATATTCATATATAATGTTAGATATATGATTATGTTTTTTTATGATTTATTTATATTGGACTCCTCGTTTTCTACACTAAATAAACTCATTTGGTACAAAAATTAAAAAAAAAAAAAAATTTTGATTAGACAGGACACACACACACATATGTGTGTGTGTGTGTGTGTGTGTGACTTATAAACTTGAATTTTTTTTAGTTCTGAACGGTTTTAGACCCCTTAAAACACAACCAGATTAGTTAGCCTAGATTAATTAGCCAAGTTGTTATTTAATCAAATTATGCAATTCTAGGTTAAAGTAATTTAGTTGTGTTTTAAGGAGTCTAAAACCGTTCAAGTGGTATCAGAGTAGGTAGCTCTTTTGTTTGAGATTTCTTGATCTCTGAGCTGATCCTTGACCCCTGTTGTCATGGAGCATGGACACTCTCTGTTTGTTCCTCCTCACTTTGATAGGAACAACTATGCTTATTGGAAAGTAAGGACGAAAGCATTCCTGAAATTCATTGATGAGAGAGTCTAGAATTCCGTTGAGTACGGTTGGGAGAAGCCCACTACTCCTATGAGTGAGTGGCAAACTTCTGAAAAAGAAGCAGCAGGCTTCAATAGCAAAGCTATGAATGCCATCTTCAATGCTGTTTCCATGGAGGAATTTAAGAGGATCTCTAATGTTGAGGTTGCTCATATTGCTTGGAAAGTCCTCCAAACTGTGCATGAAGGCACAAAGGCAGTTAAGATCAATAAATTACAACAATTGACTTCTAGATTTGAAAGCATTAGAATGTCTGATGATGAATCTTTTGATGAATTTTATGCTAAATTAAATGATATTGTCAATTCTGCTTTTAATTTGGGTGAAGTCTATGATCAACCTAAAATTGTTAGGAAGATACTTATATCCTTAACTGAAGACTTTAGACCCAAAGTGACTGCCATCACTAAAAGTAAGGATGTGGACTCCATCCCTGTTGATGAGCTTGTAGGATCTCTTCAGTCCTATGAGTCTGACCTAAAGTAAACAAATCCAAATCAATGACTCTTAAGTCTGTTGATGATGTTGATGGTGGTGGATTTAATGATGAGCTCTCTACTACAGAGATTGCCTATCTTGTCAAAAATTTCAAAAACTTTCTTAGAAATACCAACAGAAAGGCAAAAGGTACATACACTGCTGAACCTAGAAATTTTAGGAAGAATGATCCCACTAAGGTTAATAACCTTGAAAAATCAAAAGAAAAAGTTGGTCAGTCTTCTAATAATTCTTTGGGTCCTCAGTGTTTTGGTTGTCAAGGGTATGGTCATGTGAAATCTGAATGTCTTACATTCTTAAGGACTAAGGGTAAAGCTATGGCTGTAACCCTTAGCGATAATGAGGTTTCCGATGATGAGTCTGGATGTGATGAGGATGGAAACTTCATTATTTTCACTGCTACTGCTGTAGTCAATGAAAGCATATCTGTTGAAGAGAACCCTTCTGATGGGGAACTCTCTGAGGATGCAGATCTTCAAGAGGCCTACAATAAAGTCTGCAAAATTGCTGCTAGGGATGCTATGAATGTAGAACTTGGCCTGAAGAAAATTGATTCTTTTGAGCTTGAAAAGAAAAATTTGTTTGTTAAACTGTTTGATGCTAATGATCTTTTGAACAATGTTAAATCTGAGAACATGCTTTTGCTTGATAAAGTTAAAACTTTGGAACATGATTTATCTGTTGTTAGATCTGCTAGTTCTAAACTTGATCACATGCTGAATGTTCAAAAGTATCCTTCTGATAAATCTGGGTTAGGTTATGTTGAAAGTATCTTTGACTTTGCACCGCATTCCACGAATTTTGTTTATTCTTCTTCTAAACCTTCTGTGAGTGAGGTTGTGAGTGAAACTGTCAAACCACCTGTGAGTGAGGTAGTCAAACTCGTAGAAGTTTCACCTTCTAAGAAGATTAGGGTTGATTTGAGAGAAACTAAACCTACCATTTCTAAGGACAAGATGCATGGTAAACCTGCTTGAGTTTATCATTTTTGTGGTAAGTCTGGACACATTCGTCCTAATTGTTACAAGTTTCAAGCTGCTAAGATAGCAAACAAACCAAAAGTGTCTGTGTCTCAAGCACAAGATCCTATGGCACTTATTGATGAATTGGTAAAGGCTTTGCTTTGTTTCAATTCTAGAGTTGGAAATCACTCGAATGTGAATAAGAACTCCAATGCTCGTGATGCATCTAAAAGGTTTTGGATGCAAAAGACTCGACCTAATTGAGTCTTTCTGACATGGTCCTTGTGCTTCATTGCTCATTCCTTTGTGACCATAGTTCTTTGGTTTTTTGTTTTTTGTTTTTTTGTTTTTTTTTTTTTTTTTTGTTTTGTTTTTAGGATTTGCATTGCATTACATTCATGCATTTCATTCTAGGATTTATTTGTTTTCTCTTAAATAATAATAAAAAAAAAGGGAGAAAGTAAAAATTATGTTTGACACTATTTTTCTTGATTTTTGAAAAACAAGGTTGGTCTATCTTTTTATACATGTCATGTCTTGTGTACCTTGTTCAACTTTGATGAACTTATTCATTGCACTTGACTAGTTGAAACTTTGTAGTGCATGTTGTGTGGGAAAGATGTGTGTGGTTTTTTATCACTTTGTCTTAATCATGAAGTCATATGTTATTTGACTGTCGGACTTGATTCTTTTGAGAAAGGCATAAAAAACCATCTCACCATTGTTCACTAGCCAATCATGAACACCTTAGTGCATATCATAAGATTGTGTGCTCGCAGAAAGTGTAGTACATGCACAAAAAGAACATAAGGTGTAGCCTCAAATTAAATTAAAACTGGTGTGTACTATTAGGCTTGATGCCAATTCACTTAATTCAAACCGGTGTGTACTATTAGGCTGAATGTCATTTCATACAAATAAGAGGCAAAAATGCAAGAAACTTACATGATTGCAAGCTTTTGTTCTAGGAGATATGAGAGTTATAGGATGTAACTCTTTAGGTGATAGTCTCTTTTAAATTCTATGTGATGAATTGTGTAGACTTTGTGTTTGATTACTATTCACATATCACCTCACATGTATCTCAAGTCTTTGCTAGTATCACACACTACACAAGTTACTCTTTGTTAAACACTGTACATGCTAGTGTGTGTGTTTTTTGGTCTGACCAACTAAGTTTGAAAATATCTTGAGAATTGTGCATAACATTTTTGTTGTTTGAGAAAATTCAATGGGAGAATGATTGAAACTTGTTTTTGACAAAATTTGGGTTTAAAATTTTGGGTTTTTGAAAAAGCATTCAATCTCATACTCATGCATTTTGCTTTCCTTGTTTAATGCTTTGAGGAGTTGTTTTTCAAAATTAGGTTTGTGTTTTTCAAAACTGGATTTTTTCTTAAAATTTAGTGAGCCTCTGCCCATTTCGTTCGATCCAGTCTGTTTTTCGATCGATCGAAAAAGTGCTCTAGTTTGTTTTAAAATGTTTGGTTCATTCGATCGATCGAATGTAATTTTCGATCGATCGAAAATCGTGGAGAAGCTTTTTTAAAAGATCAAATCTGACTTTTTCAAACACTTTTTCAAAGATTTTTCAAACTTTTTCTTTCTCTCTCTGACGAGGCAAGTCAAAAAGTTCAGATTTTTGTCGTTTTCCTCCAAAGTTTTTGCAAAATTTCTCTTTCCTCAAGCCGGTAAGACTCTTTTGCCCTTCCTTTTGAGTTTATTTTCATGTTTTCATGCATAAATCCATGCATTTAAGGGATATTTTCGAACTTAGCATTTTTGGGATTATCTATTGATTCAAGCCCTATTTTGTGCAATTGATCATTGGGTTTTTGTGGGGACACTTCATTAACATGATTCTTGCTTGTTAATTTAATCAATTTTGAGTTTGGTGAAAAATTGAAAATTCTAGGGTTTGTTCTTGATCCGATTTGGGGATTTTGTTAAATTGGGTAGAATTTGATGAAATTGGCTTGTTGTATTGATGAAATTAAGCATTATAATCTATGTTCTGTAATTTGTAATGCTCAAATCATCAATTTGTTTAAAAAAATTTCATCAAGTGGTTTTCAATTTTTGGGGTTTTTGATAAAAAATTCCCTGCTCAAGCCAATTTTGTCAATTTAATCTCAATTGAACTTAATTGCTCACTGCATTAGTGTGGACGACTAAATTTCTCGGTTCGAAATAAAGTCAAACAAGTAAAAATAGTGTCACAAATGTGAATTTGTATTGATGAATGTGTGGTACAATTCTCTGTAATTACAAAAGAGTGATCCTCTGATTCGATCTCCTTGAAAGACTTGTTAATTTGGATTGTAATAATGTAATTTTGATTTGAACACAAAATATCCTTCAATTTGGTTGAGGGATAGATCGAAGATTGTTGAAACAGAATTACAATGAATCTCTGGCTATGAGCTTGTTAGAAATCCCTTGTTCTTCACGTTCTTCGTGTTCTTGATGTGTTCTTCGTCTTCGAAGATTTGTGGTGGAAGTTCTTCGGGGCTTTAGAGGCTTGAATCCGTAGAACTTCGCTGATTTGTGGTTTGTGATGTTTCTGGAGGCTTTTGAGCTTGATTCCAGTGAACTTTGAGATGATTTGGATAATTCCTCTTCGAATGTTCTTTGTATTCGAAGTTGGAGTTCTTGAAGTTCTTCGGGGCTTTAGAGGCTTGATCCGTATAGCTTCACTGATTTATGATTTGTTGAGGTT
Organism: Quercus variabilis; assembly: GCA_030445155.1. NCBI lineage: Eukaryota > Viridiplantae > Streptophyta > Magnoliopsida > Fagales > Fagaceae > Quercus > Quercus variabilis. Next base: position 84,302,455 of record CP129449.1, read on the forward strand.
TCTGGAGGCTTTTGAGCTTGATTCCAGTGAACTTTGAGATTTAGGAATATGATTTGGATAATTCCTCTTCGAATGTTCTTTGTATTTAAAGTTGAAGTTCTTGAAGTTCTTCGGGGCTTTAGAGACTTGATCCGTAGAGCTTCACTGATTTGTGATTTGTTGATGTTTTCGGACACTTTAGGCTTGATTCCCGTATACTTTTGGATCTAGGTGGATAATTTGGATGATTTTCCTTCGAATGTTCTTTGTATTCGAAGTTGAAGTTCTTGAAGTTCTTGAAGGCTTTAGAGCTTGGTTCCGGCAGAACTTCTGGACTTCTGAGTGCTTCCAATGGCCTAGTCCCCTCTCCAAATCTCTAGCTCTCTAGATCTCTAGCCCTCTTCCAAATGCTTTAGGAAGGCTTCTATTTATAGGAGTTTAGGGGTAGGTAAGTGACACATGGCGGAGTCTGATTGGTGACACATGGCGGAGCTTGATTGGTCCGTTTATGTCATCGCTTGCACAGGCTGGAATGATTGTGTCATCGCTTACATGTGCGAGGTTGCTTAGGTCATTGCTTACACGTGCGAGGCTGCTTATGTCATCGCTTGCATGAGCTGATGCATGATTGGTTCTTGCATGACACTTGGCAAATTTCTGTTGGTTTCTGAATAGTGATAGCAAAACCTAGCAGTAATATGTGGCACTTTGTAATTGGCTGTATTTTGTGGACTTGGTAGTGTGACGTGTCAGCTTGTGATAGGTCGGGAATTTTTCATGTCTACAATTACTACATGCATCATGGCATTGTATCTGTTCATGTATCATATAGATTTTCATTCTATTATTTTTTTGCTAACTTGCAGTTTGTCCTTAGTTTTGTTTTCTTGTGTCTTTTTGGTTTTCTCTTGTGTGTCTCTGTCCTTTCCTTAGCATCATGCCTAGGAGGACTAGAGCCCGTAGGACCATTCCCTCATTTTCTTCATCCCCTCCTTCCTTTAACCGTGAGAGGTTTCCGAGTGAGAAAAACCAAGAGCTTTTTGAGAAACTTAACTTTAAGAGAAAGATTTGGGTTGAGCGTTCTGTTCTGTTAGATGAGCTAGATCCTGCCATTAGGGCAAACTTTAAGCGTCGGGGCTGGTTACCCTTGTTGGACATTTCTGATCCTCCTCCTCCTTCTGCCTTGATTAGAGAGTTCTTTTCGAACATCTCTATCCGCATCTATGATTCTAACACTTTAGTAAAGAGTTGGATACGAGGCGTAGAGTACATCATTACTCTTCAGGTAGTGGCTGATGCTCTAGGGGTACCGTTGGTTAGGAATCCTGTCTATCCATATGACGAGTCTCCTGAGCTGAGCGATGTTTTGTCTTACATCACTGGGACTTCTGTCCAGGGGGGTTCTGATCCTAGGATCACTTCTGCTGAGCTTTCTGAGTTGCACTGTCTATTCTTTAGGATAGCGTGTCATTCCATCTGGCCCATTTCTCATGTTCACACCATTCCTCTTGAGAGGTGTGTATTTTTGTACGCTCTGGTTTCTGATGCTCCTATTAGTTTTCCCCATCTCTTTCTTCGTTCTTTGAACGATGTTTATAGGAGTTCATCTACTTCTCATGCCCTTGTTCATCCTATTTTTATTCATAGGATTTTGCTCTATCTTGACCTTAGTGACTTCCCTTCCTCTGAACCCGTTCATGTGATAGCTCCCATATATGCGTCTTTTCTTAGACAGAGGGCCGCTCATCTTCGAGCTGGTTCTAAACACCCTAGGTCTGAGCCGTCTAGTAGCGCACCTCCTCCTTCTTCTTCTACAGGTATTGCTGGTGAGGATGTTCCTGATCCAGTTGGTGATGATGCTGCTGCTGCTGATGTTCCTCGACCTCCTTCGACCGACTTTAATGTTCGTCGTACTTTGGAGACTGTCATGACCGTTCAAGCGGCTCATGGTCACATTTTGGTGGACTTACTAGATGAGATTCGTGCTTTCCGAGCCGATTTAGCGCGTCTTCATTCATCCTCACCACCTCCTTTTGATGGCGACTCATAATTACTCTTTGGCATTCTGTCACAAAATGAGGGGGTGGAGTTTTGTCTTGTAGAGGAGTTTTGTTGTTAGGGGGAGATTTTTATTGTTACTTTTTTAGAGGAGCTTGTGGAGTTTTTAGATTGTATCTAGGTGCTTCACTTTGTATATCATTTTTTTGGAGATATTCATGTTAAGGGAAGTAACATTGATTGATATACATGTTTTTTTTTTTTTATTCTTGTTGATTTATGATTCACTGCTTATTGATTTATATTTATGAGTTGATCATTCATATATGTCTTTATTTTGTGTTGTGTGAATCTTACAAGAATGTTATACCTGTTGTTTTACTCTTTTTTGTCACACATGCATTTATGCGTTTGTTGAGTATTTCAGGAATATACAGGTTGATTCAATTAAACTGCTGTCTACACTTGCAACCGATGGATAGTAGTTAGGCTGAATTTGAAGTTTATGAGCATTTCTTTGTAAAGGGCTTTTTACTTGTAAAACTTTGAGCTTTTAATTAAGGTTTTGTCACGGATTGCCAAAGGGGGAGTTTGTTAGGTTCTAAGGTCTTAGGATTTTATGTATTTAGAACTCTAATTTGTAATATTGGCAAACCATGATCAAAATAATGTATTTAGTCTTGTTTAGGATTGCTTAAAATTGGTTTATTATTGTAAAGTTGGAATCGAGTGGCTGTAGAAGTACTTGGGACTTTCGGCCTGACTCGATCGATCGAAAATCGCACAGGTTGATTATTCTGCAGAATTTCCAACTCAGCCCTACTTCATTAAACGTTTAGGGTTTTATGTTTTTACCCTAGGTATATAAACAAAACCCTAGCCATGTTTTTGAAGGTTGCTCTAGTTGTATTGTTGCTCATATTGCTGTTTTGTATAAATCTCTTGTGAGATCTTTGAGGAGCTTTCCTTTACACAAAACTTAAGATTTTTCAAGTTAGAGATAATATCAATATCTTGATGATCAACTTGGTTGCTACCATTGAAGTTTAAAGATAAACAAGCGGGGGTGCTTGTAGCTAATTGAAGAATCCAAGAAAGAAGGAGTCCGTAGATTCGGAGTTTGCACGTGGTCGTGTCAGTAAGTTCTACTGGTGGATAGCATTAGGAAGTCAAGCGGGGAGCTTGTAGTCCTTCTGTATGAACTTCGATTCTTTCGCAAAGTAGATTCAGGTTTACCTTGAGGATAGTTAGGTCAAATCCTCCCCAGGTTTTTACCGTGTGGTTTCCTGGGTCATCATATCGTGTGTTCATTTATTTTCCGCTGCTTTATATCTTGATATGATTATTTGATTGCTTTAACCTAGAATTGCATAATTTGACTAAGTAACAACTTGGCTAATTAATCTAGGCTAACCAATCTGGTTGTGTTTTAAGGGGTCTAAAACCGTTCAAGTTCTATATAAAAAAAAAAAAAAAAAAAAGACTCATAAATATAAAATCATTAAAAAATTATGTTTTTTTTTTTTACTTATACTGGACTTCTCATTTTTACACTAAATTAACTCATTTGGCACAAAAATTAAAAATCTTAGATTAAATGGAACATATGTTGCAAAATTAAACTTTAATTGAAATCTAATTTTTACATTGAATTAACTCACTTAGCACAAAATTTTATAAACTTAGATTAGATGGGATATGTAGTACAAAATTAGACTCTAATTAAGTTTCAATTTGAAATCTAATTGAATTTTCTCTCAATTTTATTTATTATTATATATATAGACTATAAAATTTTGAATTTAAACAATTGATTGATTATATAACTATTAATCTTTAATCACCCTGAAATATCGCAAGCATGGAGAATATACGAAGATAATGTAATCTAACAATGGATTTGTCAAAATTAACATCTAATTAAAAAACATTAAATGCTGTAACATCACTTAAAATTACACTAGGTGTAACTCTCAGTAGTGTTACACCATTCAATAACTTGTTATTAAATTCATATTTTAAGAATCTCACTATTAAAGTACATGTTCTATACTTAACATGCATGCCAATTGGATGTTATTTACCATGTGATCCATAAAATCATCTTTTATGTATTATTTTAAACTACAAAAAATTGAATTTAAATAATTTATTGATAAAATGACTATTGATCTTTAATTACCGTGAAATTTTGCAAGCATAGAGAGTATATGAATATAATGTAATCCAATGGTAGATTTGTCAAAATTCGCATCTAATAATAAGTTATTGAGTTGTGTAATATCGCTTAAAGTTACATCAGGTGTAACTTGAATTCAACTCATATATATATAGTTCAATGCATAAATTAAGAAAGTAAAATGCCATCATTTTGGATAGAATAAAATGGATAAAGAGAGCTGATCCTAACTAATTGTGTTTAGAATTCATAGTTGACTTCAAAAACCTTAAGACTAAGGCTTCTTCTTGTTGTAGTAGTAGTTAAATCTGGCTATTTAATGGATCAAAATGATTCCCTCGGTCGATAAAACAAAATACAAAATACAACATAATTCAAAGATGAATCATGAATTGGTTCAATCAAAATTAATATGTCCTAATTTCAATGGTGCTACATACAGTATTGGATCGAACACAAGATTACTGGCACGGAACTGAATTGACACATCTTATCTGGATGTGATACAAACATAGATTGGTGCAATGCATATAAATTATATAAAATGAACAGGTAGTGAGATACCAACTAGAAATATTCAAACTAATAAATTTGAGGGCTGCGACAAATAATCTGTATGTCCAAGCATTAGCTGGAACCAACAACAGTAGTGCTCTAAAGCACTACCTTCTTTTATAATTCCATAATTACAATGGGGCAGGAGGGATTTAAACTTGGATGTCATGAACATATCAGGAGATGCCAACCAATTGAGCTACAAAACTTTTGGCCTAGTGCACTATCTTTCCTCCTAGTACACCACAAATAATAACGATGAAAAAGAATAATACAACCATGAAATTCTCAACTTATTTAAATTCTTCCCATCATAATTTAACTTAACCCATGAATTAGTTCAATAGCCCAATCAAAGAATTAATTTTTTTTAAAATAAAAAAACAAAAACATCATAAATCTCAATAAACCCACTAGATTCCAAACCCATCATGTATGTCCAAGCATTAGTTTTTTTCTTGTTTGCTCATTTTTTGGGACTAATTAATTACTCATAGATGAAGAAGATAAATAAAAATATAGAACATAACAGTTGAAAGATTATTGGTGATACGATGAATTTTTTATGAGATATTAACATAGGATCATATACTACAGTCAATGGGTTATGCTAAGTGCTAGATTGCTAAGCCAGCTGGAAATATTGCTATCGGTTTTTTATTTTATTTTATTAAATTTTAAATGCATTCTTTCTTTCTTCTAAACTCTTTTTTTTTTTTTCCCCGAAAATATGAGTCAAGATTGCCCCAGATCCAGTTCATTGATTCCAACAAGGATGTGTCTGGTAGTCATTAGTTAATGCAAATGAAGCTTGTGATTCCAATTTTTTATTTTTACATTTTTGCAAGTTATAATATTAAGGGATTAGTTGGATCCTTATGTTCAATATGAGGTAAGAAAATCAGTTTCTAACCTCTTCAGCAGCGATTGAAACCAACTGCTTAATGAGATCCGTAACTAGTCCCTCAGCCATACTTGGAGAGTGAAATTGAGATTGACAACACGAAAAACAGGAAGTGGAGATAGATTAGAAAGTGTGATTCAGAAAGGAGAAACTCAACCAAATAACAGACTCACAGCGTCAATGTACCTATAATAAAATTTCAAAGGTGGCCCCACGTTATTCACTGTAATACAATACACTACCTCAAATTTAAGGGCCTACTCTAGTCAATGAAGTTCATGCGGTATATTCCTGATTTGTTGTATTATTTAAGGGACAACTTGCGGAGGGTATTTGCTGCCAAGTGTGCTGAGTTAATTGGATGCATGTTAGCTGATGTTAATTTTTTTTTTGAGAAGGTAGCTGATGTTGATTGGAAGATGCTTGCCACTAACCTTTAGTAGCTAAGCAAAATTACAAAAGCAAAACCCACCTAATTAACCATGGATATATACTTTAAAATGACTAACATATCTAAAATTATAATTTATTTAACAAGAGAATTCACAATTGTTAGGTTAGGTAAAAGGTTATGATTATTGTACCATTATATGATATCAACGATAGTCTCATATAAACATATGATGTTATACTAATCAAAATTTATAATCTTAAAGGTTATGAAATTTATAGAATAACAAGTGGTATCCTAACATTAATTATAAAAAAACAACTATGGATGTATAAAAAAACAAAATAAAATAAAATAAAAACACTTTGGAGTCATGTGTTGTTTTTATCTTTTTTTAAGATAAATGATTTGAATGTCAAGAGTCTTGTAACTTAATTGTTTGGAACTATTTGGTATTTCTAACGGAGTCACGGAAATATTGTTGTCTTAGATGTGAGAATAGTTCCTATGAAAAATTAGAATAAATTGGGCAGGACCGTGCTTTGCCGCTTAATCCAAAAAAGCTCAACTTACTAAACTAGTAGACTACTAATTAAGTTTCAGCATTATAAGTTATATCCCAAGTATTTTTGTCTTTCCCAATTAAGGTCATGTGAACAAGAAGATGCTTTGGGTAGGTCCATGCTATGCCACTAAATCAAAAAAAGCACAACTAACCTAACCTAACCTAACCAGTATACTACTAATTGAGTTTTAGCAATTGGCATTAAATTCCATGTATTTGTGTTTGCCGGGCAAGGTCATATGTGAACAAGAAGATGCCTAGTAAACAAGTAGCATAATATATATATATATATATATATATATATATATATATGTATGTATGTATGTATGTATGTATGCTACGTAGCTGAGAAAAAAACAAAAGCGTATGCTTAATTATAAAAAACAATTATGCCATTACATATATACCTTTAAAAGCTGTCAGACTCCAACCCAAATGGACGGAACCAACCGAAGCCAAGCCAAACCTAAAGTGTATACTGTTACAATACATAAATGTCACTTTTAAAACCAAAACAACAAGTCTAGTGTCACAATATTTTCACAACTATTAATGTGATCTATTGTAATTAGAGAATAACAAAAGTTGTATCAATACTGGAAATTATGAACATGATGTTGCTTTGATCATATGATAAAAAATTGGCACCCCTATTATTACTCAAAAGAAATACCAACACCAATTACTTAGTGGAAAGAGGCAAAAGCAGCATAAATATAGCCCTGTGTTCATCCACTTTAATCCAATATCTTGAGCTTATGGGCAAATTACAATTAATAAAGTTTATGCAGTATAAAAGTTCACACCATGGTTATTATGATCAAAAGTCCCACATAGGATTGGTAAGATGGTCATATGGATCGGATTGTAGATTGAATTGAAATTGTATGATTGGACTTCACCTTTAAAAAAAAGTGTAAAATTACCAATACTAATATGAAAAAAAGTGGAATCTCTAACTTTACTCAAAAGCAAAATCAACACCAATTAGTGAAAAATGAAAAAGCACCATAACACCTTGTTTGGGATTGTGGAGCAGGTTCAAGCTGCTTGGGGTGTGGTATAATCATATTAGCAGCTATAATACATCACTATTTCAACCTTGCTCCCCTGTTATTATTGGAAGAGAGATTTCACCTTCGTATTGCTTATTAGTTTAAATATCTTGATATTCATCTATGCATAGTTAATTATGTGACAATATTAGCAGGACTTTTTTTTTTTTTGGGGGGGGGGGGGGTGGGGATTTGGTGTGAAAGTTATATAGTATCAATTTCAACACAATTACTTTTCATATATATATATAAAAAAAAAAAAAGATTTCAGTATACTTTTAAGGGTCATGTTAACGAGTGCCGTAGGACATTGGTTAATAATCTAATTAAAGAAAGTTTTTATGAAAAAAGAAAAAGAAAAAAGCAATTAATGTTTTGATAGCTTTTTTCATTTCTCATAAAAGTGATGTCAAAACTTTCTTAAAATGGATTCTTAACCAATACCCTAACGGCACTCGTTAACATTTCCTTACTTTTAATGTACACGAATCATAATGTGTTAATTCAACAGTTATTAAAAGAAAAAAATTGTGAAATTTGTTTAATCATTCCTTAGCAAACAGACGTGGTAACATGTTATAGCATTTTATATATCATTACTGATCTCAAGTCTGATGCAGGCTTACATGGGAACAATACACGGCACATTTGATGGTAAAAACAATATATATGTTTGTCTTTCCCAAGTAGTGTCACATGCAGCTCAAGAGATAACAATGCACGACATTTGATGGTACCAGCACATGTATCTTTCTTGTTTGCTCATTTTTAGGGACTAATTAATTACTCATAGATCAAGAAGATAAATAAAAATATTAGAACATAACAGTCGAAAGATTATTGGTGATACGATGAATTTCTTATGAGATATTAACATAGGATCATCATGTACTACAGTAAATGGGTTATGCTAAGTGCTAGATTAATCTATAAATCTAGATTAATTAAAAGAAAAAACCTCCAATGAAACTTCAGAGAATATTAAACTATAAATCAAAAACTGTCAAAAAGTTCAAATAACTATATCTGACTCACCCTCAAAAAAAAAAAAAAAAAAAAAAAACTATTTCTGACTCTACTCGCACAAAACTCTAACATCCTATCTCATACTAATATTTTGCCTGTACACTACCCGCATTAAAGAGTTCAAATCAAACACAAACAAATAATATCATAAATTTTTGTGTCGAAGTCAATTTTTTTTATTGAAATGGATTTAAGAGTGTTTACATGTGTGGCTAACACAACAACAAAATACAACGAACATTCATAGCAATACATTAATCTTGAATTCGGCCAATTGATGAGACATTCTAGAAAAAATTACTCTAAAAAAAATGTATGAAGTGAAGGCATAATGTGATCAGAACCATCAGACACCCTTGAATAATAACAACAAAAAAGATCGTACCTTGCAGAATCGGCTTTTGGTGTCTCAGCTTTTTCTGATTTTAGAGAGAGAGAGAGAGACGGACATTGTCCATGCGATGACGGTGGGGTGTAAGGGCTTCAGATCGGAGAGATTTTGGGTGAGGGTTGAGATCAGAGATGAAGGGTGAGGGTGAGGGTTGAGATCGGAGATGAAGGCTTGTAGGGTGAGATCAAAAATTTATTGTATTGAGCTTACTGGGCTTGAATCCACTTATCCCTTTGGAATAGTGTATAAACCCAGTCCCTACAGTTTATTTTTACTATTATTTGTGGGTTCCATAGATTCATCTACTTATTTTATTTAACTTATTTATATATATATATATATATATATTTTTTTTTTTTTAAGGTAATTTCAACAAAAGGTAGATAAATTTTTCCCAAAGTACACTAAAGGATAAAGAAAATAAATAAATAAAAATAAAAAAAATAAATAAATTTAAGTGTCCATTTGGAAACAACTTATCTAGTTTTTGCTAAAAAATTATTACTAAAAAGTATAATAAATAAAAAGTAAAAGTTAAATAAAGTAGATGACTCTCATAAAATCTGTAAATAATAGTAAAAATAAGTAATAAGTTAGCTTAAATTCTTCTATAATAATTCTTTTTTTTCAAAAAACTAGCTTATAAGCACTTTTTTTTCTTTTTTTTTTTCTTTTTGAAATGCTTATAAGTGCATTTCAAACAAACACTAAAAAAAAAAAAAAAAAACTTTTTAAAAATTTAGAGATATAAAATGAACTTTTAAAGGTCAAAAATGGAAGTTCATACAAAATTTGGAAACCCAAAAGAATTTTTTATTTATTTAAAAAAAGCGTATGCATGTATGACGCATCCACTATTCCACCGCAAAATCTACCCATATCCCAAGAATATAGAAACAGAAAATCCAAACCTAATGCCAAAAAGAGAATGAAAATGTTAACGAGTGCCGTTGGGGCATTGATTAAGAATCTATTTTAAGAAAGTTTTGATATCACCTTTATGGGAAATGAAAAAAGCTGTCAAAACATTAATTGCTTTTTTTTTTTTTTTTTCTTTTCCTATAAAGACTTTTTTTAATTGGATTGTTAACCAATGCCTTACAGCAACTCGTTTACATGACCCAAAAAAGAACAATAATAATAAAAAGTTAAAAATATCTACTTGTATACTGTACAGAGAATCAACCAGCATCAAATAAACGATATCTCCTTAGGGCAAAAGTCTAAAGGTCTGTTTGGATGAGAAGGTGAAAAAGTGGAAGGATAAAAAATAGGATGGAGAAGTGGGAGGATAGAAAAAATTTAGTTTTTCCTCATTTGTATTTGGTTGGAGGGGTGGAAAAGTGGAGGGATGGAAATTTTTTTTATTTAATTGAGATAAAAAATGAGAGGATGAAAAATAAAGTTGATATAAATTTACCATTATATCCTTACAAATATTATAAAAAAAAAGTAACACATTTATTATTAAAAAATTTTTGCCTGGACACTTTAATTTTTATTTATTTATTTATAAAATAAAAAATGCTAAAAGGATATTTAAAAAAAAAAAAAAAAAGACAAAAACAAACAAAAAGAACCAATTTCTATTGTGCAAAATTTTATCCCCCCCAAAAAAAAAAAAAAAAAACCCAAAACCAAAACCATCAAACGTACTGTGCAAACCAAAAGAAATTTTTTCCAAGCAAAAAAAAAAAAAAAAAACAACAACAGAAAGACAAAAGTAGAAAAAGACAAAAAGTTGGTCATTTGATGGAGAAGGGCAATTTTGTCCAACTTACTCTCCCTCCTTTTCTCTCCATTTTGGAGAGATTGAATTATGGTGGGTCCAGAGAGAAAACAGCTGAGCCCCACCATTTTTCTCTCCCCCTCCCAACCAAACATCCTTCTCACTCATTTTCTTTCTTATTTTCCACTCTTTATTTTCCATCCTCCCTAAAATATACCCAACCAAACATAGTGTAAAGAGGAGTAGCTGAATAAGAGACAACTCAATAGTCTCAGATAAGACAAGAGTTACAAGCCATGTGTGGTTAAGCTCAAAAGAGAGAGAGAGAAAAAAAAAGAGAAATATCTTGCATAGTGATAGCGGTGATTCCATCAGCGACTCAAACAGTGATAATACGACATTTTTTTTTTTAATAAAAAAATGCAGTGGTAAGACACAGTGACTAACCCATATGGCATCTTTTTTTAAAATATTTTTTTCCAAAAAACGCAAGTGGCAATACTATTACCCATATGGCATCTTTTTTTTTTTTTTTAATATATATATATATATATATATTTTTTTTTTCAAAAAAATGCTAGTGGCAAGAGTAGAGTTATTAAGGCTTTTTTAGATATACACTACTGTAAGCTTTTTTTTTTTTTTTTTTTTTTTTTAAAAAAATTACTCTCCTCTCCCTCTGTGTGTGTTAAAAATACTTAGTATTTTCCAAAAAAAAAAAAAAAAGACTAAAGTTACTAGACAAGACCACTCAGTGATGAGACTATTCTTCCTGACACATGTTAGCTTCTTTTTTAATTCAATTTTTTTTAATTAAAAGAAAAATAGCATCACCAAAATTTTGAACATTCAACCAAAATAGCATCACCAGAATAATTTGGAAGGCTTTAACATATAAACTTAAAATTTTGGGCTAAACTTGTTAGGCATGATTGGTAACAATTCAAGCAACCAAAAATGCAAATATTTTTCACAAGAAGCCAACAGGGCCACAATTTGTATCTTTAAAATGAATTTCAAGAAACAAAATATACTATCCACTAGCAAAATACCCATCGGCATAGTTAATCCAAATTTAGAAAATGAGCAGATACCTAAAAAAAATTAGGAAAAAAAAGAGAGAAATTTCATAATTATTTTTTAGCATACATCATGAGTTCATGACCAAGCAAATAATTTATGGACTAATGTCAAAGACAACAACACACAACAATGGTGTGAGAGATTTTTTTTTTTGGATAGTTGAAAAGGCAGAGAGAAAAGAGCAAAGAAACGGTAGAAGGTGGGTGTCATGCGGATTTGTAACCTATCCTTATTAGGTGTCAATTTTCTATGCATTGAATTAAATAAACAATTGGGATTAAAACTATTGCACACCGTGCATCCTGAAACGGTACGTCGAAATAGATCGGTACCGAAATATTTCATTCCACTAAACAAAATTTTAGTTTGATATTGGTAAAGTGAAAGAAAGTGAATAGTAAAATATTGGTAAAATAAGATTTGGTAAGAAATAAAAAGTGAAAAGGAAGAAAATGTGTTAAGACTTAAGAGGGCAATTTTGTTCAAAAAAAAAAAAAAAAGCCCCAACCAGTGCCAAGGTTCGTTTGGATACAGCTTATTTTGCTGAAAACTGAAAACACTATAGTAAAATAATTTTTAAATATATAAATAGTACCGTAGGACCAATTTTTATTTTTATTTTTTTTGAATAAAGTGGTTATGTTCCTATGAACCGTACGTAAATAGTGTATGAGTAGTGATAAACAGTATTATTTGTCTATAAAAAGTAGAAAACACGTGAATAATAAAAAAATTTTAAAAAAATTAAGAAAAATAACGCAAAACGCCAGAAGTAAATAATTTCCATCCCGACGGACACTTATTAATGTTTCGTATACCATTAATGGTGTGAGACAGTTTTCAACTACCAGAGCGGGCACGATTTTTAAATGTTGAATTGAGTAAACCATAAACTAGATGGCCCGCCTTCGGCGGAAGAAAAGTCCAAAAACACTAGTGGCCTAGTGGACCTCAAAGTACATATAACACGTAAGCTCAAAAGCCGTTCCCGACGTCCTGTCCCTGTCAGGGGAGATGCCAACCATCTGTCCTTTTTACGAACACTCCCAGTGGGCCTGAAAAACACTACAATACAAGAAGGCGTTGAACTAATGTTTATTAATTATTATTATTTTTTTTTTTTATGGGAAGCTAATGTTTATTTTGTCCCTACTTATTATTTTGACCTATGTCTTATTTTATGTGTACTATATATTAAGAAATTAAAAAAAAAAGTTTGAGTGGTTTTGTTTTGCATTAATTTGGATGATGGTTTTGTAGAGTCCTCTGATTTTTATTTTATTTTTTAAATAAACGGTAGAATTTTATTCAAAGAAAGTAATAAAATTATACAAAAGCAAGGCAGCACACTAGCTACATACCTTTCTCTTCACCTATCCACAAACAGCAACTATATGCAAAGTTACAACAAGGGATGCCAAAGAATAAACAAAAACTATCTTACAATTACTCAATACAAACCTCCATAATTAGCTTCCAAATATTCTAAAGCATGGATTGCAGCAGACATGGCTAGAAAAGGGGGATTAGGATGTAGAGTACCGAAGCAAGTATCATTCCGCTTATTCCAAATCATCCAGTTGGTTGTAAAAAATATTGCAATCTCTGGGTCATTTTTCCTTTGCATTATTTGATCGGCCACATCCACAAACGAAAGATTTGTGCAATGAGATATGATCTCCCTTAAACATGTGGACTTCCAAACTTTGTCAGAATATGTATAGTTTAGTAGAATACCAATAAAAGTGTGTGGTGCTATAGGTTATGAAGTCACCTTTTTACCCTTTAAAGCATTTATGAGTTACATCAGCTTAAGGGTTTTTTGGTCTTTTCACTTTGGTACTTCCTTTGAAAAAATGATTTTGTTAATGTGTGCCCTTAAGGTACACATTAACTTGACCCATGAAAAAATGGGATGGAGATATTATTTCTATGCAGCCTGTGAAACTGTGCAAAAAAGGTGCTGTACTATGTGCAAAAAGAGTGCTAGTAAGACTTTTTGTTGACAGCTAAATATTAAGACCTATTGTTGACAACTAAAAATAATTTTCTTCTTTCACAAAATAATAATAATAATAATAATAATAATAATAATAATCTTCTAGAGAAATTGTTAATGCCCTTTTGTTGACAACTAAAAAGAATTTTCTTCTTCCACCAAATTTTTTTTTTTTTTAAAATCTTCTAGAGAAATTGTTAATGCGAATAAGTACACACAAAAGGATATTGCAATCTCTGGGTCATTTTTCCTTTGTATTATTTGATCGGCCACATCCACAAACGAAAGATTTGTGCAATGAGATATGATCTCCCTTAAACATGTGGACTTCCAAACTTTGTCAGAATATGTATAGTTTAGTAGAATACCAATAAAAGTGTGTGGTGCTATAGGTTATGAAGTCACCTTTTTACCCTTTAAAGCATTTATGAGTTACATAAGCTTAAGGGTTTTTTGGTCTTTTCACTTTGGTACTTCCTTTGAAAAATGATTTTGTTAATGTGTGCCCTTAAGGCACACATTAACTTGACCCATGAAAAAATGGGATGGAGATATTATTTCTATGCAGCCTGTGAAACTGTGCAAAAAAGGTGCTGTACTATGTGCAAAAAGAGTGCTAGTAAGACTTTTTGTTGACAGCTAAATATTAAGACCTTTTGTTGACAACTAAAAATAATTTTCTTCTTTCACAAAATAATAATAATAATAATAATAATAATAATAATAATCTTCTAGAGAAATTGTTAATGCCCTTTTGTTGACAACTAAAAAGAATTTTCTTCTTCCACCAAAAATTTTTTTTTTTTTAAAATCTTCTAGAGAAATTGTTAATGCGAATAAGTACACACAAAAGGCTAGACAAATACATAGGCCTATTTGGTTAGGGTGTATGAATAACAATTTTTAGTGTATAAATACTGAAAATTGTGGATTTCAAAAAAAAAAAAAAAAGCGTTTGGTAAGGGTGTTTTTTACTAGAGTGTTTGAGTAACATTACTCATTTTAGGATGTTTAAACATTGAATTTAGAAAACTCTTCTAACTAGCTTTCAGTTTTCAAATAATGTTGTTCAAGAGCATTTTTGTAAATATGTTGAAAACCATGAGGCCACTCAATTAGACAAATAGACTTCTCTCTCTAACCATAGGGCCCACTTGTCAGCTTTTTAAAAATAAAACATACACATACCAAACATACAATTATGTTTTTTCACACACTGAAACATGGTACCAAACACATTTTTTACTTTATGAATACTGAAAACACATGTTCTATAACACTTTTTAAACCACAGTTTTCACATAATTGAAAATACATGTTTCCACAACACTTTTTAAACCACAGTTTTCACATAATTTTAACCAATGATAGTAGAAATCTCCAACTAAATGGGCTCATACTATTCACTTTTTCTTTTTCTTTTTTTGCTGAAAAATATGTACTATTCTTAAAAATTAGGGTAAATTGCAAAATACACTCCTAACATTTGGGGTTGCTTGGATTTTACACTTCGAAGTTTGAAAAATTAAATTTTACACCTTGAAGTTTACTTCCATTTAGCAAAATCAAACCCTCCGTTAGTGGTTTGCTAATGTGTCCGTTAAGTGCCCCATCATATTGTGAATTTGTGACATTTGCTAGTTGGACCAATTAAATATTGACATGTGCTATTAACTATTTAGGGGGTGTTTGGATTTTGTGTTTCCATAACTTATAAGTCTATTTCCATCACACATAACTCAAAAATGGTGGGACCTATAGCTAAGAAGTCTGTTTGGTTTTTCATAACCCTATTTCCAACTTTTATTTCCAACACTCAATTTTCTTATTTTTGAGTGATAAGCTTAGGTGTTTTCAGTTTCCATAACTCTGTTTCCAATGACATTTTGGTAATTAAACACACATACATGGGACCCATTGTTAGTGCAAAGTCACACCGGGCACTACTTTTGACGAATCCACCAACGGCTCCTTCTCAGTCTTCACACCAAAAATTAACCCACACAAAAATATCCCACATCCAACCTCAGAGCTCCTCTCACACACACCCTCTGCCTAGCCCCACCTTAGCCAACCCACACCGACCCGAGCTCAGACCGGTAAATGTGATGCCCAGAAAACCCATATTTTTTTTATATTCTTTCAAGTCCCAAAAAACCCAGATTTAGCACCAAATAAAAACATACAAAACCCATTAAAATTAAACTTAGAAATCTAAACATATGAAGTTCAAGATCAACTCAAAATTTAATATCAAAATCCATAATCAATATAAAAACATGATTTTTACTGGGTTTAGGGATGCAAATTTGAAAAAAAAAAAAAGAAAAAAAAAAAGAGAAAAAGAGAAAAAGAAAAAGAAGTTGTAGAAGAAGAACCCAAAAACCCACAGATATCTTCTTTTCCCCACCGTGTCAGCGGCTTCGAGCTCACCATCGGAGCAAACGGAGACCAAGCTGAAGAAGAAGAAGCGATAGAAGATGAAGATAAAAAAGAAGCAGCTCTGATAAGCCAACAAGATCGATGCCTTCCACCTTGCAACATTTGGAATGAGTGACTGTTCACAAAGGAATCTTTTCTCCTTTGCGTCCCAGAGCTCGGCATAAAGAAGAAGTAGCAGCTGAGCTAGACGGTGATGATTGTGCTAGCGGCTTCACTAGGTTTGTTGAGGGGTCTGGGAGAATATGTGGGGTGAAAGGGAAAAATAAAGCGAAAAAATATGTGGGCTGAAGGGTTGAAATGAATATATGTTATGCGGGTAGGCTAACCATGGCCTAACATTGTGCTTAGGCGTGGGTCCCACAAAAAAGTAGAAAAATTGAGTGATGAAAAGTTGAGTGAAGTGTGCCAAACGGGTGGGTATAGGAAATTGGGATATTTTAAGTGATGAGTGATGAGTGACGAGTGACGAAAATTGAGTGAGGAGTGATGAGTGATATATATATATATATATATATATATATATATATATATATATATATAAAACCAAACAATCCCTTAATGTCTTTAACTAAAATTAAAATAATTCTATATTTTTTTTTATAGCATTTCTGATTTTCAGGTTATTCGAAATTTCCCCAAGAAAATCAAGAATATCTTTCCAAAGAAACATTGAAAAATGACAATGCGATGCAAAAATCCAAATGAATCCAGCCATAAAAAATAAAAGATCAAAAAAAAAAAATCCCAGCATTTTCTAGGTAACCAAACAAAAATTTTCCTAAGAAACCAAACACAATAATTAATGAGCAAAACCAACAACCAAAATACTTGAAATACAATATTTTGGGCGTTCAAAATTTTCTCAAGAAATCAAGATTTTCTATCCAAACAAACACTAAAAAAATTACAACTCAAATTAAAAACCCATTCTAAAACACACAAACAATTTCAACAGGGCACATGTCAAAACCCATAGATCTACAAGCCTTCATTTCCCAAACCCAAATGAAATTCTCAAGCTCTCATAACCTAATCACCAAATCAAACAAAGGATAAAACAAAAAGAGAGAGAGATCGGTGGCCATCAGTGGTGGAGACCCCGTTGACTTGTGCTGCTGTGTATGGTGGTCGTACTCGTGAGGTTCCGACTTGGTTGAGCTTGAGAGAGAATTGGGCTTAAGAGAGAGAAACTTGCGAGATTAGAGAGAGAGAGAGAGAGAGAGAGAGAGAGAGAGAGAGAGAGAGAGCCATCCTTTTGTGGCTCACGGTGGTCGTTGGCAGCGGCTGAGGTTTGGTTGCATGAAGCTTGGCCGCCAACATTCGATCTGCTCCGCCACTAGCTTAATTTCCTCTTTACTCTCTCCCTCTGTCTCTGATGAACACATCAATTTGTGGTTTATTGATATTTTGTTGGTTTGATTGTTGCTACATGAGAAGTACTTGATGTTCATAAAATTTCAACGAACATTTTCTAGCTACCAAGGTGGGCCCTAGGCTTAGGCTACTTAGGCAATCGCCTAGGGCCCCTACTAGAGAAAAGGCCCCCAAATTTTGGAGCAAAAATTGAGAGATATATAGATATATATATATATATATATATATATATATATTTTTTTTTTGAGATATAGGAAAATAAATTAGTTTTACATATTTTTTCTACTTTTAAGAAGTATCAAAGAATTGAGTAATGCTAGAGATATTACAATTTTAAATACATAGGACTTACAAATATGTGTTACTAATTACAAGATATAATTTAGATAGGAAAATATTATAAATGCTATAAATTTTACTTTAAAATCTTTATACAAATTGATGTGACAATTAATATGATTTGCAGACGTCAACAACCTATTAAATGCATTTTTAAATTACTTAGTGATACATCTTTATAAGCATCATGTTGTACAATTTATAATATCCCTAACATCATTCATTCAAATACTTGTTTATTATTTTCTTGAAGTGTCATTAATCACATTCATTGCAACAACTTTGTATGTTTTTTTAAGTAAGATTTGTTTTAGTTTTAGCATTTCTTCCAAAAAAAAAAAAAAAATTACAAGATAAAAAGAATGCATTTTTGTTATATAAAAATTATAATATTGAAAACTAGTTAAATATTATTTAATTAATAACAAAAATGCCCCATTTAAATATATTGCCTTAGTTCTCAATGTTTGTTGGGCTACCTCTACTACCAACAAAGGCTTAAGTTTAATGGAAGGGAAGAAGACATTAAGAAAGTGAATAATTCCCATAAGAAACCCAGCATGATAATTGCCAAGGAAATTAATTATTTTATTTACAAAAAGTTTTTATTTAATTATTTTTTAAAAGTTTTTATTTTGTTTATTTAAAGTTTTTAAGTTATTTATGTAATGCGGATTTATTTTATTTATATGTCATATTTTAATTAGATCAACTAATATATTTCATCAATTTATGTGGCACTTAATGGACATGTCAACAACCCACTAATGGAAGGGCTGATTTTGCTATAAGAAGTAAACTTTAGGCTGTAAAATCTAATTTTTCAAACTTCCAAGTGTAAAATTCAACTAACTTAAAATATTATAGGTGTACTTTACAATTTATCTTAACAATTATAATTGAATTCGCCTATATATATATATATATATATATATATATATGTACAATTCCATATGAAAATGGCCATCATCATCTCCAATAACAACATCACCCTGCTTCTTGCGCGCTGCTGATTCCTTTTCCTCGTTCTCATAGTCATGGCCGTCGATGACATTTTTCACACTTTCACCCTCTTCTTCATTCCAATGTAGCTCATGCCAACAACAACAATAACAACAAGAAAAAGGTTGAATTAAGAAGTAGGAATGACATAAAAGAGAGCAACCCATGCAAGGAATACAATCCACCGACCCAAAAAAATAAATAAAACATCAACTTTGTATCATCGGCTAAATGGATTCTTAAATTTACCATGTGGATCGTATTCCTTGCGTGGGTTGCTTTCTTTTTTGTTATTCATACAGACTTCGGGAGTGAACTCTATGCTGACTGGATTGGTGCAACGAATGAAAGCCTCTTTGGGTACACAGGTAGCTACTTCTTAATTCAACCTCGATGTAGAATTCAAAATAGTTCGACTTAAAAATGTGCATTTTCAGGGAGTTATTTGCTGCTATACAGTGGCCCAATTATCATTATTGCTTTTCTTGCTGTTCCATATCTTCTCATCTCTGGGGAAGACCAACTACAACTACAAGAGTATGTATTTCTTTAATCTATGCACTCCTTTTACATGTTTTCATTTTGTTTTTACGATATATGATAGCTAGCTGCAAAAGGAATAATATAATATTGCCCATAATGTATTTGCTTAAATTGGAGTCACATAAAAACTTCGTCTATTTCAGGAAGAAGACTCCAAGATTCCGATTGTGGACTTTTCCCGTTCTTGTGGATGGACCACTTGGGGTTGTTTCCGCTGCTGAATTGATTGGCATAATCCTCTTTATCGTGTTTGTTATCTGCGATGTTTATGTCTATACTGCAGTGATCTTAGGAACGTTAACCGATGACATGGACCCCTTAGATCTGTGGTACGATATTTTGTTGGGTTGGGTGTTACTTTGGTTTTTTTTTTGCTGAATGGGTGTTACTTTGTTTATGACTTTATTCTATAGCTTTTAAATAGAAACCATATACTATTTTTATATTGCTTAGTTTTCTGTTGATCATTCTACTTCAGTAGTTTTTGTAGTTTTGTGTCATCTTTACAAAGCTTTTAGGCAAATTACAGTAAACTCAATTAAAATTAAAATTGGGCCCATTTTTATTTTTCTTACCTTGATTAAAAAATTAACACTTTTTCTTATTTTTACCTTGTTTACCATAATTCAAAAATTAACACCAAAAAAAATATTAATCACCTGCACTGTCATCCTCACAGCTCACTGTTATATCTCCAGTCGCTAAACCAGCGCCGATCACCCACTCCCAGTTGCTGCTGCCACCGCTTCTTCTTCACCTGTGTCCCAGCATAAAAGCCGCTTCTTCTTCACCTTGACCCAGCATAAATGTTTTCTCTTCTTTGTATACTTGTTTTGTCCGCCTCGGATAGTCTAATCAATGTGAATGAATGACATTTAAATGGGCTCACTGAAGTTCACTTTCCAAATTTTGTCCTTTTGACATCACACGGCTTGATACTTTTATTATTATTATATTTATCATTTTATTAAAAGGGTAGAAACATTTACGAGATGTAAACTGAATATATTTCTAGTACTGATTGCGGCAATGCACCGGATTCATTTTTGTATAAATGGTTAAAACAATTTTAAATCTCAACTATTAAATATAAAAAATAAAATATAAGAGTAAAGATAAAAAAAGATAGAAAAAAATTTGTAGGACTTGGGTAAATTGCACTTGATCTCAATCCTTCTTAATACAAATGTAGGGTTAGGATTTGTGGCCCAAGCCCAAAAACAATAAATTTGTAGAGTGTGGATGATAGAGTTAGGTTAACTATGGAGCTAACAATGATTGATCACAGCATACAAATATAAACCAGCATAAAAACACACGTAAAGATTCAGTAAGTTTAAGTCCGAAGAGACGTATGATAGATTGAATACAGGTTACCATTCTTTTCCCATTCTTTTTTAATTAGGAACCCTTCTTTATATATCCTTCTCCACTACTATCCTTATCGTTCACTTGTTCTCCATCCAGCTCCCTACTTGAGTCCCTGTCATGTCATGTGTTTCCCTTAACTTTTGTGAATGACGGTAGCTGAAGTTGTATTGTTCAGAGGTCTTCTTCACATAAATGGGGTCAGGAAAGTTGCTACAGTGCATTTAATACGGTGGTGGCAGCTTTTCCTTCTAGATATTTCTCTGTTCCTCTTATCTCCAAGCATGTCTAAAGCTTATCAAAATTGTTGAAGTCACTAGTAAATTCATTTGAACCCCCCAGATATTTATATGACCCCAAAATCCTTTCATCCGAGGATGATCATCTCTTCGGAACACTGATGCTCTCTTCGGACAGAGTTTCTTCGTCCCCATGTATCCTTCTTTCACGCAAAATACCCCTCGACAATTTTAGCCTCCTTGGACATAGACTAGTCCTCAGCTTGGGCTTTAGGCCCACTACTTATGGCTGGGCTTTACCCACCCACAACAAATATTGTAATTAATGTGAGATTATTATTCTTATTAGTAGCAAACTAGTTAGAGCATTATCATTAGATGTTCTATAAATATGTCATTTTAATATATCAAAAAGGCTATTTTATTATTTTAACACAACATTTTATAATTATCCTACATCACATCTTCTATTCTTCAATTCTATACATTAAAATAATATATACAAATATTAAAATAATATAACAATAGCACTTGATTATAAGTCCATAACAAACGTTTCTAATATGTTGAAGCCATTTTATTGTTTGATCCGTTCAACAAGGCACAAGCCATTCAAAGTTTCAAACCAAAAGTTCGATTGATATTTAGTTCAGAAAACTTTGAATCAGACTACTCCAAATTCAAAAGCAAAGAGATTAGACAAGAGAAAATGGCATCACTGTAACATATATCCACGAATTGGATGCTTTATTAAAAACTTAATACCAAGAAGATGACATTACATTACAACATTTTGAGCGTAGGCTATTGAAAAGCTTGGTCATAAAGTCCTCTTAAAAGAAGGAAAATTTCTAAGCATGAATTGAAGCAATAGTAATTATGAAAACTGTTGTTTATGAGAGTTTTGATAGATTCCCAGGAGAACATAACCACAGCAGTTGGAGAGGATCTTTGGTATGATAAAAACAATAAAGTGACCTCAAGTAATCTACATGCCCCCAAAAGAGGTGGGGTTTGACTACTAGCCTCTGCTTTTCCATATATAACTAGCTTCTCAAGCACCCTTGCATGCTTAAGCAGAAATTGTACAGGTCCAGTTAAATATTTCAACCCAAAACACTTTGCTTCAAAGCCAACAATCTCAACTATCTTGAGATGCCGAGACAAACACCCAAATGCCCTATTCTGCAATTTCCAGTACCCCTCGTGATCAAAGTTATTGTCAATGGTAAAGTCTAGGGGAAACTCCAGCTACAGATAAACATTAAGTCAGGGGATACATATTTGAATTTGCAATGTAATTTCCTTTATAAAATATAAACGGGCATATCTTAAAGCAAGTGGAAATAAGGCTTGAGAAGAAAAAAAATCATTTCCATTTGAAATGGGGTATTTTAAAGGTGAGATAGATCAAATAGAAGTGGAAAGATACTGAAGTTTATACGAACTTTGCCAATGGAGATGGCCAAGTTCTCACTTCTGATATTGTTAATACCTTACAACATCGAGAGAGAAGCAAGAGAGCAAGATAGTTTAGCATTGATAAGTTCAAATAATCCCCGGTTTGGTACGCAATTTCAAACACATATTTTTAGTTTTTAAATAATATTAGGCGTATTTCCACATACTTTTTCATCTACATGTATTTTCAAAAAAATTGAAAACTATTGTTTAAACACACGTATTTCCACACATTTTTTCATATCATGTACAAACTATATTGATAGCTCATAGCAAAGGGTGGGATAATGGCCAAATGGGCATCATTAATGAGTAATTATAGAATACTTCTAGAATATCATAAATGTATACTCAACTCTTTCTCTCTCTCACATAATAGTGAAACACAATTCACGTGAGAGAGAAAGAGGAGTACGCATTTATGGTACTTCTGAAATATTTAATAATTTTCCTTCATTAATAGTTGAGAGAATGGATTTTTTGAATTTCCTTGACACTCATCCTCCCAGGCTGCCACAAAAGAAAAATAGAAAAGACCTAATGGCATGATTTGTCCCCTTAATTATTAGTTGCCACAAGATCGTACGTGGAATGAAATTTTGTTTTTTACTTTCTAATTAAACCATGGGGCTGATACAGTTTAGTTTCTTCTATGACAGGGTGTGACTCAACTACTAAGACAAGTATACTAAAAAATGTTTTCAACTTATCAACGAAGAGAACCATTTATAGTTAGCTTGCACATTGATCTATATATACTCACTGGCTACCAAATTTGGAAGGTTACAAGCCTCAAACCATCACCAAATTCCCACTGTAACATAACTAGGGGTATCAGATCTTATATCAAATAACCTAACTAGATGGAATTGTCAAAATGTGATACACACCTTAAAAAAATTAAGTCACTAAAAAGGTCTTACTCAATAAACAGAGTTTCCACTTTTGCGCAGGTTTAAGAAAGGTTAAGGTAACAAGCATTATATCAATTCAGAGAAGAGGATGACTCCCGAAATCAAACCCAATACCCTTTTTGTGGAAAACACTTGCCATCAAATCAAGGCTCAACTTCTAAAATGAATAAGTTACTAAAAATTCTCCAAATCAAACAACCACAGGAAAACAAAAATGCCATGGATACCAAGCTCTTCTAGGCAGTTCACTATTAGAGAAGAATTTAAAGTGTAGTTTTATATATTTTCCCATTTCAAGAATCATACTGTCAATGTCACCATGACCGTTTTTCTTTTATACGTTACAGCCTGAGATACAATTCTTATCTCACTAATTAGAAACATGCCTAAATACGTAGAAAAAGAGAACAACAATAAAAGTAGAATATGCAAAGAAGGTCCTCTTCATCAACTCGCTCTCTTCTTGAAATATATTAAAAGAATGGAAAAATTTAGGTATAGTGAGGTGAATTTAACTACCTATATAGTTGTATTAACTAATGCAACCAAACAATATTAAGCGAAATCAAATTGTACAGTAACTTGTCTCTTAAAAGAGCACCAGATGCTGTGTTTTATTGTATATTCAGGCCTAGCAAAGCAATGAGACTACCAACAAATGATATAATGTTGATACATTCATGTCTCTGCAAATGGTAATCAACATTAGCAGTCAAGAAAAGCATGAAGTATTGCTGAAAAAGAAATGATAGAGAGAAAAGAGTAATCAAGAAAAACCAACCTTTAGACACCATTTGCCAACAATAAGTTTCTTCACTTGATGCAGATTCTCAAGAAGTTCACTCACAACTTCTACACTGTCCTTACGAACTTCCTCCTCCTCGTCACTTCATAATCTATCGATATTTCGAAATCAAGCTTAACCTCAGCCAGTGCTGACCCGTCCTTTTACCTCACACTTCTTACCATAAAAATTCCCCAGAATTTCCAAAGACTCAATCTTTGGAGCCACAATTTCCAATTCTGTCGGCTCATGGCATTTTGAATAACAAGAATCTATCACCAGTTTTCTCAAACTCTCCGACAATATATCAAACCAATTAAAGTCAATAAAATTTTGCAATTTCAAGAATTCAATTCTAGGACTGCCCATTAACACTTTATTTATCACGTCTTCAAACAAGGCCGTGTACCCAATACATGAGCACTTGAGTGAACTCCAACCCACTAACCCTTTAGGGCTTAGTTTCGCAGAAATGAAAATCCAATTCAGAAACAAATTCATCAGCATAGAGATGCTGCGGCAATGTGTATCCATCATTTCCATAAGGGTTTAAATGAGGAGCTGAAAAACATAGACTAAGTTGGTCTACCTTAGCAGTGAAAAAAGAAAATGCAGCTACTGCAAGACTTCAACAAGCACAGGCAGCATCTCCAGCTAATCTAATTTCATTGTGTTTCATTTTGTATTGATAGTGAGATGTATTGGTATTTAGCCAAAAAGATATGCATTGGTCAGTTCCTCTGCCAACACAACCAAACATGTTGAAGTGCCTTTAATTGAGATGGAACTTAAGCAACATAACCATTGATATTTAGCATCTTAAAGCAAGTTTAACATCACAATGAAAACATAAGTACATGAAATTGGAAGCTAGAGCAAATCATAGCAAGATTTTAGTTCACTGAACAAGACTAATCTAAATAACTACAATTTATTTATGAGAATTTCATCATTTAAGAGCATCGAACAACTTAAAATGATTTTACTAAAATGGGAACATAACCACTGCATGAGGAGAGATTCTGGGGAAGCTTAACAACTTTTGAGACACTTGTAGAAATTTAAGTTGCATATTATGTATTCCATTTTGCATAACCCATGGCTCAGTGATAACCATCTTCTCCAGTACCTTTGCATTCTTAAGTAGAAATTCTACAACTAAAATGAATACATCCTTTGTGTGGAACCTTTCTCCAAAACCAAAAATCTTGACAGTCTTGAGGCATTGTAGCAAAGACTTGAAATAGACCTCTTTTGATTTCCAATGGTTCACTTCATCATAGATTCTATCTAGAAACTGCAAAATAGAAGTACATTAGCTCATTTTGAAGTTGACTTTTAAATTATGATATCTTGTCATGTTATAAAGGAGTTGGCGTAGGAAAAGGGAGTTAGCTTTGGACATTTTGATTTTGAGGATTAAAGGTTAGGCGGCTTTGGAAGGAAAATGGCTGGAAAATAGGAAGAAATGAGGATTATAGGGTTTCTAATGACAATGGGAATAGTAGGATTTGGAAATCCAACAAAGGCTAATGACTAAAACTTGGGTTGCTGTTCTAGGACAATGAAGAGTAACTCATGCACAGTATTTAGCCTTTTCATGGGGGTATTTGAGGCTACTTTCATGGATAGGTGATTTAGGATCTTGGGGTTTAAAGGGTGATAAATCAATGGGCAAAGATTGGGTCTAGTGCTTTTGTGCACTGGACCCATTAGGATTACGATATGTGTCCACTTTTGGACATGTGTCATGATCTTGAAGGGTCACACGTATTCTTTTCTTTCATTTTATTCTATTTAAAATCATGGCCCTTATTACTTTCTTAATAGACACATTAAACTAAATGTTATATTATATTATATTATATATATATATATATATATATTGTTTATATTTTAGTATTATCTTCATTAAAGTTCCCATGATATGACATCCAGGAAATTGGACCAAGAAAAACAAACCTCTAAGTCGTGGTTGGAGAATATGATATCTATAACCAATGTCTCCACATAAGGCGAATTTTGAAGCAGGCTTGCAATGCCAGGAAGATCCCATTTTTCCATGCTTGTTTTCATCGTTAGACATTTGCAATTTAACACTGGAGAAGACAGATGTTTCACTGACATTATACACACAACCTACGTCCATCAAAGTAAAAGGAAGAACACAATGAGGTAAAGTGAACAATAGAATAAACCACACGACCAATTGTAATATACATCGCCAGAGAACAATTTAGCTAACATGTTTTCCAGAACGCTAACTTAAATAAATGTCAATACATCCTATATGACAATAAAATAAAAGAGGCCTTTTTGGAACCTTGATTTATAGTTGACAAATCATCATGAAGAATCATTATTTGGCACGAAAGCAAGTGTCCTACACCTCATCATGAAACTAGAAGCAGTGTATATAACTCAATAGATCAACTCATGAAGTCGGACCAATACTATAATTTCCTTTAATTATTGATTGACTACAACTCATGTTATAATCAAGATGTTAGGCAGAAAAAGTCAGACCGACAACAACAAAAACCCAACTCACAATAGAGAGAGTAAGGTAATTTTCGAATACTCTTTATAAATTAAAGAATGATTTTTCCCTTTGGTATTAATATCTTGTCACTAAAAAGAGCACTAGACGCTGTGCATTATTCTATATTCAAGCCTAGCTAAGCAATGGGACCGCCAACAATACAATCTAGATACAGTCATGTCTCTGCAAATGGAAATCAACATTGGCAATCAAGAAAAACATGAAGTGTTTCATATGACAATCGAAACAATTAAAAGAAAAAAAAAATGATAAGAGTAATCAAGAAAAACCAACCTTGAGACACCATCTGCCAACAATAAGTTTCTTGACTTGATTTAGACTCTCAAAAAGTTCCCTCACAACGTTTTCACAGTTCTTATAGTGATCCTCCTCCTGCTCTTCATCTTCATATTCCATCCTTATTACGAAATCAACCCTAACCTCAACTGATGCCGAAGCGTTCTTTATCTGGCACTTCTTCATACCATAAAAATCCCCTATAATCTCTAAAGACTCGATCTTTGGAGCAACAATTTCCAATTCCAACGGGTAGTCTTCATCATAAGAATCCATCACCAATTTTTTCAAACTCTCGGACACTATATCCAACCGATTAAACTTATCACAATTACGCAATTCCAAGAATTCAAGTCTAGGACTACCCAATAACACTTCATTTAGCACATCTTGGTGCAAAGCCAAATTCCAAAGACACAAGCGCTTGAGTGAACTCCAACGTACTAACCCGTTAGGCTTAATTTCGCAAGCTCTAAAATCCAACTCAGAAACAAACTCATTGGCGTAGAGATGCTGGGGCAATTTGTAAAAACAAGATGATAAAAGTAGACTAAGTTGGTCTACCTTGGCAGTTGTGGCGAAACGAACCCAAAGATCGACACGAGGCTTTAGCTTTGGATTGTACTCGACTTCGACGGAGAAATTTGTGAGTTTCGAAGCTCTGTGTAGGAGCAGGACATTATCCACAAAATTGGCGCGATCGGCGGCGTGTCGGAAGTAATAATCTGCGAAACGGAGAGAGGGAACGAAGGTCCAGAGATAGGCCCATCTTTTGGATAAAACGCCTGTTCTGACAGCGTCTATAGTGCACAAAGAGGAGAGAATGGTGAGGAGGATGGAGTCAGGTAAGGTGCTGATTCGATCTTCTTCTTCTACGATTGGTCCATGTTTGCGGCGCTTGCTTGGACAATCATCGCTTGAGCTTGACTCTTCTTCTTCTTCTTCTTCTTCTTCAGAATTCATGGGGTTTGTAGCACTCATTTTGGTTATTGTATACAGAAAGAAAAAAAATAATAATAATAATAATAATAGAGAAATATCTTTGAATTAAGAATACATGCAAAGCAATTGATAAAATTTTATATGTGATACCGAGATTACTACAAGACTCCGTATGTGTCAAATATCAATTACTCATACATCTCTGTCTCTAATATCAATCATCAAATGACTTGGTATACTTATAGGAACCAAAATAAGAAGATTTGTTTTCTTCCTTTATTTCTTTTTCTTTAAACAATCAAGACAAGCGTCTTCTTAATTCTCTTTTTGTTTAGTACCAAATAATCAAACACTCAGTGAATAACCAAGTTTGCATTCAGGTTCTTCTCAAAAGGAAAAAAAAAAAAAAAATTTGCATTTAGGTGATCTGTTTTGGTCCTGAAATTTCTGTTCTAAAGACTTAATCATGCTTCAATCAAATAGCACAATTCTACGGCAGAATACTTTAACAAACAATTTTATAACATGTAAAAGATTTTTTTTTGAAAAAATTGGAGAACAGCGTGTCATGTTACCAATTGACCAAAAAAAAAAAAAAAACCGATCTCTAATACTATTAGTGAACTGTTTACATAAGTTAAGCTTGGATAATCATCACTTGAAATTCTATTCTTCCTCCATTCTCACTCAGCTCAATGGTGAATGGTGAGATGCGGACACTTCTCAGTTCTCTGAAATTCTGTTCTTCCTCCCCAATAGCAGTCAAGCACTCATTTTGGGTAAAAAAAACAAAAACAAAAACAAAAACAAAAAAACAAAACAAAACAAATCAAAATTTGTAAAATTACACAATTTTGTTTAAAAATGACCAAGTCAGCTTATAATTATGTTAATTTCCAAATTTGTTATAATAAATTTACACTAGTATTATTTATTTTTTATTTAGGATTTTTTGTTTATTCTTTTCTTCAAAAGATGAAGAAAGAGAATAGATTGTGATTGATTTGTGTGAAGAGAACGAAATAATTTTATAAAAAAAAATTATAAAAAACTAAATAAAAAAGTTTGATATTTTAATAAAATGTAATATAAAATAAAAATATGACATGAATTGTTTTGAAGAGTGAATAGGTAAGATAAAAAATAAAATAAAAAGGTAGATTTTTAAAATGAATGTGCCACCCCATTTTTTTTTTTTCATTGTTGTATTTTACAATACCAAGTTTCATATAAGAGAATTCTCATCAACAATTGTAAAAATTTTAGTATTTACAATCTCAAAACACTAGTTTTACAATTTTAACACCTCATTTTACAATATACCAAACATCAAAACTTTTTTTTTTTTTTTTACAACTTCATTTAAATATTATTTCTTTTATAATTTTTTATTCCTTTTCTGTTTCTATTTTTTTTCATCCTCTCTCTCTCTCTAGTCTCACTGTCTCTCTCTCTTCCTCTCTCCCTATCAATCTCACTGTCTCTCCCTCTCTCCCACTTGGTCTCATTGTCTCAACCCAACAATTATACCCATCATCGGGCACTAGCCACCACAATTCCAATGATCACCACAACGATCAAAGACCCATGCTGATCAAGTCAATGACCCACGCCGATGAGACCGATCAAGTTGACAATCCATGCCAGTCAACTCAACATCTACACTGGTCACGTTGATGATCCACGAACCCAGACCTATGAACCCAAACCCATGAACTCAGACCCATAAAACCAGATCCACAAAATCGTTGAAGCACATTGCCGGAGCACATAAGACCACGACCCAGGACCATTGACGGAGCACAATCATTGGCGAAGCACACAGAGAGAGAAGAGAGAAGAAAGAAGTGAGAGAGGAAAGAGAAAGATAGAAGAGAGAGCTGTTGAGGTGAATAAAAAAGAATTTTTTTTTTTTTATTTATAATCCAGCTACAATGCGGTCTTAAATATGAGATTGTACTGTAGTTGAATCTTAAAAATTTTCAGATTTAGAAGCTTTAATGTAGAGGTTTTTTAATCTCAAAAATGTTAAAAAATAGCATTTTTAGCATTTCAGAGCTTTGATGTGAATGCTCTAAACTTTAGTATCTTATCACTTCTGTTTGATATACCTCACCTTTAAAATATCCAATTTCAAACTAAGGTCACTTTACTATTTTTATCATACCAAAGATCATCTTCAAATGTTGTGGTTATGTTGTGGTTACTGAGGATCTATCAGAACTCTCATAAACAAAAGTTTCATAATTACTATTGCTTCATTCATGCTTAGAAATTTTCCTTCTTTTAAGAGGACTTTATGACCAAGCTTTTCAATAGCCTATGCTTAAATTTTTGTAATGTCGTCTTCTTGGTATTAAATTATGAGTTGTGTTAACGGGCAGTTACCGTTAACACACCACATTATGTTAGAATTTACCACTTTATAAAAGAATTTTTATTAGTTACTTAACTTTATGTCAGTATTAGTTTTAGACCTGTGTGTTGCATGGTTTTAGAATAAATATTTTTATTTTTAGAATAAAACTTATGGATATAAAATTTTTTAGAATAAAACTTATGGACTATTCTAATGTTTGTATTGTGATATCTTTTTTCAGAGATCTAATTGATTTGCAATATAATTACTAATTAATGAAAGAATGTATTTGAAGTGATAATTATTAAACCATATATGAATAAATAATTTTTTTATTAATTACATTGAAATTATATTAGTAGGTAGCAAATTACCTTTTTTTAGTAGATTTTAAATCTTTACGGCCACTTAAACCCAACATTTTCCCTTTTTTGGTTATAGTCCTAATCTCTTAAGTTTCTATACGATCTACATTTCTCGTTTTGATGGCTTCAATTTTTTGAATCAATACATGTTTAGGAAAAAAAAAAAAAAGAGATATCCAGATTTGGAACATAAACATTCAATTAATTATAATTTAGTCTTGTAAGTCTAGAAATTTATTTAGTGCATAGATGCTTGCAAGGCTAATTTTGTTTTTTTTGCTGTTGTAAATAAAGCCCATCTTCTTAGGTATGTTTGTAACAATGATATAGGTCTTCTTGAGCAAATAGAAAAAATATATAGTAAAATTTTTATGAGAATGTAAATTTATTATAAAGAATTATTTTTAAGATAAAAATGATTATATATAATCTAGACATGAAAAAAAAAAAAAAAAAGCTTATTTCATTTAAATATTTGATATGGTCTCAAAAGATAGAAAACATCAATTTTCAATCTAACACAATCAATTTCATTTAATTTGAAAAATAAAATTTCTACTATTCTTACCTTATTTCATAATGGAGATTTGCGGGTACTTGATCTTGATTTAACTTCTCTGCATTATTTTATTTTATTTTTTTTGTCAAACACTGAACAAATTTGCAATTTTTGTTGTCACAGCAACTTGCAATTCAAGCTTGTATCTAAAACATTGTTATTCCACTTAAATCGATTAGAATTTTTTTTTTAATAATATTTAAACATGAGAAATAGTAAATAATCATAAAAATATTTTCATTCTTTTCAAGTGTATATCCAGTTCTAACTTCTAATACGTGCATTGCTATTGCTTCGCATTTGCTCCAACCAAATTCTGTTTAGATCTATGAGAGTAAGTTACACGAACTGTATATAAAGCAAGTCATGTGAACCAAAGCCTACATGTAAAAGCATAGCAAAGATAACACTAAGAAGCAAGGTTTTAGATTTTTTTTTTTTAAAAAAAAAAAAATTTGCAAAACACCTAAATATCATGAAGAGAAATGATATATCTACAATATTTTCACAATATTTTTACAACAAATCATAAATGGCAGATCGTTACTAATTGTTATTGTTGGGTCAAAAAAGTAATCTCAGTGGTAAGTTCAAATTTGAACCAATAACAACTAATTACCTATAATTCATTGTAAAAATATTGTGAAAATGTTGTGGATGTACTCATGAAAAGCATTACTGCACCAACATTGTTAGAGGTAACACTATTTACATGCCGACAGGCTAAAAAACCTAAAGAAGTAAAGAGACAAACACGGCTAAGCAAAATAATACCTGTATTGTTTTTTTTTTTTTTTTTTTTGGGAGAAACACCTATATTGTATTTTAGAGTGAGATAAGATTTTAAATCTTTTTTTTTTTTTTTTGATAAGGAGGTAACTTCTTAATCCAATAAAGTTTGAATTTGATTTATACTTAAACTAAATTACCTTCGATCATTTTTTATTGGATAAATATGGATAGAATTTCATATTAATATTAAGAAAGAAAGTACTAATTAATAAGGATAGACGTTTATTTTAATGAATTAAAGTACAAAACTACAAATGAATGATAAAATTGATAAACATTCGATGATTGATTAAGATTCTGTGTACATCCTAAAAATTGTTTAAGTATTAGAGTTTAAGTTGATAATAATAACTAAACTTCTATTTTATCCAAAATATTGCAATTTTTAAAATCTGAACAAAATTCTTCAATATTTTTACGTGTAGTAAAAATTTATGAAAGTGTGAAGCTGAAATTAAAAAAAAAAAAAAAAAAATTATAGGAGAAGAAGATAAGAACAAAAAAAAAAAAAAAAAAATCCTGCAATTTAAGAAGATAAGAACAAAAAAATATATATCTATAAAAATTTATGAAAGTGTGAAGCTTAAGAATAATTTTTTTTCTTAATGGATGAGAAGAAGTTAAGTTGATATTAAATTATTGAGTTTTTGTGTCTATCAAACTTTATCTAAAAAAATGACTTCAAATTAAAATTTTTATTAACTTAGAAATTATAGGAGAAAAAGATAAGAAAAAAAAAAAAAATATATATATATATATATATATTTTTTTTTTCAAAAATCTATTAAAATTTATGCAATTTGGTGATGTCATGTGGTGCAACCACGGTGTCTAAGCCCAACTTTTATTATATATCATATCATATTATATCATATTATATATATAATAAAAGTTGGGCTTAGATGTCGTGGTTACGTCATGTGGCTTCACCAAGTTACAAAAATTTTATTAAAATTTTAGATTTTTAAAGAACTAAAAAAGAATAGTATACTACCATGACTCTAATTTATTCTTATCATTAAATAAAATTAGATTAACATTATTTTTTATTTGTTAGGATATATTCCTTAAATTAAGGGATAATATTGAACATACAAAAATTTAATTTAGATAATATTTATCATCGAATTAACATTATTTTTTTATTTGTTAGGATATATTTCTTAAATTAGGGGATAATATTTAACATACAAAAATTTAATTTAAATCATTTTTATCATTTAAATTTTCAAAATTTTAATATTGTTAAATTAATATTATTTTATCAGAATATCAAGCTACAAAACTTGATTATTGAGGGATAAGCACAATCCAAATTCTTCAAGAGGTGATTTATATAAATCTATCCCAAGAAGCAGTATATATCTCCAATAATTTGATAATTTCTATTTATCCCAGAAAACAATATATATATCTCCATTAATTTGATAATTTCTACGTTGATGATATTCAAATATATATATATATATATATATATATATATATATATGTCAAAATTCCTTATAGCTATCAACCACGTTCTCTTTCTCTCTTTTTAAAATTTTTTTAAAATTTTAATTTTTTATATATTACGTTATGTTGAATCAACTTTTTATTTTCATTCTATTCATATGACCTTTTTTTAATTCCAATTTTTATTGGATAAAAACAGACACATTGATTAGATATGTTTAATTTCAATAAGATTTAAATGAATTACATTTCAAATGGAACTCTACCAATATATATAACCCTATATATCCTTTTTGGAATGAAACTTATTTTAATATGTGAATACCTAAATCCCATGACAATGTAGGTATGCATTCTTTCTTCTTTTATTATTATCATTATTATTATTATTATTATTATTATTATGTTTATTTTCTTTAGTGTTATTTTTGGTTTTTTGTCTTCATGTGATTTTAATTAACGAATTCAAAACATTTGAAAACATTGTCAAGTTTCTAAAGGCCCCTTCTTTGTTTTTGTCTTTTGTTTTTATTAAATTGATTAGGTTTTGTGTATTGGTTGCCTTTTGTTTAAACTAATTTTCTTAGCTTTGATCTAATTTATATGCTTAGAGTTAGGGACTTAGAATTAATGATTAAATATGGTTAGAATTAATAGATTAATTTTAACAATTTTATTATTTGATTTTTATGTTACATCAAATTATCAAGATGTTCTACACGTGTATTCTTGAATTATCAACTTTAATTTTAATTTATAATATTATCAAGATTATATTAATTTTAGATTTATCAATTGTTTAGTATGTTTTTTTTTTAAATAATTATCAATTTAAAGTTTAATTTGGAATTATCAATTTAATTTAGTTTTAGGAGAAATCTTACCCCTTATTTTAGTGAGATAATTATTTACACTTGATAATTTTTTCTAATATCTTTATTGAATCTATTAAAATATATAATTATTTATATATTTATTTTATAAGCTTTTTCATAAAACTATGTAACGCACGGACCTATAACTAGTAATATAATATAACATGATTTTTATCAGCTTTATAAGTTATATAGAGCCCATTTGGATATGTGTTTTCCTGGACAAAAACGTGCAGTTTGATACAAAACACAATATACACAATCGTTTGGAGAAGCTGTTTCAGCTAAATCACATTTAGAAATCGCACAAATCTGCGGTTTCAAAGAAGCAGTATCTAATTGCATTTTCAATATCGAGCAAATAGAAAATTTTCACACTGCTATTTTTTTCGTTCAAAAAACCAAGAATACCCCTAAATAGCTGGCTATATTATCCCCTTTTTTTTTTCTCTTTCAATAGTCACTTTCACCAATTTCCCTCAGTAACCTCTACTTTGCTTCTTTGCTGGATTTGGCACCTCCAAATCTCAAGTAACCATATTCTTCTTTCATTATTCTTTAATTTTTACTATAGATTTGAGCTTTTGCATGGTGGGTTTAACAATTTACTTCAACAGAAATTTTGGGTTTGGTTTTTAGTTCTTGGCAATGGGTATCTTTGGGAAGGAACTTTTCTTTGTTTGGATTATGAGCTTATGTGATTAAGTTTTGACTTGTTTCTAGTTTCTAGTGTTTGTGAATTCCAGATGGCTTGTTGTGCAATGGTGTATAACATCTAGATCCAAAGGAATAATAGGGTACATAATGGGGTAGTTTAAACAAAGCAGCAATTGGTAAGAGATATTTACAGATATGTAAAAGCTAGGATGGCTATAAAGAGACTTATTTGTAATTCAATTCTTAATAGAATGTTGTGTAATAATTGGGGGTTATCTTGGTCCTAAAGGAGAAGCAAAATGTTTTTTGTTGTCCTATTATAATTTCTAGAAACTAGTTTGTAATTTGAGTTTGGTCTTTAGCGAAAGGACTTATTCTAATTATAGAAAAATTAAGATAGCCTTAACAATATAGTTAAGTCATTTTTTTGAATTTTACACTCAAAACACTATTTTTAAAACAACTATTTTTAAAACAGTTTATCCAAACGCTTAATGGCTTTAAAAATAGAAAACACATATTTTTACATTTTTACCAAACGCTTATTTGTAGTTTTTAAAATGTAGTTTTCAAAACGCACATTTTAAAAATGTTAGTTTTTAAAATACACATTTTAAAACAGCTTATTTAAACATACCATAATCAGCTTTATACAATTTTTTCTATTTATTCCAAAAAAAAAAATTTTGATCAGATTTATTCAATTTTTTTATCAAATAAAACCCAAATTATTTTAACCCTAAGGAGCACATTCTCTTTAATATTTGCCTTGATACACTATCCAATGATGCCTATACAGTAATGCCATTTTCTCTTGTCTAATCTCTTTACTTTGCTTTGGAATTTGGAGTAGTTTCATTCCAAGTTCTCTGAACTAAATATCAATTGAACTATTGGTTTCATTAATGGCTTGTTGAACTGAACGGATCAAAAAAAAAAAAAAGACTTCACAGACTAGAAAACGTTGTTATAATCAAATGCTATTGTTGGGTACTTGGGTCCAGCCCACTCTTGTCAAATTTCTTTAGCGAGCTTGTCCCTTAAGGAGAAGTGGTGCAAGGCGTGTGGAACACGCTGATGTTGACTGAAGGAAAATTGATAGCCCCACAGATTGAGAAATAATGTTGCACGTTTGGGTCTCTTGGACAGTCTAATTCAAGTTGAATAGACAAAAGAGAGAAGGCGATTCGGCCATTTTTGAGAGAAAAGAACTGAAGTAAAGTAAAACAGAGAGACACACGTAGAGGCCCAGAGAAGCAATAAGAAAATATAGAGAGAAACTCAGTGACAGTAAGAGTTCGTTAGAGTGAAAAGGAATAAAGAGGTATTTTTTTTTTCTTTGCTAAGATAAATGGATAGAGTTCTCTTGAAGTTTTTTTTGGGTGTTACAACCATAAAGAGTTGAAAATTTTAAAGGAAAGATATTTTTTATTAGCATTGTATTCAGTTTTATTTATTGTTTTTTCGTTTTATTGTAAACTCAAGTTTGTCATAGACTTCTCATCGGGAAAAAAAAATGTCGTAAACTTGAGAGTTACAATCTCTATATTTCATAAGGGATTTTTCGGAACTGACCATGGCTTTTCCCACTACATATATACAAAAATGCTTTGATTCATTTATTTTAATTCATACATTCATATGCTTAAATACACTTTCGTTTTTTTCCCCCCACAAATGCTATTGTTAGTCGTGCAAATGCTTTGATTGGATGATACGAAAAGCTCTAGGAAGTCTTAAAGAGTTAGATTTTTAGCAGCTTGACCGAAGAGGGAATCATTTCTCATCTCCAGGATCCAATTTGGCATTATCACTATAAGTTCCATTCTGATATCTGTCCCTCTTTTTCAATACGAATGACTAGTTAGCTTTTCTAAATAGTGCACTAATAGTTGATTTCTGTCCTTATTTTCAATATGAATGACTAATTAACTTATGTCAACGGTTCACTAATAGTTATAGAGATCGGTCTTTTTTTGTCAATTGGTAACATGAAATGCTGTTCTCCAATTTATTAAAAAAAAAAAAAAAAAAAAAAAACTTTTACATGTTATAAAATTGTTTGTTAATGTATTATGCGTAGAATCGTGCTATCTGATTGAGGCATGATTAAGTTTTTAGAACATGAATTTCAAGGCCAAAGCAGATCACCTGATTGCAAGTATTTGATTATTTGTTTTTTTTTTTTTTTAAAGTATCTAATTATTTGGTCCTAAACAAAAAGAGAATTAAAAAGATGCTTGTTTTGATTGTATAAAGAAAAAGAAATAAAGTTAGAAACAAATCTTCTTATTTTGGTTCTTGTAAATATACCAAGTCATTTGATGGTTTGATATTAGAGAGAGATGAATTAGTAATTGATAGGAGTATTTGACAAACAATTACAGAGTCTTGGAGTAACTTTTTTTTTTTTTTTGGGTAAATTCTATTAACCTTCCCTAAGATTTGGACAAATATTACTCAGGTCCAAAATATTTCAAAATTGACCAATTAAGGCCCTAATAGACATGTTAATTCCTAACACCCTATTACCTGAGTCAATTTTTGGAGACTATTTTTTTCCTAAGAAACACATTCTTTTTTTTCTTACAGGAGAAAAGAAGAAAAAACATATACATACATTCATAGAAAATCATGAGGTATTTGATAATATTGTTTAAATAATAATTTTCAGTATTTAAACATCACAACATGTATTTTCATAACACATTTTAATTTACACATATTTTTATAATATTTAAATAATATTACCAAAAATTTCTTACCAAACCGACCCAAATTATCACCTATAGCATCTTAATTTTAACGTGATTAATGTCGATTATGAAAAATGATAACACGGAAAGAGCGACAAGTAAAAGAAGCGTGTGGGACCTATATGGCAAAATCAGAACCGAATGTTATTGGAGATTATATATATGTGTATATTCTGGGAACCTTCAAGAGATTCGTATCATGCGTCATCAAAAGAGTGGAGTTTAGTTGAGTAAAGAGGAGAGAACCAAGACGCTGCTTTAGTCAGTTTCTCACCAAAGGGAAAGAAAGAGACAAAAAACCAAAAAGGCTTTCTGTCTCAAAAGTGAAAACACAAACATAGTCCATCGCTCACTCTCTCTCTCTCGGATCCGGATCCTCTCCATTTCCCTTGGAAATGGAGAGAGTCCAGTTCACGGTTGAGATTTTTTTAGAAATAATCCACGCTCAAAAACGTGCCATGTCACAACTTAACCTACTTAACCCAAACCACACTTAACTACACTTAAACTAGAGCTCTTTTAACTCAACTGGATCCTTCAGCTACCCAAAAAAACAAAAAACTCCCTCTTTCTGAAGATCTTTCTCTACCCAAAATTCAATTCAAAAACTCTCTCACACCATTGCTCAATGGCTACAGCTAGCAGCCACTGCGTCCCACACCTCCAATACCGGCGGAGTTCCGGTACATTTCTGTCTCTCTCCTTTGGCCGCTGGACGTGCGATCGTCGGTGCCGCAACCATTGGTGGCCGCCGGGTCCTCCTCTCTTTCTCTTTATTGTCTTTTCTCTTTTATTTTTCTTTTTGTTTCTCTTTTTATTTGCCTTTTAGAAGTGACTGAGTCCCTTAGAGTTTTGTTTAGTGACTGGGTTTCCTTTTGAGTATAAAGCTTGATGATCTGCTTTGGGTTTGAAAAATTGGGGCTTTTGGGTACAGCCGAATGTGTTTTGATTAAGTATCTGCCTGTAGTTGTTGTGTGGTGTTGTCTTTGACATCAGTCCAAAAATTATGTTGCTTGGTCATGAACTCATGATGTATGCTAAAAATCATTATCTAATTTCTCCTTTTTTTTCCTAATTTTTTTTAGGTATCTATTCCTTTTCTACATTTGGATTGACTATGCAAATGGGTATTTTGTTGGTGGATAATATATTTTGTTTCTTGTAGTTCATTTTAAAGATATAAATTGTGGCTCTTGATAGGTAATGAGTTACAGTGTTTGTGAGCTTAGAATTCTTGATTTGTTATGCACAACTAGTTTTCTAAGCTATATTGCTACTCACTATATAAGTCTTTATACAAGTTCTACCCTACTGGTGAAATCTTGTAGAAAAATATATGTTTTGGATATCTGTAGAAACTTTGTTAAGTTACTGTGTGTGATGTGCTTAGTAGTGTGTGGGTGGTGCCTAGTAGTGTGATGAGGTGTGCCTGTTGTGGTGATAAAGGGTGTGTGTACTTGGCTATATTGAGGCATTTGCAGTGCAGAGTGATCAGATAGTGAGAGTTATATAAAAAAGAGTAACCATGTCGTCAGGAAGCTTGAGAAGCGTCAGCAAGGTCGTACACTTGATGCACATATCGAAGAGCAGTTTGGGGGCGGTAGGCTGTTGGCATGCATCTCTTCTCGACCAGGACAATGTGGTAGATCTGATGGGTGAGCACAAAAGTTTTTACATTTTTTCTTTTGTATTCAGTTTTGTGTCGTCTTATTCTGTTTCCAAACCAATTTGTTTTTTTGTTTTTTGTATCAGATACATTTTGGAAGGAAAAGAACTTGAGTTCTATATGAAGAAGATCCAAAGGAAGAAGGGGAAGGGTGCAGCTGCTTAAGTAGTTTATTAGTCATAGTTTTGGTCTTTTTGCAACTTGTTTTTGTTACACCTGCCTACATGGGCCAATGTTTATCATTATTGATGGATCTCTGAAGATTTTGTGGCATGTGTAGTTGTTTCAAATTAGATGCTTTAACTAGTTTGTGATTGACAAGAGTTAGACTTGAGCTAAAATAGCACTTGTTGGGTGCTGCCCTCTTTATCCATCATTCTCTTGTATTAGAATTTCTTTTTATTGTTATAGCTGTGCTCTTTTCATGGTATTGCCAGTTCTTGTAATAGTTATATTGCAACTTTTTCCCTATATTAAAATTTAGAACCTTGACCTCAATATCCAAATTTAATGCTTTTGTTCATGCCCTCTACATTTTGGCAACTATGGCTTAGTTCTTATTGGTTTTTACACTGCAAAATTATCAATTCTCTTCTTTAGGCTTGAGTGGTGCTCAATATTTGTAGCATTAATCTGATTCCTTTCCATCTTGACCACAAGCATTTTACTGATTATTGTACACCTTGTTGTCATTCTTTGTAGAATTAATAAATTAAACTTTGGAAATGGCCATATATTCTAGATGTAACATTATTTTAACTTACGGGTGTGTTTTGGAATTGGAGTTGAAATTGCAATTGGATTTTCAATTCCAGTTTTAAAATGTTTAGAATTGGATTGGAATTTGATTCATTTGATCCTTTTGGATGTCTCATGGTATTAGATACCATATTTGATTCAAGTGGTCCAATGTAAGTATTGCATTTGCGTCATGTGATTCAATGCAAATAGTAGATATTGACAATATGCTTTGACAAGAATTACAACTTGCTCTGCATGATAAGTTGTTCCAAACGTGAACTCTAAAGATCTGTAAATTAGATTCCCTTCTTATAGGTTTCATACATGCAGAAGTGTTGTTATTGGACCAATTTGATTAAAGGGGAAGAACCTTGCTGCTGATTTCCCATATTTAGGAGTGCAGCAAGCAATCACCAACATATGGCAGGGGGCAAATATTGCTTGCAAGTAACAGATTCTATATCAAATTTATAGTTCAAGATCAAGTCAAGACCATCGAGTTGTGCTAGTCAAATGTTACAAAAGCCCTATCAAAGTTTGTGGAGAACCCCTGCCTTTTTTTTTAGTCTCTAGTGCTATTGGGGTTCTACTTTTTACTCGGGACATTCTGGTTGAAACTTGAATGTGATACTTGTCCATCTTAACAGGGGGCAAATATTAAGGTTTTTCAACTGTCTTTGAAAATGATAACATTGATTGTATTTTATCCTTAAATATGGGTTTCAAAAGAGAAAAAAATGAAAGCAGAAAAGTTGAAGCAAAGAAACAAACAAGGGACATTAGGTGCTTTCTAATAAGAACAATGTTCAGGCAAAGGGTAAACCAGGCTTCAACACATCCAACACAACCTCAATTCTTATATTGTAGTGAGGACAGTGACAAATTGATAATGCAAGTAGACCATGGGAAGCATACAATGACCACTTTTATTAGAAGGATAATACATCTCACTGGTTAATTTGGTACCACTCCACTAATCTACATTCCATAACTGTTCACTAAATCTAACACAACCTTAATTGTTTCTTAAAAAAAAAAAAAAAAAACACAACCTCAATTCTTAAATTGTAGCTGTTTTGACTACAGAAAAGAGAGAGGAGGCCAGGTTGGTATCACACCTTGCTGTCAATTATCATTGGCACTAGCTCCTGCTTTTGCGCTGTATTCTACTCATACAAGACACAAAAGCAATCGCTAATGAATGACTTCAAAGACATATCAAACTAGAGTAATAAATCTAGACAAAAGACAATGTTTGTAAAGGTTGGGGTTGGTGAACTTAATGCTGATCTTGCTTGCTCTAATTTGTTCATCTTTGCAAAGATGCTGCCATAAAACTGGGCATCCTTCTTGTTATAGTCTCTCACTTTCTCCTTCAAAATCTTGGACTCCAGCTTCACATCCCTGACAACACAACCAACGTCCTAATGTAAATGACTATAACCCTGAATTGAGTGAATTGTACTGAAGATAACACAACCTTTTCCAATTGACAAGAAAACATAGCCCATTATTGACAAAATTAGTGAACATACCTGCTGTCTGGGTCTATCTCAAGAGCCTTTTTGATATCCTGTTCTGCCAGATCCAAATCAACAAGTTGTATGTATGCTTGTGCTCTCCTGTACAGAGCTTTTACATTCTTACTATCAACTTCTAACACCTACATAAATAGAAATCTCTAGATGTCAGCACTAAATCAACATATACCACTAGTTGGAAAAGACATAATAAAACCTTCAGGCTAAAAGAAATCAAGAAATGAGGGAAAAAAACTTTTTGATAAGCAAATAAGAGTGTGAGTAGCAATATAGCTTAGAAAACCAGTTGTGCATAACAAATCAAGAATTCTAAGCTCACAAACACTGTACCTCATTACCTCTCAAGAGCCACATTTTATATCTTTAAAATGAACTACAAGAAACAAAATATATTATCCACCAACAAAATACCCATCTGCATAGTCAATCCAAATTTAGAAAAGGAATAGATACCTAAAAAATTAGGAAAAAAAAAAAGGAGAAATTTCATAATGATTTTTAGCATACATCATGAGTTCATGACCAAGCAACATAATTTTTGGACTGATGTCAAAGACAACACCACATTACAACTACAGGCAAATACTTAATCAAAACACATTCAGCTGCACCCAAAAGCCCCAATTTTTCAAACCCAAAGCAAATCATCAAGCTTTATACTCAAAAGGAAACCCAGTCACTAAACAAAACTCTAAGGGATTCAGTCACTTCTAAAAGGCAAATAAAAAGAGAAACAAAAAGAAAAATAAAAGAGAAAAGACAATAAAGAGAAAGATAGGAGAACCCGATGGTTGCGGCACCGACGATTGCACGTCCAGCGGCCGAAGGAGAGAGACAGGAATGTACTGGAACTCCACCGGTAGTGGAGGTATGGTACGCAGTGGCTGCTAGCTGTAGCCATGGAGATTGAGCAATGGTGTGAGAGTTTTTTTTAATTGAATTTTGGGTAGAGAAAGATCTTCAGAAAGAGGGAGTTTTTTGTTTTTTTGGGTAGCTGAAGGATCCAGTTGAGTTAAAAGAGCTCTAGTTTAAGTGTAGTTAAGTGTGGTTTGGGTTAAGTGGGTTAAGTTGTGACGTGGCACGTTTTTGAGCGTGGATTATTTCTAAAAAAATCTCTACCGTGAACTGGACCCTCTCCATTTCAAAGTGAAATGGAGAGGATCCGGATCCCTCTCTCTCTCTCTCTCTCTCTCTCTCTCTCTGTGTGACAGTGATAAGATCTATCTATGGCTCGCAGAGGCAGAGAAGAAGCTCTGACATTCACAAACCCACCATCATCCTCTTCTCCAATCACAGTGTCAGACCCACTTGATGCTGAGTTCGGTTTCTCTCGGCCGGACTTCAGGACGAGTCAACTCGCCGGGTCAGTCGAGTGCAACCAGCGCCATGCCTTCCTTTGCTACAAGAACCCTCAGGTTTGGCCCTCCAAAACGAGGCCTCCAAATTCGATCAGGTTCCCAGGTTGCTCTCTGTTGCTGTCATGGCTAGGAAGGCTGATATGAACAAAGAGGTGTGTCTGACACTCTGATTTAAGGTTTCATTCTGGTGAAAGTTGAATTCTGTGGTAAGATTTGGGTTTTTTTTTGGTTATGGCTTTGGCTAGGATTGAAAGAGTTTTCTCTTCTGAGTGAGGGAAAGAAAAATGACGGAGGGGGTAATGGTCCATAATTGGTTAATATGTCTTTTAGAGACCAAATTAGCCAATTTTGAAATGTTTTGGACCAGAGTGATATTTGCCCAAATCTGAAGTGAGGGTAATGGAATTTACCCTTTTATTTTTTAATAACGAGTCTTGTAGTAATCTTGGTATCACGTATAAGATACAAGTGTAGTACAACCTATTTTTTATCAACAAATAAATAGTGTCCGGGTAAATTACTAAATTTACATAATTGTACATTCTAATGGGTACACTTTTTAATCAAAAATGTTTTTGTTTTGTTTTTTATTAGGGAGGAAGAGTAGAAT
The DNA here is from genome assembly GCA_030445155.1 of Quercus variabilis. Taxonomy (NCBI): domain Eukaryota; kingdom Viridiplantae; phylum Streptophyta; class Magnoliopsida; order Fagales; family Fagaceae; genus Quercus; species Quercus variabilis. The sequence goes on from CP129449.1 coordinate 84,346,287, forward strand.
TTCAGAGAACTGAGAAGTCTCCGCATCTCACTATTCGCTTTTGAGCTGAGTGAGAATGGAGGAAGAAAGCAATGGTTCTAGCGAAAGAAGCTCAACTTCAAGCGAAGGACCAAATAGTATTGGTCCAATTTCATGAGTTGAACTATTGAGTTATGATGAGGTGTAGGGGACTTGCTTTAGTGCCAAATAATGATTCGTCATATGATAATTTGTCAACTCTAAATCAAGGTTCTAAAAATGCGTCTTTTATTTCATTGTCTGCATATAGGATAATTGAAAGTTATGTAATTCCAATCAAAAAAAAAAAAAAAAAAAAAGGAAGTTATGTAAGTGTTCTGTAAAAAATGTTAGCTAAAATGTTCACGGGCAATTTATATTGCAATTGTTCATGTTATTTATTCTAACATTCACTTTACCTTATTGTGGTGTGCCTTTTGCTTTGATGGACCTAGATTCTATCTATAATGTCAGTGAAAAATCTGCCTTCCCCATTATTAAACTGCAAATCTCTAACTATAAATTCAAAGTTCCCCTTGTGTGGAGACATTGGTTATAGACATAATATCCAAAAGCTACTTTCCGTCCTCGGTATGTTTTTCTTGGTCCAATTCTCTGGATGTCATATCAAAGGAACTTTAATGAATAATTAATCCTAGTCATTATATATATATATATATATATATTAGTTCAATGCGTCAATTAAAGAAGTAATAAAGGCAATGATTTTGGATAGAATAAAATGGATAAAAAGAATTTATATAGCTAATTCTAGCTAATCTTGTTGAGGATCTACAACCAAATCCAAAAACTTTGGAACTAAGGCTTTGCTGTTGTCGTAGTTAAATCTGTCTATTTAATGGATCAAAATGTGTTGAAAATAAATGAGAGATAATACCTAAATTTTTCTTGGAAATTACACAATTTGATTTTACCAAAAAGAGATGGCAGAAATGAGGCGTAGACCAAGTCACTGTTTTGAGACAAATCGTGATGTCTACGGTATATCCGATGTAGTTAGACAAATAGTTTTTGCACGTTGTCCTCAGGATACAACAACCCAGCCATCTTTGTTAATTATCCTTGTGAGTCTACACTGCTCGTAGGATATAAGCTCTCTATAGTACTTTCTTTTATCAGAAAATTTTGTAAAAAATAAAATATTTTTGTGAGTAGTAAGAAGTAATAGATGGTAAGTGTTTAGGACAATAAAAAATTGTTTTTGGAAAGTTTGCAACTCTGTAATTCAAAAATAAAAAAATGTGTGTATTTGAAACTTTTATTTCTTTCCGTATATAGCTTTCTCTATTTCTTTCAATGTGTGATCAATAGCTTTCTTTATATATATATATATATATATATATATATATATATATATATATATATATAAAATATAATATAAACTGGAAATCAAATATTGTCTTTTCCAAAATCTCAATCTGTACTTTGGGAACAAAGAAAAAGTAATAATGCTATGAAATTAATGCCCCATATATTACGTTGTTGTACATTATTACTGTAGGGACTGGGTTTGAGCATTTCTACTATTGAGTGAGTGGACTTAAGTTCAGCTAACTCAATACAATGAATTTGTAGAAAATGGGTTCAAGAACTAGGCCCCAGTGAAGAATACAACGGCTAGGTATGGTTGCATATGGATTGAATAGCATGGACATGGATTCAAATGTGCAATGATGTTCCTCGGTGCTCCTCTTGGGAGCTTGAGGTTCTTATTATTCTTTCAGTGATTGGTTACAAAGGTTTTTCCGTTCTTATAGATTGTTGCAGTATTCTACACTTCTAATTTCTTCATGTTTTTCCCCCCTTCTTTTGAGAGGGGTTCCTTACATTATATACCCCCTTTTAGTTGATCTTAGCCTTACATTTGTTGGTCAGGCAGGTCACTACTTGAGTACTTGTCCCATCAGCCACCTTCTCATTCTTTCTGTGGGCTGCGGCAACCAAGGCTGCACTGTTCAAGGGTCATTTCCTTATTAATGTGGCCGGATGGTTAGTTGTGGGCATTTAATGTGGAGGTGACAGTTCATCATGGACTTGCTCCTCCACCATGCTTCCACGGCTGGTACGTTGTACTTGTTCCTTCTCTTTAAATGCTCGAGAAGGCTGCTTTTGGTGGCTCGTTACTTCCTAATCCCATGGTCTCAGTAGGCCGAGGACAGGGTCGTCCTCGGCAAGGTTCCTGGGCAATTTGGACTTTCACACTTCATCCTTAGGCGTTTACTCCTCCTCGGCATGGGCCTTGGGCTTGATATAAAATGGGCCGAGGATACCAAATTCTCTAGCCCCACAATAGCCCCTCAAAATCCTGCTGTCCGAATCCTCAAACAGGGAGGAGGATTTTGATATCCTTGGGTTGTTGTGATGGCTTGTCACGTCTTATCCTCCGTCAGTGCCAGAGTCTTTTCGCCTGTCCAAGGCACGTTCCTGGTGCCTTGGTATACAGAGTGCGCCCTCATTAAATTCTGGTGGCTCTGTGCTCCCCACGTTCAACGGCATGATGCCAATCCAACGGCTGGGCTTTTCCAGCTTTATAAGCGGGGAAACCCGCGAGGTTATCTTTAAACGGGGGGTATAAATACCCGTTTGATCCAATGGGCCTCTTTACTTTTGCACTCAAGAGTTCCTGCGCACGTATATTGAATTTGGTCAAGTCTCCAACCACACTCACGCCTTTTTCAGCATAAAAAGCCTGTCCAAGGAGCTTTTCCTCATTTCTGTAAGTCTTCTTCTCCCTCTCTAGCCCAAATTCCCTCTCTGAGTCCTTTCTTGAGTCTTTTAGCCTTTGTCAGGGATGGGTAGATTTAAGAAGTTAGTTAAGTCTGAAGAAGCGATGGAGAAATTTATCACCGATTATAGGATATCCAGTAATGTGGGCTTGAGGTACTGTGCGGAAGGGGAATGGCACCTTCGGAGGGAGGAGGGTGAGGTCGTGATTCCCATAATCGCCTTCCTTGAGGGCGGTATGAGAATCCCCATGGTGCCAATAACGAGGGGTTACCTTAGGTACTTTAGGTTGACCCCTACACAGTGCGCCACCAACGTGTTCAGAATCCTGGGTTGTGTGGATGCCTTGCTGAAAAACCTTTCATATATGACGTTATTATGTCATATTCAAATAAGAACGTTTGAATACAAAACCTTTAGAATGGAAAGTATATATTTGTAATAAAACCAAATATGCTAGCAATTATGGTATTAATATCACATTAATGTTCATAAAATTTCCTAATTAAAACCATTGACAAAAGCTATTCAAATTTTGAATTAAATTTGAATTTCAAAATTTAGCAATTTACGTATCTGACATTAAGGAATAATTGATTTCCTTAATTCACATAAATGAGTATTAGAATAAATATGATATTTTTTAGGGGAAACTATACTTTACCCACCTATGGTTTGGCCCGTTTTATTAGTACCTGCCCGTGGTTTGAAATTTGTCACTTAACCCACCTGAGGTGACTTCCGTTAGACCCCCGTTACCCACCTTTCCCTTTTTACCATTAAAAAATAGAGGTAAATGTGTCTTTTTCATTATGTTTTATGTCTCTCTCCTCCTTTCTCTCCTCCTCCTTCTTCTTCGCAATCAAAATGCAGAAATGTTCACATAAAAAAAAAAAAAAAAAAAAAAAAAACCCAGAAATGTGCATTTAACGTTCTTACCCAATGCCCACTACAATTGCTAAACATATTTTTACAATGACAAGAAAACCAATACACCTACAGTCACAAACAAAGCCACAAATCCATGTGAACATACACCACAGATTCGCTAGCCTTCCACTGCTAAATCCAAAAATTGACTACTTAATTCTACATAAAACAATCACAAAATAAAATACAAAAATTAAGAATAAATGGTATCCACTAGTTTGCTGGATTCTATCTTTACCCTAAGCTTTCTTTCTCTAAAACTCTAACCTCTTCTCTTTTGCTGGGTTCTCTAAAAAAAAAAACCCAGATTTGCATGTAAAAAAAAAAAATTTGCAAAAAAAACCCTCAACAACCTAGCAAATCCAACTCCAGAGCCAACTCATTGAACAAACAATACTAATGTTAACGGCACTATAAGCAATCTCTCACAAATAACGACAAGCAGCGTCGCTTTACCTTGAGAGAGAACTTGAAAAATAGTAAGACTAGTTGGTACTGTACTAGTCAAATCCATGGCCATAGCTGCCACAATTTTTATGCCTCTCACTTCACCTATTTGCCACCGCAACTCACTCACTTTCACCAGATCTTCTTCTTCTTCATCAACTATTCAATTGAGTTTCCCCAAGTACAATATCGCCAGGCTATGCCTTAGGTTTTGCATTTCAGCGTCTGCTGCTTCTTCCATGAGCACCCAAGCTCCATAGAAGGCCTCAACTGCTTCGACGTCGTTTCTAGACCACCCAAAACCCCAGACTGGGAAGAAAAACAAAGAAACAAGAAAAATGAAATTGTGAGATCGGCTGAGTTGCAGAGCAACTTGATTGTCTAGATCGGTTAAGATCGAAGTAGTGGAGAGCGGTGGATTCAAATTTTCTGGGGTTAATGGATTTATGGGTTTCTTTTTGTTTTCCCTTGCTATCTGGGTTTGTAACTTTTAAACTGATTTTTTTTTTTTTTTTTTTTTTTATGGCAAGATTTGATGTATATTGTTGGTAATATATACATCAAGAGGGAACCAATTATTGTGTTGATTGAACAAGATTCAGGTCATGAATGGGATTTGGGTTTGAAGATTGATTTCTAAGATGGTGAGAGAGAAGTTGTTCTTCGCTATGTTGCTTCTAATTCTGTTTCTATTGTGGCTTCTATAGTAAAGGAGATTTTTTTAACGAAAATGGCTGAGGTGGGTTAAGTGACAAATTTCAAACCATGGGTGGGTACTGTTAAAAGGGGCCAAACCAAAGGTAGGTTAACTGCAATTTTCCTTTATATATATATATATATAAATATCCAACAAAATGATTCCCTTAAGGAGCTTGGCCCCTTTGCTCAACCTTCTCATCAACTCTCTCTTCTTACAACAAAGACATTACTAATAGGTTTTTGGAACTCTATTTGTTTTAATACGTGGTCATTTACTGGCAATGTTACTATCTAGATTTTGTGGCGCTTGGCAACAAGAAGCCAATTTCACCTTAAATTTAATTTCCTCCAGTTTTAAGTGTTAGGGGCAATTCTGTAAGTTTCTAGTGTCTGGACATTGGCTATACTAATTGTCCATTAAGTCTAATTTTGGATAGTTTAGTAATTTAGCTTAGGTTTCGTCGTAAAAGTCCAAATTGTCCCACTAGCAATTGGAATTAGTCATCTGCTCAGGAGTTTCTTCTTTATCTTTAAAATTTTTAAGCAACTTGAAACCTTACATGCATTGATTAGTACCTGGTTTGGATCCATTGCTCAGAATTTTTAAGATCATGACACGTGGTCAAAAGTGGACATGTATCATAATTTTGACAGAATCACCCTTTAAACCCCAAGATTCAGAATCACCTATTAACGAAAATAACCTTAAATACCCCCATGAAAAGGCTAAATACTATGTGCAGGGTCATGATTTGTAGCCCAAGCCTAAAAGATTTGGGATGTGAGCCCAATACAATGAATTTGTAGAAGTGGGCAAAAGAATTGAGCTGTTTGTGAACTAAACAACAGTTAATCAATATTTTAACAAATGAACAAGTATAAAAACGCACTTGAAACTTGAATAAACTGATATCCGAGGAGATAAATTATAGTTTGAAAGGCTAATACCACTCTTAGAGCTACAATAAATTTTCCTTCTTCTTTCTCTCTTTCTTTTGATCCCCCCCTCATGAGAGGTCTCTTACATTTATATAGTTTTCTTTTAAACCATCTTCATCGTACACTTGTTCTTCATCTAAGCATTCACTTGAGTACATGTCCCATCAGGTATCTTCTTTGGTTCTCCATAAGTGGTGGCAGCTGAGATTGCACTGTTCAGGGGTCTTTTCCACATAAATGTAGCCAGAAAAGTTGTTGCAGTGTATTAAATACGATGATAGCAACTTTTTCTTTAGATATTTCTCTATTCTTATCATCTTTATACGTGTATGAAGTTCATCCTTATCGTTGGAACTTTTTGGAAGTTCACCCAAACTGCCCAGATATTTGTTTGACCGATATTCTTCAAATCCAAGGAGGATACACTCCTCAGACTATATTCCTTTATCATTTACTTACGTGATTCTCCATTCTGAGGCCTTTCCTAATCCTTTACTCTTTCTCGGACATACCCACATCTTCAAATAGGTCCTAAGGCCCAATATACGCATTTGGGCTTTTATCCCCACACTGTGCATGAGTTACTCTTCATAGTCCTGGAACAGCAACCCAAGTTTTAGTCATTACCCTTGTTGGATTTCCAAATTTTATTATTCCTTTTCTCATTAAAAACCTTATAATTCTCATTTCTTACTATTTTCCAGTCTTTTTCCTTCCAAAGCCTAACCTTAAATCTTCAAAATTGAAGATGTTCAACGCTAACTACTTTTCTCTGGTGCCAGCACCTTTATAACATGGCAATATATCATAATTTATAAGTGAACTTCAAAACTTACGAATGTAATTTTATTTTGTAGATTCTATTAACAAGCTATGATGAAGTGAACCATTGGAAATCAAAGGAGGTCTATTTCAAGTCTTTGCTACAATACCTCAAGACTGTCAAGATTTTTGGTTTTAGAAAAGTTTCCACACAAAGGATGTTTTCATTTTAGTGGTGGAATTTCTACTTAAGAATGCAAAGGTACTAGAGAAGATGGTTATCACTGAACCACAGGTTATGCAAAATGAAACACATAATATACTTCTTAAATTTTTACAAGTGCCTCAAAAGTTGTTAAGTTTCCCCAAAGCCTCTCCTCATGCAGTGGTTATGTTCCCATTTTAGTAAAATCATTTTAAGTTGCTCGATACTGTTAAATGATGAAATTCTCATAAATAAATTGTAGTTATGCAGATTAGTCTAGTTCAATGAACTAAAATCTTGCTATGGTTTTCTTTAGCTTTCAATTTCATGTACTTAGGTTTTTGTTGTGATGTTAAACTTACTTTAAGATGCTCAATGTCAATGGTTATGTTGCTCATTATCCATCTCAGATAAAGGCACTTCAACATGTTTGGTTGTGTTGGTAGAGGAACCGACCAATACATATATTTTTGGCTAAATACCAATACATCTCATTATCAATACAAAATGAAACACAATGAGATTAGATCAACTAGAGGTGCTGCTTGTGCTTGTTGGAAGTCTTGCAGTAGCTGCATTTTCTTTTTTCACCCGTTTCAAACTTTCTCTTCACAAACCTTCACGGCCATCTCATGTGCTCGATCTTCTCTTCCAAATAAAGCTACCATATATCTTTCTCAAAAAAAAAAAAAAAAAATATATATATATATATATATATATATATATCAAAGATGAGTTCAAATTATACTTTGTATAACTCTAAACAATATTACACTACTCAATTATTTATTATATAATTCATATTTTGAAAATCTCACGGCTGAATTACATATTCTATATGTTTTTAACATTTATGCTAATTTTCATGTCAATTAGATGTTATTTACAATTCAATCCATAAACTCATCTTTTATGTATTATTTTAAACTAGCTTATAACTCTATGCATATGCATGGATATACTTAAAAGACGTACATTAAGATGCATAGTATAATTCTTACATATATAATTTAAATATTATTGATAGTCATTCTTATATTTTTTTTAAAAAGTCTTGTAAGAATATTATTAGGTAAAAAGTGTAAATTGTTAAATTTTTAAATATTTTATGTTCATTAATTCTAAACTCTTTGGTTTTTGTACACAATAACTTACTTGAATGGAGATTTATGATATGGTCTCACATTTGATTTCAAAATTATGAACTAAAACTCTCTTTAAAAATAAATAATTTAGGACACATGATGTAAAATTGAACTTCAATGGTAGAATCTAATTAGATTTTTTCTAAACTTTATATATATATATATATATATATAAATGACTTATAAATTTGAATTGTTTTTAGTTATACAACAAAAAGGCTCATAAATATTAAATCATTCAAACTTTCTCTTCCTCTAAATTCATATATAATGTTAGATGTAAGAACTAGATTTGAATTCCTAGTCCAATGTATGAATGGACTTAGGTCCAAAAAGCCCAAAATAATGAATTTGTAGAGAATGAGTTAGGAAACTGGATTTTAGTTAATCAAATAACAAGTTAAAACTGAAGAAAAAATGTCCTCGGCAATGTCCAAGAAGATTGGTTCTTATATAATGCTCTTAAATATGATTACAAGTCTACTTCTAGATTGCTATAGTGTTTTTTTCTTGATTTTGCGATCCCCCTTGTCTCGTTGTCCCATTCTTCTTTTGTATTGTCTTTCTTTTTCATCCTTACCTTCCATGTGCATGCCAAATGGTTGGTATTGATACTTGTCCCATTAGCACCTCCTATAAGTTTTCATATAGCAGCTGTAAGGTTGAAATCCACTGTTCATATATCACCTCTACATTAATGCGGTTAGGGAATTAGCTGCAGTGTATTTAATGCGAAGATAGCAGTTTTCTCCTTAGATATTTTAGGACACTTCCCTGTCCTGAGCTCCCATAGTGCTTATCCGTATCAACTGAGTGTTTCTATGACATTCCCTCAGACGGTAGACCACCTCTACGAATCTCGGCCTCGGTTAGTTGAGGAGTCTCTTATCCTCGGCACAACCCTCTAGGCCGTTATGATCTAAATTGACTTCTTTGTTTGCCAACATTGGTTCTTTTGACAATGTTTACCCCCTTCGAACGCTTTCAGTCCTCGGCTCGGGCCTTAGGTCCATTATATAAATAATGGGCTCTGGGGCCCAATGCCCCTAAATTAGATATATGATTATGTTTTTTATGATTTATTTATATTGGATTTCTCGTTTTCTAAACTAAATTAATTCATTTGGCAAAAAAATTAAAAAAAAAAAAATGATAAGACGAGACATATATACACACACACATATGTAACTTATAAACTTGAATTTGTTTTTTAGTTCTATAAAAAAAAAGGCTCATAAATATAAAATCATTCAATTTTTATTTTATTTTTTATTTTTTATAGTTTACTTATATTGGACTCCTCATTTTTTTACACTAAATTAACTCATTTGGCACAAAAACTAAAAAACTTAGATTAAATGGAACACATGTTGCAAAATCAAACTCTAATTGAAATTCAATTTTTACATTGAATTCACTCACTTAGCACAAAAATTTAAAAATTTAGATTAGATGGAACATGTGGCACAAAATTAGACTCTAATTGAATTTCAATTTGAAATCTAATTTGATTTTCTCTCAATTTTATCTATTATTTTATATATAGACTACAAAAACTTGAATTTAAACAATTGATTGATTATATAACTATTAATCTTTAATCACTTTGAAATTTCGCAAGCTTGGAGAACAAACGAAGATAATGTAATCTAACAATGTATTTGTCAAAATTCACATCCAATTAAAAAATATTAAGTGGTGTAACACTGCTTAAAATTACATTAGGTGTAACTCTGAGTAGTGTTACATCATCTAATAACTTGTTATTAAATTCATATTTTAAAAATCTCACCGTTGAATTACATGTTTTATATGTACTTAACATGCATGCCAATTGGATGTTATTTAGCATGTGATCTATAAAATCATCTTTTATGTATTATTTTAAACTACAAAAAATTGAATTTAAATAATTTACTGATAACATGACTATTGATCTTTAATCACCATGAAATTTTGCAAGCATAGAGAGTATATGAATATAATATAATCTAATGGTAGATTTGTCAAAATTCGCATCTAATAATAAGTTATTAAGCGGTGTAATATTGCTTAGAGTTACAATAGGTGTAACTTGAACTCAACTCACACACACACACACACACACACACACACACACACACACACACACACATATATATATATAGTTCAATGTATCAATTAAAGAAGTAATAAAGGCCACGATTTTGGATAGAATAAAATGGATAAAGAGAGCTGATCCTAACTAATTGTGTTTAGAATTCATAGTTGACTCCAAAAATCTTGAGACTAAGGCTTCTTCTTGTTGTAGCAGTAGTTAAATCTGGCTATTTAATGGATCAAAATGATTCCCTCAAGAGGAGCTTGGCCCTTTTGCTCAACTTTCTCATCCTCGATACATCTTTCATTTTACAACAAAGACGTTACATATAGATTTTTGGAAATTTGTTTTTTTTAATAACTGGTCATTTACTGTCGAAGTTACTATCTAGATTTTCATTTTCTGGCTCTGGCGGCAACAAGAAGCCAATTTCACTTTAATTTTAATTTCCTCTAGTTTCAAATGTTAGGGGCCACTCTGTAAGTTTCTAGTGTCTATACATTGGCTATTCGAATTGTCCATCTAGTCTAATTTTTCTTTTACTTAATTTTAGTGATTTTAGTTTGGGTTTTGTCGTAAAAGTCCAACACGTTCCACTAGCAATAGGAATTAGTCATCTGCTTAGGAGTTTCTTTTTTATCGTTAATTTTTTTAAGCAACTTGAAACCTAGCATGCACACATTGATTAGTACTTGGCTTGGGCCCATTGCATGGACCCTTCATGATTATGACACTTAGCCAAAAGTGGACACGTACTATAATCCTGAATGGTACAATACACAGAAGCACTAGACTCAATCTTTGCCCATTGATTTATCACCCTTTAAACCCCAAAATCCAAAATCACCTATCCATGAAAATAGCCTCAAATACCCTCAAGAAAAGGCTAAATATTGTGCCCGTGTTACTTTGCATAGCCCTAGAACAGCAACCCAAGTTTTAGTAATTACCCTCTGTTGGATTTCCAAATCCTATTATTCATTTTCTCATTGTAAACCCTATAATCCTCATTTCTTACTATTTTCCAGTCTCTTTCATTCTAAAGCCTAACCTTAAATCCTCAAAACCAAAGATCTTCAAAGCTGACTACCTTCCCCTTCTCTTGTGCCAACTCCTACGTAACATGACAAGATATCATAATTTAAAAGTGAACTTTAAAACAAACTAATGTACTCGTATTTTGTAGTTTCTAGTAAGATGCTTTTATGAGGTGAACCATTGGAAATCAAAGGAGATCTATTTCAATTCTTTGCTATGATGCCTTAAGACTATCAAGATTTTTGGGTTTGGAGAAAGTTTCCACACAAAGAAAGTATTCATTTTAGTGCTAGAATTTCTACTTAAGAATACAAAGGTGTTGGAGAAAATGGTTATTGCTGAACCACGGGTTATGCAAAATAAAACACATAAGATGTTACTTAAACTTTTACAAGTGTATCAAAAGTTGTTAAGTTTCCCCGGTTTCTCTCCACATGCAGTGGTTATTTTCCCATATTAGTAAAAATCATTTTAAATTGTTCAATGCTCTTAAATGATGAAATTCTCATAAATAATTAGTAGTTATGCAGATTAGTCTAGTTCAATGAACTAAAATCTTGCTATGATTTGCTTTAGCTTCCAATTTCATGTACTTATGTTTTCATTGTAGTATTAAACTTGTTTTAGGATATATTCATGGTTGATGTCAATGGTTATGTTGCTTATAAATTTTTTAATTTGATTTTAATCACTTTGCAGTTTCAAACTTTCAATGACATTGTAAATTTCTTCTAGTTCTTTTTTCTTCAAAATGCATATAAAGTTTTATTATTATTATTATTATGGTGGGGTTCGAGGAGAACACCCTTGCTGGACCATGCTCGAGGAGCATATGAGCCCAATAGGTAGATGCTATAGTGGGAAAGTTGGCATTACTTGAAAAAAGGATTTGAACGAGGACCACTAAACGACTTAAGGAAGAAGAGAGGAGCCATGTCCTGGTGATAACCACCCCGAGGTAATGACGAGGAGTATTGCCCTTGGTTTGGAGTTATGGAAGGAAAGAGAGTGGGAAATGTGTCAATGAAGCACCCATCACATTCGCATTGAATGCATTACACTAATTAGGTCTGCCACATTAATGGTTGAATAACACTTAAACAGTGCCAAGATAGCCTGTAGCTCACTCAGCACTTTTGCCAAAGATGGGATGAGACAAATATCTAGGGGAAATCAACTGCCCTCCATGTGGAAGGTCATAATGAAATGCTAGTTACTATAAAAGGGGGAGAGATCCCATTGAACAAGGATCAAACCCAGAGATTAGAGAGGAATCACTCAAACTTGTAATCTTCAATGTAACAAGCTCTCCTTGGCGAACCGAGGGAGACATTAATATACTTCTTATACATATTCTGCCTTCTCCTTCTTCTTGGTTCTTATTTCTTTTGTCTGGATCTTTTCTTCTGACTTCAACCCATTGGTTAAGGGACCCACGTGTTGGTTCGCTATACCCATCTCTAAAAATTAATTGTTGTGGGCTTGCCTCTAAAGCCCAGACCTCAATCCCTGGGTTGTTGGTAACTATTTTTGCCTAGCACAATTAGTATTTTTTTGTTTATATTTTAGCAACAAAAATAGGACTAAACGTTTTTTTTTTATATGTTTCTAATTTTTTTTTATTATATAATCTAAGGGCCCATTTAAGATGTATTTATAAACCAACTTATTACTTTTTTTTTTTTTTTTTTACTGTTTACGGGTCACTTATTTATTTTATTTAACTTTTGTTTATTTTTACTATTATTTGTGAGTTCCATAGATTCATCTACTTATTTTATTTAACTTTATATATATATATATATATATATATATATATATATATAAATATAAGGTACTTTCAACAAAAGGTAGATAAATTTTCCCAAAGGACACTAAAGGATAAAAAAAAAAAAAAATATATAAAAATATATTAAGCGTTCATTTGGAAACAACTTATCTAATTTTTGCTAAAAAATTATTATTAAAAGCATTGTAAATAAAAACTAAAAGTTAGATAAAATAAATAAATAACTCTTATAAGATTTGTAAATAATAGAAAAAATAAGTAATAAGTTACCTTAAATTCTTCTATAATAAATTTTTTTTAAAAAAAACTAGAGCACTTTTTTTTTTTTTTGAAATGCTTAGAAGTGCATTCCAAACAAACACTAAAAAAATAAATAAAAAAATAACTTTTTACAAATTTAGAGATTTAAAATGATCTTTTAAAGGTCAAAAATGGAAGATCATACAAAATTTGGAAACCCAAAAAAAAAAAAAAAAAGCGTATGCACTGGTGACGCATCTACTATTCCACCGCAAAATCTACCCATATCCCAAGAATATAGAAACAGAAAATCCAAACCTAATGCCAAAAAAAATAATAGTAATAATAAAAAGTTAAAAATACCTACTTGTATACCGCACAGAGAATCAACCAGCATCAAATAAACGACATCTTCTTAGAGCAGAAGTCTAAAGAGGAGTGGGTGAGTAGAGACAACTCAATAGTTTCAGATAAGACAAGAGTTACAAGACGTTTGTGGTTGAGATCAAAAGAGAAAAAAATAAATATTTTGCACAGTAACAGCAGTGAATTCATCAGCAACTCAAACAGTAACAATACAGCATCGTTTTTAATTTTTTCAAAAAACGACTGTGGCAAGACAAGTAACTAACCCATATGGTATTTTTAAATTTTTTTTTCCAAAAAACGCAAGTGGCAAAGAAGAGATGGTTGAAAATCTTCACAGATACACACACATCTTCGCAGATAGAGGGAAGAGATGGTTGAAAATCTTTGTTTGGATGTGAGAGAGGAGGACCGCAATACACACGAAATTAAATTGATCCATTTTTCTTATGAGAGCTTCTTCTTAGTTTGTAAGAGAGAAACTGGTTTGCACAGTTTGTAAAACTGTGTTATGCCGTGCTCTGCCTCTGCTACTTGTTCAGTGTGCACACTGCACACAATAGTCAATAACAATGAGAGCCACGCATTTTTTTTTTATTATTGTTTTTTGAGAATCAATGAGAGCCACAACTTTAATTTTCCTTAGCCTTAAGCTGTACTTTTACCTTAGGGGCAGCGTGAGCAACTCACGTGAATTGGGGTTTCTCCCGTCCCTTTTACATTTCATTAAGATAATTATGATATAAAAAATAATAGTTTTAATAATTAATTAAGTGAACAACCTCAGAATTCATTTTTTTTTAAAATAAATAAATGCATAATATATAGACCATTTTGAGGGAAAAAAAAAATAAACCTAAAAGAAGGGTGTCACTAAATGTTATTTTTTGAAAATAATTTTTGGTTATTGATTATTTTTATTTGGTTATTTTTATTTTCTACATGTAAGATGTAAAAACTCACATAATTTTTTTAAAAAAATATGTTATATATATTTTTAACATATTATTATATGTAATAATCTTATTATATATTTTATTAACTATTTTTATAATTTTAAAATTATTAATTAAATATTTATGACATCATTGGTTCGACCATCAGTCAAACCTCGATCGGACCATAAAACCAATAACCACTTCTTTTTTCGGTCCTTTGACTGTATTGGTTTTTAAAACTATGGCGCAATACTGTAACCCATACGGAATTTTTTATTTTTTATTTTATTTTATTTCAAAAATTGCAATTGACAAGACTAGAGTTACTAGACAAGATCACTCAATGACGAGACTATTCTTCCTGGCACACATTAACTTCTTTTTTAATTCATTTTTTTTTTTATTAAATGAAAAATAACATCACCAAAATTTCAAACATTCTTTAGCACCAAAATAGCATCACTAGAATATTTTGGAAGGCTTTAACATATAAACTTAAAAATTTGGGCTAAACTTGTTAGGCGTGGTAACAATTCAAGCAACCAAAAATGCAAATATTTTCCACAAGAAACCGAAAGAGCCACTGTTTATATCTTTAAAATGAATTTCAAGAAACAAAATATACCATCCACAAGCAAAATACCCATCCGCATAGTCAATCCAAATTTAGAAAAGGAGCAGATACCTAAAAAAAATTAGAAAAAAAAAATAAGAGAAATTTTATTATGATTTTTTAGCATACATCATGAGTGCATGACCAAGCAAATATAAATTTCTAGACTAATGTCAAAGACAACACCACACAACAATGGTGTGAAAGATTTTTTTTTTTTTTTTTTGGTTGGGTAGCTAAAAGGCCAAGAGAAAAGAGCAAAGAAAAGGTAGAAGGTGGGTGTCACGCGAATTGCTAACCTATCCTTATTAGGTGTCAATTTTCTATGCATTAGATTAAATAAATGGTTGAGAGGTATTGCACGGGATCTCAATCCTACCTACACACTTTTATTGTACTGTTTTTTATTGTTGTTTTTTCATTATTGAATTACATATTTATGTTCTAATATTCTAAAACAGTAATTGTTATGTAATAACTAAATGATTTGTATTATTTAAGATTTACATATTTGGATCAATAATTTTATGTTATATAAGAAAATATAAATATATATTATTTTTAATTTTTTTAGGAAACTCCAAAATATTTTGAAATGGTATGTCGAAATAGACTAGTACCAAAATATTTCGTTTCACTAAACAAACCAAAATGGGGTCTAGAATGATATTCATAACATTGACTTTCAAAATAAATTTTAAATAATAGATTATTTTAACTGTTACTTATGAGTAAAATAAAGTTTAAATTAAAATTAATAATAATTTATTATTTAAAATTTATTATAAAAATATTATGAATGGAACAATTTTTTTAAAATAATTAATGTAAAGTGTACCATGGGCTGCTAACAACAGTAATGCAAAATTAATGTTACATATGCCGTGGAAGTTAATAACAGTAATGGTGTCGGTGTGTGACTGTTTTCAACTACCAGAACGGGCACGATATTTAAATGGTTTACTCAATTCAACATCGACTAGTGTTTCAGTACCATGTTTCAGTACTGAAACACTAGTTTCCGGGGTGACTAGTGTTTCAGTACTGAACTGGGGGAGACTAGTGTTTCAGTACTATGTTTCAGTACTGAAACATAGGCGTGGCAACTAGTTTATGGTTCATGCAAAAGGCGTGTTGTCCTATGTACCTATGTGGGCTATGCAGCCTGTGAAACTGTGCAAAAAGAGTGCTGGTAAGACCTTTTGTTGACAACTAATATTAAGACCTTTTGTTGACAACGAATTCTTGTTGGCAACTAAAAAATACTTTCTTCTAGAGAAATTGTTAATGCGCAAGTACACACAAAAGGCGAAACAAATATATATTGGGTGTTTAATTAATAATTTTCACTGTATAAACATTAAAAATAGTGGATTCTAAAATAAATATATGTTTGGTAAAAGTGTCTTTTATTAAAGTGTTTGAGTAATATTACTCATTTTTAGGTGTTTAAACACTGAATTTAGAAAACTTTTTTAGCTAATTTTCAGTTTTCAAACAACATTGTTTAATAGTACTTTTATAAATATGTTGAAAACCATGAGGCCCACTCAATTAGACAAAATAAAAATTGACTTCTCTCTCTAACCATGGGCCCACTTGTTAGCTTTTTAAAAAGAAAACACACACGTACTCAACATACAATTATGTTTTTTCACACATTGAAACACAGTACCAAATAAATTTTTTTACTTTATGAATACTGAAAACACGTGTTTCTACAACACTTTTTAAACCACAGTTTTCACATAATTGAAAATATGTGTTTCTATAACACTTTTTAAACCACAGTTTTCACATAATTTTAAACAATGATACTAGAAATCTCCAACTAAATGGGCTCATACTATTCTTTTTTTTTTTTGCTGAGAAAATATGTACTATTCTTAAAAATTAAGATAAATTGCAAAATACACCCTCTAATGTTTGGAGTTGCTTGGATTTTATGCTTCGAAGTTTGAAAAATTAGATTTTACACCCTGAAGTTTACTTTTGTTAGCAAAATTAAACCCTCCGTTAGTGGTTTGCTGATGTGTTCATTAAGTGACACATCATATTGTGACATTTGCTAGTTGGACCAATTAAATAGTGTCATGTGCTATTAACTATTTAATGTCTTTAACTAAAATTAAAATAATTCTATATATATTTTTTTTATAGTATTTCTGATTTTCAGGTTATTCAAAATTTCCCCAAGAAAATCAAGAATCTCTTTCCAAAGAAACATTGAAAAATGACAACGTGATGCAAAAATCCAAATGAATCCGGCCATAAACAAATAGACAAAAAAAAAAAAAAAAAAATCCCAGCATTTTGCTGGGTAACCAAACAGAAAATTTTCCCAAGAAACCCAACACAATAATTATGCTGGATTTGTCTGCATGTTCTTGCTGGATTTGTCTGCATTTGTGTTTGTGTTCTTATTGGATTTGTGTTTGTGTTATTGCTTAATCTTGGGTTTGTTTTCTAAGGGGAAAAAGAAGAAGAAGAGAAAATGTCAATTCATGTTCTTAAATCTGGATTTGTATTTTTATTGTTCTTGTTCCGGGCACTCTTAATCTCAATTGATGTGATTTTTTGTTTTTATTTTTTTTTTATAATTTTTTTATTTAGTTAAAATTAATAAATTAATTTTTTTAATTTAAATGCTGGTGTGACATTTTTTAATGCCAAAATAGATTTTTTTTTAATTATTATTTTAATGTGCCGTCAGTCACGTCAACTTTTTCTGTTAGTTGAGTGACGGTAAAGACTTAAATGTCACGCGTTAATTGATGTAGGAACCAAAATGAAAAAAAAAAAAAAAAAATTCAAAATGTAGGGACTAAAAGTGCATTTACGCCCAATAATTAATGAGCAAAACCAACAACCAAAATACTTGAAATACAATATTTTGGCCATTCAAAAGTTTCTCAAGAAATCAAGATTTTCTATGCAAACAAACACTAAAAAAATTACAACTCAAATTAAAGACCCACTCTAAAACACACAAACAATTTCAACATGGCACATATCAAAACCCACGGATCTACAAGCCTTCATTTCCCAAACCCAAATGAAATTCTCAAGCTTTCATAACCTAATCACCAAATCAACCAAATGATAAAACAAAAAGAGAGAGAGATCGACGGCCATCAGTGGTGGGACCCCGTTGACTTGTGTTGTCGTATATGGTGGCTGTACTCGTGAGGTTCCAACATGGCTGAGCTTGAGAGAAAATCGAGCTTAGGAGAGAGAAACCTGAGAGAGAGAGAGAGAGAGCCATCCTTCTGTGCCTCGCGGTGGTCGTTGGCGGCGGCTGAGATTTGGCTGCATGAACCTTGGCCACCAACACTCGATCTGCTCAAATCCGCCACTGGCTTAATCTCCTTTTTACTCACTCCCTCTATCTCTAATGAACACATCAGTTTGTGGTTTATTGATACTTTGTTGGTTTGATTGTTGCTGTGTGGGAAGTACTTGATGTTCATTAAATTTCAATGAATATTTTCTCTAGCTACCAACAAAGGCTTTAGTTTAATGGAAGGGAAGAAGACATTAAGAAAGTGAATAATTCTCATAAAAAACCCAACATGATAGTTGCTAAGGAAATTAATTATTTTATTTTAAAAAAAGTTTTTATTTAATTATTTTTAAAAAGTTTTTATTTTATTTATTTAAAGTTTTTAAGTTATTTATCTGACGTGGATTTATTTTATCCCTATGTCATATTTTAATTGGATCAACTAGTATACTTTATCAGCTAATGTGGCACTTAATGGACATGTCAGCAACCCAATAATGGAGGGGCTGATTTTGCTATTGGAAGTAAACTTTTGAGTATAAAATCTATTTTTTTTTTTAAATTTCAAGATGTAAAATTTAAGTAACCTAAAACATTAAGGGTGTACTTTGCAATTTACCCAAAAAATTATAATTGAATTCGCCTATATATTTGTACAATTCCATATGAAAATGGCCACCATCATCTCCAATAACAACATTACCCTGCTTCTTGCGAGCTGCTGATCCCTTTTCCTCGTTCTCATAGTCATGGCCGTCGATGACATTGTACACACTTCTCATCCTCTTCTCCATTCCAATGTAGCTCATGCCAACAACAACAACAACAACAAGAAAAACATCAACTTTGTATCATTGGCTAAATGGGTTCTTAAATTTACCATGTGGATTGTATTCCTTGCATGGATTGCTCTCTTTTTTGTCATTCCTACAGACTTCGGGAGTGAACTCTATGCTGACTGGATTGGTGCAACGAATGAAAGCCTATTTGGGTACACAGGTAGCTACTTCTTAATTCAACCTCGTTGTCGCATTCAAAATAGTTCGACTTAAAAATGTGCATTTTCAGGGAGTTATTTGCTGCTATTCAGTGGCCCAATTATCATTATTGCTTTTCTTGCTGTTCCATATCTTCTCATCTCTGGGGAAGACCAACTACAACTACAAGAGTATGTATTTTTTAATCTATGCACTCCTTTTACATGTTTTCATTTTGCTTTTACGATATACGATAGCTTGCTGCAAAAGGAATAATATTATATTTCCCATAATGTATTTGCTTAAATTGGAGCCACATAAAAACTTCGTCTATTTCAGGAAGAAGACTCCAAGATTCCGATTGTGGACTTTTCCCGTTCTTGTGGATGGACCACTTGGGGTTGTTTCCGCTGCTGAATTGATTGGCATAATCCTCTTTATCGTGTTTGTTATCTGGGATGTTTATGTCTATACTGAAGTGATCTTAGGAACGTTAACCGATGACATGGACCCCTTAGATCTGTGGTACGATATTTTGTTGGGTTGGGTGTTATGTTGGTTTTTTTTCCTGAATGGGTGTTACTTCGTTTATGACTTTATTGTATAGCTTTTAAATAGAAACCATATACCATTTTTATATTGCTTAGTTTTCTGTTGATCATTCTACTTCAATAGTTTTGTGTCATCTTTACAAAACTTTTAAAGGAATTACAGTAAACTCACTTAAAATTATGCCCGTTTTCATCCTTTCTACCCTTGATTCAAAAGTAAACACTTTCCCTCATTTTTACCTTGTTTATCCATGATTCAAAAGTTAACACCAAAAAAAATATTAATCACCTGCACTGTCATCCTCACAGCTCACTTTTATATCTCCAGTCACTAACCCAGCGCCGATCACCCACTCCTAGTTGCTGCTGCCACCGCTTCTTCTTCACCTGTGTCCCAGCATATAACCCGCTTCTTCTTCACCTTGACCCAGCATAAATGTTTTCTCTTCTCTGTATACTTTCTTGTTTTGTCCGCCTTGGATAGTCTAATCAATTTGAATGAATGGCGTTTAAATGGGCTCACTGAAGTTAACTTTTCAAATTTTGTCTTTTTGACATCACACGGCTTTGTACTTAGGCTACATATTAAGTCATTTTCTTTTGAAAATATTTTTTTTGAAAATTAAAAAAGTTGTAAATATTTTTTAAATTTTGGATAAATTTTTTTTTCAAAAATAAAAATTATTTTGTGTTATAAGAGCACATATTAACAACATCCTATCATTTTATTAAAAGGATAGAAAAATTTATGAGATGTAGACTGAATATATTCCTAGTATTGATTGAGACTGTACATCTGATTCAATTGGTATGAATTGTTGAGATTTAAAGTTAAAAAAAGCAATTTTAAATCACAACCATTAAATATAAAAAATTAAAAAAAAGTAAAAAAGTAAAGATAAGAAAATTATTAAAAAAAAAAATGTGAGGGACTTGGGTGAATTTCACCGGATCCCATTCCTTCTTAGTACAAATATTGTAATTAATGTAAGAGATCATTATTGTTATTAGTAGCAAACTAGTTCGAGCATTATCATTAGATGTTCTATAAATATACCATTTTAACATACCAAAAAGGATATTTTATTATTTTAACACAACATTTTATAATTCACCGTACATCACATCTTCTATTTTTCAATTTTATACATTAAAATAATATATATAAATATTTAAATAACGTTAAAAAAACTATCAATAAAAAAAAAAAAAGACAAAATGTCTGGCAGTGAGTGAATGTGTGGCCAAAAGTGTAGATGAAAAGATATTTTATTTGAGATAAGGGAGAAAGATGAATAAAAAATAATAAAAATCAAATGTCATTTTCATCCATACCATGCCAAAGATGAGATTGTACTGTAACATGTCTCAACAATTTTTGGCATTTAACACACTTCATGATGGTCTATTTTTAGTGTTTGGTGTGCCAAATGCCAAATATTTGGCATTTGGCACACCTTATGGGAATGCTCTTAGTAGTAGTAATTAGATCTTCATACATTTTAAAAAACTATTAAGTTTTGTTAATAAATTATATAAAATTTGACTAACAAATATATAAATAATATGTAGAGGTAATTTTGAAATGGTATGCCAATATTGACCGGTATCGAAATATATCATTTTTTAGGACAAACCGAAACAGCCTCGAGTGCGAAATTGACTCCTTTGCTTTGCTCACTCGAGATAATCTCCATTAAATTTCCATAAGAGCATCTCTAACAGTTTCTTCAAAATTTTGTACCATTCAGAGAATGAACAGATATAATTATCTTATACCTACCTACTTTTTCAAGTACGTTTTTCTCCTCCACACACGTATCCCACTCTTCTCCTATGTATCTACATTTTTGTTTCTCCTCCACCCATCTTCTGACTTCTCCTTTGTGTCTACATTTTTGTTTTTATTTTCCTTCCTCTTCATCTCACTTCAGACACAGAGAGCTGGCCACTCTTTAACTTCTCCTTTGTGTCTACATTTCTGTTTTTATTTTCTTTCCTCTTTGCTCACTTCACACACACACAGCCTGGCAAAGAGAGAGTTGGCATTCTTCTGACTTTGTTTTCTAATGAGAAGCGAAAGAGAGAGTGAGGGAAAAAAATGTTTGGAGTTGCTACAGTATTTGCTATGGTGCTCTCTTCTTCAAGAAAGCTACTATAGCAACTCTAAACAAAATTTAGAGTTAGAGAGGCTGTTAGAGGGTGTTTTTGGTGTGTTTGCTCTCCAAAAAAGGCTTTAGAGAGCGTAATACAGATGCTCTAACCAACTTCTCTATTTTCACAATTAAAAACATAAAAAACATAAAAATCAAAAATCAAAAAAGAAATCAAAAAGTGGTATTTATAAAAAAATAAAAATGTTAAAGAAGAGCAAAAGGAATTAAATCCAAAACCTAGCCTACTCATAAAGTCTCCAAATCGTATGAGGTATTGAAGAAACTAAGATAAAAGTTATAGAGAACCCAAAGCCCATCACTCTCTCTCTTCCTTTTCCATTTTTTCTCTACATTTCTTTTCTTTGCAAATTCACCTTTGGTATTGAAGTTATAGAGACGATGGAAGTTTAAGAGAGAGTCGATGAGAGTGTTTTGACACATAGCTCGTTTATTTATAAAATTCCTTGTTTGATCTATTTTTTTTGTGTTTTTATTTTTATTTTTATTTTTTGTGTTGTGAGGAGAGAGACATAAAAGAGGTGCAAATTAAAAGTATATATTTACTCTTGCTTAATTAATGGAGGTAGGTTATAAGAGACAAACGGAGCTCATCTCAACTGGGCAAAGTGAGAAATTTAAATTCTTCAGAGTGTGCATTCTCCCTTTAAATTTTTTAGAGTTCTTTTTCTTCAGTTCATGAAGATTGGTTTCACTGGTTGAGATTCCTAGTTTTTTTGAAATTTTCAGTTGTTTCATCATGTTAAGACTGGGACTTCGCTTTGGTACTATCGGATTATATTGCTTGGCTTTTTTGTTTCTTCCGGTTGCAAGGGGATCAGTTCTTCTCCGCCTTATAGATATCCCTTTCGAGCAAGCAACAAGATATCATGTGTGGCTTGGACATCTCACTATGCTATTGTTTACTCTCCATGGACTATTCTATGCAATTGCATGGACAATTGAGGGACACATCCTAGACGAGGTGAGTGCTAATGGTGTAATTCTTTTTCTTGTGCATAGCCATATTTATACATGGGTTGTGCTAATGGTCACCGCACGGGCCCGTTAAGCACAAAATTTTTTACTTTTTCCTGATACAGATGGGGAGGTGCTGTGCATCAGTAATAGCTGTTATTTTTGTTAATTTGATTTGACCCTCTTTGAAATTGATATCCTTTATGCCGCTACCTTCTGGTTTGGCTGTTTTATTCATAATTCTTTAGTTAAAAAATTTTATTTACTATTTGTACGCACAAATTACCATGAATTGCCAGTTTCCAATGCAAGAGTAGTGAAATAAAATTTTAAGTTATGGACAGAAATAATGGGAATGAAGAGATAGCTATTTGACTTCCATAAAGATTGGCTGTAGTTTCACAGAACGGCCTAGGGCCTTCATGTTGCTCTTGTTGGAGCGGTAGCTCGATCAGAGGCCTGACGGAAGATGGACTAGGTGGGAGTTGCAATTTAAAAATAGATTTATTCTTGAGCAGTTCTGCTTGAGGTCAGAGATGGTGTAACATGTTGGTTTTGGGGGTGAAATATAGCTATGCAACCTGGAGAGTTAAGGTTTTTAAGTGGAACTAAAGCAGGCTTATAAAATATGGTTATGTGGTGGCTGCCTTTATTCATTCTTATTATACAAACTAGACATGGTCTCATTATTATTATTATTATTATTATTATTATTATTATTATTATTATTATTTTGTCATTTGAACTAATTTAATGAAGAGTAATGCATTTCATAATCATATTCATTGCAAAATAATTTTTTTATTATTGTAGAATTGTTTTATTTAAATTTTGAAACCTTGAATTTACCATAGTGGGTTGACTAATTTTATATCTTTAAGTCAATTAAACACATTTTGCATTCTACTTGTAAACCTTCTTTTCCATAAAGGTTGAAATAATGTGGGTAATATTTTTTTCTATGAAAGTTAAAAATTAAAATTCTCATACCTTATTTTGATGTTGTCTAAAAAATTTGGCGATTCTCTTTCAGGAGTTGTAATTTATAAGTTGTTTAGGGTATTAAATATAGTGATCTGTGTCAGTGTGTGATTTATAGAGTAGCGACTATTGTTGTTATTAACAATTGGTAATTGTCTTTTAAGTTAATAAAAACCTTACATATTTTTTTTTTTTTTGAAAAATACCTTTTTCTTAAATGTGAATCTTTACATATACCATAATAATTAAACTCTATATATTTCATTTCCTTAGATGCATAAAAAACTAAGACGTGCATTCCATAATAATAGTGACTAATTAGTTTTTTCATGATCTCATTTATAACATTTTTTTACCATTATTATATTTTACTGGCTGATGATTTGCATAACAGAGGCATTAAATGAGAGGTAAAATCTTAGAACATTTCATTAGGTTATTAAAAGTCATGGTGTGTAGAGGGTAAGGGCCGGTGTTCAAATTTCTAGGAGAGAGTTTCGCACATATATATACTTAGATTATGCTAAAATAGAATTTCTATCTTGTATAAAAAAAATAAAATAAATAAATAAATCATGGTGTGTGAAGAATATAACCATTTAAGGATTTTTTAAATATTTTTATTATATATAAATAATGTTAAATGAAATGTCAAAAAAAGGGATTTTGAAATTTTCATCTTTATTTCTTATATATTTCTATTAATACTGAAGAAAATCTTCCTTCAAGGTTTGATAATAAATATGGTTTTCTAGATTAGAGTTTGATTAGTTTTAGGTTTAAATTTTGTACGATTGTATTTAATTGTTGATTATATGATTTAATTAAATGAATTTAACAATTTATTTATTTGCACTGTAAAGTTTTTAATGACATTCACAAGGTCATCTTTAATTAATTTTTTACTCCTTCAACTATCAAGCCTCTTTGTTTTCTAATTAATGGTTACTAATTAATTTATTTAATTGACACTTCTTCTCAAAAAAAAAAAAAAAACATTTGATGCTCTCTCTCTCTCTCTCTCTCTCTCTCTCTCTCTCTCTCTCTCTCTCTCTCTCTCTCTCTCTCTCTCTCTCTCTCTCTCTCTCTCCATTAACATCCTATTATTTTCTCAAATTTGATGATAATTCTAATGTACTAAATATTTATTGTAACCTTTATTTTTTTTTTCATTCGATTTTGTTGCCATGAAGTTAGTATATCCGTAACTATTAGTTTTCCTTTTTTTTTTTTTTTTTTTTTTAATAGGACCATAACTATTAGTTTGTTGTATGATATGTTTGGTTTGATATTCTTCTACTACTACTACTACTACTTTGCTGCCATAAATCTCTCTCTCTCTCTCTCTCTCTCTCTCTCTCTCTCTCTCTCTCTCTCACCATTGGCATCTTATTGTTTTTCCAAATTTGATGATAACTCTAATGTACTAAATATGTACTATAACATTTTTTTTTTCACTCTATTTTGCTTCCATTAAGTTAGTATATCCATAACTATTAGTTTTTCCATATTATGTTTGGTTTCATATATATATATATATATATATATATATATATATATATATATATAATTTAGTGTTTCAAAATTGGTATTTGTTTTGTATTTCATTTTTCCATTGATGCATTGTAACATTTCATGGGAAGACTTCATAAGAAAATTTTTTATTTTTTGAATTCAAATAAAATATTATATGTTTAATTTTACAAAAATGAGAAAAAAATATAAATAATTTAATGATTTAAAGGATGTTGCTGAATTTAAATGTTTGAATAAAATAAGATGAGAAGAAAAATAATAAAAATGAAATGTATAGAAATAACACCAAATTATTTTAGTTATGCTATGCAATAAAATAACATTATATTTTTATATACTATCTTTATAATTCAATATGATCACATTTAACAATCAATGAGAATAAAAAAGATAACAACATAAAACACAAAACTAAATCATATAAACCCAAAGGAGAATTCAAAAGAATACAAAAGTTCATCAACCTAAAGAAGAGAGAGAGAGAGAGAGAGAGAGAGAGAGAGATTTGTGTGTGGAAAAAATAGAAAATTATGCATGGAATATATGAGAGAAAGAATGACAAATGTATAGTATGAGGATAAGAATAAAAATAAGAAGATTCAAAAATAAAGGAAGATAAGGGGATAGAAAAATAGTGATATTAAAGTAGAGAGTAGTAGGGATACGAAAAGTTAAAATGGAATGAGAAAGGTTAAAAAAAGTTAAGGTAGGGAGTAGTGGGGATATGAAAAGTTAAAATGGATTTGAAAATTTAATAATAAATAAGAATAGTTAAAAATAAGATAAATATGATATTTTGATTGTATTTAATATAGTTTTTATGTTATGATGCAAATTCTTCTACTTCAACAACTCTTGATCATTGGATAGATCATATTGATATCCTTGCTAAGGCTGTCTGGTGATTGTATACTGATTGTTGCTACAAATATCTTCTTCCTTTTTTTCATTTTAATATATCTTCTTCTTGATTCAATCATATGGTCGCTAATAATTACTTAGCACACAAACTATGAAAGCATGGTGCTAATTTACACGTCATTGATTTGACTTGTTTGATGACCTTTGGCTCCTGTCCATGTTGTCTTATTCACATGACAAAACATTCATGATTCTAACTAGTTCATGATTAAAAAATAAATAAATAAATAAATAAATAAATAAATAAATAAATAAAAAACATGAGCATAGAAGTGAGTCCCTTTAGTCTTGGCTTGTAGTCATAATCTTTTAGCTTATGTAGTGCTTGGTATTTCTGTATGCATGCATGGGTTAGAATGCTTCCTTGGTTTTGGAAGAAGCCAAGCTGATATTGGTTTATATTTATCTCTAATTACTTTGATGCTCATCACACAAAATCTGTTCCAATTTCCGTTCAAGTCATTTTTAAAACTAGGCTGTAACTAATTTCGTCCTCTTCTTCAAGACTTAATTGAGAGGTAAGTTAAGTCATCAAGTAGCATCACAGAAGAAAGACGAGAAACCCATCTCTTTTTGTAACCCTTGTAATCACATGCTTTTTCTTCCTTCATATAATGTATCTAAGAATACCTTCATGAAAAGAAATGTAAGGTCATATGAAGATGAGGCTACTTATATCTCTAATTGTTTGATGCAGATGTTTCAATGGGTAGATCTTGGTGTTTCTCATTTTCCAGGTGTTATAAGTTTGGCAGCTGGTCTACTGATGTGGATGACATCACTTCATCCAATGAGAAAGAAGAAGTTTGAGTTATTCTTCTACGCTCATCAACTATATGTAATCTTTATTGTCTTTTTAGCTTTGCATGTTGGGCATTTCTTGTTCTGTGTATCTGCTGGTGGAATATTTCCTTTCATTCTAGATCGCTTTCTGAGATTTTGCCAATCACGAAAGACTGTTGATATCATCTCAATCAAGTGCCTTTCTTGTGGAATTGTGGAATTGGTTCTTTCAAAACCTGCAAGTAATACTAGTTTCCCACAAATTTGTAGTTTCCTTGTTTTTATGTTGTTACCATAGCTTTGACACTTTTCCTTGATGATGTAGATCTGCAGTACAATGCCCTCAGTTTTATTTTCCTTCAAGTTCGGGAATTATCTTGGCTGCAATGGCATCCTTTCAGTGTTTCATCTAGTCCTTTGGATGGCAAGTATCATCTATCCGTTCTCATTAAGGTTATTGGGGAATGGACAGAAAAGCTCAGAGGAAATATCTTGAATAATTTTGAAGTTGACCTACATCTCCGGCCTCAAACAAAGATAACAGCTTCTATTGAGGGGCCTTATGGACATGAATTACCATATCATTTGATGTATGCACCCAAACAGTTAATTTCACTAGAATTTACTAGATATCAAGCTTAATTTTAAGTTTCATATTATCTTCTATTTTATGAACTGACTTCACCATTTGATTCTCTAGGTATGAAAACCTTATTTTAGTAGCAGGTGGCGTAGGAATTTCACCATTTTTGGCTATCTTGAGTGACATTCTCCATCGTACTAGGGAAGGCAAACCTTGTTTGCCTCGAAACATCTCGATTGTTTGGGCTGTGAAAAGATCAGACGAGGTTCCTCTTCTTTCTACCAATGATATGGAATCAATCTGTCCATTTTTTTTGGATAAACTAAATCTTGAGATTCACATTTTTGTCACTCAAGAATCACAACCTCCACTGGTATGCTTAGTAATGCTCTCAAACCCTTGTTATTTCGTTTTGTATTTAAATTTATCATGTTCATGTTGTGACATTTAATAGTTGTTATTTATTTGTAGGAAGAGGGTCAAGTACACGAGGCAACAAGCTCTTCTCCTCCGGTGTCTAACAACTGCAGCATGTCAGTTTTGGTTGGTACAGGAAATAATATATGGCCTGGACTATATGTTATCTTGTCTACGCTAGGCTTTGTTATCTTACTATATTTACTGGATACTTTCTATATAAACCCTTATGACATATCTCCATGGTGGTACAAAGGGCTTCTCCTTTTAATCTGCATGCTTACAAGTGTCTTTATCTTTGGGGGTGTTGTGGTTGGTTTGTGGCATCTCTGGGAAAGACGAAATGCAGCAAGGGAGGCATGCAAGGATAATAGGATAATGGTTGAGAAGATGCAGCATAATGAAATTGTAGCTCACACGGATTCATGTCAGCAAAAACTTGCAAGTTTAATAAATACTTATTATGGTTCGAGACCAGACTTCAAAGGTATAGCATCTCAACTTTTGTTTAAAACATAAATTAAAAGAATAATATAACAACAAGAACAACAATGATGATGACAACAACCAAATTTAGTCCCAACAACAACAATAGACTAGTCAAGGTTGGCCACGTGTATTTTTACTTTTAAGGGACACCTTAATGTGTACATGTCTATAATGACTAAATTTCACATAAGCCATCAATCTACCACAACCCTCCTCTATTTACCAAGCTTAGGATAAGCTATGAACAAAATATTTAAAATAAATGGATGAAGTAAAACTAAAAGAAACATGACAAAAAAAATCTTAATAACAAAGTTTAACATCTTTAGTTGTACTACACTAGAGGCTTTTTTGATTGCCTTTCCTTTGTCATGTTGCAGATATCTTTGGGAATATATTAGAGAAATGGGGCTACGTTGATGTTGGTGTTATTGTGTGTGGTCCTCCAAGTCTTCAGACAAGCGTTGCTAAAGAAATCAGGTCACAGAATATTAGGAGACAACACCGTCATCCAATCTTCCATTTCAATAGCCATAGTTTCGATCTGTAGGCACCACCTTCATCATCTCATCTTCCCCTTAATGTATTCAATTATCTTAGAAGCTAAATACTCTCTATTGATATGAATAAATATTAATAACAATATACATACAATTATATGTATGTGTATATGCACTTTTAAGTTATTATTATTGGGTTCCTTGATCTTTAATAGGGATTCTAGAGATGATAGTGGAATTATTTATTCTAACTTCTAAGCTCTTAAAAGGAAAATAAAAGAGTGACAAATGGATAAAAAACATACATTTTGTTACAATACAATCTCAATGGGGTTTAAAATTTTTGTATTATTGTACTACATTTACTTTTATTACACTCATATGGGAGAACCTTTTTCTTTATAAAATAGTCCCTTGTATAATATTTTAGGCTATTTTATACAATAAGAAATTCAATCTTTTAACATGGTATACTTAGTGGAGAACTTCTTCTTCATACTAACCTCTATAGATAGCTAGTTGGGAGTCTAGTTTATCTCATTGCCTAGATCTTTCCTATGAAATCCACAATGTTAGTCAATTCATGGTTGCGACATGGTCCTCTCAATATGCTAATGTTCCCAAAGTCCTCCAGTATCTAAAAGACACCATGTTCCATAGATTTCACTTTTCCTGTTATTCTCCATTGACTCTCCAACTTACTAAAATGCAAATTGGATAGGCAATCCCACTGAGCATTGGTCACTACGGGTATTGCTTACTTCTTGGTGATTCCCTCATCACTTAGCACAACAAGAAACAAATTGTCATTACTCTCTCTAGTATTGAGGCAAAATATCATGCACTTGCTAGCACCACAAGTCCACAATCAAGCTCTTTGGTTGCATTGGTTCCTACAAGATCTTGGAGTTGATTGTCTCATAGAGACTTCAATCAACCGTGACCATTGAAATGCCGTTAAGATACCCACAATGATATCTTTCATATGCATACTAAACATATTGAGATTGATTACCACTTCTTTCATGATCATTTGCTTCAAGGTACTTAATTTACAGCTATGAGCAGCCTACTCACAAGATTAGCTAGCTAATATCTCCACCAAGCCTCATCCACTTTGATGATTTCATGAGTTGGTTTCCAATATCAAGTTGGCCTCACTTTATCCAACATTGTCTTTAATACCTTTTTTTTTTGGTGGATGGGGTTTTGGGGATGGGGGAGAGAGGGGGAGAAGAGGGGAGATGAGGTCAACTTGTCTATAGGAGACAAGAGAGTTCAGAACTAGATTGCTTGGGGTTTTAGGGGATTAGCTCCAATTTTTAGATAGAAGTAAGACATGTAGTATTTATTTGATTTTATATGGTTTGCATATATATATATATATATATATATATAATAATATTACATGTCTTATAAATGAATAAAAAATTTTAAAAAAAAAATTGGAGGATTTAGAATGGGAGGAGATCCCTTCCTGGGATTGTGAAGCATATGGCTAATTTGTTTTTTGTTTGTTTGTTTGTATTTGGGGTAGCCAAACCTCCAAGAGAAGGAAGTGGAGAAATGAGGGAAAAAAAATAGACTAAGAATTTTGCTTAACATTAATGAATGAAGATTTACAAGTAAAATATGGTATTTATAGTAAGTAAAGGAGTAAGATTAGAAAACAATTTGGTTCTAATATTTTTTTTTGACTTTAATGGTAAAAATCAAACTTAGTCTAAGGGTAAAAAAAAAAAACCATATATAATGGAGAAAATACTAAAAGTTCAAACGGTATCGTATACAGAAGGAAAAAATAATAATAATAATAGAGGAATTTCTTTGAATTAAGAATACATGCAAAGCAATTGATAAAATTTTATATGTGATACCGAGATTACTACAAGACTCTGTATGTGTCAATAGCAATTACTAATTCATCTCTGTCTCTAATATCAATCATCAAATGACTAGGTATACTTACAGGAACCAAAATAAGAAGATTTGTTTTCTTCCTTTATTTCTTTTTCTTTAAACAATCAAGACAAGCGTCTTCTTAATTCTCTTTTTGTTTAGTACCAAATAATCAAATACTCAGTGAATAGCCAAGTTTGCATTCAGGTTCTTCTCAAAAAAGAGAAAAAAAAAATTGCATTTAGGTGATCTGTTTTGGTCCTAAAATTCATGTTCTAAAGACTTAATCATGCTTCAATCAAATAGCACGATTCTACGGCAGAATACTTTAACAAACAATTTTATAACATGTAAAAGATTTTTTTTTTTTTTTTTTTTTTTTGAAAAAATTGGAGAACAGCATGTCATTTTACCAATTGACCCAAAAAAAAAAAAAAAAAAAAAAAACTGATCTCTAATACTATTAGTGAACTGTTTACATAAGTTAAGTAGTCATTCATATTGAAAAAAGGGACAGAAATCATAATGGAACCGAGTGATAATGCCAAATTGGATCCTTGAGATGAGAAATGATTCCTATTTCCCTCTTCCTAAAGCTTTTCATATCATCCAATCAAAGCATTTACACGAATAACAATAGCACTTGATTATAAGTCTATAACAAACGTTTTGTAGTATGTTGAAGCCATTTTATTGTTTGATCCATTCAACAAGGCACAAGCCATTCAAAGTTTCAAACCAAAAGTTCGATTGATATTTAGTTCAGAGAACTTTGAATCAAACTACTCCAAATTCAAAAGCAAAGAGATTAGACAAGAGAAAATGGCATCACTGTAACATATATCCACGAATTGGATGTTGTATTAAAAATTTAATACCGAGAAGATGACATTACAACATTTTGAGTGTAGGCTATTGAAAAGCTTGGTCATAAAGTCATCTTAAAAGAAGGAAAATTTCTAAGCATGAATTGAAGCAATGGTAATTATGAAACTGTTGTTTATGAGAGTTCTGATAGATCCCCAGGAGAACAGAACCACAGCATTTGGAGAGGATCTTTGGTATGATAAAAACAGTAAAGTGACCTCAAGTAATCTGCATGCCTCCAAAAGAGTTGGGGTTTGATTACTAGCCTCTGCTTTTCTATATATAACTAGCTTCTCAAGCACCCTTGCATGCTTAAGCGGAAATTGTACAAGTCCAGTAAAATATTTCAACCCAAAACACTTCGCTTCAAAGCCAACAATCTCAACAGTCTTGAGATGCCGAGACAAACACACAAATGCCCTATTCTGCGATTTCCAGCCCCCATTTGATCAAAGTTATTGTCAATGGTAAAGTCTAGGGGAAACTCCAGCAACAGATAAACATTGAGTCAGGGGATACATATTTGAATTTGCAACGTAATTTCCTTTGTAAAATACAAACGGGTATATCTTAAAGCAAGTGGAAATAAGGCTTGAGAAGAAAAAAAAATCATTTCCATTTGAAATTGGGTATTTCAAAGGTGAGATAAATCAAATAGAAGTGGAAAGATACTGAAGTTTATACGAACTTTGCCAATGGAGATGGCCAAGTTCTCACTTCCGATATTGTTAATACCTTACAACATCAAGAGAGAGGAGCAAGAGAGCAAGACGGTTTAGCATTGATAAGTTCAAATGACTCCCATTTGGTACGCGAATTCAAACACATGTTTTCAGTTTCAAAACAATATCACACTTATTTTGACACACTTTTTCACCCACACTTATTTACAAAAAAATTGAAAACTGTTGTTTTAACATATATATTTCCACACACTTTTTCATATCATGCACAAACGATATTAATAGTTCATAGCAAAGGATGGGATAATGGCCAAATGGGCTTCATTAATGATTAATTATAAAATACTTCCGAAATATCATAAATGCATACTCAACTCTCTCTCTCTCTCACATAATAGTGAGACACAATTCATGTGAGAGAGAGAGAGGAGTACACATTTATGGTATTCCTGAAGTATTCAATAATTTTCCTTCATTAATAGTTGAGAGAATGGATTTTTTGAATTTCCTTGGCACTCGTCCTCTCAGGCTGCCACAAAAGAAAAATAGAAAAGACCTAATGGCATGATTTGTACCATTAATTATTGAGAAATGATATGTCCATAATATTTTCAGAATATTTTTATAACAAATTTTAAGTGGCAGTTTATTACTGGTTGTTATTGTTAGGATAAAAAAGTAATCTTTGTGTTAGGTTCAAATTTGAACCAATAACAACTAACCATCTATGATTTGTTGTAAAAATGTCGTAAAAATTTTATGGACGTAGCGCCTCTTTTAATTATTAGTTGCCACAAGAGCGTACGCGGAATGAAATTTTGTTTTTTACTTTCTAATTAAACCATGGGGCTGATACAGTTTAGTTTCTTCTATGACAGGGTGTGACTCAACTACTAAGACAAGTATATTAAAAAATATTTTCAACTTATCAACGAAGAGAACCATTTATAGTTAGCTTGCACATTGATCTATATATACTCACTAGCTACCAAATTTGGAAGGTTACAAGCCTAAACCATCACCAAATTCCCACTGGAACATAACTAGGGGTATCAGATCTTATATCAAATAACCCAACTAGATGGAATTGTCAAAAGGTGATACACACCTTAAAAAATTTAATGTCCGTTTGGATTGAACTTATTGTTGCTGAAACTGAAAATTGAAAACTGAAAACACTGTAGCAAAATAATTTTTAAATGTGTAAATAGTACCGTATGACTCATTTCTAATTTTTTTATTGTGTAAACAGTGCTAAACAGTGCATGAACAGTATTTTTGTCCCTTACACAGTAAAATCATGTGATTTTACTGTTCACTTGCAGGGAAAAAAAAAAAAAAAACGAAAAACACAAAACGTGGACTCAGCTTTCAGCTGAATCCAAACGCCCTCTTAGTCACTAAAAAGGTCTTACTCAATAAACAGAGTTTCCACTTTTGCGCAGGTTTAAGAAAGGTGAAGGTAACAACCATTATACCAATTCATAGAAGAGGATGGCTCCCGAAATCAAACCCAATACCCTTTTTGTGGAAAACACTTGCTATTAAATCAAGGCTCAACTTCTAAAAAGAATAAGTTACTAAAAATTCTCCAAATCAAACAACCACAGGAAAACAAAAATGCCGTGGATACCAAGCTCTTCTAGGCAGTTCACTATTAGAGAAGAATTTAAAGTGTAGTTTTATATATTTTCCCATTTCCAGAATCATACTGTCAATGTCACCATGGCTATTTTTCTTTTATACATTACAGGCTGAGATACAATTCTTATCTCGCTAATTAGAACCACGCCTAGATACATAGAAAAAGAGAACAACTATAAAAGTAGAATATGCAAAGAAGGTCCTCTTCATCAACTCGCTCTCTTCTTGAAATATATTAAAAGAATGGCAAAATTTAGGTATAGTGAGGTGAATTTAACTACCTATATAGTTGTATTAACTAATGCAACCAAACAATATTAAGCGAAATCAAATTGTACAGTAATTTGTCTCTAAATAGAGCACCAGATGCTGTGTTTTATTCTATATTCAGTCCTAGCAAAGCAATGAGACTACCAACAACAAAAAGATACAAATGGTAATCAATATTAGCAGTAAAGAAAAACATGAAGCATTGCAGAAAAGAAATGATAGAGGGAAAAGAGTAATCAAGAAAAATCAACCTTTAGACACCATTTGCCAACAATAAGTTTCCTCACTTGATGCAGATTATCAAAAAGTTCACTCACAACTTCTATGCTGTCCTTACGAACTTCCTCCTCCTCCTCAGCTTCATAATATATCGATATTTCGAAATCAAGCTTAACCTCAACCAACACCGACCTGTCCTTTTATCTCACACTTCCTCTTACCATAAAAATTCCCCTGAATTTCCAAAGACTCGATCTTTGGAGCCACAATTTCCAATTCTATCAGCTCATGGCATTTCGAATAACAGGAATCTATCGCCAGTTTTCTCAAACTCTCCGACAATATATCAAACCGATTAAAGTCAATAAAATTTTGCAATTTCAAGAATTCAAGTCTAGGACTGCCCATTAACGCTTTATTTATCACACCTTCAGACAAGGCTGTGTACCCAATACACAAGCACTTGAGTGAACTCCAACCCACTGACCCTTTAGGCTTAATTTCACAGAAATGAAAATCCAATTCAGAAACAAACTCATCGGCGTAGAGATGCTGCAGCAATGTGTATCCATCATTTCCATAAGGGTTTAAACGAGGAGCTGATAAACATAGACTAAGTTGGTCTACCTTAGCAGTGAAAAAAGAAAATGCAGCTACTGCAAGACTTCCAACAAGCACAGGCAGCACCTCCAGGTAATCTAATTTCGTTGTGTTTCATTTTGTATTGATAATGAGATGTATTGGTATTTAGCCAAAAAGATATGCATTGGTTAGTTCCTCTGCCAACACAACCAAACATGTTGAAGTGCCTTTAATTGAGATGGAAATTAAGCAACATAACCATTGATATTTAGCATCTTAAAGCAAGTTTAAAATCACAATGAAAGCATAAGTAGCAAGATTTTAGTTCATTGAACCAGACTAATCTACATAACTACAATTTATTTATGGGAATTTCATCATTTAAGAGCATCGAACAACTTAAAATGATTTTACTAAAATGGGAACATAACCACTGCATGAGGAGAGGATCTGGGGAAGCTGAACAACTTTTGAGACACTTGTAGAAATTTAAGTTGCATATTATGCATTCCATTTTGCATAACCCATGGTTCAGTGATAACCATCTTCTCCAGTACCTTTGCATTCTTAAGTAGAAATTCTACAACTAAAATGAATACATCCTTAGTGTGGAACCTTTCTCCAAAACCAAAAATCTTGACAGTCGTGAGGCATTGTAGCAAAGCCTTGAAATAGACCTCTTTTGATTTCCAATGGTTCACTTCATCATAGATTCTGTCTAGAAATTGCAAAATAGAAGTACATTAGCTCATTTTGAAGTTGACTTTTAAATTATGATATCTTGTCATGTTATAAAGGAGTTGGCGCAGGAAAAGGGAGTCGGCTTTGGACATTTCGATTTTGAGGATTTAAGGTTAGGCGGCTTTGGAAGGAAAATGGCTGGAAAATAGTAAGAAACGAGGATTATAGGGCTTCTAATGAGAATAGGAATAGTAGGATTTGGAAATCCAACAAAGGGTAATGACTAAAACTGGGGTTGCTGTTCCTGGACAATGAAGAGTAACTCATGCACAGTATTTAGCCTTTTCATGGGGGTATTTGAGGCTATTTTCATGGATAGGTGATTTGGGATCATGGGGTTTAAAGGGTGATAAATCAATGGGCAAAGATTGGGTCAGTGCTTTTGTGCACTGGACCTGTCAGGATTACGATACGTGTCCACTTTTGCCCATGTGTCATGATCTTGAAGGGTCACATGTATCCTTTTCTTTCATTTTATTCTATTTAAAATCATGGCCCTTATTACTTCCTTAATAGACACATTAATCTAAATTTTATATTATATTATATTATATTATATATATATATATATATTGTTTATATTTTAGTTTTATCTTCATTAAAGTTCCTATGATATGACATCCAGGAAACTGGACCAAGAAAAACAAACCTCTGAGTCGTGGTTGGAGAATATGATATCTATAACCAATGTCTCCACATAAGGTGAACTTTGAAGCAGGCTTGCAATGCCAGGAAGATTCCATTTTTCCATGCTTGTTTTCATCATTAGACATTTGCAATTTAACACTGGAGAAGACAGATGTTTCACTGACATTATAGACAGAACCTACGTCCATCAAAGTAAAAGGAAGAACACAATAAGGTAAAGTGAACAATAGAATAAACCACACGACCAATTGTAATATACATCCCCAGAGAACAATTTAGCTAACATGTTTTCCAGAACACTAACTTAAATAAATGTCAATATGTCCTATATGACAATAAAATAAAAGAGGCCTTTTTGGAACCTTGATTAATAGTCGACAAATCATCATGAAGAATCATTATTTGGCACTAAAGCAAGTGCCCTACACCTCATCATGAAACTAAAAGCAGTGTATCCTTTAATTATTGATTGACTACACAACTCATGTTAAAATCAAGATGTTAGGCAGAAAAAGTCAGACCGACAACAACAAAAACCCAACTCACAATAGAGAGAGTAAGGTAATTTTCGAATACTCTTTATAAATTAAAGAATAATTTTTCCTTTTGGTATTGATAACTTGTCACTAAAAAGAGCACTAGACGCTGTGCATTATTTTATACTCAAGCCTAGCTAAGCAATGGGACCACCAACCAATACAATCTAGATACAGTCATGTCTCTGCAAATGGAAATCAACATTGGTAATCAAGAAAAACATGAAGTGTTACATATGACAAACGAAACAATTAAAAGAAAAAAAAATGATAAGAGTAATCAAGAAAAACCAACCTTGAGACACCATCTGCCAACAATAAGTTTCTGGACTTGATGCAGACTCTCAAAAAGTTCCCTCACAACGTTTTCACAGTTCTTATAATGATCCTCCTCCTGCTCTTCATCTTCATATTCCATCGTTATTTCGAAATCGACCCTAACCTCAACTAATGCCGAAGCGTTCTTTATCTGGCACTTCTTCATACCATAAAATTCCCCAATAATTTCTTAAGACTCGATCTTTGGAGCAACAATTTCCACTTCCAACGGGTAGTCTTCATCATAAGAATCCATCACCAATTTTTTCAAACTCTCGGACACTATATCCAACCGATTAAACCTATCACAATTACGCAATTCCAAGAATTCAAGTCTAGGACTACCCAATAACACTTCATTTAGCACATCTTGGTGCAAAGCCAAATTCCAAAGACACAAGCGCTTGAGTGAACTCCAACGTACTAACCCATTAGGCTTAATTTCGCAAGCTCTAAAATTCAACTCAGAAACAAACTCATTGGCGTAGAGATGCTGGGGCAATTTGTAAAAACAAGATGATAAAAGTAGATTAAGTTGGTCTACCTTGGCAGTTGTGGCGAAACGAACCCAAAGATCGACACGAGGCTTTAGCTTTGGATTGTACTCGACTTCGACGGAGAAATTTGTGAGTTTCGAAGCTCTGTGTAGGAGCAGGACATTATCCACAAAATTGGCGCGATCGGCGGCGTTTCGGAAGTAATAATCTGTGAAACGGAGAGAGGGAACGAAGGTCCAGAGATAGGCCCATCTTTTGGATAAAACGCCAGTTCTGACAGCGTCTTTAGTGCCCAAAGAGGAGAGAATGGTGAGGAGGATGGAGTCAGGTAAGGTGCTGATTCGATCTTCTTCTTCTACGATTGGTCCATGTTTGCGGCGCTTGCTTGGACAATCATCGCTTGAGCTTGACTCTTCTTCTTCTTCTTCTTCAGAATTATGGGGTTTGTAGCATGGCTGGAATTATCAGTGGAATAGGGAGCGCTCTCTTCGCTGGAAATTGAGCTTCTTTTTGCTAGAAGAACCATAGCTTTCTTCCTCCATTCTCACTCAGCTCAATAGTGAATGGTGAGATGCGGACACTTTCTCAGTTCTCTGAAATTCTATTCTTCCTCCATTCTCACTCAGCTCAATGGTGAATGGTGAGATGCGGACACTTCTCAGTTCTCTGAAATTCTATTCTTCCTCCCCAATAGCAGTCAAGCACTCATTTTGGGTAAAAAAAACAAAAACAAAAACAAAAAAACAAAACAAAACAAATCAAAATTTGTAAAATTACACAATTTTTTTAAAAAATGACCAAGTCAACTTATAATTATGTTAATTTACAAATTTGTTATAATAAATTTACACTAGTATTGTTTATTTTTTATTTAGGTTTTTTTACTTATTCTTTTCGTCAAAAGATGAAAAAAGAGAATAGATTGTGATTGATTTGTGTGAAGAGAGCGAAACAATTTTATTAAAAAATAAATTATAAAAAACTAAATAAAAAAGTTTGATATTTTAATAAAATGTAATGTAAAATAAAAATATAACATGAATTGTTTTGAAGCGTGAATAGGTAAGATAAAAAAATAAAATAAAAAGGTAGATTTTTAAAATGAATGAGCCACCCCATTTTTTTTTCATTGTTATATTTTACAATATCAAGTTTCATACAAGAGCATTCTCATCAACAATTGTAAAAATTTTAATATTTACAATCTCAAAATACTACTTTTACAATTTTAACACCTCATTTTATAATATACCAGACATCAAAACTTTTTTTTTTTTTACAACTTCATTTAAATATTATTTCTTTTATAATTTTTTTATTCCTTTTCTGTTTCTATTTTTTTCATCCTCTCTCTCTGGTCTCACTGTCTCTCTCTCTTCCTCTCTCCCTCTCAATCTCACTGTCTCTCCCTCTCTCCCTCTTGGTCTCATTGTCTCAACCCAGCAATTATACCCATCGTCGGGCACTAGCCACCACAATTCCAATGATCACCACAACGATGACCCATGCTGATCAAGTCGATACCCACGCCAATGAGACCGATCAAGTTGACGATCCATGCTAGTCAACTCGACATCTACACTAGTCACGTCGATGATCCACGAACCCAGACCCATGAACCCAAACCCATAAACCCAGGCCCACAAAATCGTTGAAGCACATTGCCGAAGCACATCAGGCCATGACCCAGGACCATCAACGGAGCACAATCATTAGCAAAGCACACTCATCGATGAAGCACACAGAGAGATAAGAGAGAAGAAAGAAGTGAGAGAGGAAAGAGAAAGATAGAAGAGAGAGCTGTTAAGGTGAATAAAAAATATATATATATATATATATATATATATTTTTTATAATCCATCTACAATGCAGTCTCAAATATGAGATTGTACTTTAGCTGAATCTTAAAAACTTTCAAATTTAGCAGCTTTAATGTAGAGGTTTTTTAATCTCAAAAATGCTAAAAAATAGCATTTTTAGCATTTTAGAGCTTTGATGTGAATGCTCTAAACTTTAGTATCTTACCACTTCTGTTTGATATACCTCACCTTTAAAATATCCAATTTCAAACTAAGGACACTTTACTATTTTTATCATACCAAAGATCATCTTCAAATGTTGTGGTTATGTTGTGGTTACTAAGGATCTATCAGAACTCTCATAAACAAAAGTTTCATAATTACTATTGCTTCATTCATGCTTAGAAATTTTCCTTCTTTTAAGCGGGCTTTATGACCAAGCTTTTCAATAGCCTATGCTCAAATTTTTGTAATGTCGTCTTCTTGGTATTAAATTATGAGTTGTGTTAACGGGCAGTTACCGTTAACACACCACATTATGTTAGAATTTACCACTTTATAAAAGAATTTTTATTAGTTACTTAACTTTATGTCAGTATTAGTTTTAGACTCGTGTGTTGCACGATTTTAGAATAAATATTTTTATTTTTAGAATAAAACTTATGGATATAAAATTTTTTAGAATAAAACTTATGGACTATTCTAATGTTTGTATTGTGATATCTTTTTTCAGAGATCTAATTGATTTGCAATATAATTACTAATTAATGAAAGAATGTATTTGAAGTGATAATTATTAAACCATATATGAATAAATAATTTTTTTTTATTAATTACATTGAAATTATATTAGTAGGTAGCAAATTACCTTTTTTTAGTAGATTTTAAATCTTTACGGCCACTTAAACCCAACATTTTCCCTTTTTGGTTATAGTCCTAATCTCTTAAGTTTCTATAAGATCTACATTTCTCGTTTTGATGGCTTCAATTTTTTGAATCAATACATGTTTAGGAAAAAAAAAAGAGATATCCAGATTTGGAACATAAACATTCAATTAATTATAATTTAGTCTTGTAAGTCTAGAAATTTATTTAGTGCATAGATGCTTGCAAGGCTCAATTTTGTTTTTTTGCTGTTGTAAATTAAGCCCATCTTCTGAGGTATGTTTGTAACAATGATATAGGTCTTCTTGAGCAAATAGAAAAAATATATAGTAAAATTTTTATGAGAATGTAAATTTATTATAAAGAATTATTTTTAAGATAAAAATGATTATATATAATCTAGACATGAAAAAAAAAAAAAGCTTATTTCATTTAAATATTTGATATGGTCTCAAAAGATAGAAAACATCAATTTTCAATCTAACACAATCAATTTCATTTAATTTGAAAAATAAAATTTCTACTATTCTTACCTTCTTTCATAATGGAGATTTGCGGGTACTTGATCTTGATTTAACTCCTCTGCATTATTGTTTTTTTGTCAAACACTACACAAATTTGCAATTTTTGTTGTCTCAACAACTTGCAATTCAAGCTTGTATCTAAAACATTGTTATTCCACTTAAATCGATTAGAATTTTTTTTTTTAATAATATTTAAACATGAGAAATAGTAAATAATCATAAAAATATTTTCATTCTTTTCAAGAGTATATCCAGTTCTAACTTCTAATACGTGCATTGCTATTGCTTTGCATTTACTCCAACCAAATTCTGTTTAGATCTATGAAGCAAGTCATGTGAACCAAAGCCTACATGTAAAAGCATAGCGCGGATACCACTAAGAAGCAAGGTTTCAGATTTTTTTTTTTTTAAAAAAAAAAAAATTGCAAAACACCTAAATATCATGAAGAGAAATGATATATCTACAATATTTTCACAATATTTTTACAACAAATCATAAATGGCATATCGTTACCGATTGTTATTTTTGGGTCAAAAAAGTAATCTCAGTGGTAAGTTCAAATTTGAATCAATAACAACTAATTACTTATGATTCATTGTAAAAATATTGTGAAAATGTTGTGGATGTACTTATGAAAAGCATTATTGCACCAACATTGTTAGAGGTAACACTATTTACATGCAAACAGGCTAAAAAAAAAATAAAGAAGTAAAGAGATAAACATGGCTAAGCAAAATAATACCTGTATTGTTTTTTTTTTTTTTTTTTTTTTTTTTTTGAGAAACACCTGCATTGTATTTTAGAGTGAGATAAGATTTTAAATCTTTTTTTTTTTTTTTGATGAGGAGGTAACTTCTTAATCCAATAAAGTTTGAATTTGATTTATACTTAAACTAAATTACCTTCGATCATTTTTTATTGGATAAATATGGATAGAATTTCATATTAATATTAAGAAAGAGAGTACTAATTAATAAGGATAGATGTTTTTTTTAATGAATTAAAGTACAAAACTACAAATGAATGATAAAATTGATAAACATTCGATGATTGATTAAGATTCTGTGTACATCCTAAAAATTGATTAAGTATTAGAGTTGAAGTTGATAATAATAACTAAACTTCTATTTTATCCAAAATATTGCAATTTTTAAAATTTGAACAAAATTCTTCAATATTTTTACATGTAATAAAAATTTATAAAAGTGTGAAGCTTGATGGGATAGCAAAAATTACATCTATGGTTCGTCCAGAGGGGTCGTCCATGGTCATCAGTTAGCCAAACGGCCAGACCTCTATGGTTCGTCCAAAGGGGTCGTCCATGATTATCAGATTGCCAAACGGCCAGACCTCTATGGTTCGTCCAGAAGGATCTTCCTTGAGTATTGATCGATTGAATAAACCTCAGAATCAGGTCAGAAGAGTCGTCCATGTGCAAAGCCCATGGACAACCACATAACATCAATATGTATACAGACTCGTCTATGGACAGAGCACATGGACGACCCTATGACACTTGGTAAAATTTTGGAAGTTTGGAGCGATTAATCAAGCCGAGTTCTTCACCAACAATTTCTCCTAAGTATGTAACTTCCATTAGCAGTTACTACTTCTGTAGCCGTTGGGGAAGTTATTTCCGTAATCTCAAACTTCCACAAATCTTGGAGAAGTTATCAAATCAAATAACTGCCCGAGGTTCCCTATATAAGGGCTGGTCTGAATTAGGCACAGGTATGAAAAACTATTCTAAGATTACGATAATACAGTAAGAATTTCACTGGTGAGGAAGATACTAACTTAGCCATCGGAGGGTCTTAGGCCAATCCA
Organism: Quercus variabilis; assembly: GCA_030445155.1. NCBI lineage: Eukaryota > Viridiplantae > Streptophyta > Magnoliopsida > Fagales > Fagaceae > Quercus > Quercus variabilis. The sequence goes on from CP129449.1 coordinate 84,389,312, forward strand.
CCCCGGTCTCGTCTAACAGTGTGTTTGCTTTTCAGGCCTTCGCTACCACTCTTGATCCATCAAAGCCGAATTGTTCAGCCTACTGATCCTGTTCATCATCAGTTGGCGCTGTCTGTGGGAAGAGAATTATCTGTGAAAACTTTAAGTTTGACAGTGTATTTTTCTCCAACAAAAGGCTGTATGGTTCGGACTAAATCAAAGGCCACTAGCCCAGGCCACCAAGAGAGTAGGGATGCTTCCAGCCATCCCAATCGAGATCACTAATCAGCGCTTGACATGCAACCTCCTTCCATCCAACACATACAGTCCATGGCAGCCGCCATGGCGGAGTTAACTAGTCAAAATCAAGAGTTGACTAGGGAGATAGAGAGGCAGCGTCGTGAAGGACATGTAGAAGAACAAGCCCAAAGTCAAGAAGATAGAAGGGGGAATGCTGAGTCCGAGAACCAACCAAGGGGCACCACTTCGCGAACAGTGCCACACTTGGATAAAGAGATGGATCAAATAAGGAAGGTTATGGACGAGATGAAAGAGAACATGAGAAGGACGAATCCCGTAGAGGATTTGGTTCACCAAACAGATTCCCCTTTCACGGCTTCCATCAATGGCCATCCCTTGCCTCCAAAGTTGAAAATGTCTTTCTTGGATTCGTATGATGGAGCACGTGATCCTTTCGATCATATTGCCACTTTCAAAACTACAATGCATCTTCAGGGGGTTCCGGATGAGATTATGTGTAGAACTTTCCCTACCACACTTAAGGGGCCAGCGTGAGTGTGGTTCAGCAAAATACCCCCTAGTTCTGTGAGTTCTTTCAAGGAGTTAAGTAAATTATTTGTTAATAATTTCATTGGGGGGCAGAGACACAAACGTTCCTCGTCCAGTTTGCTGACCATAGAGTAAGGAGAGAATGAAAACCTGCGTTCCTTCATCACACACTTCAACAGGGAAGCCTTAACAGTAGACAAGGTGGACGACAAGTTACTATTGGCAGCCTTTCACAATGGGGTTAACTCAGACTTATTCATTCACAAGTTGTATGAAAAAGAGCCCCAATCCATGGCTAAACTCGTCCATTCAGCCTAAAACTTTATGAATGTCGAAGATACAATCATAGCTAAGAAAAGGAAAAGAGCTGAGCGAATGGAAGTCAACCCCACATGTCACCCTGATCAAGGGCCTCGTCCAAAGAAGGGACGAATGGAAGATAAGAAGGATCGAGACAGGGATAATAAGAAGGCAGGCCCATCAGCAAGGAATCAGAATTACTCACCCTTGAATACCCCACTCGATCAAGTGCTCATGCAAATCAAGGACGATCCTTCCTTGAAGTGACCAGAGAAGATGAAAGGAGATCCTAACAAGTGCAATAAGAATAAATATTGCCGCTTCCATAGAGATCATGGCATGACACGGACGAGTGTTATGACTTGAAACAGCAGATTGAGAATCTCATTAAACAAGGAAAGTTGAGGCATTTCGTTGGAAGGGATCATAAAGATGAAAAATTGAAAGCAAAGATGGAAGAGTCATCATGGCCCCCACTCGAAGAAATAAGGGTTATCATTAGAGGAACTTCTGAAGGACAATCTTCTAGATCAAAGAAAACGTATCTTAAAGTGGTACAAAATGTCCAACTCTCTAGACGATCCCCAAGGACGAGGGTGATAGACGAGCCAACCATTTCTTTCACAGATGAAGAAGCTGAAAGAATTCATCATCCACATGACGATGCAATTGTCATTACCCTACTCATAGCAGATTACAGAACCAGGTGGGTGTTCGTGGATAACGGTAGTTCAGCGGATATATTGTATTATCCTGCCTTCCAACAGATGAGGCTTGGACGAGATCAGCTTCGTCCAGCATGCTCACCACTGATAGGATTTGGAGGAATGAAAGTGCACCCCGTAGGTACCATTACCTTGCCTGTAGTGGTAGGGTCATACCCGCAGCAGATAACTAAGGAAGTAAATTTCCTTGTGGTGGATTGTTCATCCTCATACAATGCCATCATTGGAAGACCAACCTTGAACAGTTGGAAGGTGGTAACGTCTACCTACCATCTATCAGTCAAATTCCCTATAGAGTGCAGAATTAGACAAGCACAAGGAGATCAGTTGGCAGCCAGAGAGTGTTATCTAGCCATGTTGGCTGTGGACGAGCAAATGCAGACTATGAGTATAGAAGAAAGAAAAATTATTGCAGAATCGACTGAAGTATTGGAAGATGTTTTATTACAAGAAAATGATCCTGAGAAATTCACTAGAATTGGAACAAGTATGAAGGAGAAGGCGAAAGAAGACCTCGTCCAGTTTCTAAAGAAGAATGCCAATGTTTTTGCATGGAGTCATGACGACATGCCTGGCATTGATCTAAGTGTAATCACTCATCGACTGAACGTGTCCCCCTCTTCTAAGCCTATTTGTCAAAAGAAGATGGTGTTCGCCCCTGGATGAAAGAAGGCTATCAAGGAAGAGGTTCAAAAACTAACCACAGCACAGTTCGTTCGAGAAGTCTATTATCCGGATTGATTGGCAAATGTAGTGATGGTGAAGAAAGCAAATGGCAAGTGGAGGATGTGCGTTAACTTCACTGACTTAAACAAGGCTTGCCCTAAGGATAGGTATCCTTTACCCCGTATTGATCAACTAGTTGATTCTACAGCTGGCCATCAACTGTTGAGCTTCATAAATGCCTTCTCAGGATATAATCAGATAAAGATGGACGAGGCAGACCAGGAAAAAACATCTTTTATTACCAGTCAAGGTTTGTTTTGTTGTAAGGTGATGCCCTTCGGTTTGAAGAATGTGGGGGCAACTTATCAAAGGTTGGTGAATCACATGTTTCGTCTGCGGATAGGACGGAATGTAGAGGTGTACGTGGATGACATGCTTGTGAAGAGCTTAGACGAAGGAACCCACTTGGACGATCTTCAGGAAACCTTTGAAACACTTAGGCGATACAAGATGAAGCTGAACCCGAGTAAATGTGCATTCGGAGTATCGTCAAGAAAGTTTCTAGGATTCATGATTTCAGAGAGAGGAATTGAGGAAAATCCAAACAAAATCCAAGCCATATTAAACATGGAACCACCAAAGAACATCAAGGAAGTCCATTCCCTAACTGGACGAGTTGCAGCTCTAAACAGGTTTGTCTCAAAAGCCACTGATAAGTGTCTACCTTTTTTAAGATTCTCAGGAAGGCATTTGAATGGACGGACGAGTGTCAAAGGGCCTTCCAAGACCTAAAGCACTATCTTACCATAGCTCTATTGCTAAGTCCGTCCATGCTAGGAGAAGAATTATATCTATACTTAGCAGTATCCCCATATGCCGTAAGTTTAGCGTTGATCAGGGAGGAAGAAAAGGTACCAAAGCCTGTGTATTATACTAGCCGGGCACTTAAAGGAGCAGAAGGAAGGTACCCATTGGTAGAGAAGTTAGCCTCCGCGCTAATAACAGCTTCGAGGAAGTTAAGACACTACTTCTAAGGTCATGTCATCAATGGGCAGATTCAATGGGCAGTTGAGCTCAGTGAGTTTGACGTTCGGTACCAGCCGAGGAATGCAATAAAAGCTCAAGCCCTGGCAGATTTCATTGCAAAATTCACTCCAAGTTATGATGACTTGGATGAGAAAGAAGACAGTAAAAAATGGGTCGTCCATGTAGACAGATCATCTACACTGTATATAGGAGGTATAGGAGTCATTTTGCAGTCACCAGAAGGAGATAAACTGAAGTATAAGGTTCGCTTGCAGTACTAGACAACTAACAATGAAGTGGAGTATGAAGCCCTTCTTAAAGGGTTGGAATTGGTAAAATCTGTGAAAGCAAGCTCAGTGCTCATCCTGGGAGACTCACAGTTGATCATAGGCCAAGTAAATGGAACATGCAAAACCAAGGAAGACAGAATAAAGAAATATTTGAAGAAGGTGTTACGCCTTGTGAAGAAATTCAGAGAAGCTAATTTTGTTCAAATCCCGAGGGAAGAGAATATGGAAGCGGACACTTTAGCCAAGGAAGCCTCCGCTAATGAAGCAATCAACAAGTTAGATGAAATATGATACATGCCAAGCATAGACCTTCCAAAAATGTTGCAGATAGAAGGTGAGGAGAATTGGATGACTCCAATAGTCTCATACCTGAAAGACGGAAGGCTTCCAAAAGGGAAGGACGAAGCCAAGAAGCTCAGAGTTAAATCAGCTAGATACATCCTTATGGACAAAGTGTTATACAAAAGAGGTTTTTCACAACCATACCTGAGGTGCTTAGCTTCAGACGAAGCGAATTACGTATTGAGGGAAGTTCATGAAGGAGCATGTGGTAATCACTCAGGAGCCAGATCACTCGTCCACAAGGTCATCCGTGCAGGATACTATTGGCCAAACATCCAAGCTAACGCTAAGGCATATGTTAAAGTATGTGATCAATGTCAACGTTTCAGTAATATACTTAAACAGCCATCAGAATATCTTACACCAATGATGGCCCCTTGGCTTTTTGCACAATGGGGTTTGGATATTTTAGGCCCATTTCCAATTGGAACCAGACAGATGAAGTTTTTGGTGGTGGGGATAGATTATTTCACTAAGTGGGTGAAAGCTGAACCCTTGGTAAAAATTACACAACAAAATGTCAAAAATTTCGTCTGGAAGAGCATTGTATGCAGATTTGGAGTACCAAAAGTACTAGTATCTGACAATGGACGACAGTTTGACAACACACCCTTTAGAGAATTTTGTAAATAGTATGGAATCAAGAATCATTATTCCTCACCCTCCCACCCACAGGCTAACAAACAAGCAGAAGTAGCAAACCGATCCTTGTTAAAAATCATCAAGACTCGGCTGGATGGGGCAAAGGGAATATAGCCGAATGAGTTACCAGGTGTTTTGTGGGCTTACAGAACAACAGTGAGAACTCCCACAGGAGAGATTCTTTTTAAATTGGCTTATGGGAGCGAAGCAGTCATACCTGCAGAAGTGCATATGGCTAGTCATAGGGTGATGAAGTATCAGGATGAAGAAAATAATGAGCAGATTTGTCTTAACCTCAACCTTATAGACGAGGTAAGGATGGACGCAGAGCAAAGAGCAGCAAGGTACAAAAACCTCATGGCCAGGTAGCACGACGCCATGGTGAAACCTAGGCGCTTTAACATTGTGGATCTCGTCCTGAAGAAGGTTTCATTAGCCACCAAAAATCTGGCCCACGGAAAATTAGGACCAAATTGGGAAGGACCTTACAGGGTAATCAACTGCAAGAGACAAAGATCCTACTACTTGGAAGCCCTGGATGGAAGGAATCTGGAACACCCTTGGAATGTTGAACACCTGAGAAGGTACTATCAATAAAGGGTGATCATGAACGAGTGTTACTTCAGGACGAGTACCATGGACGATTTGGAACATAGTATTATTTACCAGTATTTGCTTATTACTATTATGTTTTAAGTGTATAAGTATTTTATGTTGCTTATGGACGAGGTTATGTTTGTATTTTTAATTTCCTAAAAGCACCAGCTGTCCAGCATGTGCTAATATTGTGGACGAATGATTACGTAGTATGGGTTTCCAAATATATATATGTGATGTATTTCTAAATACATGTATGATTATATGGGAATCCCTAATTTTCTATGATTCAAGATGATCCACGGAAGGCAAAAAGCCAAAGACGAGTAAAATCCTTGGACGCAAGGATGTATCGTCTATATACTTTCCTTCAAATAAGGATAAAGTAAGAAAAATAAAACTTAAGGTATGTTCGTCCAAACTCAGGACAGGATAAAACCCATGGTATCTCCGTCTAAGCTTAAGACAAGATGAAATTCCAAATATATCCGTCCAAGTTCAAGACGAAGAGTAATTCGAATATCATCGTCCAGGCCCTGGACGAGTGTCAAGTGTGAAGAAACACAATCCATGGACGAACCCAAAGGGCTAAACAAATCCGTCGCATGGACAAGAATTTGTTGAGAATATTATCGTCAAAGACGAATAAATAGTTGCCTCTAGTTTGAATAAATAATTGAACTAGATAAAAGACGATATTCATAGACAAATTGAAGATGTATTTAAGGGTTCATTTTCACTCTAGCTTTGTGATGAAGGAACTTCGTCCATAAACCCAAGCCGAAGTGAAATGTTTTACTAATATCATGGACGATACTAATAAGGTATGTTCATAAATCCTTAAAACATGGTCGAAAATTATAGAAACAATGGAAATGAAAATCATTCATTCATTCATTCAAGAAATCCAAGGGTAGACCACCACAGTCCAAAAACCCTTGAAAGTAACAAGTAATTGTTAATAAGAGCTCGTCCATAAACTTGGACGAGAAGATTGTACTTAACTAAATTAAAACAAAAAAGAAAAAACGAGAGAAAAAAAAAAAGAAAATAAAAGCCCAAAACAACGGGCATCTCCAGAAAAGATTAAACATAAATTTTCTAAGGAAAACAAAATCACTTGGGCTCGTCCTGAGTAACTTCAGTGTTAGCATCATCCATAACATTTACATCCTCAGAACTCGTCTGTAGTAAAGAACTTTCTGTGGCAAGGGGAAGCTTGAAGGAATCAAAGTTTAAATCAGGGTAAGCTTCTTTGGCATCAGCACGGAAGTCCTCATAACCAGTAGCATAGTGGCTGTCTAGATGATTCTTGTACTCGTCAGACTTCTTGAAGGCTGAAATGGCTTCCTTACATGCTTTCTCCAAGGACGAAGCAAACTCTGAAACTTGTCCCTCCGGTAAGCGATGCGAGTATTTTTTTCAATAGCATCTGCTTTTAGTTCCTCAACCTCGTCCTTCAGTTTTGTCTCTGCTCCTTGCAAACGGTTGAGATCCTCAGACAACTTGATCGCTTCCCCCTTCTTCAAAAGAACATCGTTATTCAGCTCCTTGGCTTTCTCCTTTGCCGTCTTGGCCTCCTCAGCAAGTTCCTTCGCCTGGCACGTCACTGTATAAAACTTTGACATAGCCTGTATATGGATGAAGGAAAGATAAAAATTCTGTTCAAAAAGAAAAGAAGAAAAACTTATTAAAGGCACACAAGGACGAATAAAGAACCCACCTTGAAGAGGTCATGAATGCCAGAACGTTCAAATTCCTTCACTGACATATTGTAACATTCATTAACTTCGTTGTCAGTAATGATTCCTTTGAACGTCCTCCATGCATAGCCCTTGTCTAGCACCAGGTTAGAAGGACAATCTGAAGGCTCAGATGGATGAGGCTTGCTAGGAGTCTTAGCTGGAGGAGGGGGAGGATCAGATGAAACAGGATGAATTATCTGGATGGGCTTCACATTTGCAGGAGGGTCGTCCAGATTCACCATTGGAGGAGTGAATTTAGGGACCTTGGGAAGAGAAGAAGTTGTAGTTTTCTATTTTTTGGAGCCTCGACGACTAGGAAGGTCGTCCAGGTCCACAGCCCTTGAAATCTTCTTAGATTTCCTCTTCCCACCCTGGACGGCAACCTTCTGGACAACTGGAGGCACAGAAGCATCCTCGTCCCCACTCATTACTGTTTTTTCCTTGTTTTCTCTCATTGTAATTATTCCTATAATAAAGGAAATTAGTAAAAAAAAAAAAAAAAAAAAAAAGAGTGAAGGAAGGAAATGAAGCTAAGACAGATGATACTTACTTCGACGGGTAGTTTCTTCGTGGCCTAGATTTTCAGCAGTTGGTTCTGGACCAAGCCCCCACGTAGCCAAGCTGCTGAAAGTTACTAAGTCGTGAAAAGTCCTTTTAGGGAAGGCACGAACTTGGTCAATTCGATCCAAGTATAACCTATCCAAACGTGGACGAATGACAGCTGCACCAGTAAAAAGCAAGGTGGTTAGACGATTGAGAGTTAAAAAAAATGTAAGGATATAAAAGAAATAATGAAGAAAGAAAACATACCCTCAGGACGAAGGCGACCTATAAGGCTGGTAAAAGGAGGGAAGGGGGCATGACCAATATTAATTGGGTCCCCAGCCCAATTTTCAGAAATAATAAAAAATTCTTTTTTCCAAAGCTTGTCAGACAAGCTACGGCCCTTTATCAAGCTATAATGAGAGCCTCTGGACGAGAACTGGTAAAAACCAACTGACTTCTTTATTTCTGAGGGCTTATAACAGTAGAGGAACTTGTCTATTGTTATAGGACATTCCCCTTCCAGTACCTCATGCCATAACACTTGCATGGCAACTATCGTCCTCCAACCATTGGGTTAAGCTGGTTAGGACCAATGCCTAACCTATGAAGAAGCTCTCTACAAAATGAATTTAAGGAAAACCTAAGGCCAGCTAAGAGGTAAGAAGTGTATACTCCTAAACCAGAGGAAGGAGAACAACACCACTCTCCTTCCTTGGGTAGACGAGGTTCAAACTCTATAGGGATTTGGTATCTATCTACTAAAACTTTTAACTTAGGGGCGTCTAAGGTGGACGCTACCTCGGGTGCACAACTATATATTACAGTCTCTTCCTCCTCGTCCTGAGAAGAGCTAGGTGACACTTTGGACGAGCTAGCCCCAGCTTTAGAGGCCGTCCTAAGTTACATTTCCTGGAATTCTTCTAAGGAAATGCCAGGGACCCTGGACGAATAATGCTCGTCTGAGGAACTACTACTATAACTAGTGCTACCCTCACCACTCTCAAAACTCCCAGATGAGACATCTTGATACTCGTCTATTTCCCTCTCTATACTACTAGGCGAAGACATAACTAAAATAAAGATCAAGACGAAAACCTAAAAGGAAGTAGAAATACCTGAACTAGGACGAAGGTTAGACGAGAATCTTGGATGAGATAGCAGAAGGGAGTCTATGAGAAAGGTGAAGGGCAAGAAAGAGAATGTGCCTATTTATAAGGCCCAGGAATGGGGTCAGCGAAGTGACATCATCCAATGAGAAGGTGACATGTGGCAGTTGCATGGAAAAATGTAACCGACTTAACTGCTCAATGAATTAAATTACGACACGTGGCTACATAAAGGGAATTAAATCCCTATAATGTCCTTGGACGCCACCCTGGACAAGGGGGCAACTGATGGGATAGTAAAAATTACATCTATGGTTCGTCCAGAGGGGTTGTCCATGGTCATCAGTTAGCCAAACGGCCAGACCTCTATGGTTAGTCCAGAGGGGTCATCCATGATTATCAGATTGCCAAACTGCCAGACCTCTATGGTTCGTCCAGAGGGATCTTCCTTGAGTATTGATCAATTGAGTAAACCTCATAATCAGGTCAGAAGAGTCGTCCATGTGCAAAGCCCATGGACGACCACACAACATCAATATGTATACAGACTCGTCTATGGGCAGAGCACATGGACGACCCTGTGACACTTGGTAAAATTCTAGAAGTCTGGAGTGGTTAATCAAGCCGAGTTCTTCGCCAACAAGTTCTCCTAAGTATGTAACTTCCATCAGCAGTTACTACTTCTGTAGCCGTTGGGGAAGTTATTTCCGTAATCTCGGACTTCCACGAATCTTGGAGAAGTTATCAAATCAAATAACTGCCCGAGGTTCCCTATATAAGGGCTGGTCTGAATCAGGCACAAGTATGAAAAACTATTCTAAGATTACGATAATACAGTAAGAATTTCACTAGTGAGGAAGATACTAACTTAGCCATCGGAGGGTCTTAGGCCGGTCCACCCCGGTCTCCTTTGACAACATGTTTGCTTTTCAGGCCTTTGCTACCGCTCTTGATCCATCGAAGCCGAATTGTTCAGCCTACTGATCCTGTTCATCATCAAAGCTGAAATTTAAAAAAAAAAAAAAAATTATAGGAGAAGAAGATAAGAACAAAAAAAAAAAAAAAAAAAAAAAATCCTGCAATTTAAGAAGATAAGAACAAAAAATATATATCTATAAAAATTTATGAAAGTGTGAAGCTTAAGAATAATTTTTTTTCTTAATGGATGAGAAGAAGTTAAGTTGATATTAAATTATTGAGTTTTTGTGTCTATCAAACTTTATCTAAAAAAATGACTTCAAATTAAAATTTTTATCAACTTAGAAATTATAGGAGAAAAAGATAAGAAAAAAAAAATATATATATATATATATATATTTTTTTTTTCAAAAATCTATTAAAATTTATGCAATTTGATGATGTCACGTGGTGCAACTACGGCGTCTAAGCCCAACTTTTATTACATATCATATCATATTATATTATATATATAATAAAAGTTGGGCTTAGATGCCGTGGTTACGTCACGTGGCTTCACCAAGTTACAGAAATTTTATTAAAATTTTAGATTTTTAAAGAACTAAAAAAGAATAGTATATTACCATGACTCTAATTTATTCTTATCATTAAATAAAATTAGATTAACATTATTTTTATTTGTTAGGATATATTCCTTAAATTAAGGGATAATATTAAACATACAAAAATTTAATTTAGATAATATTTATCAAGGTTCTAAAAATGCATCTTTTATTTCATTGTCTGCATATAGGATAATTGAAAGTTATGCAATTCCAATAATAATAAAAAATAAAATAAAATTATGTAAGTGTTCTGTAAAAAATGTTAGCTAAAATGTTCACGGGCAATTTATATTGCAATTGTTCATGTTATTTATTCTAACATTCACTTTACCTTATTGTGGTGTGCCTTTTGCTTTGATGGACCTAGATTCTATCTATAATGTCAGTGAAAAATCTGCCTTCTCCATTATTAAACTGCAAATCTCTAACTATGATGACAAGCATGGAAATATGGGATCTTCCTGGCATTGCAAGCCTGCTTCAAAGTTCCCCTTATGTGGAGACATTGGTTATAGACATAATATCCAAAAGCTACTCTCCGTCGTCGGTATGTTTTTCTTGGTCCAATTCTCTGGATGTCATATCAAAGGAACTTTAGTGAATAATTAATCCTAGTCATTATATATATATATATATATATATATATTAGTTCAATGCATCAATTAAAGAAGTAATAAAGGCAATGATTTTGGATAAAATAAAATGGATAAAAAGAATTTATATAGATAATTCTAACTAATCTTGTTGAGGATCTACAACCAAATCCAAAAACTTTGGAACTAAGGCTTTGCTGTTGTCGTAGTTAAATCTATCTATTTAATGGATTAAAATGTGTTGAAAATAAATGAGAGATAATACCTAAATTTTTCTTGGAAATTACACAATTTGATTTTACCAAAAAGAGATGGCAAAAATGAGACGTGGACCAAGTCACTGTTTTGAGACAAATCGTGCTGTTTACGGTATATCTGATGTAGTTAGATAAATAGTTTTTGTATGTTGTCCTCAGGATACAACAACCCAGCCACCTTTGCTAATTATTCTTGTGAGCCTACAATACTCGTAGGATATAAGCTCTTTATAGTACTTTCTTTCATCAGAAAATTTTGTAAAAGATAAAATATTTTTGTGAGTAGTAAGAAGTAATAGATGGTAAGTGTTTAGAACAATAAAAAATTGTTTTTGAAAAGTTTGCAATCTGTAATTCAAAAATAAAAATATGTGTATTTGAAACTTTTATTTCTTTCTGTATATAGCTTTCTTTATTTCTTTCAATGTGTGATCGATAGCTTTCTTTATATATATAATATAATATAATATAATATAATATAATATAAACTGGAAATCAAATATTGTCTTTTCCAAAATCTCAATCTGTACTTTGGGAACAAAGAAAAAGTAATAATGCTATGAAATTAATGCCCCATATATTACGTTGTTGTACATTATTACTGTAAGGACTGGGTTTGAGCATTTCTACGGTTGAGTGAGTGGACTCAAGCCCAATTAGTCCAATACAATGAATTTGTAGAGAATGAGTTCAAGAACTAGGCCATAGTAAGGGATACAACGGCTACATATGGTTGCATATGGATTGAATAGCATCGATGTGGATTCAAATGTGCAATGATGTTCCTCGGCGCTCCTCTTGGGAGCTTGAGGTTCGTATTATTCTTTTAGTGATTGGTTACAAAAGTTTTTCCGTTCAGGTTGTTGCAATATTCTACACTTCTAATTTCTTCTTGTTTTTCCCCCCTTCTTTTGAGAGGGGTTCCTTACATTATATACCCCATTTTAGTTGATTTTAGCCTTACATTTGTTGGTCAGGCAGGTCACTACTTGAGTGCTTGTCCCATCAACCGCCTTCTCATTCTTTCTGTGGACTGTGACAACCAAGACTGTATTGTTCAGGAGTCATTTCCTTATTAATGCGGCCAGAACGTTAGTTGTGGGCATTTATTGTGGAGGTGACAGTTCATCATGGACTTACTTCTCCATCATACTTCCACGGCTGGCACGTTATACTTGTTCCTTCTCTTTAGATGCTCGGGAAGGCTACTTTTGGTGGCCCGTTACTTCCTAATCCCATGGTCTCAGTTGGCTGAGGACAAGGTCATCCTCAACAAGGTTCCTGGGCAATTTGGACTTTTACACTTCGTCCTCGGGCATTTCCTCCTCCTCGGCATAGGCCTTGCGCTTGATATGAAATAGGTCGAGGATACCAAATTCTCTGGCCCCACAATAGCCCCTCAAAATCTTGCTGTCCAAATCCTTGAACGGGAAGGAGGATTTTGATATTCTCGGGCCGTTGTGATGGCTTGTCATGTCTTATCTTCCGTCAGTGCTAGAGTCTTTTCGCCTGTCCAAGGCACGTTCTTGGAACCTTGGTATATGGAGCGCGCCCTCTTTAAATTCTGGCGGCTCTATGCTCCCCACGTTCAACGGCGTGATGCCAATCCAACGGCTGGGCTTTTCCAGCTTTATGAGCGGGGAAACCCGCGCGGTTATCTTTAAACGGGGGGTATAAATACCCGTTTGATCCGATGGGCCTCTTTACTTTTGCACTCAAGAGTTCCTGTGCACGTACATTGAATTCTGTTAAGTCTCCAACCACACTCATGCCTTTTTCAGCATAAAAAGCCTGTTCGAAGAGCTTTTCCTCATTTATGTAAGTCTTTTTCTCCCTCTCTAGCCCAAACTCCCTCTCTGAGTCCTTTCTTGAGTCTTTTAGCCTTTGTCAGGGATAGGTAGATTTAAGAAGTTAGTTGAGTCTGAAGAGGCGATAGAAAAATTCATCGCCGATTATAGGATACCCAATAATGTGGGCTTGAGGTACTGTGCGGAAGTGGAATGGCACCTTCGGAGGGAGGAGGGTGAGGTCATGATTCCTATAATCGCCTTCCTTGAGGGCGGTATGAGAATCCCCATGGGGCCAGTAACGAGGGGTTACCTTAGGTACTTTAGGTTGGCCCCCACACAGTGCGCCACCAACGTGTTCAGAATCCTAGGTTGTGTGGATGCCTTGCTGAAAAATCTTTCATATATGATGTTATTATGTCATATTCAAATAAGAACGTTTGAATACAAAACCTTTAGAATGGAAAGTATATATTTGTAATAAAACCGAATATGCTAGCAATTATGGTATTAATATCACATTAATGTTCAGAAAATTTCCTAATCAAAACCATTGACAAAAGCTATTCAAATTTTGAATTAAATTTGAATTTCAAAATTTAGCAATCAAAGTATTTGACATTAAGGGATAATTGATTTCCTCAATTCACATAAATGAGTATTAGAATATATATGATATTTTTTAGGGGAAACTGTACTTTACCCACCTGTGGTTTGGCTCGTTTTATTAGTACCTACCCGTGGTTTGAAATTTGTCACTTAACCCACCTGAGGTGACTTCCATTAGATCCCCGTTACCCACCTTTCCTTTTTCACCGTTAAAAAATAGGGGTAAATGTGTCTTTTTCATTATTTTTTATGTCTCTCTCCTCTTTTCTATCCTTCTTCTTCTTCTTCTTCTTCTTCTTCTTCACAATTAAAATCCAGAAATGTTCACATCAAAAAAAAAAAAAAAAAAAAAAAAAAAAACCCAGAAATGTGCATTTAACGTTCTTACCCAATGCCCATTGCAATTGCTAAACATATTTTCACAATGACAAGAAAACCAATACACCTACAATCACAAACAAAGCCACAAATCCATGTGAACATACACCCACAGATTCGCTAGCCTTCCATTACTAAATCCAAAAATTGACTACTTAATTCTTCATAAAACAATCACAAAATAAAATACAAAAATTAAGAATAAATGGTATCCACTAGTTTGCTAGATTCTATCTTTACCCTAGGCTTTCTCTCTCTAAAACTCTAACCTCTTCTCTTTTGTTGGGTTCTCTAAAAAAAAAAAAAAAAAAAAAAAAAAAAACCCAGATTGAACAAACAATACTAATGTTAACGACACTATAAGCAATCTCTTGCAAATAATGACAAGCAGCATCGCTTTACCTTGAGAGAGAACTTGAAAAATAGTAAGAGTAGTTGGTATTGTACTAGTTAAATCCATGCCATAGCCGCCACAATTTTTGTGCCTCTCACTTCACCTATTCGCCACCGCAACTCACTCACTTTCACCGGATCTTCTTCTTCTTCATCAACTATTCAATTGAGTTTCCCCAAGTACAATATCGCTCGGCTATGCCTTAGGTTTCGCATTTCAACGTCTGCTGCTTTTTCCATGAGCACCCAAGCTCCACAGAAGGCCTCGACTACTCTGACGTCATTTTTGGACCACCCAAAACCCCAAACCGAGAAGAAAAACAAAGAAACAAGAAAAATGAAATTGTGAGATCGGCTGAGTTGCAAAGCAACTTGATTGTCTAGATCGGTTAAGATCGAAGTAGTGGAGAGCGGTGGATTCAAATTTTATGGGGTTAATGGATTTATGGGTTTCTTTTTGTTTTCTCTTGCTATCTGGGTTTGTAACTTTTAAACTTATTTTATTTTATTTTTTTTATGGCAAGATTTGATGTATATTGTTGGTAGTATATACATCAAGAGGGAACCAATTATTGTGTTGATTGAACAAGATTCAGGTCATGAATGGGATTTGGGTTTGAAGATTGATTTCTAAGATGGTGAGAGAGAAGTCATTTTTTGCTATGTTGCTTCTAATTCTGTTTCTATTGTGACTTATATAGTAAAGGGGATTTTTTAACGGAAAGGGTTGAGGTGGGTTAAGTGACAAATTTCAAACTACGGGTGGGCACTATTAAAAGGGGCCAAACCACAGGTAGGTTAACTGCAATTTCCCTTATTTTTTTTATAAAAATATCCAACAAAATGATTCCCTTAAGGAGCTTGGCCCCTTTGCTCAACCTTCTCATCAACTCTCTCTTCTTACAACAAAGACGTTACTAATAGGTTTTTGGAACTCTATTTGTTTTAGTAAGTGGTCATTTGCTGGCAATGTTACTATCGAGATTTTGTGGTGCTTGGCAACAAGAAGCCAATTTCACTTTAAATTTAATTTCCTCCAGTTTTAAGTGTTATGGGCAATTCTGTAAGTTTCTAGTGTTTGGACATTGGCTATACTAATTGTCCATTAAGTCTAATTTGGATAGTTTAGTAATTTAGCTTAGGTTTCGTCATAAAAGTCCAAATTGTCCCACTAGCAATTGGAATTAGTCATCTGCTTAGGAGTTTCTTCTTTATCTTTAAAATTTTTAAGCAACTTGAAACCTTACATGCATTGATTAGTACCTGGCTTGGATCCGTTGCTCAGAATTTTTAAGATCATGACACGTGGTCAAAAGTGGACATGTATCATAATTTTGACAGAATCACCCTTTAAACCCCAAGATTCAAAATCACCTATTAATGAAAATAACCTTAAATACCCTCATGAAAAGGCTAAATACTGTGTGTAGGGTCAAGATTTGTAGCCCAAGCCCAAAAGATATGGGATGTGAGCCCAATAAACCCAATACAATGAATTTGTAGAAGTGGGTGAAAGCACTGGGCTGTTTGTGAACTAAACAATAGTTAATCAAGATTTTAACAGATGAACAAGTACAAAAACACACTTGAAACTTGAATAAACTGATATCCAAAGAGATAAATTATAGTTTGCAAGGCTAATACCACTCTTAGAGTTACAGTAAATTTTCCTTCTTCTTCTTTCTCTCTTTCTTTCGATCCCTCCCTCATGAGAGGTCTCTTACATTTATATAGTTTTCTTTTAAACCATCTTCATCGTACACTTATTCTTCATCTAAGCATTCACTTGAGTACACGTCCCATAAGGTATCTTCTTTGGTTCTCCATGAGTGGTGGCATCTGAGATTGCACTGTTCAGGGGGTCTTCTCCACATAAATGCAGCCAAAAAAGTTATTGCAGTGTATTAAGTGCAGTGATAGCAACTTTTTCTTTAGATATTTCTCTATTCTTATCATCTTTATACATGTATGAAATTCGTCCTTATCGTTGAAACTTCTTGGAAGTTCACCCAAACTTCCTAAGTATTTGCTTGACCGATATTCTTCAAATCCAAGGAGGATACACTGCTCAGACTATATTCCTTTATCCTTTCCTTACATGATTCTCCACTCTGAGGCCTTTTCCAATCCTTTACTCCTCCTCGGACATACCCACATCTTCAAATAGGTCCCAAGGCCCAATATACGCATTTGGGCTTTTATCTCCACACTGTGCATGAGTTACTTTTCATAGTCCTAGAACAGCAACCCAAGTTTTAGTCATTACCCTTGTTGGATTTCCAAATTTTACTATTCCTTTTCTCATTAAAAACCCTATAATTCTCATTTCTTACTATTTTCCAGTCTTTTTCCTTCCAAAGCCTAGCCTTAAATCTTCAAAATTGAAGATGTTCAACGCTAACTACTTTTCTCTGGTGCCAACACCTTTATAACATGGCAATATATCATAATTTATAAGTGAACTTCAAAACTTACTAATGTACTTTTATTTTGCAGATTCTATTAACAAGCTACGATGAAGTGAACAATTGGAAATCAAAGGAGGTCTATTTCAAGTCTTTGCTACGATACCTCAAGACTGTCAAGATTTTTTGTTTTAGAAAAGTTTCCACACAAAGGATGTATTCATTTTAGTGGTGGAATTTCTACTTAAGAATGCAAAGGTACTAGAGAAGATGGTTATCACTAAACCACAGGTTATGCAAAATGAAACACATAATATACTTCTTAAATTTTTACAAGTGCCTCAAAAGTTGTTAAGTTTCCCCAGAGCCTCTCCTCATGCAGTGGTTATGTTCCCATTTTAGTAAAATCATTTTAAATTGCTCGATACTGTTAAATGATGAAATTCTCATAAATAAATTGTAGTTATGCAAATTAGTCTAGTTCAATGAACTAAAATCTTGCTATGGTTTTCTTTAGCTTTCAATTTCATGTACTTATGTTTTTGTTGTGATGTTAAACTTGCTTTAAGATGCTTAATGTCAATGGTTATGTTGCTCACTATCCATCTCAGATAAAGGCACTTCAACATGTTTGGCTGTGTTAGTAGAGGAACTGACCAATACATATATTTTTGGCTAAATACCAATACATCTCATTATCAATACAAAATGAAACACAATGAGATTAGATCAACTAGAGGTGCTGCCTGTGCTTGTTGGAAGTCTTGCAGTAGTTGCATTTTCTTTTTTCACCCGTTTCAAACTTTCTCTTCACAAACCTTCACGGCCATCTCATGTGCTCGATCTTCTCTTCCAAATAAAGCTACCATATATCTTTTTCAAAAAAAAAAAAAAAAAATATATATATATATATATATATAAGATGAGTTCAAATTACACTTTGTATAACTTTAAACAATATTACACTACTCAATTATTTATTATATAATTCATATTTTGAAAATCTCACGGCTGAATTACATGTTCTATATATTTTTAACATTTACGCTAATTTTCATGTCAATTAGATGTTATTTACAATTCAATCCATAAACTCATCTTTTATGTATTATTTTAAACTAGCTTGTAACTTCATGCATATGCATAGATATACTTAAAAGATGCACATTAAGATGCATAGTATAATTCTTACATATATAATTTAAATATTATTGATAGTCATTCTTATATTTTTTTAAAAAAGTCTTGTAAGAATGTTATTAGGTAAAAAGTGTAAATTGTCCAATTTTTAAATATTTTATATTCATTAATTCTAAACTCTTTGGTTTTTGTACACAATAACTTACTTGAATGGAGATTTATGATATAGTCTCACATTTGATTTCAAAATTATGAACTAAAACTCTCTTTAAAAATAAATAATTTAGGACACATGATGTAAAATTGAACTTCAATGGTAGAATCTATATATATATATGTGTGTGTGTGTGTGTGTGTGTGTGTATAAATGACTTATAAATTTGAATTGTTTTTAGTTATACAACAAAAAGGCTCATAAATATTAAATCATTCAAACTCTCTCTTCCTCTAAATTCATATATAATGTTAGATGTACGAACCAGATTTGAATTCCTAGTCCAAAGTATGAATGGACTTAGGCCCAAAAAGCCAAAAATAATGAATTTGTAGAGAATGAGTTAGAAAACTGGATTTTAGTTAACCAAATAACAAGTTAAAACTAAAGAAAAAATGTCCTCGGCAATGTCCGAGAAGATTGGTTCTTATATAATGCTCTTAAATATGATTACAAGTCTGGTTCTAGATTGCTACAGTGTTTCTTTCTTGATTTTACGATCCCCTTCGTCTTGTTGCCCCCTCCTTCTTTTATACTGTCTTTCCTTTTCATCCTTACCTTCCATGTGCATGCCAAATGGTTGGTATTAATACTTGTCCCATTAGCACTTCCTATAAGTCTTCATATAGTAGCTGGAAGGTTGAAATTCACTGTTCATGTATCACTTCTACATTAATGCGGCCAAGGAATTAGCTGCAGTATATTTAATGCGGAGATAGCAGTTTTCTCCTTAGATATTTTAGGACACTTCCCTGTCCTAAGCTCCCATAGTACTTATTCGTATCAACTAAGTGTTTCCATGACATTCCCTCGAACGACAGACCACCTCTACAAATCTCGGCCTCGGTTAGCTAAGGAGTCTCTTATACTCGGCACAACCCTCTAGGCCGTTATGATCTAAATTGACTTCTCCGTTTGCCAACATTGGTTCTTTTGACAATGTTTACCCCCTTCGGACGCTTTCAGTCCTCAGCTTGGGCCTTAAGTCTATTATAGGAATAATGGGCTCCGGGGCTCAATGCCCCTAAATTAGATATATGATTATGTTTTTTATGATTTATTTATATTGGATTTCTCGTTTTCTAAACTAAATTAATTCATTTGGCAAAAAAAATTTTTTTTTTTTAAATTTGATAAGACGAGACATATATATATACACACACACACATATGTAACTTATAAACTTGATTTTTTTTTTCTTTAGTTCTATGAAGAAAAAAGGCTCATAAATATAAAATCATTCAATTTTTTTATTTTATTTTTAATTTTTTATGGTTTACTTATATTAAACTCCTCGTTTTTTTACACTTAATTAACTCATTTGACACAAAAATTAAAAAAAAAAAATAGATTAAATGGAACACATGTTGCAAAATCAAACTCTAATTGAAATTCAATTTTTACATTGAATTAACTCACTTAGCACAAAAATTTAAAAATTTAGATTAGATAGAACATGTGGCACAAAATTAGACTCTAATTGAATTTCAATTTGAAATCTAATTTGATTTTCTCTCAATTTTATCTATTATTTTATATATAGACTACAAAAACTTGAATTTAAACAATTGATTGATTATATAACTATTAATCTTTAATCACTTTGAAATTTCGCAAGCTTGGAGAATATACGAAGATAATGTAATTTAACAATGTATTTGTCAAAATTCACATCAAAATAAAAAATATTAAATGGTGTAACACTGCTTAAAATTACATTAAGTGTAACTCTAAGTAGTATTACATCATCTAATAACTTGTTATTAAATTCATATTTTAAAAATCTCACCGTTGAATTACATGTTTTATATGTGCTTAACATGCATGCCAATTGGATGTTATTTACCATGTGATCTATAAAATCATCTTTTATGTATTATTTTAAACTACAAAAAATTGAATTTAAATAATTTACTAATAACATGACTATTGATCTTTAATTACCGTGAAATTTTGCAAGCATAGAGAGTATATGAATATAATGTAATCTAACGGTAAATTTGTCAAAATTTGCATCTAATAATAAGTTATTAAGTGATGTAATATTGCTTAGAGTTATAACAGGTATAACTTGAACTCAACTCATATATATATATATATATATATAGTTCAATGTATCAATTAAAGAAGTAATAAAGGTCATGATTTTGGATAGAATAAAATGGATAAAGAGAGCTAATCCTAACAAATTGTGTTTAGAATTCATAGTTGACTTCAAAAATCTTGAGACTAAGGCTTCTTGTTGTTGTAGTAGTAATTAAATCTGGCTATTTAATGGATCGAAATGATTCCCTCGAGAGGAGCTTGGCCCTTTTGCTCAACCTTCTCATCCTCGATACATCTTTCATTTTACAACAAAGACATTACATATAGATTTTTGGAAATTTGTTTGTTTTAATAACGGAAAAAATTGCTAAATGCCCTTTTTGGGCAAACTAAGCAGCGTTTTGCCTTATTTTTCAAACTAATTAGGGAAATGCCCATTTTTTGAAACTCGATTTTCTCAAAATCAAGTTATAAAAAAAAAATTTCTAGAGCCCTATAGCGGCGTTTTTAAGGACCTATAGTGACATTTTCAGAACCTATAGTGACGTTTTGTAACTTGACTTCCATTAAATCGAGTTATGGGCAATTTTTTTTAATTTTTTTTACCTATAACTCGATTTCATATATATCGAGTTACAAAACTCCACTATAAGTCCTAAAAACATCACTATAGGCTCCTTAAAAACAACGCTATAGGGTCTAACTCGATTTTGAGAAAATCGATTTTTAAAAGAGTGATATTTCCCTAATTAATTAGAAAATAGGGCAAAACGCTGCTTAATTTGCCCAAAAAGGGCATTTAGAAATTTTGTCCTGTAATAATTGGTCATTTATTACCGAAGTTACTATCTAGATTTTCATTTTCTGGCTCTGGCGGCAACAAGAAGCCAATTTCACTTTAATTTTAATTTCCTCTAGTTTCAAATGTTAGGGGCAACTCTGTAAGTTTCTGGTGTCTATACATTGGCTATTCGAATTGTCCATCTAGTCTAATTTTTCTTTTACTTAATTTTAGTGATTTTAGTTTGGGTTTTGTCGTAAAAGTCCAACACGTTCCACTAGCAACAGGAATTAGTCATCTCTTTAGAAGTTTCTTTTTTATCTTTAAATTTTTTAAGCAACTTGAAACCTAGCATGCACACATTGAGTAGTACTTGGCTTGGGCCCATTGCATGGACCCTTCAAGATTATGACACTTAGCCAAAAGTGGACACGTATTATAATCCTGAAGGCTACAATACACAGAAGCACTAGACTCAATCTTTGCCCATTGATTTATCACCCTTTAAATTCCAAAATCCAAAATCACCGATCCATGAAAATAGCCTCAAATATCCTCAAGAAAAGGCTAAATATTGTGCACGTGTTACTTTGCATAGTCCTAGAACAGCAACCCAAGTTTT
Source organism: Quercus variabilis (assembly GCA_030445155.1). Classification (NCBI taxonomy): domain Eukaryota; kingdom Viridiplantae; phylum Streptophyta; class Magnoliopsida; order Fagales; family Fagaceae; genus Quercus; species Quercus variabilis. Next base: position 84,410,813 of record CP129449.1, read on the forward strand.
AGTAATTACCCTTTGTTGGATTTCCAAATCCTATTATTCATTTTCTCATTATAAACCCTATAATCCTCATTTCTTACTATTTTCCAGTTTCTTTCCTTCTAAAGCCTAACCTTAAATCCTCAAAACCAAAGATCTTCAAAGCTGACTACCTTCCCCTTCTCCTGCGCCAACTCCTACATAACATGACAAGATATCATAATTTAAAAGTGAACTTTAAAACAAACTAATGTACTCTTATTTTGTAGTTTCTAGTAAGATGCTTTTATGAGGTGAACCATTGGAAATCAAAGGAGATCTATTTCAATTCTTTGCTACGATGCCTTAAGACTATCAAGATTTTTGGGTTTGGAGAAAGTTTCCACACAAAGAAAGTATTCATTTTAGTGGTAGAATTTCTACTTAAGAATACAAAGGTGTTAGAGAAAATGGTTATTGCTGAACCATGGGTTATGCAAAATAAAACACAAAAGATGTTACTTAAACTTTTACAAGTGTATCAAAAATTGTTAAGTTTCCCCGGTTTCTCTCCACATGCAGTGGTTATTTTCCCATATCAGTAAAAATCATTTTAAATTGTTCAATGCTCTTAAATGATGAAATTCTCATAAATAATTTGTAGTTATGCAGATTAGTCTAGTTCAATGAACTAAAATCTTGCTATGACTTGCTTTAGCTTCCAATTTCATGTACTTATGTTTTCATTGTAGCATTAAAATTGTTTTAGGATATATTCATGCTTAATGTCAATGGTTATGTTGCTTATAAATTTTTTAATTTGATTTTAATCACTTTGCAGTTTCAAACTTTCAATGACATTGTAAATTTCTTCTAGTTCTTTTTTCTTCAAAGTGCACATAAAGTTTTATTATTATTATTATGGTGGGGTTTGAGGACAACACCCTTGCTGGACCATGCTCGAGGAGCATATGAGCCCAATAGGTAGATGCTGAGTGGGAAAGTTGGCATTACTTGAAAAAAGGATTTGAACAAGGACCACTAAACAACTTAAGGAAGAAGAGAGGAGCCATGTCCTGGTGATAACCACCCTGAGGTAATGAAGAGGAGTATTGCCCCTGGTTTGGAGTTGTGGAAGGAAAGAGAGTGGGAAATGTGTCAATGAAGCACCCATCACCTTCACATTGAATATACTATACCAATTAGGTCTACCACATTAATGGCTGAATGACACTTAAATAGTGCCAAGATAGCCTGTAGCTCACTCAGCACTTTCACCAAATGTGGGATGAGACAAATATCTAGGGGAAATCAACCACCCCTCATGTGGAAAGTCAAGATGAAATGCTAGTTACTATAAAAGGGGGAGAGATCCCATTGAACAAGGATCAGACCCAGAGATTAGAGACGAATCACTCAAACTTGTAATCTTCAATGTAACAAGCTCTCCTTGGCTAACTGAGGGAGACATTAATATACTTCTTATACATATTCTGCCTTCTCCTTCTTCTTGGTTCTTATTTCTTTTGTTTGGATCTTTTCTTCTGACTTCAACCCATTGGTTAAGGGACCCATGTGTTGGTTCGCTATACCCATCTCTAAAAATTAATTGTTGTGGGCTTGCCTTCAAAGCCCAGACCTCAATCCCTGGGTTGTTGGTAACTATTTTTGCCTTGCATAATTAGTATTTTTTTTGTTTATATGTTAGCTACAAAAATAGGACTAAATGTTTTTTTTTTTTTTTATTTTATATATGTTTCTAATTTTTTTTATTATATAATCTAAGGGCCCATTTGATATGTATTTATAAACCAACTTATTACTTCTTCTTTTTTTTTTACTGTTTATGGGTCACTTATTTATTTTATTTAAATTTTGTTTATTTTTACTATTTTTTGTGGGTTCCATAGATTTGTCTACTTATTTAATTTAACTTTATATATATATATATATATATATTTTTTTTTTTTAAGGTACTTTCAACAAAAGGTAGATAAATTTTCCCAAAGGACACTAAAGGATAATAAAAAAAAAAAAAATTTAAGTGTTCATTTGAAAACAACTTATCTAGTTTTTGCTAAAAAATTATTATTAAAAGTATTGTAAATAAAAAGTAAAAGTTAGATAAAATAAATATATGACTCTCATAAGATTTGTAAATAATAGTAAAAATAAGTAATAAGTTAGCTTAAATTCTTCTATAATAAATTTTTTTTAAAAAAAATTAGAGCATTTTTTTTTTTTTTGAAATGCTTAGAAGTGCATTCCAAACAAACACTAAAAAATAAATAAAAAAAAAAACTTTTTACAAATTTAAAGATATAAAATGATCTTTTAAAGGTCAAAAATGGAAAATCATACAAAATTTGGAAACCCAAAAGAATAAAAAAAAAAAAGCATATGCACTTATGACGCATCTAATCTACACATATCCCGAAAATATAGAAACAGAAAATCCAAACCTAATGTCAAAAAAAATAATAGAAATAATAAAAAGTTAAAAATACCTACTTGTATACCGTACAGAAAATCAATCAGCATCAAATAAACGATATCTCCTTGGAACAGAAGTCTAAAGAAGAGTCGGTGAGTAGGGACAACTCAATAGTTTCAGATAAGACAAGAGTTACAAGACGTTTGCGGTTGAGATCAAAAGAGAAAAAAATAAATATTTTGCACAGTAACAGCAGTGAATTCAGTACTGAACTGGTTTCAGTACTGAACTGGGGAGACTAGTGTTTCAGTACTATGTTTCAGTACTTTTTTTTTTTATAAGTACTATGTTTCAGTACTGAAACATAGGCGTGGCAACTAGTTTATGGTTTACTCAAATTCAACATTTAAATATTGAGACTGCTCTTAGTTGAAAAGAGTCACACCGACACCATCACTGTTATTAACTGCCATGGCATACGTAATAATAATAATAATAATAATAAGTAGGGACAAAATAAACATTAGCTTTCCATAAATAAAAAAAAAAAAAAACATTAGTTCAACGCCTTCTTGCGTTGTAGTGTTTTTCAGGCCCAAAGATATGCTTTATTGGTTAAGAAACACTAAAGAAAATACTGGATTAGTATTATTGGATTAGTATTATTGAAACATAGTCCTAGACCACTAGTGCTTTTGGACTTTTCTTACGTCAAAGTCGGGGCAACTGGTTTTTGGTTTACTCAAGCAGTTCCCGTCCCTGTCAGGGGAGATGCCAACTATCTCTCCTTTTTACGAACACTCCTAGTGGGCTTGAAAAACACTACAACACAAGAAGGCGTTGAACTAATATTTATTTATTTTTATTTTTGGTGGGAAGCTAATGTTTATTTTGTCCCTACTTATTATTTTGACCTATGTCTTATTTTATGTGTACTATATATATTAAGAAAAAAAAAAGAGTTTAAGTGGTTTTGTTTTGCATTAATTTGGATGGTGGTTTAGTAGTCTTTTTTTTTTTTTTTTTTTTGATAAGTTTTGTAGAGTCTTCTGGTTTTGTTGCTTGGTCAATACCAATAAAAGTGTGTGGTGCTATAGGTTATGAAGTCACTTTTTTACCCTTTAAAGCATTTATAAGTTACATAAACTTAAGGATTTTTTGGTCTTTTCATTTTGGTACTTCCTTTGAAAAATGGGTGGAAATATAATTTTACGTGGGCTATGCAGCCTGTGAAACTGTGCAAAAAGAGTGCTGGTGAGACCTTTTGTTGACAACTAATATTAAGACCTTTTGTTGACAACGAATTCTTGTTGGCAACTAAAAAAAACTTTCTTCTAGAGAAATTGTTAATGCGCAGAAGTACACACAAAAGGCGAAACAAATATATATTGGATGTTTAATCAACAATTTTTAGTGTATAAACATTAAAAATAGTGGATTTAAAAAAAAATGTTTGGTAAAAGTGTTTTTTATTAAAGTGTTTGAGTAACATTACTCATTTTAAGGTGTTTAAAAACTGAATTTAAAAAATCCTTCTAACTAGTTTTCAGTTTTCAAATAACATTGTTCAATAGTACTTTTGTAAATACGTTGAAAACCATGAGGCCCACTCAATTAGACAAAATAAAAACTGACTTCTCTCTCTAACCATGGGCCCACTTGTTAGCTTTTTAAAAAAAAAAACACACATATACCTAATATACAATTATGTTTTTTCACACATTAAAACACGATACTAGACACATTTTTTATTTTATGAATACTGAAAACACATGTTTCTACAACACTTTTTAAACCACAGTTTTCACATAATTGAAAATATATGTTTCCACAGCACTTTTTAAACCACAGTTTTCACATAATTTTAAACAATAATACTAGAAATCTCCAACTAAATGGGCTTATACTATTTTTTTTTTTTTTTTTTTTTTTTTGCTGAGAAAATATGTACTATTCTTAAAAATTAAGGTAAATTGCAAAATACACCCCCTAATGTTTGGAGTTGCTTGGATTTTATGCTTCGAAGTTTGAAAAATTGGATTTTACACCCTGAAATTTACTTTCGTTAGTGGTTTGCTGATGTGTTCATTAAGTGCCACATCATATTGTGACATTTGCTAGTTGGACCAATTAAATAGTGTCATGTGCTATTAACTATTTAATGTCTTTAACTAAAATTAAAATAATTCTATATATATATATATATATATATATATATATATATATATTTATAGCATTTCTGATTTTCAAGTTATTCAAAATTTCCCCAAGAAAATCAAGAATCTCTTTCCAAAGAAACACTGAAAAATGACAACGTGATGCAAAAATTAATCCAAATGAATCCGGCCATAAACAAATAGACAAAAAAAAAAAAAAAATCCTAGGATTTTCTGGGTAACCAAACAAAAAATTTTCCTAAGAAACCCAACACAATAATTATGCGTAAATGCACTTTTAGTCCTTAAACCAATTAACGCGTGATATTTAAGTCCTTGCTGTCACCCAACTAACAGAAAAAGCTGATGTTGTTGACAACACATTAAAATAATAATTAAAAATATATATTTTGGCATTAAAAAATGTCACATCAGCATCTAAATTAAAAAAAAATTAACTTATTAATTTTAACTAAAAATAATAATTACAAACAGAATAAAAAAAAAAAAAATCATATGAATGGAGATCTCAGATCCTTGAACAAGAACAATAAGATTAGAAACCCATAAACTCATAAACCCCATAAACTCATAAATTTCACATTCAAATGATCAAAGTCCTATTCCAAATTCATCTTGTTCATGAACACATAAGAACAACAAACCCAGAATATTCAATCGCAAGAACAGAAGAATAGAAACCCAAAATATTCCAAAATTTGTACACAAATTCTTCTACAAAAATCAATTGTACACAAACACCAACCCAGATCTGAATGGTTTTTTTTTTTTTCTTTTTCTTTCCTTTTTTATGTTCTTATTAGGAGCAGATTGGGGTTTGGAGCAGATCCAATGGCGTCGTTTCTACCTCCTCGAAACCAATAGCATCATTTCACACCACCAACCCCAACACCAAAACGACACAATCCACCTCCTCAGCCACTCGTCAAACGACACCATCCCGACCACGAAATGACTCCTCGGCCACCCCGTCTCGTCATTGTCCTCATCAATCAAGTCTCGGCAGCTCGTGGTTGTGAGAGGTAGAGCTTCGAGTCTTCGGCCATGGGCTTATGGATAGATCGAAGAGAGTGTTTTGTTTTATTTGGCCACGTGTGTCTGGGATTTGGCTTTTGTTATTGGGTTTTTTTTTCATTTGAGCTTGTTTGTACTAGGAGTTTGTGTAGATAGAGGTAAGCGAATTGGGTTGTTGCTGGTTTTGCTGAAGATGGATTGATGAGTTTGTGTTTGTATTCTTGCTAGATTTGTGTTTGTGTTCTTGCTAGATTTGTCTACATTTTTGTTTGTGTTCTTATTGGATTTGTGTTTGTGTTATTGCTTAATCTTGGGTTTGTTTTCTAAGGGGAAAAAGAAGAAGAAGAGAAAATGTCAATTCATGTTCTTAAATCTGGATTTGTGTTTTTATTGTTCTTGTTCAAGGCACTCTTAATCTCAATTCATGTGATTTTTTGTTTTTAATTTTTTTTTTGGTAATTTTTTTTATTTAGTTAAAATTAATAAATTAATTTTTTTAATTTAAATGCTGATGTGACATTTTTTAATGCCAAAATAGATTTTTCTTTTATCTATTATTTTAACGTGCCGTCAGTCACGTCAACTTTTTCTGTTAGTTGGGTGACGGTAAAGACTTAAATGTCACGCATTAATTGGTGTAAGGATCAAAATGAAAAAAAAATCCAAAATATAGGGACTAAAAGTGCATTTACGCCCAATAATTAATGAGCAAAACCAACAACCAAAATATTTGAAATACAATATTTTGGCCATTCAAAAGTTTCTCAAGAAATCAAGATTTTCTATGCAAACAAACACTAAAAAAATTACAACTCAAATTAAAAACCCACTCTAAAACACACAAACAATTTCAACAGGGCACATATCAAAACCCACGGATCTACAAGCCTTCATTTCCCAAACCCAAATGAAATTCTCAAGCTTTCATAACCTAATCACCAAATCAACCAAATGATAAAACAAAAAGAGAGAGAGATCGACGGCCATCAGTGGTGGGACCCAGTTGACTTGTGTTGCCGTATATGGTGGCTGTACTCATGAGGTTCCGGCATGGCTGAGCTTGAGAGAAACTCGAGCTTAGGAGAGAGAAACCTACGAGAGAAAACTACGAGAGAGAGAGAGAGAGAGAGAGAGAGAGAGAGAGAGAGAGAGAGAGAGAGAGAGAGAGCCATCCTTCTGTGGCTCGCGGTGGTCGTTGGCGGCGGTTGAGATTTTGCTGCATGAAGCTTGGCCACCAACACTCGATTTGCTCAGATCCGCCACTGGATTAATCTCTTTTTTACTCACTCCCTCTATCTTTGATGAACACATTAGTTTGTGGTTTATTGATATTTTGTTGGTTTGATTGTTGTTGTGTGGGAAGTACTTGATGTTCATAAAATTTCAATGAATATTTTCTCTAGCTACCAACAAAGGCTTAAGTTTAATGGAAGGGAAGAAGACATTAAGAAAGTGAATAATTCTCATAAGAAACCCAGCATGATAGTTGCTAAGGAAATTAATTATTTTATTTTAAAAAAAGTTTTTATTTAATTATTTTTAAAAAGTTTTTATTTTATTTATTTAAAGTTTTTAAGTTATTTATCTGATGTGGATTTATTTTATCCCTATGTCATATCTGAATTGGATCAACTAGTATACTTCATCAGCTAATGTGACACTTGACGGACACGTCAGCAACACACTAATGGAGGGGCTGATTTTGCTATTGGAAGTAAACCTTTGAGTGTAAATCTAATTTTTTTAAATTTCAGGGTGTCAAATTTAAGTAACCTGAAACATTAAGGATGTACTTTGCAATTTACCCAAAAAATTATAGTTGAATTCGCCTATATATTTGTACAATTCCATATGAAATGGCCACCATCATCTCTAATAACAACATTACCTTGCTTCTTGCGAGCTGCTGATTCCTTTTCCTCGTTCTCATAGTCATGGCCGTCGATGACATTGTACACACTTCTCATCCTCTTCTCCATTCCAATGTAGCTCATGCCAACAACAACAAGAAGAAGAAAAACATCAACTTTGTATCATTGGCTAAATGGGTTCTTAAATTTACCATGTGGATTGTATTTCTTGCATGGATTGCTCTCTTTTTTGTCATTCCTACAGACTTCGGGAGTGAACTCTATGCTGACTGGATTGGTGCAACGAATGAAAGCCTATTTGGGTACACAGTTAGCTACTTCTTAATTCAACCTCGTTGTTGCATTCAAAAGAGTCAAATGTGCATTTTCAGGGAGTTATTTGCTGCTATACAATGGCCCAATTATCATTATTGCTTTTCTTGCTGTTCCATATCTTCTCATCTCTAGGGAAGACCAACTACAACTACAAGAGTATGTATTTTTTTTAATCTATGCACTCCTTTTACATGTTTTCATTTTGTTTTTACGATATATGACAGCTAGCTGCAAAAGGAATAATATAATATAATATTGCCCATAATGTAAAATCTCTCTGCCGTCCTCCAAGCGGTCAATAATCCACTAGAAAATGTAGTTGGGATACATGAATAGAATAGACCCTCCAAGCCTAATCTACCTAGGTACCTAAGCCCTCCAAGCTTCCTGCTCCAACGAGGTTGTGCCAAACCTTTTTCTTCTCTAGCTTACTGAATTTGGCTATAACTCATAGCATTAACCAATAACCATTAGTTCCTTCCAAACTACTTCCCTTACCACTGAAATACCTTCTCATAGTCGTGGGGGTGGTGAGAACATGATTTAGTCAAGAAACTCTCAAGGATGTATCAATGGAGAGAAAGAGAGTAGAGGAATTTGAAAAATCTCTTAGTAAAGATTGGGGATGAGGCAATCTTGTTTTTCTCTAGGGTTTCTCTCTCAAAATTCTCTCTGGAAGCTCTCTACATTTCGTGGGTATAAGGGTTTATATATAGTGGTGTGTGTTTGGAATACGAAGAGACAGTTTTTCTCAAACAGGGCAAGTTGGCGGCTTGGCCTCGCGATTAGTCTAAGTCATAAGTTCAAGTCGCGAGTTAACGGTTTGGTCAGCTTGCGACTTTTGTCCTGTAGTGCGACAGCTGGCATGATCCTTCACTTCCCCACGTACTTCTCACGTGTGTTGCAGTTGGCAGCTTGCAAGTCGTGAGTCAGCTACGAGTCCTAACCGCAAGTCCTCGCTTCTTTGCACATTGTTAAGCAATTCTTCACACTCTCTCACACACTACCCTTACATGAATCCCACCTAAATACAAGATTATTAAGTGCTAAATCACAAGCAAATTGGCACGGAATAAAGCCAACAAGATGGTTGATAAAATTCAACCTTACAATCTCCTCCTTTGGCTATTCCGTGACAAAACCCTATAACAAACTCTAGACTTAACGCAAGTCCTTGCTTCTTTGTGCATTGCAGAAAACTTGTAATGCATATGGAGCAAGCATAATGCGATCAAGCAAAATGGAATATAGCAATAGACCATGGTAAGACCTAAGCAAGCAATCACTACATACAAGTGATCACAACCAATGCACAGTACATGAAGTATATGCATCTAGGAATAAAATCCTACAAGGGTACAAGAGTGAGAGTACTTAAAGAAAAATGCATAACATTTAGCAGCAAGTACTTAAAACCTTAAAAGCATACAAAAGCAACAGGTACAGACATAAACTAAGAACCTTAAAAACCTACAAAGATACCAGGTACAAACTAAAGGCATAAAGTACTGAATAATATAACAAGGATACTGAAATATGCTAAAGTTTTACAAAAGCGATAAACAAAGGCCTGCTTGCTGAAATCTCCCCCTTTTGTTGAACTCCCCTTATCAATGAGCTCTACATTCTTGAGCTCTTCCATAACATCATCTCCCCCTTTTTGTCATGGAATAGCTAGTCTTCATTTTCCTCTAGCTTTCGTTGAATTTGATCTAGTTGGGTTTGGAGAGAAGTGAACTTCATATCATACCGGAGGTTATGATGGTGCAAGATAGTTGCGAGTCCAGACATCTTTGTACTCAGCTCATGGACAGATGCTACAATAGAGTCTAGCTTCTCGTCGACGGAGGATGAGCTAGAGCGCAAACCACTGTGGGACGCTGAAGATTCTGTCTTGATTCCCTTCTTACTATGACCAATGCTAGTGTTGAATGTGCGCATGTTGATTGGACTTGGTTTTGTGCAGGGAAACTCATTTTTTGAGATGGAGCCCTTTAAGCTTCAAAATCCTTGAAATGAGACAGCAAAAAGGAACACATATCCTTGACTCAATTCGTAGAACAGTTTTGCGAAGGACATGAAAGATATGAGCACAAATGTCAATCTTTACATCAGAGATCAGATCATGAAGGAACAGTGCACGCCTGAGGTTCATATACCCTGTGCTGGATAGGGGGTATAGGTTGTGAAACATGATGATCGTAAGCACCCTCAATTTTGGAGGAAGAGATGAAACACTAACTAAGTTCCCATTTGAGGAAAATTCCAAATATTTTTCAAGAACTTCCCGAAGTAAGTCCTCATCGGGATATAGATTATCATAAATTGGTGAGTTTCCAAGAATTGGCCAGTTGATGTTAAGAATCTCTGCCAGGTATATAGGGGAGACCGAGAAACTTTTTCCTTTAACCCAGCACTTAAGTTCATCTTCTTCAATAATTGCATTGGCATAAAATTCTTTTACAAAATTCTTATATGCATCATCAAGGTCGGAGAGAAGATAATTCCAATCCTTGTAAGCAAACCATTGAAGGATGTCAGTGTCAATAAGAGAATGTTGATCAACAACCCTTTCAATTAATGGTGTAACATTTCTGAAATAATTTTCATGAGTCTGAAAAGTAGCATACGATTGGAACTTGTTAGGATCGAACACACCAGATGGTGAGCGAGTCCTTCTTGGTCTAGGAGAGAAATCATCAATTTCAATGATAGGCTCCTTCCCTTTGCTGCTACCTCCTTTCACAGCTGTTCTCTTGAATGGAGACATTTTGACACTACAACATAGTTTATCACAAACAAGAGAAACCAAACAAGACACCAAAAATTATTAGCAATGTGTCAGTTTCATACCATGGATGATGAAGAAAACCCTAAACACTTGAGATTTAGGTTCAAACCACGACAATGAGTTTGTGTATACAACCAAAAACATAATAGGTACATAAGATAGAGAAGATCAGTATAAAAACCATCACAAATACACAATAAAATCAGAAAATCAGAAACCTATGTTTGAATAAGATAAATCTCAAACCACAATAGCAACTCAAAAATCAAGAAATAGTGCTAAAATCACGGAATATGAGATGAAAAAGAGAAAACCCATACCTTTTTCTAGAGGATTGAGGTATTAAAAGTGCAGAAATAGGGGTTAGAGGTTGAGTGCACAGAGAGTTTGAGAGAGTAAAATGGGGAAGACAATGAACAGTCACAAAGGTTCTAAGGAAAACTGAAAATGTTTTAAAAACTGACTTTAAGACACAAAACACGTGTTTTTTGCGACTAGTTCAAGTCGTCAGAAAGTCGCCAGGGTAAGCCACAGAACACTGTGAAACCAAGATTCTTGAAAATCTTCTAAGTGTTTTTCGCGACTGGAAAGTCTACCCGTAAGAGAGTCGCGAGGTTAGTCGCAAAAATCTCTGAGTATCCCCCGTGACTGGACCTTCTAAAGAATCACCACATTGAGCCACGAAAGTCACCAAAACTCAAATTTTGAAAAATTTTCTAAGTATTTTTTGCGACTAAGATAGTGACTCGCCAATGAGCCGTGAAAAATCTCGGAGTGAGCTCATAACTAGGGCATGCGACTAAACCAACCCGCGACTGAGTCGCCAAAACAGGGCAACACTGTTTTTGAAATTTTTGACATTTTTGTAAAAACAAAATACTTTCCAAAAACAAGCTAAAACACTAAAAAATCCTTTTGTGTTTGATTAACAGAGATTGAGCATGTGAAAACACATTTAAACAAGTATAATCACACAAATGAATATGGCATTCATTGAACTTAACTTGTGTGAAGTGTGTGAATATCAAAAATGAGATGGTTCTTAGTCTAAAATGAAGTTTCAATGATCAATTCAATCAAGGCATACACAACTAGCACTAGATAATGTGACTTATCTCAATTATAGAAGTATGCATATATGACATCCCACATAAACTTGAGTACATTTCTTTGAAACTTTTCATTTGGCTCCAAATACATCATATCATTTGATCTTTTTGAATCAACACATTTCATTGTGAGATCGATGCCTGAAATTTTTAATATTTCAATTTGATGAGTTAGCCTTTGGCTTTTTGGGCATCATACATTTTATTTTGGTCGCTTTCCCTTTTTCCTAGTCAAATACTAGTATGTGTGACAGAATTTTGCAGCTCAATATCTCTTTTCATTTGGAGATTTACATTTGGAGAGCTCTTTAATTAAAAGCGATAAAATAAAAGTGGGAAGATATATAGGCATAAGTCTGTGCATGTTTCAAGATCAACAAAAACATTCACTAATTATTCATGACAAGGTTGAAGATCTATTTACAACAGTCACATAGATTTCAAGATTTTTCCCACAAAAATATGAGTGCATAAGAGACAAGTTATGCTCGTAGATGCACAAAGCCATTAGTACAAAACTACAAGGCAAAACATGCTTTGAGACAAAACTCAACAATACGATCAAATTTTTTGGGATTTTTTACTGTTTATGTGTTTTTAAATTTTTTGACACAAAAGCAGTAAAAGATAGATAAAAAAACAGAACAACAATGTAAAAACAACATAGAAACAAGGATGACAAATGTAAGAAACACAATGCAAACAAGAACACAATGAGATTTTATGGAAGATAGAGTTCAAGGAATGTTACCAACACCAATTGTCTTACGCAAGGATTCAAACCTCGGGCCATCAAGTGGTTTATGAATATGTCTGCCTTTTGATTGTTAGTATTAATGAACTCTAGACATACTATCTTGTCCTCTACCCAGTCCCAAATGAAGTGATAATAGATCTCGATATGCTTTGATTTAGAGTGCTGAATTGGATTCTTTGACAAGTTTATGGCACTAGTGTTATCACAGAATACACACGTAGTGTCTTGAGAAATTTCATAGTCATGCAGTAGCTTTCTCATCCATAACAATTGTGCACAACAACTTCCTGTTGCAATGTATTCAGCTTCAGCCGTTGAAAGGGATATTGAATTTTGCTTTTTGCTCATCCATGAAACCAAGTTATTTCCAAGATAGAAGCACCCACCAAAAGTGCTTTTCCTATCATCAATGCACCCTGCCTAGTCAACATCTGAATATCCCGCCAAACACTTATTCGAATCTTTTGTGTACCAAATCCCATAGTCAGATGTGCCATTAACATAGCAAATGATTCGCTTTACTGCTATCAAGTGGGATTCTTTAGGAGCAACTTGGAACCGTGCATATACCCCGACACTGAATGTAATATCTGGCCTACTTGTTGTGAGATAGAGAAGACTGCCAATCATACTTCGATAAAGTGTTGGATCGACGTTAACACTGGCTGCATCTATGCTTAGTTTTGCAGAGGAACTCATGGGAGTAGAAGTATGTTTATTAGAGTCCAGGCTAAATCTTTTGGCAAGATTTTTGGCATACTTCTCTTGAGAAATGAATATTCCATCTTTCCGTTGTTTCACTTGAAGCCCTAGGAAGTAGTTCAACTCTCCCACCATGCTCATTTCAAATTCGCTTTTCATTTCTTCCGAAAACTCATGAGCTAGTTGATCAATTATGGACCCAAAAACAATATCATCCATGTACACTTGAGCGATAAGGAGGGATTTCTCATCCCTTTTAACAAACAATATTCGATCTGTTTGGCCTCTTTTGAACCCACGATCCAATAGGTAAGTGGTGAGGCGATCATACCATGCTCTTGGTGCTTGCTTCAGCCCATATAATGTTTTCTTCAATCTTATCACATGACCCAGATAATGAGGATCTTCAAACCTTTTTGGTTGCTCAATAAAGACTTCTTCATTTAGAAAACCATTCAAGAAGGCACTCTTCACATCCATTTGATACAACTTGAAATCCATGATGCATGCTATGGACAAGAGAATTCGAATGGACTCTAGTCTTGCTACCGGAGCAAACAATTCATCGAAATCTATGCCTTCCACTTGAGTATACCCCTGAGCCACCAATCTAGACTTATTTCAGACAATTTCACCTTCTTCATCTGTTTTGTTCTTAAAAATCCACTTGGTGCCGATCACATGTGTATCTTCAGGCCTTGGAACCAATTCCCATACATCATTTCTAACAAATTGATGTAGCTTCTGTTGCATAGACTCTACCCAATTCTTATCTTTCAGAGCTTTTTCTACCTTTTTGGGTTCAAATAGAGCAAGATAACAGTTGTATGTCACATGGTTAGCACTATACCTTGGTCCTTTTCTCAAACGAAGTCCCTTGTTTATATCACCAATAATATTACTTGATGGATGATTGAGAGTTACTCTTGATGAAGGTTTCTTGGAAGTTGAAAGTTCCTCATTATGAGAAATTAAGGGTTGAACTTCTGGAAGTGTGAGTGGACTTGAGACTTCTTGTGTTGATCTAGTCTCTTTTCTTGATATAGGGAGTGTAGACTTTTTTCCGGGTGTTTCTTTCTCAGCATCATCACTTAGGGACATATTATCATCATCCTCATTCTTCTTGAGTTTGAGCCTCTTTCCATAATCCTCAATATCCTTTTCTGATATGGTGTCGTCTATGACCACATTAATTGACTCTATCACTATCTTAGTTCACTTGTTGTACACTCTATAAGGTCGGCTATTTGTGGAGTATCCTAGGAATATTCCTTCATCACTCTTAACATCAAATTTTTCCGAATTTTTGCTGTCATTTAGAATATAGCACTTGCTCCCAAATATTCTAAAATACTTCACCTTGGGTTTCTTTTCTCTCCATATTTCATATGATGTCTTCTTTGTCCCTGCTCAGAAATGGATTCTATTACAAATGTGACATGATGTGTTCACAACTTCAACCCAGAATCTTTGTGGGATGTTTTTGTTAAGTAGCATGACTCTTACCATCTCTTGGATCACCCAGTTCTTTCTTTCAACCACCCCATTCTGTTGTGGAGTCTTTGGACCTGAAAATTCCTTCTTGATACCATTCTCCTCACAAAAAGCTTCAAATTTAGCATTCTCAAATTCCTTCCCATGATCACTTCTGATTTTGACTATGGGAACTCTTTTTTCATTTTGCAATCTCTTGCATAGCATTTGCATTTTATCACATGCTTCGAACTTCTCTCTAAAGAATTCCACCCAAGAGTACCTTGAGAAATCATCAACTACCACTATAATATATTTCTTTCCTCCTAGATTTTCAATTCTTTTAGGCCCCATTAAATCAACATGAAGAAGCTCTAAACACCGTGAGGTAGCAATCACATTCACCTTGTGATGGCTCGCCTTTGTTTATTTTCCCATTTGGCATGCTCCACATATAGTCTTCTCCACCTTTCCAAACTTTGGAAGTCCCTCAACTGCCTCAAGTTTAGAGACTTTAGCTACTTGTTTGAAATTTGCATGCCTAAATCTGTGATGCCAAAGTTTCAGCATATCAACACGAGCACTTCTACATGAAATAGGTGCAGTAGAAACTACTCCATAGCAATTATCAGTAGTCCTATTTCCCTCCAAGACTTGAATCCCTTTTTCATCAATGATTATGCACCCCTTCTTTGAGAATTGGACAAGAAAATCCTCATCACATATTTGAGTGATGCTTAAGAGATTCGCCTTCAATCCTTTGATGTATAACACATCTTTCAATAAAGGTAATCCCGGTATTTCAACCGTCTCTTTGCCGAGAACTTAAGCATGGCTCCCATCACCAAAAGTCACATAATCACAGGCTTTC
Source organism: Quercus variabilis (assembly GCA_030445155.1). Lineage (NCBI taxonomy): Eukaryota > Viridiplantae > Streptophyta > Magnoliopsida > Fagales > Fagaceae > Quercus > Quercus variabilis. The sequence continues at coordinate 84,426,282 of CP129449.1, forward strand.
TCTTTAAGAGTCTTAAACAGTGATTTATCTCTTGTCATATGACGAGACCATCCATTGTCAAGATACCATAAGCATGAGTTAAATACCTTCAATGAAGTGTGCACAAACAGACAAGCATGAGGCAAGCATTCTTGACCATCAAACAGAAATTCATCTTTATTTTCCATGCTTCTGTCAAATTGAATTTTTTTTTTCTCAAATTATCAACATTTTCACACAATATTCTATTTCTTCTTTTGTACTTTTCAATCAAAGAGTTAGACTCACATAAACTATTGTGTAAGATGTGGTTCTTATTTTAAAGTATTTTAGCATGTGAACGAATATCCTAGCATGTTTCCTGGATTTTATTAACTCTAAAAGTTCATTTTTAGAACACCCTTCAAACATACTCATAGAGTCATTATTACAAACATTTAAACCACAATTTAGCATGACCTTTTTCACAGCTGCATCCATATCCAAGGGGTCTAGGATCGCACTCAGGTAATCAAACCACAAAGAGTGCACCCGCTCTGATACTAATTGAAAGTTCAAATAGCGTTGAAAACACTATGAACATTTAGACCCCCAATTACAAATTACCAATTCAAACTTATTATCAAACAATTAGTGTGTGGAATATGAACATAAGCCAAACACAGAATAGATAAACAATTTAAGCCAATTATAATCACATCCACAGCAGAAAATAAAAGACAAAGATAAAGGGAAGAGAGATGCAAACACAAGGACAACACGTGATGTGTTATCGAAGAGGAAACTGAAGCCCTCAGCGTAAAACCTCTCCGCTGCCTTCCAAGTGGTCAATAATCCACTAGAAAATGTAGTTGGGATACATAAACAGCAATAGACCCTCCAAGCCTAATCTACCCAGGTACCTAAGCCCTCCAAGCTTCTTGTTCCAACGAGATTGCGCCGAACCTTTTTCTTCTCTAGCTTACCGGATTCCGCTATAACCCATAGCATTAACCAATAACCATTGATTCCTTCCAAACTGCCTCTCTTAGCACCAATATACCTTCTCACAGACATGGGTGTGGTAAGAAAAGGATTTGGTCAAGAACCTCTCAAGAATGTATCAATGGAGAGGAAGAGAGTAGAGGAATTTGAAGAATCTCTTAGTGAAGATTAGGAATGAGGCAATCTTGTTTTTCTCTCGGGTTTCTCTTTCAAAATTCTTTCTGGAAGCTCTCTACATTTCGTGGGTATAAGGGTCTATATATAGTGGTGTGTGTTTGGAATACGAAGAGACAGTTTTTTCCAAACAAGGCAAGTTAGCGGCTTGGCCTCGCGACTGGTTTATGTCGTGAGTTCAAGTTGTGAGCTAACGGCCTGGTTAGCTTGGGACTTTTGTCTTGTAGTGCGACAGCTGGCGTGACCTTTCACCTCCTCGCATGCTTCTCGTGTGTGCTGTAGTTGGTAGCTTGCAAGTCGCGAGTCAGTCGTGAGTCCTAACCGCGAGTCCTTGCTTCTTTGCGCACTGTTGAGCAATTCTTCACACTCTCTCACACACTACCCTTACATAAATCCCACCTAAAATATAGGGTTACTAAGTGCTAACTTACAAGTAAATTGATACGGAATAAAGCCAATAAGATGGTTGATAAAATTCAACCTTACAATATATATATATATATATATATATACATGAGATGGATTCAAGTTACATTTAGTATAACTCTAAGCAATATTATACCACTTAATTACTTATTATATAATTTATATTTTGAAAATCTTACCACTGAATTATATGTTTTATATGTTTTTAACATTTACGCTAATTTTCATGTCAATTGGATGTTATTTACAATTCAATTTATAAACTCATTTTTTATGTATAATTTTAAACTAACTTGTAACTCCATGCATATGTATGGATATACTTAAAAGATACACACATTAAGATGTATAGTATAATTCTTATATATATAATTTAAATTTTATTGATAATCATTTTTATATTTTTTTTTAACTCTTTAAAAAGTCATGTAAGAATGTTATTAGCTAGAAAGTGTAAATTGTTCGATTTTTAAATATTTTATGTTCATTAATTTTAAACTCTTTGGTTTTTGTACACAATAACTCACTTGAATGAAGATATATGATATGATCTCACATTTGATTTCAAAATTATGAAATAAAACCCTCTCTAAAGATAAATAACTTAGGACACAAGATGCAAAATAGAACTTCAATGGTAGCTAATTAGATTTTCTCTAAACTTTACTTATTTTATATATATATATATATATAAATGACATAAAAATTTGAATTTTTTTAGTTATACAACAAAAAGGCTCATAAATATTAAATCATTCAAACTCTCTCTTTCTCTAAATTCATATATAATGTTAGATATATGATTATATTTTTTTATGATTTATTTTTATTAGACTCCTCGTTTTCTACACTAAATTAACTCACTTGGCACAAAATAAAAAAAAATAAAAAAATTTGATTAGACGGGACACACTATATGTGTGTGTGTGTGTGTGTGTGTGTGTGTGTGTGACTTTTAAACTTGAAGTTTTTTTAGTTCTATAAAAAAAAAAAAAAAAAAAAAAAAGGCTTATAAATATAAAATCATTCAAAAATTATGTTTTTTTTTTATAGTTTACTTATATTGAACTCCTCATTTTTACACTAAATTAACTCATTTGACACAAAAATTAAAAATCTTAGATTAAATGGAACACATGTCGCAAAATTAAACTCTAATTGAAATCCAATTTTTACATTGAATTAACTCACTTAGCACAAAATTTTAAAAACTTCGATTAGATGGGATATGTAGTACAAAATTAGACTCTAATTGAGTTTCAATTTGAAATCTAATTGGATTTTCTCTCAATTTTATCTATTATTATATATATAGACTATAAAAACTTGAATTTAAATAATTGATTGATTATATAATTATTAATCTTTAGTCACCCTGAAATTTCGTAAACATGGAGAATATACGAAGATAATATAATCTAACAATGGATTTGTCAAAATTCACATCTAATTAAAAATTATTAAGTGGTGTAACAATGGATAGTGTAATATCGCTTAAAGTTACACTAGGTGTAAACTTGAACTCAATTCATATATATATAGTTCAATGTATAAATTAAGGAAGTAAAATGCCATGATTTTGGATAGAATAAAATGTATAAAGAGAGCTGATCCTAACTGATTGTGTTTAGAATTCATAGTTGACTTCAAAAACCTTGAGACTAAGGCTTGCTGTTGTTGTAGTAGTAGTAGTTAAATTTGGCTATTTAATGGATCAAAATGATTCCCTTGAGAGGAGCTTGGCCCTTTTGCTCAACCTTCTCATCCAGATACATCTTTCATTTTGCAACAAAGACGTTACATATGGATTTTTGGAATTTTGTTTGTTTTATTAACTGGTCATTTACTGCCGAAGTTACTATCTAGATTTTCTGGCTCTGGCGGCAACAAGAAGCCAATTTCATTTTAATTTTAATTTCCTCTAGTTTTAAATGTGAAGGGCAACTCTGTAAGTTTCTAGTGTCTATACATTGGCTATTCTAATTGTCCATCTGGTCTAATTTTTCTTTTACTTAATTTTAGTGATTTAGTTTGGGTTTCGTCGTAAAAGTCCAACACGTTCCACTAGCAATAGGAATTAGTCATTTGCTTAGGAGTTTCTTTTTTATCTTCAAATTTTTTAGCAAGTTGAAACCTAGTATGCACACATTTATTAGTACTTGGCTTGGGCCCATTGCACGGACCCTTCAAGATAATGACACTTAGCCAAAAGTGGACACTTATTATAATCCTGAAAGGTCCAATATACAGAAGCAGTAGACTCAATCTTTGTCTATTGATTTATCACCCTTTAAACCCCAAAATCCAAAATCACCAATCGATGAAAATAGCCTCAAATACCCTCAAGAAAAGGCTAAATACTATGCCCGTGTTACTTTGCATAGTCCTGGAACAGCAACCCAAGTTTTAGTAAGTACCCTTTGTTGGATTTCCAAATCTTATTATTCATTTTCTCATTATAAACCCTATAATCCTTATTTCTTACTATTTTCCAGTCTTTTTCCTTCTAAAGCCTAACCTTAAATCCTCAAAACCAAAGATCTTCAAAGCTAACTACCTTCCCCTTCTCCTGTGCCAACTCCTTCGTAATATGACAAGATATCATAATTTAAAAGTGAACTTTAAAACAAGCTAATGTACTCTTATTTTGTAGTTTCTAGTAAGATGCTTTTATGAGGTGAACCATTGGAAATCAAAGGAGATCGATTTCAATTCTTTGCTACGATGCCTTAAGACTATCAAGATTTTTGGGTTTGGAGAAAGTTTCCACACAAAGGAAGTATTCATTTTAGTGGTAGAATTTCTACTTAATTAAGAATACAAAGGTGTTGGAGAAAATGGTTATTGCTGAACCACGGGTTATGCAAAATGAAACACTTAAGATGTTACTTAAACTTTTACAAGTGTATCAAAAGTTGTTAAGTTTCCCCGGACTCTCTCCACATGTAGTGGTTATTTTCCCATATCAATAAAAATCATTTTACATTGTTCAATGCTCTTAAATGATGAAATTCTCATAAATAATTTGTAGTTATGCAGATTAGTTTAGTTCAATGAACAAAAATCTTGCTATGATTTGCTTTAGCTTCCAATTTCATTTACTTATGTTTTCATTGTAATGTTAAACTTGTTTTAGGATATATTCATGCTTAATGTCAATGGTTATGTTGCTTATAAATTTTTTAATTTGATTTTAATCACTTTGCAGTTTCAAACTTTCAATGACATTGTAAATTTCTTCTAGTTCTTTTTTCTTCAAAATGCATACAAAGTTTTATTATTATGAGGACAACACCCTTGCTAGACCATGCATGAGGAGCATATGAGCCCAATAGGTAGATGCTATAGTGGGAAAGTTGGCATTACCTGAAAAAAGGATTTGAACGAGGACCACTAAACGACTCAAGGAAGAAGAGAGGAGCCATGTCCTGGTGATAACCACCCTGAGGTAATGAAGGGGAGTATTGCCCCTGGTTTGGAGTTATGGAAGGAAAGAGAGTGGGAAACGTGTCAAGGAAGCACCCATTACTTCCGCATTGAATGCACTACACCAACTAGGTTTGCCACATTAATGGCTGAATGACACTTAAACAGTGCCAAGACAGCCTGTAGCTCACTCAACACTTTTTCCAAAGGTGGGATGGGACAAATATCTAGGGGAGATCAACCACCCTCCATGTGGAAGGTTAAGATGAAATGCTAGTTACTATAAAAGGAGGAGAGATCCCATTGAACAAGGATTAGACCCAAAGATTAGAGAGGAATCACTTAAACTTGTAATCTTCAAAGTGTAACAAGCTCTCCTCGACTAACTGAGGGAGACATTAATATACTTCTTATATATATTCTGCCTTATCCTTCTTCTCGGTTCCTATTTCTTTTGTCTAGATCTTTTCTTCTAACTTCAACCCATTGGCTAAGGGACCCACATGTTGATCTGCTATACCTATCTCTAAAAATTAATTGTAGTGGGCTTGCCTCCAAAGCCCAGACCTCAATCCCTGGGTTGCTGGTAACTATTTTTGCCTTGCACAATTATTATTTTTTGTTTATATTTTAGCAACAAAAATAGGACTAATTTTTTTTTTTATATGTTTCTAAATTTTTTTTTAAAAAAAAATATAATCTAAGGGCCCATTTGAGATGTATTTATAAACCAGCTTATTACTTCTTCTTTTTACTATTTACAGGTCACTTATTTATTTTATTTAACTTTTGTTTATTTTTACTATTATTTGTGGGTTCCATAGATTCATCTACTTATTTTATTTAACTTATGTGTATATATATATATATATATATATATTAAGGTACTTTCAACAAAAGGTAGATAAATTTTTCCCAAAGGACACTAAAGGATAAAAAAAAAAAAAAAAAAATTAAGTGTCCATTTGGAAACAACTTATCTAGTTTTTGCTAAAAAATTATTACTAAAAAGTATAATAAATAAAAAGTAAAAGTTAAATAAAGTAGATGACTCTCATAAGATCTGTAAATAATAGTAAAAATAAGTAATAGGTTAGCTTAAATTCTTCTATAATAAATTTAAAAAAAAAAAAAAAAAAAGCTTATGAGAACTTTTTTTTTTTTTTTGAAATGCTTATAAGTGCATTTCAAAAAAACACTAAAAAAAATAAATAAATAACTTTTTAAAAATTTTGAGATATAAAATAAACTTTTAAAGGTCAAAAATGGAAGTTCATACAAAATTTGGAAACCCAAAAGATTTTTTTTTTTTTAAAAGCGTATGCACATACGACGCATCCACTATTCCACCGCAAAATCTACCCATTTCCCAAGAACATAGAAACAAAAAATCCAAACCCAATGCCAAAAATAATAATAATAATAATAATAATAAGTTAAAAGTATCTACTTGTATACCGTACAGAGAATCAACCAGCATCAAATAAACGATATCTCCTTAGGACAGAAGTCTAAAGATCCGTTTAAATGAAAGGATGGAAAAGTGGAAAGATAAAAAAAATTGTGGAATGATGGAAAAGTAGGAGAATAGAAAAGATTTAGTTTTTCCTCATTTGTGTTTGGTTGGAGGGGTGAAAAAGTAGAGGGATGGAAAACTTTTTTGTTTAGTTGAGATAAAAAAAATGAGAGGATGAAAAATAAAGTTGATATAAATTTATCATTATGTCCTTACAAATATATAAACAAAAAGTAACACATTTATTATTAAAAAAAAATTGTCTGGACACTTTAATTTTTATTTATTTATTTATAAAATAAGCAAATGCTAAAAGGATATTAAAAAAAAAAGATAAAAACAAACAAAAAGAACCAACGTCTATTGTGCAAAATTTTATCCAAAAAAAAAAAAAACCAAACCAACGAACATACTGTGTAAATCAAAAGAAATTTTATCCTGGCAAAAAATAAAAAACAACGGAAAGACAAAAGTAGAAAAAGACAAAAAGTTGGCCATTTGATGGAGAAGGGCAATTTTGTCCAACTGACTTTCCCTCATTTTCTCTCTTATTTTCTTTCCATTTTGGAGAGGTAGAATTGTGGTGGGCCCAGAGAGAAAACAGCTGGGCCTTGCCACTTTTTTCTCCCCCTCCCCCTCTCAACCAAACACCTCTCCCACTCATTTTCTCTCTTATTTTCCTTTTTTTTTTTTTTTTTTTTTGGCATCCTCCCTAAAATCTACCCAAGCAAACATAGTGTAAAGAGGAGTAGCTGAGTAGGAGACAACTCAATAGTCTTAGATAAGACAAGAGTTACAAGCCGTGTGTGGCTAAGCTCAAAAGAGAAAAAAAAAAAATATCTTGCACAGTGATAGCAGTGATTCCATCGGCAACTCAACAGTGATAATACGACATCGTTTTTTTTTTTTTTTTTTTTTTTTTTTTTTTTCAAAAAACGCATGCGATAAGACACAGTGACTAACCCATATGGCATTTAAAAAAAAAAAATCCAAAAAACGCAAATGGCAATACTATTACCCATATGGCATCCTTTTTTTTTTTTTTTAATATATATATATTTTCAAAAAAATGCAAGTGGCAAGAGTAGAGTTATTAAGGCCTTTTTGGATATACACTGATGAGTCCCTAAAAATCAGTGGGCTAAAAGGTCTTCGGATGTTGATGATCTTGAAGAGTGAATCCTAAAAAACCAAAGAAGATCAGAGAAGACCGGTGGAGGCCGGTCTTGAATCCTCCGATAGTAAAGTTAGTGGATTGAAGTAGAAAAGAAAGCACTTCAAAGACTTACCAATTTTTCTCTAGAATCCAAAAAAGTGTCCATACCTCTGCGTAGAAGGGTCTTTATATAGCGTTAGCTTGACAGTTATTTCTCCTATCGTCGTAGAGTTTGGAGGATTCAGAGGGTAACTTCCATAACTGTCATGGGAGTTACCTTATCGGGACTTGTGTTCTGATTCAAACAACATGACTCTTGGCTTTTGGAAGTGTCATGACTCTTGGTGAACCTCACTCGTCCATCACTAAGGACGGACGAGGTTCGTTGCTAGTACGTCCTTCATTGGATGAGTAAATGAAAGACAAGTGTAAGAGGACGGTAAGAGAGGGACAAGCGTAACAACCACTCATTCTCCACTTTGTACGTTGTTATGGACGGCCATATGGACGAGAAATCAGCTTGGCGTTTACTTACACCATCATACACTACTGTAAGTTTTTTTTTTTTTTTTTTTTAAAAAACTTACTCTCCTCTCCCGATGTGTGTGTTAAAAATACTTAGTATTAAAAAAAAAAAGGATTAGAATTACTAGACAAGATCACTCAGTGACGAGACTATTCTTCCTGACACACCTTAGCTTCTTTTTTAATTCAATTTTTTTTTATTAAAAGAAAAATAGCATCACCAAAATTTCGAACATTCTTTAGAACCAAAATAGCATCACCAGAATATTTTGGAAGGCCTTAACATATAAACTTAAAATTTTGGACTAAACTTGTTAGGCGTGATTGGTAACAATTCAAGCAACCAAAAATGCAAATATTTTCCACTAGAAACCAACAGGGCCACAGTTTGTATCTTTAAAATGAATTTCAAGAAACAAAATATACTATCCACTAGCAAAATACCCATCAGCATAGTCAATCCAAATTTAGAAAAGGATCAGATACCTAAAAAAATTAAGGAAAAAAAGAGAGAAATTTCATAATGATTTTTTAGCATACATCATGAGTTCATGACCAAGCAAATAATTTTTGGATTGATGTCAAAGACAACAACACACAACAATGGTGTGAGAGAGAGTTTTTTTTTTTTGGGTAGCTAAAAAGGCAGAAGGTGGGTGTTACGCGGATTTGTAACCTATCCTTATTAGATGTCAATTTTCTATGCATTGAATTAAATAAACGGTTGGGATTAGAACTATTGCACACCATGCAAGACCCCTAGGTATTGCACGTGATATTAATCCTATATATACACACACACATACACACACACTTTTATTGTACTGTCTTTAGTTGTTGTTTTTCATTATTTAATTACATATTTATGTTCTAATATTCTAAAACAGTAATTGTTATGTAATAATTAAATGATTTGTATTATTTGGGGTTTAAATATTTGGATTAATAATTTTATGTTGTATAAGAAAATAAAAATATATATTATTTTTAATTTTTTTTAGAAACTACGAAATACTTTGAAATGGTACGCCAAAATAAACCAATATCGAAATATTTCATTCCACTAAACAAAATTTTAGTTTGATATTTGTAAAGTAAAAGAAAGTGAATAATAAAATATTGGTAAAATAAGATTTGGTGAGAAATAAAAAGTGAAAAGGAAGAAAATGTGTTAAGAAGGCAATTTTGTTCAAAGCAAAAAAAGCCCCAGTCAGTGCTAGGGTTCATTTAGATACAGCTTATTTTGCTGAAAACTAAAAACACTATAGTAAAATAATTTTTAAATATGTAAATAATACAATGACATTTATTTTGATTTTGATTTTTTATTTTTTTGAATAAAGTTGTTGTGGTCCAGCTATGAACCGTACATAAATACTATATAAACAGTAATAAACAGTGCTATTTGTCTCTGAAAAGCAGAAAACATGTGAAAAAAAAAAAAAAAAAAAAAAAAAGAAAAAGGGGCAAAACGCCATACGTAAATACTAAATAATTCTCGTCCAGACGGTCACTTATTAATGTTAGGTATACCATTAATGGTGTGAGACTGTTTTCAACTACCAGAACGGGTACGATTTTTAAATGTTGAATTGAGTAAACCATAAACTAGTTGCTCGAAAGTACATATAACACGTAAGCTCGAAAGCCGTTCCCGACGTCCCGTCCCTGTCAGGGGAGATGCCAACCATCTGTCCTTTTTGCCGACACTCCTAGTGGGCCTGAAAAACACTACAATACAAGAAGGCGTTGAACTAATGTTTATTTATTTATTATTATTATTATTATTTTTTTATGGGAAGCTAATGTTTATTTTATCCCTACTTATTATTTTGACCTATGTCTTATTTTATGTGTGCTATATATTAAGAAAAAAAAAAAAAAAAAAAGAGTTTGAGTGAAAAACTATCTTACAATTATTCAAAACAAACTTTCATAATTAGCTTTCAAATATTCTAAAGCATGGGTTGCAGCAGACATGACTAGAAAAGGAGGATTAGAATGTAGAGTACCGAAGCAAGCATCATTCTGCTTATTCCAAATCATCTAGCTAGTTGTAAAAAATATTACAATCTTTGGGTCATTTTTTCTTTACATTATTTGATCAGCCACATCCACAAATGAAAGATTTATACAGTGAGATATGATCTCCCTTAAACATGTGGACTTCCAAACTTTGTCAAAATATGTACAGTTTAGTAGGATACCAATAAAAGTGTGGGGTGCTATAGGTTATGAAGTCACTTTTGTACCCTTTAAAGCATTTATGAGTTACATCAACTTAAGGTTTTTTTAGTCTTTTCACTCTGGTACTTTTTTTGAAAAAAGGATTTTGCTAATGTATGTCCTTAAAGTACACATTAATCAGATCCTTGAAAACATGGGATGGAGATATTATTTCTATGCAGCCTGTGAAACTATGCAAAAAAGGTGTTGTATTGTGTGCAAAAAGAGTGCTGGTAAGACTTTTTGTTGACAGCTAAATATTAAGACCTTTTGTTGACAACTAAAAAGAATTTTCTTCTTTCACAAATAATAATAATAATAATAATAATAATCTTCTAGAGAAATTGTTAATGCCCTTTTGTTGACAACTAAAAAGAATTTTCTTATTTCACCAAAAAAAAGAAAAAAAAATCTTCTAGAGAAATTGTTAATGCCCATAAGTACACACAAAAAGGCTAGACAAATACATAGACCTATTTGGTTAGGGTGTATGAACAACAGTTTTTAGTGTATAAATACTGAAAATTGTGGATTTCAAAAAAAAAAAGTTTGGTAAGGGTGTTTTTTACTAGAGTGTTTGAGTAATATTACTCATTTTAGGATGTTTAAACATTGAATTTAGAAAACTCTTCTAATTAGTTTTCAGTTTTCAAATAACGTTATTCAATAGCACTTTTGTAAATATGTTGAAAACCATGAGGCCACTCAATTAGAAAAAACAGACTTCTCTCTCTAACCATAGGGCCCACTTGTCAGCCTTTTTAAAATAAAACACACACATACCAAACATACAGTTATGTTTTTTCACACATTGAAATATGGTACCAAACACATTTTTTACTTTATGAATACTGAAAACACATGTTTCCATAGCACTTTTTAAACCACAGTTTTCACATAATTGAAAATACATGTTTCCACAACACTTTTTATTTTCACATAATTTTAAACAACGATACTAGAAATCTCCAACTAAACGGGCTCATACTATTCATTTTTTCTTTCTCTTTTTTTGCTAAGAAAATATGTACTATTCTTAAAAATTAGGGTAAATTGCAAAATACACTCTTAGTGTTTGGGATTGTTTGGATTTTACACTCCGAAGTTTGAAAAATTAAATTTTATACCCTGAAGTTTACTTCCATTTAGCAAAATCAAACCCTCCGTTAGTGGTTTGCTGATGTGTCCTTTAAGTGCCACATCATACTGTGACATTTGCTAGTTGGACCAATTAAATAGTGACACGTGCTATTAACTATTTAGGGGATGTTTGGATTTTTTGTTTCCATAACTCATAACTCTGTTTCCATCACTCATAACTCAAAAATGGTGGGACCCATAACTGAGAAGTCTGTTTGGTTTTTCATAACTCTGTTTCCAGTTTTTGTTTCCATCACTCAAATTTTTTTTTTTTAATTTTTGAGTAATGAGTTATGGAAACTGAAAACACATTTTAGATGTTTTCAGTTTCCATAACTCTGTTTCCAATGGAATTTTGGTAATTAAACACATATACATGGGACCCACTGTCAGTGCAAAGTCACATCGAGCGTTGCTTTTGACGAATCCACCAACGGCTCCTTCTCAGTCTTCACACCAAAAATCAAACCACACAAAAATATCCCACATCCAACCTCAGAGCTCCTCTCACACACACCCTCAGCCCAACCCCACCTCAGCCAACCCACACCGACCCAAGCTCAGACTGGCAAACGTGATGCCCAGAAAACCCAGATTTTTTTTAATAATCTTTCAAGTCCCAAAAAACCCAGATTTAGCACCAAATAGAAACATACAAAACCCACTAAAATTAAACTTAGAAATCTAAACATATGAAATTCAAGATCAACTCAAAATTTAACATCAAAATCCATAATCAATATAAAAACATGATTTTTACTGGGTTTGGGGATACAAATTCGGGAAAAAAAAAGTTATAGAAGAAGCCGTAGAAGAAGAACCCAAAAACCCACAAATATCATCTTTTCCCCATCGTGCCGGCGGCTTCGAGCTCACCATCGGAGCAAACGAAGACCAAGCTGAAGAAGAAGAAGCAATAGAAGATGAAGATAAAGAAGAAGCAGCTTTGATAAGCGAACAAGATCAACGCCTCTCACCTCTCAACATTTGGAATGAGTGACCATTCATAGAGGAATCTTTTCTCCTCGGCGCCTCAAAGCTCGGCATAAAGAAGAAGCAGCAGCTGAGCTAGACGGTGATGATTGTGTCGACGGCTTCACTGGGTTTGTTGAGGGTTCTAGGAGAATATGTAGGCTGAAGGGGAAAAATAAAGGGAAAAAATATGTGGGATGAAGGGTTGAAATGAATATATGTTACGCGGGTAGGTTAACCGTGGCCTGACATTGTGCTCAAGCGTGGGTGCCACAAAAAAGTGGAAAAATTGAGTGATGAAAAGTTGAGTGAAGTGTGCCAAATTGGTGGGTATAGGAAATTGGGATATTTTAAGTGATGAGTGACGAAAATTGATTGAGGAGTGATGAGCAATGAAAAAAAAAAAACCAAACAACCCCTTAATGTCTTTAACTAAAATTAAAATAAATCTATATATAATTTTTTATAGCATTTCTGATTTTCAGGTGTGGGGGGAAAAAGGCCCAATCTAACATAGTGGGCCTAGAGTCCCATGTAAGGGTTTCTGTGCATTCGAAGAGAAGGAGAGGTAAGGGCAAGACCCATCTAGAAGAGGGACCCCCAAAAAGAAAAGTGATTACAATATGAAGAGATCGCCTTCTGTCTGAAGAGGTTATACTCCTCTGATGCGAATAGTATGGATCAATTGAACATATAAAATGTCAAAATGATCTTCTGAGGACTCCTCCTGATCAAGATAAGCTCCGGGTATATCTAGAGAAGATAAGAATGACGAAATATCTAAAGGAAAAGCTGTTACCACCGCATTTAAGGCACTGCAACAACTTCTTTGGCCGCATTTATGTGGAGAAGACTTCTGAATAGTGTATCCTCACTTACCGCCACTCACTCAGAGCTAAAAGAGATGCTTGACATGACATATACTCAAGTAGGCTCACGGATGAGGTACAAGTGGACGATGGAGATGAGGAGAAGGGAGGTTATATAAGGGAAAGAAGCTCTTGAGAAAGGGGATAGGGGAGAAGAAAACAAAAAAGTTTTAGTGTAACCCCAAGATCTGTATTCACCATATAATCAATAATATACCTCTTCGGACACCAATTCTTTACGTGTAAATTCATGTTGATTTATGTTTGAGGGTTGTGATTAATTATTGTCGATTCCATAATCAGTTTAGCTCTTTTACCCATTCTCTACAAATTCATTGTCTTGGGCTTGGGCCACAAATCCTAACCCTACAATTGGTGCCGTCTGTAGGGAGGAGCTTGAGTGTAAGGAGAAGCAACAGCAATTGGTCATGGCCGAACCAGGGTAACAACCGGTAGAATCTAGAGCGTCTCAGCATATAGACCCTTTTCTCAATTTGGAGCGGAGACAAGATCGTGAAGGCAGTGTGCATACTACACACACTAGGCGAAGTCAACCTCATGGCGGAAGTCATGCGTCTCATGCAGAGAAGAATAGCATGCAAATAGAGATTGAAAGGTTAAGAAAGGAGTTGCGCCATGCGAAAAGAAAACGTACTGCCTCGCATTCTGATGAAGACTTGGGTAACGAACAAGACATCACTTATGAACAAAGGTCTCGAACTCCAGTCAGTGAATCTTTTTCATATGAAGATGAACACCCTCGCAAGAAGCAATCTCAAAGGCCATCACATGGAGGGGTGGGAAATGATGCCATGAGCAAGGCTTTGAATCAAATTTCTAGGTCACCTTTCACGCGGAGGATTGAAGGAGTAAAACTTCCTCGGCACTTTAACCAGCCAACCTTCACTATTTACAATGGTAAAACGGACCCTGTGGAACATGTGAGCCATTTTAACCAAAGGATGGCTGTTTACTCCAAAGATGAAGCTCTGATGTGCAAGGTGTTCCCTTCTAGTCTTGGACCCGGGGCAATGAGGTGGTTCGATAACCTGAAAGCAGACTCCATCAATTCCTACCAAGAGCTCACTCAAGCTTTTGGTTCACGTTTCGTCATATGCCAGAGGGTGGTCAGGCCCTTGTCTTCACTGCTGTCCTTGAGCAGCGTGAAGGTGAATTCCTTAAGGGGTATTCAGATAGATATTGGGAGATGTTTAATGATATGGAGGGCAACTTTGATGCAATGGCCCTAGACACGTTTAAGCTGGGTCTCCCCACTGATCATGGTTTAAGGACATCCTTGTCCGGCAAACCTATCACTAACATGCGTCAACTTATGGATTGTACTGAAAAATATGAAAGGGTTGAAGAAGATCAGCAGCAAGGGAAGGGTACAACAACAATAAGCCGAGGAGAGATTTCCCTGGGCAGTCGGGGTCAACAAATGCTTAAGCAGTCAATACAGTGTTCAAGGAGCCAGTTCATCAAGTTCTGAAAAAGATCAAGAATGAATCATTCTTTAGGTGGCCGAGTAAAATGGTAGGGAACCCTGAGAGACGCAATCACAATCTCTATTGTCAATACCACCGAGACCATGGGCATGCCACTGAAGATTGCAGAAGCTTGTGGGATCATTTGGATCAGCTGGTCTGTGAAGGCAGGTTGAAGCATCTTTTACACCACTCTAGTGGCCAAGGAGGTCAAGTGAATTTTGAGTCCGAAAAGAGAGATTCTACGAAACCTCCATTAGGTACTATTAACGTCATTTTTGCAACGCCAGAAAGGACAGGGTCCTGGCCGTCCAAAGTTATGTCAGTGGCTCGGCTACCAGTAGGGGATATTGGTCGAGATCCGAGGAGCTCTAGACAGGTTGTCCCGCTCGTTTTAGGCTTTTTGGACGAAGATAAAGCTGGAACCATTCAATCTCACGATGATGCTTTGGTAGTCACCCTCAGAATCAGGGGATATAATGTGAAGAGAATGATGGTGGATCAAGGTAGTGCGGTGAAGATTATGTATTCTGACCTCTACAAGGGGCTGAACCTCAGGCTTGATGACTTAACTCCATACTGTTCTCTCCTGATTAGTTTTGAGGGAAGGATGGTCACCCCGAAAGGACAGATACGGCTGCCCGCACAGACTGGCTCAGAAGTAATGGAAGTGGACTTCATTGTTGTAGATGTTTATTCCCCTTATACAGCAATTATGGCCAGACCTTGGTTACACACGCTAGGGGCTGTTTCCTCCACTTTGCACCAAAAAGTTAAATATCCATCCGAAGGGCGCATTTGTGAAATCCACAGAGATCAATCCTCAGCTAGACAATGCTTGGTGGCTGCCATACGACACGAACCTGAAACTGAATCCTCAGTCAGGGCGGAGGGAGACTTATAGCAGTTAAGAGGACGATTGTTACCCGACGAAGATCTTGATGAAGGCGCTAAATGCAAGAACTTAGTGCAAGTCTTTATTGGGGGCAATCCCAAAAGATTCTTTCAAATCGGGTCTCAGATACCTCAACCAAAAAAGGAAGAGCTAATTGATTTCCTTGAAAGAAATATTGACGTATTCGCCTGGAGTACTTACGAAGCCCCAGAAGTGGATCCAGAGTTCATTTGCCATCATTTGAGGGTCAACCCGCTGAGTGTACCCAAGAAGCAGCCTTCTTGGCGGCCATCCAAAGAGCATGCGGATGCAGTTAAAGAAGAAGTGATGAAGCTCAAACAAGCTGGAGCTATTAAAGAAGTTTTTTATCCCGAATGGTTGGCAAATACTGTGGTGGTAAAAAAAAAGAGCACAAAGTGGTGAGTTTGTGTGGACTTCACAGACTTAAATAGGGCTTGTCCTAAGGATCCTTTCCCTATGCCGAAAATCAATCAATTAGTAGATGCTACTGTTGGCCATCCTCGGGTAAGTTTCTTGGATGCTTTCCAAGGCTACTATCAGATACCGTTAGCCCCAGATGACCAAGAGAAAACCACTTTTGTTACCCTTATTGGTAATTACCATTATAAAGTGATGTCATTCGATCTGAAAAACGCAGGTTCTACTTATCAGCGGATGATTACCAAGATGTTTGAATCACAATTGGGCAAAAGCGTTGAGGTCTATATAGACGATATGGTGGTAAAAAGTATAGTTATTTCTGAGCATGTGAAGGACCTTGATAACATTTTTGAAACCCTAAAAAGACACAAATTGTGCTTGAATGCCTCGAAATGCTCATTTGGGGTGGGATCAGGCAAATTTTTGGGTTACATGGTAACGCACAGGGGAATTGAGGGCAATCCCGATCAGATAAAGGCTATTCAAAATCTGCAGCCTCCTCGGAATCCGAACGAGGTTCAAAAGTTAACAGGGATGAGCTGCTTTGAATTGATTCATCTCCAAGTCTGCGGATAGGTGTAAACCCTTCTTCTCGCTGATCAACAAGTGGAAGGGATTTGAATGGACTAAAGAATGCGCCTCAGCTTTCCAACAACTTAAAGACTACTTAGCTCGGCCACCGATTATGTCTAGCCATGAGCCAGATGAGGTCTTATTTGCCTATATCGCAATGATTCCCTATGTTGTAAGTCTAGTGTTAGTAAGAGTCGATCAAAGTATACAAAGACCGGTTTACTATGTGAGTAAGTCTCTACATGAGGCCGAGATCAGATACTTGCCACTGGAGAAAGCTATTTTGGCAGTAGTACTTGGAACACGAAAATTGCCCCACTACTTCCAAGCATATACTGTCGTTGTGCTCACACAACTCCCGCTTAAGACCATACTTCGAAGTGCCGACTACACGAGGAGGATAGCTAAGTGGGGCATTATCTTAGGAGTTTTTGATATCAAGTATATGCCTCGCATTTCAGTTAAAGGGCAGATCCTTGCGAATTTAGTGGCCGAGTTCATAGAACCTAGCTCAGAAGAAATAACGACAGAGAGAGACATGGATGAAAAATCGGTTGGCATGATTTCTCAACAAGATCCTGCCCGCTGGGAAGTATATGTGGACGGCGCTGCGAACCGGAAAGGTTCTGGAGTAGGGTTAGTCTTGATATCTTCAGAGAGGATCATCATTGAAAAGTCATTAAGGCTGGATTTTAGCGCAACCAATAACGAGGCAGAGTATGAAGCCCTATTGATGGGAATGTCTATGGCCTGAAGAATGGGAGGAAAGGCAGTGGAGTTGTTCTCGGACTCAAGATTAGTTGTGGGCCAAGTATAGGGGGAGTTTGAAGTGAAGGATGAAAGAATGCGAGGATACTTGAATCGAGTTAAACGTCTGCAGTCGGAATTCGAATTTTTCAGCATGCTACATGTTCCTAGAAGCAGTAACGCACATGCAGATTCTTTAGCCACACTAGCCACCTCTTCGAAGCAAAATTTACCAAGAGTTATCCTTGTCGAGGATTTCCATGAGCCCACCGGGACAGGAGGGGATGCAGTTCGAGTCCACCAGATCAGAGATAGTCTCTACTGGATGGACCCAACAACCAAATTCTTGAAAGATGACATTTTGCTGGAAGAACGGGGGGATGCTGACAACCAGATTTTGGCTGTCTGAGGACCGAAAATTATACAAACGATCCTATTCGGGACCATACCTATTATGTATTCATCCAGAGACAGCTGAGTCGTTACTAGAAGAGTTGCATGAAGGAATTTGTGGGAGTCACACTGGAGGTAGGTCTTTGGCTCACTGAGCCATTACTCAAGGGTATTGGTGGCCGAACATGCAAAAAGAAGCCCATGATTATGTAAAGAAGTTCGATCAATGTCAACGATTTGCGCCAAACATACACCAACTAGGTGGAGTCCTCAACCCATTATCTAGTCCGTGGCTGTTTGCACAGTGAGGTTTGGATATAGTGGGTCCATTCCCAAAGGCTACAGGAAACAGGAAATACCTTTTGGTCGGCACAGACTATTTCACCAAATGGGTTGAAGCTGAGCCTCTGGCCAATATTCGAGACGTAGATGTGTAAAGATTTGTATGAAAGAATATCATTACTCGTTTTGGAGTTCCTCATACTCTCATCTTGGACAACGGCTTACAGTTCAACATAATGCGTTTCGGAGTTATTGTAGCGAACTAGGAATCACGAATAGATACTTTACCCCTGCCTACCCTCAGGGAAATGGGTAAGCTGAAGTAGTTAACAAAGTCATAGTTAATGGATTGAAGAAGAGGTTGGACGATGCAAAGGGCAAGTGGGTTGAAGAGTTGCCACATGTGCTTTAGGCTTACAGAACTACGCCTCGCAGATCTACTGGAGAAACCCCTTTTTCGATGACTTATGGCACTGAAGCTATCATTCCTTTGAAGACGGGGTTCCCAACTTTAAAAACTAGCTCGTTCAGTCCGACTAGCAATGATAGACTTCTAGAAGCAGGCTTGGATTTGATCGAAGAAAGGAGAGAAAATGCAATGGTTCGACTGGCATATTACCAGCAGAAACTCAGGCAGGGCTATGATGCCAACGTAAAGCTAAGGCCCCTAGAACCCGATGATTTGGTACTTAGGAAAGCCATTGGCACTGCGAAAAACCCAAGATGGGGGAAATTAGGACCAAACTGGGAAGGGTCATATCGTATTACTTCAGGGGTTGGCATTAGGGAATATTTCTTGGAGGACTTGGATAGTCATGTAATACCACGCCCCTGAAATGTAAATAACCTCAAAAGGTACTATTATTAATCGAATCATTTCTTTGGTCACTGTGATAATTTGTTATTCTTAATTGTTCTCTAAGTGTTTAAACTTAAATCCAGTCATGACTGTAGTCCTCGGATCAGATAATTTGGGTTAGTTAACACTCCTCATCAGTTCTCTAAGTGTTTAAACTTAAATCCAATCATGCCTGTAGTCCTCGGACCAGATGATTTGGGTTAGTTAACACTCCTTATCGGTTCTTTAATTGTTTAAACTTAAATCCAATCATGCTTGTAGTTCTCGGACTAGATGATTTGGTTTAGTTAACACTCCTCATCAGTTCTCTAAGTGTTTAAACTTAAATCCAATCACGCCTGTAGTCCTCGGACCAGATGATTTTGGTTAGTTAACACTCTTCATTGGTTCTCTAAGTGTTTAAACTTAAACCTAATCATGCCTGTAGTCTTCGGACCAGATGATTTGGGTTAGTTAACACTCCTCATCAATTCTCTAAGTGTTTAAACTTAAATCCAATCATGTCTTTAGTCCTCGGACCAGATGATTTGGGTTAGTTAACACTCCTTATCGATTCTCTAAGTGTTTAAACTTAAACCTAATCATGCCTGTAGTCCTCAGATGATTTGGGTTAGTTAACACTCCTCATCAGTTCTCTAAGTGTTTAAACTTAAATCCAATTATGCCTGTAGTCCTCAGACCAGATAATTTGAGTTAGTTAACACTCCTTGTCGGTTCTCTCAGTGTTTAAACTTAAATCCAATCATTCTTGTAGTCCTCGGACCAGATGATTTGGGTTAGTTAAATACCCCCTGGTGATTCTCTTTAAGTATTTAAACTTAAACCCAGTCATGCCTGTGACCCTCGGCCTAGGTGATTTTTTGTTAGTTAATACTTTTGTGTTGCTATAAATACTGAAGGTTAACTTTAGAATGACTCTTGCCTGACATTCTTAATTGTGTTTAATATCAACTCTAAACTATGCTAATATTCTTAGTGAACGTGTGAAAAGATCTATCCAACTTTTATAATACTTGTTATGTTCATTACTTAACGGCAACTTTTATGTACTGTCCTCCTCAGAATCAATTTTAGTTATATATATTATTAGCCAGATCTGATGACTATGTTTGCCTACGTTACCATAATTACAGAGTGAAGTTACTTGTAGCAAAAGTAAGCCATATGGTATGCATCAAATACACCAAAAGTAAAAGAGAAACTGTTTTATTGATCAAAAGAGGATAGTTTACAATCCCTTACATAGAAGGAAGACAAAAGAAAGAAAATATTAAAAAAAAAAAAAAAAAACTAAACTAAGTATCTAAGTTTCTGCTGGAGGGACCCTAGGATCGGCAGCCTAGCTTGTCCGAGTAGCAGCAGCTTCTGGAGCCTAGTCCTTGGGCTCTGAGGATGTTTTCTTTTTTTCCAAGCCCTCACCCATATCCTTGGGTGGCTCAGCTGGGGTGCTCTCATCACCTGGTTGGCCAGAATCCTTAGAAGGCTCAAGGGTGGTTGGAGGAGCTTGATTGACTAAGGGTTGCTCCGAGGCCTCTGGGAGTTGTGTTGGAGGAGGGGGATCAGACTCTGGGAGCTCTCGAATGTCTGGGTCGTAATAAATGCTCCTAGGCAGCCTCAGTTCCGAGTCAGCAGACACCCCAGCAGCATCCAGTGCCTTGCCCCATGTTATATTGCAGTAGTCTCGGCTGACCGAGGCAAACTGCTCAGTAAGACCTTTTTCGGTCACCTCCACTCCTAGTTGGTAGGCAGCTTTCTTTTCGGCCTCGGTCGCCTTCTTGGCCAGTTGAGTGTCCCTCTGAGCCTGCTTTGTAGCCTCCCTGGCCTACTGAAGTTCGGCGTGAAGTTCCTTCACAAGAGCTTTCTCAAAGGCCAAATTGTTCTAAGTATCATTTAGCAGCTTGCGTTGGGCTTCGGCCTGGGTCTCAGCATTTTTGAGACCAGCATTGAGGCTATCCCTTTCCTGGGTCACCCCTTTTAACTGGTTCGAGATCTGAGAGACCTTTTCCTTTAAGCTGCCCAATGCTTTTTCCGCCTCGGACCTAGAGTGGGCCTCCGCTTGGGCTTCAACGTAGGCTTTTCGGTTCCACTCTTCGGCCACGAAGACTTGCTGGGTAATCTGAACAGTAAAGTAAAAGAGTTAGCATAAAATATAGAAAATTAATATGTCAACCGAAGAGCTGGATAAGCACACTTACCATGGCCAGGTCCCTCTTCAGGGACATGAAAATTTCATACTGGCTGAAGTGCCTGTATGACTCCATGTCTCAGGGGAAGAGCAGTGGTTGCTCCAAGGCTTCAGCTATCAGCCTCGCTTTACCCCCATCGTAGTTCTTAACAAAGGTCTCCCAGGAAAAAGGAACGCCATCTTGTTCCAATCTGGGAGACCACGTGCGTTGCCCTCAACACACGTCGGCTATAGAAGGCTCCTCCCTACTCTCCACAGATGAGGCCCTCTTACTCCGGTGGTCCCTTACCACCTTCTGTTACTTTGTGGTCTTTAGTGGTACCATCACCTCCCGCTCCTCAGGCTCGAGAGGCATTTTTTTCTTTTGGTCCAGTATTGGTTTCACCACCGGATCAGGAACCTGAGGTGGGGGTGGAGGTGGAGGTAAATTCACCACTGGTTGAGAAGTCCCCGTCCCTTTGGACTTAGCCTTCTTACCCCTTGTCTTCAGCAGAAGCTTTAAGTCAGACATCTCTTCTTCCTCCGAAGAGTCCTCTGGGAGAGTAGTTAGTAGAAGTGGTTAGCGGACACTGGATTGCCTGTCGGCCTCCTTCTCGAAATCTGAGAAGGGTATTACTTGCACTCCCCCTGAAGCTTCCCCTTCAAATTTAAACTTGTCTATCTATTCCTCTAGCGAAGAGGATGAAGAGCCGACCCTTTCTCCTACGACCACCGGCTCGATTGGGACTTGTTGAACTGGTCGGATTAGCAATGGAACACCTTGTGGGTTGGGGTGTAGAATGGGCTTAAGGTCGTATGGCGCTAAAAAGTGTCGTCGAGCGACGTCTATTCGCCAAAGTCGGTGATCACTTTGTGTAATGGCGTTGCCGGCCGGCTGGATATTTGCTTTCTTAGGTATATAGCCGAGTATAAGTGGGATGGATTGGAGCTATCCGTCTTCACTCACGAATATCTCCAAGCATAGTAGATAATTAAGGGCGGCGGTGTTGGTAAGGCTGAGCCAAGGAGTAGTATGTGCCTTATCTATTAAAAAAAAAAAAAAAAAAAACAAACAAACAAACCAACCCGGTCAGAAG
Source organism: Quercus variabilis (assembly GCA_030445155.1). Classification (NCBI taxonomy): domain Eukaryota; kingdom Viridiplantae; phylum Streptophyta; class Magnoliopsida; order Fagales; family Fagaceae; genus Quercus; species Quercus variabilis. The sequence goes on from CP129449.1 coordinate 84,448,613, forward strand.
ATTGAAATATGACGGCATAAAAAACAGGTTATGAAGAATGAAGATCCTAAGAATATTGTTAGAAATCCTAAGTCTAGGAAGTCACACCTGACTCTCCTGGCTCGATTGGACAGTGTAGATCGTCATGCCATGCGCCCGAGACGATTAAATAGTCGTCTTTCATCCCTTTATTTGATTTGGGAAGGCATGAGAACAATCTAACGATATCGGATCGGGATTTAAGGTAGTATCCCGCCCCTTTTTGGCTATGACACTCATACATATATACTAGGTCATGCTAGGTCAGCTCTAATCCTAATTGTTGGTTCAAGGCATCGATAGCTCCTAGTATCCTAAAGGTGTTGGGCGCACACTGCTCAGGAGAGAGCCTATGGTTGCAAAGGTAGTTCAAGGTGATGGAACCCATTGGGAGGGTTATTCCCCCTTCGATGAAGGCTATCATTGGGATAACGACCTCTCCCTCTCTTTAGGCCGTTAGTATCCGCTCCGGAGGGCAATATCTCAGATTCACCCCCTGCGGTATGCCATAATTTCGCTTAATTCCTCTATCAGCGCCGGACTATCGACGAGATGTTGGAATTTACCCATTTTTAGAGAATGATTGAAGCAGTGGCCAAGAAACGGGTTTCAAAGGTAGAAAATACTAGCTGAGAAGAAAATAAAGGACCAAAAGACGTCGAAACTTACACAGACAAGAGTGGAGAACAATCCTTGGACTCGAGATGGACTCTTGGTAGATCCTGGAAGGAAAGAAGACAGAAAATTGAAGAAGCTTGAAGGGTTTTGAATGAATGAGCTCATTGGGTATTCTGAGGATGCGTAAAGTAAAGAAAAATAACCTCCTCTGAGGGTTTATATACGGGGACAGGTGAAAGGGTGTAATTCATCCCGTCCAAATCCCAAAGAAGAAACTTGTCCATTGGATCAACAACCCACCTTTAGATGCAAAAGACAAAATGCCGCCTGGAGTAATTAATACAATGCTTTGGGAATAACTGACAACGGCAATAATGAAGCGCTTGTCTCTATGCCCGCGCACATGTAAACTGGGATATTTACGAGTTCTCCCTTTTAAACTTGTTTATTTTTATTTCTTTTTCCTTACGTGGCAGGTCAAAATCTTATTCTTTCTCCTCGGATGCGAGGGAAAAATTAAAATTTTGAGGGGCTATTGTAGGTGGAAAAAGGCCCAATCTAACATAGTGGGCCTAAAGCCCCATGTAAGGGTTACTGTGTGTCCGAAGAGAATGAGAGGTAAGGGCAAGGCCCACCTGGAAAAGGGACCCCCAAAAAGAAAAGTGATTACAATCCAAAGAGATCGCCTTCTATCCGAAGAGGTTATACTCCTCTGACGCAAATAGTATAAATCAATTGAACATATAAAAGGTCAAAATGATCTTCCGAGGACTCCTCCTAATCAAGATAAGCTCTGGGTATATCTAGAGAAGATAAGAATGAGGAAATATCTAAAGGAAAAGCTGCTACCACCACATTTAAGGCACTGCAGCAACTTCTTTGGCCGCATTTATGTGGAGAAGACCTTTGAACAGTGTATCCTCACCTACCGCCACTCACTTAGAGCTAAAGGAGATGCTTGACATGACATATACTCAAGTAGGCTTACAGATGAGGTACAAGTGGACGATGAAGATGAGGAGAAGGGAGGTTATATAAAGGAAAGAAGCTCCTGAGAAAGGGGAGAGGGGAGAAGAAAACAAAAAAACTTTAGTGTAACCCCAAGATCTGTATTCACCACATAATTAATAATATACCTCTTCGGACACCAATTCTTTACGTGTAAATTCATGTTGGTTTATGCTTGAGGGTTGTGATTAATTGTTGTCGATTTCATAATCAGCTTAGCTCTTTTACCCATTCTCTACAAATTCATTGTCTTGGGCTTAGGCCACAAATCCTAACCCTACATCAAGTTATTCGATATTTCCCCAAGAAAATCAAGAATCTCTTTCCAAAGAAACACTGAAAAATGACAACGCGATGCAAAAATCCAAATGAATCCAACCATAAAAAAACAGACAAAAAAAAAAAAAAACCCAGCATTTTCTGGGTAACCAAACAAAAACTTTTCCTAAGAAACCCAAAACAATAATTAATGAGCAAAACCAACAACCAAAATACTTGAAATACAATATTTTGGGCATTGAAAATTTTCTCAAGAAATCAAGATTTTCTATCCAAACAAACACTAAAAAAATTACAACTCAAATTAAAAACCCATTCTAAAACACACAAACAATTTTAACAGGGTACATGTCAAAACCCACGGATCTACAAGCCTTCATTTCCCAAACCCAAATGAAATTCTCAAGCTTTCATAACCTAATCACCAAATCAAACAAAGGATAAAACAAAAAGAGAGAGAGATCGGCAGCCATCAGTGGTGGAGACCTCGTTGACTTGTGCTGCCGTGTATGGTGGTCGTACTCATGAGGTTCCAACATGGCTAAGCTTGAGAGAGAATTGGGCTTAGGAGAGAGAAACTTGCGAGATTAGAGATAGAGAGAGAGACAGAGAGACAGAGAGAGAGAGACAGAGAGACAGAGAGAGAGAGCCATCCTTTTGTGGCTCGCAGTGGTCATTGGCGGCGACTAAGGTTTGGCTGCATGAAGCTTAGCTAGCAACACTCGATTTGCTCCACCACTAGCTTAATTTCCTCTTCACTCTCTCCCTTTGTCTCTGATGAACACATCAGTTTGTGGTTTATTGATATTTTGTTGGTTTGATTGTTGCTACATGAGAAGTACTTAATGTTCATAAAATTTCAATGAACATTTTCTCGCTACCAGGGTTAGCCCTAGGCTTAGGCCACTTAGGCAATTGCCTAGGGCCCCTACTAGAGAAAAGCCCCAAATTTTGGGGCAAAAATTGAGAGATATATATATATATATATATATATTTTTTTTTTTAAAATTTTTTTTGAGATATAGGAAAATAAATTAGTTTTACATTTTTCTTCTACTTTTAAGAAGTATCAAAGAATTGAGTAATGCTAGAGATATTACAATTTTAAATACATAAGGCTTACAAATATGTGTTACTAATTACAAGAAATAATTTAAATAGGAAAATCCTATAAATACTATAAATTTTACTTTAAAACCTTTATACAAATTGATGTAACAATTAATATGATTTGTAGATGTCAATAACCTATTAAATTCATTTTTAAATTACTTAGTGATACATCTTTATAAGTATCATGTTGTAAAATTTATAATATCCATAACATCATTCATTCAAATACTTGTTTATTATTTTCTTGAAGTGTCATTAATCACATTTATTGCAACAACTTTGTATGTTTTTTAAGTAAAATTTGTTATAGTTTGAGCATTTCTCCCCCCCCCCCCCCCCCCAAAAAAATACAAGATAAAAAGAATGCATTTTTGTTATATAAAAATTATGATATTAAAAACTAGTTAAATATTATTTAATTAATAACAAAAAGTCTGCATTTAAATATATTGCCTTAGGCCTCAAAGTTTGTTGAGCCGCCTTTGCTACCAACAAAGGCTTAAGTTTAATGGAAGGGAAGAAGATATTAAGAAAGTGGATAATTCCCATAAGAAACCCAGCACGATAATTGCTAAGGAAATTAATTATTTTATTTTTAAAAAGTTTTTATTTAATTATTTTTAAATAGTTTTTATTTTATTTATTTAAAGTTTTTAAGTTAGTTATTTAATGTGGATTTATTTTGTTCGTATGTCATATTTTAATTGGATCAACTAGTATACTTCATAAGCTTATGTGACACTTAATGGATATGTCAGCAACCCTTTAATGGAAGGGCTGCTTTTGCTATCAGAAGTAAATTTTAGGGTGTAAAATCTAATTTTCAAACTTCAAGTTGCAAAATTCAAGTAACCGGAAATATTAGAGATGTACTTTACGATTTATCTTAAAAATTATAATTGAATTCGCCTATATATATGTACAATTCCATATGAAAATGGCCATCATCATCTCCAATAACAACATCACCCTGCTTCTTGCGCGCTGCTGATTCCTTTTCCTCGTTCTCATAGTCATGGCCGTCGATGACATTTTACACACTTCTCACCCTCTTCTTCATTCCAATGTAGCTCATGCCAACAACAACAACAAGAAAAAGGTTGAATTAAGAAGTAGGAATGACAAAAAAGAGAGCAACCCATGCAAGGAATACAATACCCAAAAAAAAATAAAACATCAACTTTGTATCATTGGCTAAATGGATTCTTAAATTTACCATGTGGATCGTATTCCTTGCGTGGGTTGCTTTCTTTTTTGTTATTCATACAGACTTCGGGAGTGAACTCTATGCTGACTGGATTGGTGCAACGAATGAAAGCCTATTTGGGTACACAGGTAGCTACTTCTTAATTCAACCTCGATGTAGAATTCAAAATAGTTCGACCTAAAAATGTGCATTTTCAGGGAGTTATTTGCTGCTATACAGTGGCCCAATTATCATTATTGCTTTTCTTGCTGTTCCATATCTTCTCATCTCTGGGGAAGACCAACTACAACTACAAGAGTATGTATTTCTTTAATCTATGCACTCCTTTTACATGTTTTCATTTTGTTTTTACGATATATGATAGCTAGCTGCAAAAGGAATAATATAATATTGCCCATAATGTATTTGCTTAAATTGGAGTCACATAAAAACTTCGTCTATTTCAGGAAGAAGACTCCAAGATTCCGATTGTGGACTTTTCCCGTTCTTGTGGATGGACCACTTGGGGTTGTTTCCGCTGCTGAATTGATTGGCATAATCCTCTTTATCGTGTTTGTTATCTGCGATGTTTATGTCTATACTGCAGTGATCTTAGGAACGTTAACCGATGACATGGACCCCTTAGATCTGTGGTACGATATTTTTGTTGGGTTGGGTGTTACTTTGGTTTTTTTTGCTGAATGGGTGTTACTTTGTTTTTTTTTTTTTTTTTGAGAAACTGGGTGTTACTTTGTTTATGACTTTATTCTATAGCTTTTAAATAGAAACCATATACTATTTTTATATTGCTTAGTTTTCTGTTGATCGTTCTACTTCAGTAGTTTTTGTAGTTGTGTCGTCTTTACAAAGCTTTTAGGCAAATTACAGTAAACTCACTTAAAATTAAAATTGGGCCCGTTTTTATTTTTCTTACCTTGATTCAAAAGTTAACACTTCTTCTTATTTTTACCTTGTTTACCATAATTCAAAAATTAACAACAAAAAAAATATTAATCACCTGCACTGTCATCCTCACAGCTCACTGTTATATCTCCAGTCGCTAACCCAGCGCCGATCACCCACTCCCAGTTGCTGCTGCCACCGCTTCTTCTTCACCTGTGTCCCAGCATAAAAGCCGCTTCTTCTTCACCTTGACCCAGCATAAATGTTTTCTCTTCTCTGTATACTTTTCTTGCTTTGTCCGCCTTGGATAGTCTAATCAATGTGAATGAATGACGTTTAAATGGGTTCACTGAAGTTCACTTTTCAAATTTTGTCCTTTTGACATCACGGCTTGATACTTTTATTATTATTATATTTATCATTTTATTAAAAGGGTAGAAACATTTACAAGATGTAAACTGAATATATTTCTAGTACTGATTGTGACAATGCATCGGATTCATTTTTGTATAAATGGTTAAAATAATTTTAAATTTCAACCATTAAATATAAAAAATAAAATATAAGAGTAAAGATAAAAAAGATAGAAAAAAATTTGTGGGACTTGTGTGACTTGCACTTGATCTCAATCCTTCTTAATACAAATATTGTAATTAATGTGAGATTATTATTCTTATAAGTAGCAAACTAGTTAGAGCATTATCATTAGATGTTCTATAAATATGCCATTTTAATATATCAAAAAGGCTATTTTATTATTTTAACACAATATTTTATAATTTATCCTACATCACATCTTCTATTCTTCAATTATATACATTAAAATAATATATACAGATATTAAAATAACATTAAAAAACTAACGATATAAAAAAATACAAAATGTTTGGCAGTGAATGTGTGGCCGAAATTGTAAATGAAGAGATATTTTATTTGAGATGAGAGAGAAAGATGAATAAAAAATAATAAAAATCAAATGCCATTTTCATCTATACCATGCCAAAGATGAGATTGTACTGTAGCATGTCTTAAAATTTTTTGGCATTTAACACACCTCATGATGGTCTATTTTTAGTGTTTGGTGTGCTAAATGCCAAATATTTGGCATTTGAGACACCCTATAGGAATGCTCTTTGTAGTAGTAATTAGATCTTCTTACATTTTAAAAAACTATTAAGTTTTGTTAATAAATTATATAAAAATTGACTAATAAATATATAAATAATATATAGTAGTAATTCTGAAACGGTACACCGGTATTGACTGGTTTTGAAATATATCATTTTTTAGGCCAAACCAAAACGGCCTCGGGTACGAAATTGACTCCCTTGCTCTGCCCACCTAAGATCATTTCCATTAAACTTCCATAAGAGCATCTCTAGCAGTTTCTCCAAAATTTGGTACTATTTGGAAAGTGAATAGTTACAATTATCTTATACCTACTTACTTTTTCAAGTACATTTTTCTCCTCTACACACGTACCCCACTCTTCTCCTATGTATCTACATTTTTGTTTCTCCTCCACACATCTTCTGACTTCTCCTTTGTGTCTAAATTTTTGTTTTTATTTTCTTTCCTCTTCATCTCACTTCGCACACACACAGCTGGCCACTCTCTGACTTCTCTGTGTCTACATTTTAGTTTTTATTTTCTTTCCTCTTTGCTCACTTCACACACACACAACCGGCAAAGAGAGAGAGAGTTGGCATTCATCTAACTTTGTTTTCTAATGAGAAGCGAAAGAGAGAGTGAGGGACAAAAATGTTTGGAGTTGCTACAGTATTTGCTACGGTGCTCTCTTCTTCAAGAAAGCTACTATAGCAACTCTAAAAAAAATTAGAGTTAGAGAGGCTGTTAGAGCATCTCCAATAGGGCTGACCATCTTCAAATTTTGGAGAGAAAAGCTACTGTTCACAGAAAAACAACCCTCCAACAGTCTCTCTATCTCCAAATATTTTTTTAGAGTTGCGACAGTAGCACTCCAGGCCTGTAGAGCACTATAGCAATCACTGTAGCTAATGCAAATATTATTTCTCATTAAACTAATACTGGTTGAATTAAAAAAATATTTTTTTCTCTTTCCTTCCTTTCTCTTTCTTCTTCACTCCGTCTCTCTTCTTTATCTCAACGGCTACAAAATCCAAAATACAATCCAAGCACGAAAATAATTTTTCTCATAAACCAAATGAAATAAAAAAAATAAAAAAAAAACAAAAAAAAAAAGAGAAAAAAAACAGAACTATTCTTGATCTTTTCTCTCAAACATCTCTAAACTTAGTCTCAATCAAAATACAAACTCAAATCACAATTTTAAAACTAATCAAGTTAGAACAAGCGGACGATCTTCATATGTGAGAGAGAGCTCCAGCTGAAGTGCTGCTAAGTGCTCCTAGAGCTCCAGCTGAAGAGAAGAAAAGAAAAAAAGAAAAGTTCTCCTAGAGCTCCAAAAGCTCTCCCAGAGCTCCAGCCGAAAAGAAGAAAAGAAAAAAAAGAAAAGAAAAGAGGGCTCCAGAAAGTGCTAGAGAGAAGAAAAGAAAAAAAAGAAAAGATAGAGATAAAGGGAAAGGTGTGGAGAAGAAAAAAGAGGAAAAAAGAAAAGAAAACAAATGTGTGGATGAAAAAAAAAAAAAAAAAGATAAGGGAAAAATAAAAAATTCTAATTGAAAAATACTACCACAATATTTTCACAATAAATTTTAAGTAATAGATTGTTATTAGTTAATATTAGCAAGTAAAAAAATAATTTCAGTGGTAGGTTCAAATTAGAACTAGTAACAACTTTCCACATAAATTTTGTTGTGAAAGTATTGCGTAAAATGTTGTGAACATAACACTTCTCATTGAAAAATATAGTTGTTAAAAAAAGAATAAATGATGATTAAAAAAAGAATAAATAATGAATGAAGAAATAATATTTAAATAAGATAGAGAAAGAACAGAAAGTCTGTTGGAAAGTGTATTTGAAAAAATTTGTAGGTAAAAGCAAAATGTCACTGTTCATTCCTCAAATAGATAAAAATTTGGAGAAAATCTGGAGAGATTGCTGGAGATGCTCTTAGAGGGTGTTTTTGGTGTGTTTGCTTTCCAAAAAAGGCTTTAGAGAGCCTATTGCAAATGCTCTAACCCACCTCTCTATTTTCACAATAAAAAACATAAAAATCAAAAATCAAAAAAGAAATCAAAAAGTGGTATTTATATAAAAAAAAAAAAAAAAAAAAAAAAAAAAAAAAGTGAAAGAAGAACAAAAGGAATTAAATCCAAAACCTAGCCTACTCATAAAGTCTCCAAATCATATGAGGTATTGAAGAAACTAAGATAAAAGTTATAGAGAACCCAAAGCCCATCACTCTCTCTTCCTTTTCCATTTTTTCTCTACATTTCTTTTCTTTGTGAAATTCACCTTAATTTGGTATTGAAGTTATAGAGACGATGGAAGTTTAAGAGAGAGTCAATGAGAGTGTTTTGACACAGCTTGTTTATTTACAAAATTCCTTATTCGATCTATTTTGTGTTTTTATTTTATTTTATTTTATTTTTTTGTATTGTGAGGAGAGAGACATAAAAGAGGTGCAAATTAAAAGTATATATTTACCCTTGTTTTTTTAATGGAGGTGGGTTAAAAGTACATGAGGATTGGTTTCACTAGTTGAGATTCCTAGTTTTTTTGAAATTTTCAGTTGTTTCATCATGTTAAGACTGGGACTTCGCTTTTGTACTATAGGTATATGAACGGTTTTAGACCCCTTAAACAACTAGATTACGTAGTCTAGATTAATTAGCCAAGTTGTTACTTAGTCAAATTATGCAATTTTAGGTTAAAGTAATCAAATAATCATATCAAGATATAAAGCAGTGGAAAATAAATGAACACAAGATATGATGACCTAGAAAACCACATGGTAAAAATCTGGGGAGGATTTGACTTAGCTATCCTCAAGGTAAACCTGAATCCACTATGCGAAAAAATCGAAATTCATACAGAAGGACTACAAGCTCCCCGCTTGACTTCCTAATGCTACTCACCAGTAGAACTTACTGACACGATCATGTGCAAACTCCGAATCCATGGACTCCTTCTCTCTTGGATTCTTCAACAGCTACAAGCACCCCCGCTTGATATTCTTTAAGCTTCAATGGTAGCAACCAAGTTGATCATCAAGATGTAGATAAGATCTTCAACTTGAAAACCCTAAGTTTTGTGTAAAGGAAAGCTCCTCAAAGATCTCACAAGAGATTTACACAAAACAGAAATGTATGAGCAACAATACAATTGGAGCAACCTTCAAAAATGTGGCTAGGTTTTTGTTTATATACCTAGGGTAAAAACATAAAACCCTAAACATTTAATGAAGTAGGGCTGAGTTGGAAATTCTGCAGAAAAAACAACCTGTGCGATTTTTGATCGATCGAGTCTATTCTTCGATCGATCGAGCCAGGCCGAAAGTCCTAAGTACTTCTGCAGTCACTCGATTCCAACTTTACAATAATAAACCAACTTTGAGCAAGCCTAAACAAGACTAAATACATTGTTTTGATCATGGTTTGCCAACATTACAAATTAGAATTCTAAATACATAAAATCCTAAGACCTTAGAACCTAACAGTATAGGATTAGATTGCTTTTGTTTCTTCCTGTTGCAAGGGGATCAGTTCTTCTCCGCCTTATAGATATCCCTTTCGAGCAAGCAACAAGATATCATGTGTGGCTTGGACATCTCACTATGCTATTGTTTACTCTCCATGGACTATTCTATGCAATTGCATGGACAATTGAGGGACACATCCTAGACGAGGTAAGTGCTAATGGTGTAATTCTTTTTCTTGTGCATAGCCATATTTATAGATATGTGTTTCCTTATATATATATATATATATATATATATATATATATATATATAAAATATATTCTTTTGGCAAACAAACAAATATATATATATATATATATACACACACATACACGCAAAAAGAATGCAAAGGAAAGGGAAACAGCAATTGAAAATGGAAAAATGGGAATGACAAGAAGACTAGAGAAATTATTTAATAAAGCAAAGAGTTTCAAGACTTACAGATGGCGAGGTGCTGTGCATCAGTAATAACTGTTATTTTTGTTAATTTGATTTGACCCTCTTTGAAATTGGCATCCTTTATGCCGCTAGCTTCTGGTTTGGCTGTCTTATTCATAATTCTTTGGTTAAAAAATTTTATTTATTATTCATACGCACAAATTACCATGAATTGCTGGTTTCCAATGCAAGAGTAGTGAAATAAAATTTTAAGTTATGGACAGAAATAATGGGAATAAAGAGATAGCTATTTGACTTCCATAAAGATTGGCTGTAGTTTCACAGAACGGCCTTGGGCCTTCATGTTGCTCTTGTTGGAGCAGGTAGCTCGATCAGAAGCCTGACGGAAGATGGACTAGGTGGGAGTTGCAATTTAAAAATAGATTTATTCTTGAGCAGTTCTGCTTGAGGTCAGAGATGGTGCAACATGTTGGTTTTGGGGGTGAAATATAGCTATGCAACCTGGAGAGTTAAGGTTTTTGAGTGGAGCTAAAGCAGGCTTATAAAATATGGTTAGGTGGTGGCTGCCTTTATTCATTCTTATTATTAATAATAAAAAAGAATAGTTAAAAATAAGATAAATATGATATTTTGATTGAATTTAATAGAGTTTTTAATTCACTTTAAATGTAAAAAAATCATATAAAAATTGGGAAAAATATGTTAATGACATGACTGTTGATGTGGCTTAATTGGAGTATAACAACAATAAATATTACGTTTTAATTTTTCGATATATATAGATATAGATAACATAGTGATTGTTCAAAGACACAAGCACGACACTATAAACAGTTCTAGAATGGGATTTTGTGATTGTTTTGTGGTTAAAATACCTGTTGACAACCTTTTATGTTATGATGCAACTTCTTCAACTTCAACAACTCTTGATCATTGGATAGATCATATTGATATTCTTGCTAAGGCCGTCTGGTGATTGTATATTGATTGTTGCTACAAATATCTTTTTCCTTTTTTTCCTTTTAATATGTCTTCTTCTTGATTCAATCATATGGTCGCTAATAATTGCTTAGCACACACAAACTATGAAAGCATGGTGCTAATTTACAAGTCATTGACCTGACTTGATTGATGACCTTTGGCTTCTGTCCATGTTGTCTTATTCACATGACAAAACATTCATGATTCTAACTAGTTCATGATAAAAAATAAATAAATAAATAAATAGAAACATGAACATAGAAGTGAGTCCCTTTAGTCTTGGCTTGTAGTCATAATCTTTTAGCTTATGTAGTGCTTGGTATTTCTGTATGCATGCATGGGTCAGAATGTATCTCTAATTAATTTGATGCTTATCACACAAAATCTGTTCCAATTTCCGTTCAAGTCATATTTAAATTGTGTAGAACTAGGCTGTAACTAATTTCATCCTCTTCTTCAAGACTTAATTGAGAGGTAAGTTAAGTGATTGAGTAGCATCACAAAAGAAAGACGAGAAACCCATCTCCTTTTGTAACCCTTGTCAATGTCCTAAACCATATGCTTTTTATTTCTTCCTTTATAGAATGTATCTAAGAATACCTTCATGGAAAGAAATATAAGGTCATATGAAGATGATGCTGCTTATATCTCTAATTGTTTGGTGTAGATGTTTCAATGGGTAGATCTCAGTGTTTCTCATTTTCCAGGTGTTATAAGTCTAGCAGTTGGTCTACTGATGTGGATGACATCACTTCATCCAGTGAGAAAGAAGAAGTTTGAGTTTATTCTTCTACACTCATCAACTATATGTAATCTTTATTGTCTTTTTAGCTTTGCATGTTGGGCATTTCTTGTTTTGTGTATCTGCTGGAGGAATATTTCTTTTCATTCTTGATCGCTTTTTGAGATTCTGCCAATCATGAAAGACTGTTGATATCATTTCAATCAAGTGCCTTTCTTGTGGAACTATGGAATTGGTGCTTTCAAAACCTACAAGTAATACTAGTTCCCCACAAATTTGTAGTTTCCTTGTTTTTATGTTGTTACCATAGCTGTGACACTTTTCCTCGACAATGTAGATCTGCGGTACAATGCCCTCAGTTTTATTTTCCTTCAAGTTCGGGAATTATCTTGGCTGTAGTGGCATCCTTTCAGTGTTTCATCTAGTCTTCTAGTCCTCTAGATGGTAAATATCATCTATCTGTTCTCATTAAGGTTATTGGGGAATGGATAGAAAAGCTCAGAGGAAATATCTTGAATAGTTCTGAAGTTAACAGCTTCTGTTGAGGGGCCTTATGGGCATGAATTACCATATCACTTGATGTATGCACCCAAACAATCAATTTCACTAGAATTTACTAGATATCAAGCTTAATTTTGAGTTTCATATTATCTTCTATTTTAAGAACTAAGTTCACCATTTGATTCTCTTGGTATGAAAACCTTGTTTTAGTAGTAGGTGGCGTAGGAATTTCACCATTTCTGGCTATCTTTAGTGACATTCTCCTTTGTATTGGGGAAGGAAAACCTTGTTTTCCTCAAAACATCTCAATTGTTTGGGTTGTGAAAAGATCAAACGAGCTTCCTCTTCTTTCTACCAATGATATGGAATCAATTTGTCCATTTTTTTTGGATAAACTAAATCTTGAGATTCACATTTTTGTCACTCAAGAATCACAACCTCCACTAGTATGCTTAGTAATGCTCTCAAACCCATGTTATTTCATTTTGTATTTAAAGTTATCATGTTCATGTTGTGACATTTAAGAGTAGAGAGTCAAGTACACGAGGCTACAAACTCTTCTCCTCCAATGTCTAACAGCTGTAGCATGTCAATTTTGGTTGGTATAGGAAATAATATGTGGTTTGGACTATATGTTATCTTGTCTACACTAGGCTTTGTTATCTTATTGCATTTACTAGATACTTTCTACCTAAACCTTATGACATATCTCCATGGTGGTACAAAGGGCTCCTCCTTCTAATTTGCATGCTTGCAAGTGTCTTTATCTTTAGGGGTGTTGTGGTTGTTTTGTGGCATCTTTGGGAAAGAAGAAATGCAGCAAGGGAGGCATGCAAGGATAACAAGATAATGGTTGAGAAGATGTAGCATAATGAAATTGTAGTTCATACGGATTCATGTCATCAAAAACTTGCAAGTTTAATCAATACTTATTATGGTTTGAGACCAGACTTTAAAGGTATAGCATCTCAACTTTTGTTCAAAACATAAATTAAAAGAATAATATAACACCAAGAACGAAAATGATGATGACAACAACCAAATTTAGTCCCAACAACAATAATAAACAAGTCAAGGTTGGCCATGTGTATTTTTCCTTATAAGGGACACCTTAATGTGTACATGTCTATAGTGACTAAATTTCACATAAGCCATTAATATACCACAACCCTCCTCTATTTACCAAGCTTAGGACAAGCTGTGAACAAAATATTTGACATAAATGGATGGAGTGAAACTAAAAGAAACATGAAAAAAAAAATCTTAATAACAAAGTTTAACCTCTTTAGTTGTACTACACTAGAGGCTTTCCTGATTGCCTTTCCTTTGTCATATTGCAGATATCTTTGGGGATATATCAGAAAAATGGGGCTACGTTGATGTTGGTGTTATTGTGTGTGGTCTTCCAAGTCTTCAGACAAGCGTTGCTAAAGAAATCAGGTCACAGAATATTAGGAGACAACACCATCATCCAATCTTCCATTTCAACAGCCATAGTTTCGATCTATAGGCACCACCTTCATCATCTCATCTTCCCCTTAATGTAATCAATTATCTTAGAAGCTAAATACTCTCTATTGATATGAATAAATATTAATAACAATATACATACAATTATATGTATGTGTATATGCACTTTTAAGTTATTATTATTGGGTTCCTTGATCTTTAATAGGGATTCTAGAGATGATAGTAGAATTATTTATTCTAACCTCTACGCTCTTAAAAGGAAAATAAAAGAGTGCCAAACGGATAAATAAGATACATTTTGTTACAATACAATCTCAACGGGCTTTAAGATTTTTGTATTATTGTATTACATTTACTTTTATTACACTTATATTGGAGAACCTCTTTCTTTGTAAAATAGTCCCTTGTATAATATTTTAGGCTATTTTATACAATAAGAAATTCAATCTATTAACATGGTATACTTAATGGAGAACCTCTTCTTCATGCTACCCTCTATAGATAGCTAGTTGGGAGCCTAGTCTATCTCATTGCCTAGAAATTTCCTATGTAATCCACAATGTTAGTCAATTCATGGTTGTAAGACAGTCCTCTCAATATGCTGATGTTCCCAAAGTCCTCCAGTATTTGAAAGACAACATGTTCCATAGATTTCACCTTTCCTGTTATTCTCCATTGACTCTCCAACTTACTAAAATGCAAATTGGATACGCAATCCCACTGACCATTGGTCACTACAAGATATTGCTTATTTCTTGGTGATTCCCTCATCTCTTAGCTCAAGAAGAAACAAATTGTCATTACTCTCTCTAGTATTGAGGCAAAATATCATGCACTTGCTAGCACCACAAGTCCACAACCAAGCTCTTTGGCTACGTTGGTGCCTACAAGATCTTGGAGTTGATTGTCTCACAGAGACTTCAATCCACCATGACCATTGAAATGCCGTTAAGATACCCACAATGATATCTTTTATATGCATACTAAACATATTGAGATTGATTACCACTTCTTTCATGATCATTTGCTTCAAGGTACTTAATTTACAGCTATGAGTTGCCTACTCACAAGATTAGCAAGCTAATATCTACACCAAGCCTCATCCACTTTGATGATTTCATGAGTTGGTTCCCAATATCAAGTTGGCCTCACTTTATCCAATATGAGTTTGAAGTTGTCTTAAACACCTTTTTTTTTTTTGGTGGATGGGGTTTTTTTTGTTGGGGGGGGGGGGGGGGGTGCGGAAGAGGAGAGATGAGGTCAACCTGTCCTATAGGAGACAAGAGAGTTCAGAACTAGATTGCTTGGGGTTTTAGGGGATTAGCTCAAATTTTTAGATAGAAGTAAGACATGTAGTAGTATTTATTTGATTTTATATGGTTTGCATAGATTTTTTTTTTTTTTTTTTAATATGACATGTCTTATAAATGAATAAAAATTAAAAAAAAAAAAATTGGAGGATTTAGAATGGTAGGGGATCCTTTCCTGGGATTGTGAAGCATATGGCTAATTTGTTTTTTGTTTGTTTTTGTTTTTGGTTTTTTTTTTTTTTTTTTTTTTTTTTTTTTTTTTTTTTTTTTTTTTTTTTTGAGAAGAAGTATATGGCTAATTTGGGGTAGCCAAACCTCCAAGAGAAGGAAGTGGAGAAATGAGGAAAAACAGATAAGAATAGACTAAGAATTTTGCTTAACATTAATGAATGAAGATTTACAAGTAAAATATGGAATTTATAGTAAGCAAAGGAGTAAGATTAGTAAACAATTTGGTTCTAATGAAAACAAAAATATTTTGTTTTGACTTTAATGGTATAAAAAACAATCTTAGTCTATGAGTAAAAAAAAAAAACCCCCATATATAACGGAGGAAATACTAAAAGTGCAAACGGTATCAAGAAAGAAAAAAAATTAATGATAGAGGAATATCTTTGAATTAAGAATACATGCAAAGCAATTGATAAAATTTTATATGTGATACCGAGATTACTACAAGACTCTGTATGTGTCAAATATCAATTACTAATTTATCTCTGTCTCTAATATCAATCATCAAATGACTTGGAATACTTACAGGAACCAAAATAAGAAGATTTATTTTCTTCCTTTATTTCTTTTTCTTTAAACAATCAAGACAAGCGTCTTCTTAATTCTCTTTTTGTTTAGTACCAAACAATCAAATACTCAGTGAATAACCAAGTTTGCATTCAGGTTCTTCTCAAAAAGAGAAAAAAAAAATTTGCATTTAGGTGATCTGTTTTGGTCCTGAAATTTATGTTCTAAAGACTTAATCATGCTTCAATCAAATAGCACGATTCTATGGCAGAGTACTTTAACAAACAATTTTATAACATGTAAAAGATTTTTTTTTTTTTTTTTGAAAAAATTGGAGAACAGCATGTCATGTTACCAATTGACCAAAAAAAAAAAAAAAACCGATCTCTAGTACTATTAGTGAACTTTTTTTGAGAAGGTTTTTTTTTTTTTTTTTTTTTTTTTTTTTTGAGAAGGTAATACTATTAGTGAACTGTTTACATAAGTTAAGTAGTCATTCATATTGAAAAAAGGGACAGAAATCAGAATGGAACTGAGTGATAATGCCAAATTGGATCCTTGAGATGAGAAATGATTCCCTATTTCCCTCTTCCTAAAGCTTTTCATATCATCCAATCAAAGCATTTACACGAATAACAATAGCACTTGATTATAAGTCCATAACAAACGTTTCTAATATGTTGAAGCCATTTTATTGTTTGATCTGTTCAACAAGGCACAAGCCATTCAAAGTTTCAAACCAAAAGTTCGATTGATATTTAGTTCAGAGAACTTTGAATAAGACTACTCCAAATTCAAAAGCAAAGAGATTAGACAAGAGAAAATGGCATCACTGTAACATATATCCACGAATTGGATGCTTTATTAAAAATTTAATACCAAGAAGATGACATTACATTACAACATTTTGAGCGTAGGCTATTGAAAAGCTTGGTCATAAAGTCCTCTTAAAAGAAGGAAAATTTCTAAGCATGAATTGAAGCAATAGTAATTATGAAACTATTGTTTATGAGAGTTCTGATAGATCCCCAGGAGAACATAACCACAGCAGTTGGAGAGGATCTTTGGTATGATAAAAACATTAAAGTGACCTCAAGTAATCTGCATGCCTCCAAAAGAGTTGGGGTTTGATTACTAGCCTCTGCTTTTCCATATATAACTAGCTTCTCAAGCACCCTTGCATGCTTAAGCGGAAATTGTACAAGTCCAGTTAAATATTTCAACCCAAAACACTTTGCTTCAAAGCCAACAATCTCAACTGTCTTGAGATGCCGAGACAAACACCCAAATGCCCTATTCTGCGATTTCCAGTACCCCTCGTGATCAAAGTTATTGTCAATGGTAAGGTCTAGGGGAAACTCCAGCTACAAATAAACATTAAGTCAGGGGATACATATTTGAATTTGCAACATAATTTCCTTCATAAAATATAAACGGGTATATCTTAAAGCAAGTGGAAATAAGGCTTGAGAAGGAAAAAAAAAATCATTTCCATTTGAAATGGGGTATCTTAAAGGTGAGATAGATCAAATAGAAGTGGAATGATACTGAAGTTTATACAAACTTTGCCAATGGAGATGGCCAAGTTCTCACTTTTGATATTGTTAATACCTTACAACATGGAGAGAGAGAAGCAAGAGAGCAAGACAGTTTAGCATTGATAAGTTCAAATAATCCCCGGTTTGGTACGCAATTTCAAACACATATTTTTAGTTTTTAACTAATATTAAACGTATTTCCACATACTTTTTCACCTACACATATTTCCAAAAAAATTGAAAATTATTGTTTAAACACACGTATTTCCACACATTTTTTCATATCTTGTACAAACTATATTGATAGTTTATAGCAAAGGGTGGGATAATGGCCAAATGGGCTTTATTAATAAGTAATTATAGAATATTTCTAGAATATTATAAATGCATACTCAACTCTTTCTCTCTCTCTCTCACATAATAGTGAGACACAATTCATGTGTGTACAAACTATATTGATAGTTCATAGCAAAGGGTGGGATAATGGCCAAATGGGCTTCATTAATGAGTAATTATAGAATATTTCTAGAATATCATAAATGCATACTCAACTCTTTCTCTCTCTCACATAATAGTGAGACACAATTCATGTGAGAGAGAAAGAGGAGTACGCATTTATGGTACTTCTGAAATATTCAATAATTTTCCTCCATTAATAGTTGAGAGAATGGATTTATTGAATTTCCTTGACACTCATCCTCCCAGGCTGCCACAAAAGAAAAATAGAAAAGACCTAATGGCATGATTTGTCCCATTAATTATTAGTTGCCACAAGATCGTACGTGGAATGAAATTTTGTTTTTTACTTTCTAATTAAACCATGGGGCTGATACAGTTTAGTTTCTTCTATGACAGGGTGTGACTCAACTACTAAGACAAGTATACTAAAAAATGTTTTCAACTTATCAACGAAGAGAACCATTTATAGTTAGCTTGCACATTGATCTATATATACTCACTGGCTACCAAATTTGGAAGGTTACAAGCCTCAAACCATCACCAAATTCCCACTGTAACATAACTAGGGGTATCAGATCTTGTATCAAATAACCCAACTAGATGGAATTGTCAAAATGTGATACACACCTTAAAAAAATTAAGTCACTAAAAAGGTCTTACTCAATAAACAGAGTTTCCACTTTTGCGCAGATTTAAGAAAGGTTAAGGTAACAAAGCATTATATCAATTCATAGAAGAGGATGACTCCCGAAATCAAACCCAACCCCTTTTTGTGGAAAACACTTGCCATCAAATCAAGGCTCAACTTCTAAAAAGAATAAGTTACTAAAAATTCTCCAAATCAAACAACCACAGGAAAACAAAAATGCCATGGATACCAAGCTCTTCTAGGCAGTTCACTATTAGAGAAGAATTTAAAGTGTAGTTTTATATATTTGCCCATTTCAAGAATCATACTGTCAATGTCACCATGACCATTTTTCTTTTATACGTTACAGCCTGAGATACAATTCTTATCTCACTAATTAGAAACATGCCTAAATACGTAGAAAAAGAGAACAACTATAAAAGTAGAATATGCAAAGAAGGTCCTCTTCATCAACTCGCTCTCTTCTTGAAATAAATTTAAAGAGCACCAGATGCTGTGTTTTATTCTATATTCAGGCCTAGCAAAGCAATGAGACTACCAACAAATCATATAATGTTGATACATTCATGTCTCTGCAAATGGTAATCAACATTAGCAGTCAAGAAAAGCATGAAGTATTGCTGAAAAAAAAAATGATAGAGAGAAAAGAGTAATCAAGAATAACCAACCTTTAGATACCATTTGCCAACAATAAGTTTCTTCACTTGATGCAGATTCTCAAGAAGTTCACTCACAACTTCTACACTGTCCTTACGAACTTCCTCCTCCTCGTCACTTCATAATCTATCGATATTTCGAAATCAAGCTTAACCTCAGCCAATGCTGACCCGTCCTTTTACCTCACACTTCTTACCATAAAAATTCCCCAGGATTTCCAAACACTCAATCTTTGGAGCCACAATTTCCAATTCTATCGGCTCATGGCATTTCGAATAACAAGAATCTATCACCAGTTTTCTCAAACTCTCTGACAATATATCAAACCGATTAAAGTCAATAAAATTTTGTAATTTCAAGAATTCAAGTCTAGGACTGCCCATTAACACTTTATTTATCACATCTTCAGACAAGGCCGTGTACCCAATACACAAGAACTTGAGTGAACTCCAACCCACTAACCCTTTAGGCTTAATTTTGCAGAAATGAAAATCCAATTCAGAAACAAACTCATCAGCACAGGGATGCTGCGGCAATGTGTATCCATCATTTCCATAAGGGTTTAAATGAGGAGCTGATAAACATAGACTAAGTTGGTCTACCTTAGCAGTGAAAAAAGAAAATGCAGCTACTGCAAGACTTCCAACAAGCACAGGCAGCACCTCCGGCTAATCTAATTTCATTGTGATTCATTTTGTATTGATAATGAGATGTATTGGTATTTAGCCAAAAAGATATGCATTGGTTAGTTCCTCTGCCAACACAACCCACGTTGAAGTGCCTTTAATTGAGATGGAACTTAAGCAACATAACCATTGATATTTAGCATCTTAAAGCAAGTTTAACATCACAATGAAAACTTAAGTACATGAAATTGGAAGCTAGAGCAAATCATAGCAAGATTTTAGTTCATTGAACCAGACTAATCTACATAACTACAATTTATTTATGAGAATTTCATCATTTAAGAGCATCAAA
Source organism: Quercus variabilis (assembly GCA_030445155.1). Classification (NCBI taxonomy): domain Eukaryota; kingdom Viridiplantae; phylum Streptophyta; class Magnoliopsida; order Fagales; family Fagaceae; genus Quercus; species Quercus variabilis. The sequence continues at coordinate 84,468,785 of CP129449.1, forward strand.
CAACTTAAAATGATTTTACTAAAATGGGAACATAACCACTGCATGAGGAGAGATTCTGGGGAAGCTTAACAACTTTTGAGACACTTGTAGAAATTTAAGTTGCATATTATGTATTCCATTTTGCATAATCCATGGTTCAGTGATAACCATCTTCTCCAATACCTTTGCATTCTTAAGTAGAAATTCTACAACTAAAATGAATACATCCTTTGTGTGGAACCTTTCTCCAAAACCAAAAATCTTGACAGTCTTGAGGCATTGTAGCAAAGACTTGAAATAAACCTCTTTTGATTTCCAATGGTTCACTTCATCATAGATTCTGTCTAGAAACTGCAAAATAGAAGTACATTAGCTCATTTTGAAGTTGACTTTTAAATTATGATATCTTGTCATGTTATAAAGGAGTTGGCGTAGGAAAAGGGAGTTAGCTTTGGACATTTCGATTTTGAGGATTTAAGGTTAGGCGGCTTTGGAAGGAAAATGGCTGGAAAATAGTAAGAAATGAGGATTATAGGGTTTCTAATGAGAATAGGAATAGTAGGATTTGGAAATCCAACAAAGGGTAATGACTAAAACTTGGGTTGCTGTTCCAGGACAATGAAGAGTAACTCATGCACAGTATTAGGCTTTTCATGGGGGTATTTGAGGCTATTTTCATGGATAATTGATTTGGGATTTTGGGGTAAAGGGTGATAAATCAATGGGCAAAGATTGGGTCTAGTGCTTTTGTGCACTGGACCCGTCAGGATTACGATATATGTCCACTTTTAGCCATGTGTCATGATCTTGAAGGGTTACATCTATTCTTTTCTTTCATTTTATTCTATTTAAAATCATGGCCCTTATTACTTCCTTAATAGACACCTAAATTTTATATTATATATATATATATATATATTGTTTGTATTTTAGTATTATCTTCACTAAAGTTCCTATGATATGACATCCAGGAAACTGGACCAAGAAAAACAAACCTCTGAGTCGTGGTTGGAGAATATGATATCTATAACTAATGTCTCCACATAAGGTGAACTTTGAAGCAGGCTTGCAATGCCAGGAAGATTCCATTTTTCCATGCTTGTTTTCATCGTTAGACATTTGCAATTTAACACTGGAGAAGACAGATGTTTCACTGACATTATAGACAGAACCTACGTCCATCAAAGTAAAAGGAAGAACACAATAAGGTAAAGTGAACAATAGAATAAACCACACAACCAATTGTAATATACATCGCCAGAGAACAATTTAGCTAACATGTTTTCCAGAACACTAACTTAAATAAATGTCAATATATCCTATATGACAATAAAGTAAAAGAGGCCTTTTTGGAACCTTGATTTATAGTTGACAAATCATCATGAAGAATCATTATTTGGCACTAAAGCAAGTGTCCTACACCTTTTCATGAAACTAAAAGCAGTGTATATAACTCAATAGATCAACTCATGAAATTGGACCAATACTATAATTTCCTTTAATGATTGATTGACTACAACTCATGTTAAAATCAAGATGTTAGGCAGAAAAAGTCAGACCGACAACAACAAAAACCAAGCCATAAACTCAATTTTTTAGGTGCTGGATAAGCCCAACTCACAATAGATAGTATGGTAATTTTCGAATACTCTTATAAATTAAAGAATGATTTTTCCTTTTGGTATTAATAACTTGTCACTAAAAAGAGCACTAGACACTGCATTATTCTATATTGAAGCCCAGCTAAGCAATGGGACCGCCAACAATACAATCTAGATACAGTCATGTCTCTGCAAATGGAAATCAACATTAGTAATCAAGAAAATCATGAAGTGTTACATATGACAAAGGAAACATTTAAAAGAAAAAAAAAATGATAGAGTAATCAAGAAAAACCAACCTTGAGACACCATCTGCCAACAATAAGTTTCTTGACTTGATTTAGACTCTCAAAAAGTTCCCTCACAACGTTTTCACAGTTCTTATAATGATCCTCCTCCTGCTCTTCATCTTCATATTCCATCGTTATTTCGAAATCGACCCTAACCTCAACTAATGCCGAAGCGTTCTTTATCTGGCACTTCTTCATACCATAAAATTCCCCTATAATTTCTAAAGACTCGATCTTTGGAGCAACAATTTCCAATTCCGGGTAGTCTTCAGAATAAGAATCCATCACCAATTTTTTTAAACTCTCGGACACAATATCCAACCGATTAAGCTTATTACAACTACGCAATTCCAAGAATTCAAGTCTAGGACTACCCAATAACACTTCATTTAGCACATCTTGGTGCAAAGCCAAATTCCAAAGACACAAGCGCTTGAGTGAACTCCAACGTACTAACCCATTAGGCTTAATTTCGCAAGCTCTAAAATTTAACTCAGAAACAAACTCATTGGCGTAGAGATGCTGGGGCAATTTGTAAAAACAAGATGATAAAAGTAGACTAAGTTGGTCTACCTTGGCAGTTGTGGCGAAACGAACCCAAAGATCGACACGAGGCTTTAGCTCTGGATTGTACTCGACTTCGACGGAGAAATTTGTGAGTTTCGAAGCTCTGTGTAGGAGCAGGACATTATCCACAAAATTGGCGCGATCGGCGGCGTTTCGGAAGTAATAATCTGTGAAACGGAGAGAGGGAACGAAGGTCCAGAGATAGGCCCATCTTTTGGATAAAACGCCTGTTCTGACAGCGTCTTTAGCGCACAAAGAGGAGAGAATGGTGAGGAGGATGGAGTCAGGTAAGGTGCTGATTCGATCTTCTTCTTCTACGATTGGTCCAAGTTTGCGGCGCTTGCTTGGATAATCATCGCTTGAGCTTGACTCTTCTTCTTCTTCTTCTTCAGAATTCTTGGGGTTTGTAGCATGGCTGGAATTATCAGTGGAATAGGGCGCGCTCTCTTCGCTGGAAGTTGAGCTTCTTTCGCTAGAACCATAGCTTTCTTCCTCCATTCTCACTCAGCTCAATGGTGAGTGTTGAGATGCGGACACTTCTCAGTTCTCTGAAATTCCATTCTTCCTCCCCAATAGCAGTAAAGCACTCATTTTGGGTAAAAAGAAATAAAGAAGAAGAAGATAAGAAGAAAAATTACACAATTTTGTTTAAAAATGACCAAGTCAAAGTATAATTGTATTAATTTACAAATTTTTTATAATAAATTTATACTAGCATTATTTATTTTTTATTTAATTATTTATTTATTTATTTTGTTAAAAAATAAAGAAAGAAAATAGATTGTGATTAATTTGTGTGGAGAGAGAGAAATAATTTGAAAAAATTATAAAAAAAATTAATTAAAAATTTTGATATTTTAATAAAATGTATTGTAAAATAAAAATATGAAATGAATTGTTTTGAAGAGTAAATAGGTAAGATAAAAAATAAAATAAAAAGGTAGATTTTTAAAATGAATATTAAACTCTCAATTTAAAATAAAAAAAAATTATGCGAATTATATTTGTTTGAGTAAGGGATGTAAGAAAAAGCTTAGCAGGACTAATTAACCTGTAATCCATCCAATATATATATATATATATATATATTTAAATTAAGATAGAAATTCTATTTTGTCATAATTTAAGTGTATATGCGTGTGAAATTATTTATTAGAGATTTAAACCTAACCCTTACCTCCCACACTCCACAAACACTTATATAAAATTTGATTATTAATGAGCATTTATTATGATTGTGTTAGTATATAATACTATTTAAAAAAATTTCTCCCCTCTCCCTTTGTGTATATGTTAAAAAATATTTAGTATTCCAAAAAAAAAAGAAAAAGTATATAGTAGTATATATCTATTCTACCAACTACTTTGGTTCAAATCCTGCTCGCCAAAAAATGAATTTTGTTGTTTTGGCCTCATGGTAAAATTAAAGACAATCATAATCTAATGTCACTTTTTCTTTTTCACTCTAACTCACTCTCACGGTATTTCTTTATATTTTTGGATTGCTTCTCTAGCTCTCTCCGTTTGGTATCAAATGATACAATGTCAATGGTATTAAAATCTAATAAATGTAAGACATGTTAGCAAAAAATAACTAACTTACTAACAAATGAAAGACATGTGTTAATAGGTAATTATTTTTGCACACATATCTCTTGTTTATTAGATTTTGATATGATATAAAATATTTTTTCCACAATAACAGCTGTTTTCAAAAGTAATTTGTTAAATAATTTGTAATTCTAGCATTTTATAATAAAGGAAAATGATAATAAATGCCCTTAAAGTACTGGTTTAGGAGTTATTTTTAAAATCATTTTATTAGAAAAATGATAAAATAATAAATATTGTTGACAACTTTTTATATTTTTCATGAAAGTGGCATCTAAACTTTCCTAAAAAAAATAACACATTTTTGCCTTATGATATCCAATGAATGTATAAATATAAATTTATATATAGTTTTTTTTTTTAAAGTGGTTATAACAGGAAAATTATTAAAAACACACACACACACATTTTTACCTTAAGATAATTCAATGAATGTATAATAATATGAATTTACGAGAACTTTTTTTTTTTTTTTTTTCGCATTGGATTTGGATTTTCTGTTTCTATATTCTTGGCATAGTTGATGCGTTGTGTGTGCATACGTTTTTTATTCAAAAATAAAAAATCTTCTTTTTGTTCCTAAATAAATTTGGTAATAAGTAATTAGCTAACTTATAAGTGCAGCTCAAATAGTAGTTTAAACTGCATTGTTGCTAGACCATAAACCAAACGGAAACAAAAAATCATTATAAGCATATTGTGAAAAAAAATAAAAGAACAAGAAGAAATTGGAAATATCTGAAAATAACATTGAGAGTTTGAAACTGCAAAGTGATTAAATTCAAATCAAAAACGTCATAAGCAAAATAACGTCATAACCATTAACACTAGCTTAAAACAAGTTACAAGAAATTGGAAGCTAAAGATAATCATAGCATGATTTTAGTTCATTGAACCAGACTAGCATAAATTCAATTTATTTATGAGAATTTCATCATTTACAAGCACTTAACAACTTAAAAAGATTTTCTTGAAATGGGAATTTAACCACCGCTTGAGAAGAGGATCTGGGTAAGCTTAACAACTTTTGAAACACTTGTAGATATTTAAATAGCATATTACGTGTTTCATTTTGCATAACCCGTGGTTCAGTGATAATCAAATTCTCCAATACCTTTGCATTCATAAGTAGAAATTCAACCACTAAAATGAACACTTTCTTTGTGTGGAAACATTTTCTAAAACCAAAAATCATGACAGTCTTGAGGCATTGTAGCAAAGACTTGAAATAGACCTCCTTTGATTTCCAATGGACCACTTCATCATAGCTTCTTACCAGAAACTGCAAAATAAAAGTACATTAGCATGTTTTGAAATTCCTTTTTAAATTATGATATCTTGTCATGTTATAAAGGAGTTGGTGCAGGAGAATGGTAGTTAGCTTTGAACATCTTTGATTATGAGGATTTAAGGTTAGGTTTTGGAAGGAAAAAGACTGAAATATAGTAAGAAATGAGGATTATAGGGTTTTTAATGAGAAAAGGAATACTAGGATTTGGAAATCTATCCAAGGGTAGTGACTAAAACTTGGGTTGCTGTTCCAGGACTCTGAAGAGACACTCTTGTACAGTATTTAGACTTTTCCCCCCCGGGGGGGGGGGGGGGGGGGGGGGGGGGGTGTTGTATGTATTAGAGGCTATTTTCATGTATAGGTGATTTTGGATTTTGGGCTAAAGACACATTAAATTAAATTATATATATATATATAAAGTATTATCTTTAATATTCATTAAACTTCCTTTCATATGACATCCAAGAAATTGGACCAAGAAAAACAAACCTCCGACTCGTGGTAAGAGGATATGATATCTATAACCAATGTCTCCACATAAGGTGAACTTTGAAGCAGGCTTGCAATTCCAGGAAGATCCCATTTTTCCATGCTTGTTTTCACCGTTAGATATTTGCAATTTAACAATGGAGGAGACAGATGCTTCACTGACATTATAGATAGAACCTACATCCATCAAAGTAAAAGGCAGAACACAATAAGGTAAAGTGAACATTAGAATAAACACATGACCAATTGTAATTTACATAGCCAGAGAACAATTTAGCTAACATTTTTCACAAGAACACCAACATAAATAAATGTCAATATATCCTATATGACAAATAAATAAAAGAGGCCTTTTTGGAACCTTGATTTTTAGTTGACAAATAATTATGAAGAATCATTATTTGGCACTAAAGCATTGGTGCCCTACACCTCATCATGAAACTAAAAGCAGTGTATATAACTAAATAGATCAACTCATGAAATTGAACCAATATTATAATTTCCTTTAATTATTGATTGACTACAACTTGTATTAAAATCAAGATGCTCAGCAGAAATAGTCCAACCAACAACAACCATAATCTCAATTTTTTAGGTGTTGGCTAAGCCTGAGCCAACTCACACGAAAGTATGGTAATTTTCCAATACTCTTATAAATCACAAAATGATTTTTCCTTTTGGTATTTATATAACTTCTTTAATGCAAAATCAAATTGTACAATAACTTGTCACTAAAAAGAGAACTAAGATGCTGTGCATTATTCTATAGTCTAGCTAAGCAATAAGACTACCAAAAATAAAAAAGACACAATCTTGATACATTCATGCCTCTGCAAATGGAAATCAACATTAGTAATCAAGAAAAACATGAAGTGTTGCAAATGACAAACGAAACGATGAAAAGAAAGTAAATGATAATAGAGAGTAATCAAGAAGAACCAACCATGAGACACCATTTGCCAACAATAAATTTCTTGACTTGATGCAGACTCTCAAAAAGTTCTCTCACAACGTTTTCACAGTCCTTATAATGATACTCCTGCTCTTCATCTTCATATTCCATTGGTATTTCGAAATCAACCCTAACCTCAACTAATGCCGACGCATTCTTTATCTGAAACTTCGCCATACTAAAAAAATCCCCTATAATTTCTAAAGACTCGATCTTTGGAGCAACAATTTCCAATTCCAGGTCACCCAAGTCCGGCTCTGCAGGGTAACAATCTATCACCAATTTTTTCAAACTCTCGGACACAATATCCAGCCGATTAAACTGATAACAATTATGCAATTTCAAGAATTCAATTCTAGGACTACCCAGTAACACTTTATTTACCACATCTTCGCGCAAAGGCACGTACCCAAAACACAAGCGCTTGAGTGAACTCCAACGTACTAACCCAGTAGGCTTAATTTTGCATAATCTAAAATCCAACTCAGAAACAAACTCATTGGCGTAGAGATGCTGGGGCAATTTGTAAAACCAAGATGATAAACGTAAACTACGTTGGTCTACCTTGGCAGTTGTGGCGAAACGAACCCAAAGATTGATGCGAGGCTTTAGGTCTGGCATGTACTGGAATTGGACGGAGAAATTTGTGAGTTTCAGAGCTCTGTGTAGAAGCAGGACATTATCAACGGCATTGGCGTAATAGACGGAGCTTATGAAGTAAGTATGTGTGAGACGTAGAGAGGGAACGGAAGTCCAAAGAAAGGCCCATCTTTTGGATAAAACGCCTGTTACAACAGCGTCTTTAATGCACAGAGAGGAGAGAATTTTGAGGAGAATCGAGTCAGGTAAGGTGCTGATTCGATCTTCTTCTGAGACTGGTGCATGTTTGCGACGCTTGCTTCGATGATCATCGCTTGATTCTTCTTTTTCTTGAGAATTAATACCATGGCTGGAATTATTAGTGGACTGGTGAGGGAAATAGGGAGCGCTCTCTTCGCTTGAAGTTGAGCTTCTTTCGCTAGAACCATTGCTTTCTTCCTCCATTCTCACTCAGCTCAATAGCGAATAGTGAGATGCGGAGACTTCTCAGTTCTCTGAAATTCTATTCTTCCTCCCTACAAAACAAAAAGCAAAAAACAAAAAACAAAAAACATTTTTATTAAAAAGTGTACCCATTTGAATGTACAATAATGTAAATTTGGTAATTTACACTTATATCTTATATGTGATACCAAGATTATTACAAGACTCGTTTTTTTAAAAAAAAAAAAAAAAGAAAAAGAAAAAAAAGAATGTTACTACAAGACTCTGTAATTGTATTTGTCAAATACTCCTATCAATTATTAATTCATCTCTCTCTAATATCAAATGACTTGGTATATTTACAAGAACCAAAATAAGAAGATTTGTTTCTAATTTTTTTTTTTATACAATCAAAACAAGTATCTTTTTAATTCTCTTTTTATTTAGGGCCAAATAATCAAATACTTTTATTTTTTGGAAAACAAATAATCAAATACTTGCAATCAGGTGATCTGCTTTGGCCTTGAAATTCATGTTCTAAAAACTTAATCATGCTTCAATCAGATAGCACGATTCTGCGTAGAATACATTAACAAACAATTTTATAACATTTAAAAGATTTTTTTTTTTTTTTTTTATTTTAAAATTGGAGAACAGCATTTCATGTTACCAATTGACAAAAAAAGACCGATCTCTATAACTATTAGTGAACCGTTGACATAAGTTAACTAGTCATTCATATCGAAAATAAGGACAGAAATCAACTATTAGTGCACTATTTACAAAAGTTAACTAGTCATTCATATTGAAAAAAAGGGACAGATATCAGAATGGAACTTATAGTGATAATGCCAAATTGGATCCTTGAGATGAGAAATGATTCCCTCTTCGGTCAAGCTGTCAAAAATCTAACTCTTTAAGACTTCCTAGAGCTTTTCATATCATCCAATCGAAGCATTTACACGACTAACAATAGCATTTGTGGGGGAAAAAACGAAAGTGTATATAAGCGTATGAATGTATGAATCAAAATAAATGAATCAAAGCATTTTTGTATATATAGGGGCATAGGCAGGAATAAATACATGGGAGGGGCCGGGTTGTAACATAAATATACTAAACGCCAAAAGAAAAACAATCACATGCACCAGACAGTATTTACGTGGTTCGACAATTTATCTACGCCCACAGAGTTGCAGGGATTTCACTATTATCAAAGAAAATTACAATGTGCTGCTACAGTGTTTTTCTTTCTCAAAAACAACAATAAGACAAAATCCTAATCACAAAAAAAAAGGCTTTTATATCCTGCGCACAAGATTCACAATGGGCTACAAAACTATATAGCTTTAATTAATTTGTCTTTTATAATGTATTGGTTAATTTAATTATATAGATTTAATTATTATTGTTTAGTTTAACAATAAACTATATTGCTTTAATTTATTTGCCATTAATTATACTGCTTTAATTTGTTATATTGTTTAGCCCCTCGTATATATTACATTAAAAGAGCCAAACATTATACATTCCATGTGCAGCACAATAATTAAAGCAATGTAATGTGCTACACATTACATTGCTTTAATTATTATGCTGCACCCGGCCCCATGTGCCCATAGCCCATCTACCCCCTCCCTACCCCACTCAATAGCCAACAGACAAGCACAAAATGCGCCCCAATCACAATAGCTAGCCGCAATCAGAAAATTTCGCAATGCCAATCACAAATCATAACACACATTACACTAAATGATAATTAATATTTCACCAAACACCTACACTGAATCACTGACCAACAACAAAAAGGGATAAGATAAAGCCAAAATATTAAAAAGAAAAAAAAAAAAAAAAAAAAAAAAGACAAAAACACTAAAAGTCTAAAACAGAAAAAAGCAACACTGAGTCACTGACCAACAACAAAAAAGGATAAGATAAAGCTAAATTAAAAAAAAAATAATAAAAAAGAAAAAAAAAAAAAAAGACAAAAACACTAAAACATAAAAAAGCAAATTCAGCCAATCAGACTCAGAGAGTCACAATTCAAAAGAGAGAGAGACACTTACCGAGATGTGTGAATGTGTGATCAGAATTTAAAGATAAAAGAATAAAGAGTTAAGAGACTCTTTACTCTTCATAAATATTCTTTCATTTTTTTTCTTCAGTGAGATAAAGAGAGAGAGACTGAGAGAGAGAGAGTTAGAGAGAAAAAGTGAAAAACCTTGTCCTTGAGAGGGAGAGCCGGACTGCCGGAGCGGAGGGAGGCAGGGAGCAACTGCCAACGTCAACGAGCACCGCTGCACAGCCTGCACCGGAGCAGAGGTAGCACCACAGCACGATCTGGGATTTCAATTTTTCAGTGAGATCAGATAAAGAGAGAGACTGAGAGAGTCAGAGAGAAAAAGTGAGAAATACCTTGAGGGAGGGCCAGAGGGAGCACCATCGCACCGAGGCTGAGCACCGGAGCAGAGGCAGAAAACTCTGCGATCTCCGATTTGCGATGAGCAACGACCAAGCTGCAGCGACGACGACGACGACATCAACGTGACCGTGGGTTTGATGGAGTTGACGAGCTTTAGATTTGGGGTTTAATGGAGTTGACCGTGGGTTTGTTGGGTTTGAGCTTTGATAAACACCTCTGTTTTAGTTTGCTGGAGTTTGATGAGCTTTAGATTTGGGGGTTTGATGAGCTTTAGTATTGGGGATTTGGGGTTTGATTTCTCTGCCACTGCCAGCGATGTGATGGGTTTCTGCTTTCTACTAGCGACGACGCGACGTGATGCTCTGTAATGGTTTTTTTTTTTTTTTTTTGGTTGAGAATCCGTGGGCTGGCCGTGAGCGAGCTTGGGATCATCGTGGGCTGAGGCTCTGTTACAATTTTTTTTTTTTTTTTTTTTTTTTTTTTTTTTTTTTTTTTTTTTTTTTTTTTTTTTTTTTTTTTTCAGATTTTAGTTTAAATTTGTTTTGGGCTTTTTTTTTTTTTGCTTGAAAGTAGAACAGATATATATATATATATATATATATATATATATATATATTTTAATTTGAGGTGTTCCTAATTTTTGATTGGGGGTTGGGAAAATGGGTGAGAAATGGGTAGGGGGGCCGGCTGTGTAATGTTGGGGGGGCCTAATTATTTTTTCTTCCTAGTCTAATGGGAAAAAAAAAATTTGCAGGGGCCTCGGCCCCCTCAAGCCACTATGTGGCTCTGCCCCATGTAGCGATAAAAGCCATGGTCAGTTCCGAAACATCCCCTATGAAAAATAGAGATTGTAACTCTCAAGTTTATGACACTTTTTTTTTTATGAGAAGTTTATGACAGATTTGAGTTCACAATAAAACAGAGAAATAATAAATAAAACTCACCACAAAGCTAATAGAAAAGATCTTTCCTTTAAATACTTCAACTCTTTATGATCATAGCACCAAAAAAACTTTAAGAAAACTCCACCCATTTATCTCAGCAAAGAAAAAAAATGTCTTTTTAATTTTTGGGTAAAATATCATTTTCGTTCCTAAACTATTACAAAAGTTCGTTTTTCATCCCTAAACTTTCAAAAGTTCTATTTTCGTCCCTAAACTATTACAAAAGTTCGTTTTTCGTCCCTAAACTTTCAAAAGTTCTATTTTCGTCCCTAAACTTTTCCAAACATATTGATTTTCGTCCCTCCCACATCAGCACTCTTTCAAGCCACGTCAGCACTCCGTCAGAACTTTTGAAAATTTAGGGATGAAAATAGAACTTTTGAAAGTTTAAGGACGAAAAATGAATTTTTGTGATAGTTTAGGGACAAAAATAAAACTTTTGAAAGTTTAAGAACGAAAAACAAACTTTTGTGATAGTTTAGGGACGAAAATGATATTTTACCCTTATTTTTTTCACTCTAACCAACTCTCACTGTGTTTTCTCTTTATATATTTTCTGATTGCTTCTCTAGGCCTCTACGTGTGTCTCTCTATTTTACTTCAGTTCTTTTCTCTCAAAAATGGCCGAGATCGCCTTCTCTCTTTTATCTATTCAACTTGAATTAGACTGTCCAAGAGAACCAAACGTGCAACATTATTATTTCTCAATTTGTGTGGCTATCAATTTCCCTTCAGTCAACATCAGCGTGTTCCACACGCCTTGCACCACTTCTCCATAAGGGACAAGCTCGTTAAAGAAATTTGACAAGAGTGGGCTGGACCCAAGTACCCAACAATAGCATTTGATTAGAACAACGTTTTCTTGTCTGTGAAGTCTTTTTTTGATTTTTTGATCTGTTCAGTTCAACAAACCAGTAATGAAACCAAAAGTTCAGTTGATATTTAGTTCAGAGAACTTGGAATGAAACTACTCCAAATTCCAAAGCAAAGAGATTAGACAAGAGAAAATGGCATTACTGTATAGGCACCATTGGATAGCGTATTAAGGCAAGTATTAAAGAGAATGTGACCGTTAGGGTTAAAATAATTTGGGTTTTATTTAATAAAAAAAATGAAATAAATAGAAAAAATTGTATAAAGCTTTTTTTTTTTTTTGGTCAAGGGGAAATACAAACAGAACTATCTCATCCTATCAGTGAGTACAGAGTTAGAAGTCCTGTTATACAAAACAAAGCAGCATCCATAATGACAAAATACAAAACATCAGTACTAGGAGGATTATCAAACACCAGAAACTCCTCAGCCATGTTGCTGCCCATTCTTGAAAATTGTATAAAGCTGATTATATAACTTATAAAGCTGATAAAAATCATATTATATTATACAAGCAAATCCAGCAATGAATAAGCTACTGCATATTTAAAAGGAACATGCGGGCAATTCAACAATTAATCACATCATAGCCAAGAATGATCACAAAAAGGGATTACCGAATCATATACTGATAATTCCAATGAACCATAGTCAAAATTAATGCAAAATTTATTTCATTAAAGATGAAAGTAGGAAAATTAACATGAACAACTACTACTTAAAAAAGCTCCTAAACAAAGTCATGTACATTAATCATAAACTGCAAGCTTCTGGTACATCTCTCCAGAGATAGCTTCGTGCATGACAGCAACAGGGTTGATAATCCCACAATTTTCCAAGAACAACTTGACCAAATTCTTAGAAAACCCACTCACCAGAGCCACCCCACTCTGATCAGATGAAACAGGAGTGGCCTTAGAGTTCCTAAGGTTCCAAAACACAATCTCAGGCACCTTATTGTACCCCTTCTCCCTAAACTTTCTCTGTATAACCTCATAATCAGTTTCCCTCCCTGACCTCCTCAGCCTAGCATCTCTCTCTCGCTGTCGTCTAGCCTCATTCTGCCTCTGCCTCCTCGCATTCACATCGCTCTCCGACTCATCACTATCCATATCCGAAGAATCATCATCCATACTATTATATCCACCATACCCATGATGCCTGGATGCTTGATCAAACTCCATATCACTGAAAACAAACACTTTCTGTATAAGTTGGTCCTCAGTGAAGTCTGTTTGAACAGCCACATCCAGAATCTGATCAAACACAGCCTGAAAGTTGGTGCTCCCACCCCACTTCATATTTCTGATAAATTGAGTCTTTTCACTCAGGCTATCTCCTTGAACCATTTGAATGGTAGCGTTGGTGTCAAAAGTTATCACTTGACCTTTCCATGGGTCCTCACTAAGCTCCGAGATCATCAACCCTAGAGTCACACAAACATTCATAGGCTCACCGTGCATACTCTCCGACACGTCACACACCGCAATGCAGTTACTCAGATTGCCCTTCTTCAACAAGTCATCCACCATTCTCTTCCACTGAAGCTCCGCCACCTGTCCTCCATCGCTGTCATTCAACGAAGCGATAATCTTATGTGGGAGCAACGCACCCGCCGCGATTGTTGCCTCACTACGCTTCACGCTTTCGAGGTATTCCTGGAATCGCTTCTTGTCGTGTTTCAGAAAGTGTTCCTTGTAATTCTTCATTACCACAGAAGGTACACGGTTGTAAGGCAAGGTTTCCCACATATTTGCACTCATATACACTTCGGGGAGTTCCAGAACCTTATGGAGCGGAACCAAAACTTACTTTCTCAACCTATCTCGGACTCTATAAGCATAGTGAGCATCTTCTAGGGTTTGATATTCTGGGTTGGTCTCTTTAGGGAAAACCCATTTAGCAATGCTCTCGCATATCAACAAGGACTTGTCGTAGGCCGAGTCAATCGTAGGGCACCATTTCGCTGCAAGACTGATATCTCTATGCTTTCCTTCATTCAAAGCTTGCATATCAGCCTTCAACATCTCAGCAAAAACATCGGAAACGGCGTCGTGCAAGAACCGATAAACCGGATCCCCGTTATACCTCTCGAAATCTTTCTTGGCCATGGCCAAGACCCGTTCTTTTCTCATCTTCTTTGCGTGCTCTCTTTCAAGATTGACTTTAGCGATATTCTGCTTAACCCTCAACTCCTTGGGCAACTCTGAAGTCTTATTCTTCTGGGTTTTTTTTTTTTTTTTCATATTTGCGAGGCGTTTTTTCGCGAGAAAATTCATTATGCTTGTGACTCTCCCCCTGCCTTGCATTCTTCTGCCTATGCCCTTGGCTCCTTTTCTCTGGTTCCATTCTCTCTTGGCGATTTCGTGCGCCGACTCGCCTTCGAGAATTATGTAAAGAATTTCCAGGAGGTCTTTGAAGTAACCGAAGCCGACGAAGGATCTAGCATTGAGGGCTAGGGTTTTAGGGTGGTGTATAGAACCGTTGCTTGTCGGATTTGCCAGTGCCACGTACACCACGGAGGTAACAGATGAGTTTGAGTGTGGTGAGAGGGTGATAGGACCAGGCTTTTTGGACTCGCTGGACGGTTTCGTGGGATGGTGTGCAGGGGAGGGTTTCTACTGCAGAGAACGTGTTTAAGGCTGTGTTTGTTGTTGTTGCCGGAAAATGTGAAAAATTTTCCGGAAAATAGCATTTTCCTGACACATCCAAACACATGAAAATATTTTTCACAACAATTTTCATAATTCACCCAAACACTTAAAAATATTTTCCTTTTCCGGAAAATAACATTTCCGGAAAATATGTATTTTCCGGAAAATGTTTTACACGAAACAAACACAGCCTAAGTTAAAAAAACGTTAAAAAAGTTTGGTTAGATACGGACATGTATAGAAGATGAAAAAAGTTTAACGCAGCCGTCAAAGACTAGTGACACACTACACGGCACTACACTTTGCTATAAAAAAAAAAACGAAGTGAGACACTACTACACTTTCACGTAAAAAGGATTAAAATAATCCAAATGAAACGTATTACTCTTACAGTCAAACACAAAGTATCAACTTTAATTTTTTTTTTTTTAATTTAAAGTAGTGGTACAACAAACAATATTTTCACAATTATTTTATAACAAAACTTAAATAATACATTGTTATCAATTTTCATCTGAGTTCATTATTGATATCGCTTAACACCTAGTTTTTATTGTAAAATTATGGTGAAAATGTTGTGTCATAGTCAACTATGTCTAAAATTCACATACATCAAACAATGCAAAGACAGCAAAGTTGTGTAAAAATACATAATTACTACAATAACTATTTAAATTTACATTAACACTATCATTTTGCATTTAGTTTTTTTATTATTTCTTTACGTATTCTGATGTTGAAAGAAGAGAATAAAATATAATTATTGTGTGTGTATAAAGAGAAACAATTAAAACAACTATTTTTTTTTTTTTTGATATTTTAATAAAATCTAGTGTAAAACCGATACTCTAATGGAGTGTTTTGAAAAATGAGCATGTAAAATTGAAAAAATAGATTCTTATGCTAAAAAATATAAAAAAATTTAACTCGAATTGATGTGAATGCTCTAAGTGAGTGTGTGTGTATATATATATATATATACATGCTAAATGTTTTCGTAATTTTTACACGTTTAGTACCTATACTACACACGTACCATTATTTGTCCGTTTACGTATTTTTTGCTGAATTTTTGAAACATACTTTTATTAAAAGATACTAAATTGTATCCATCCGGATGTTTACCATAATATACATGTATTGTATTTCACTAACTATGCTATTATTTAAGGGGTTTCATCTGTTTAGAATTCTCATTTTTTTTTTGTTCAAAAATATCCCTACACCCTTATGTTTAAGTAGAGATAAAACTAAAGGATAATTTGGTAAAAATATAACTCTTAACTCCCACTAAAATATGGCCCAAAAATTAGGGCTTATTCCACTTATAAATTAGATAAACTAGTCGCTAACCCATGCGATGCACGGGAAAGCTATTGAGTATGACTTATTATTTAATATGAATGTTTTACAAATATAAATTTTGTAACCTCTTAGATTACACATAAAGATTCCAATTTTAAAAATTCGGTATGAAACATGTTTTAGCATTAACATTTTCTTGGAAAATATCAATCAAACAAAAAATTAAATAAAGATTAGTATTTAATAATCCAATAAATGTTGTGATGATAAATATTTGTCTAATCTCAACTATTGGCTCCAATGTAAAATAAAGGAAGTAATTAAACATTTCGTATGAAAAATTGTAAAAAATTTACACATAAAATCATTAAAAATGAGAGACATACAGATGCTCCATAGACCATAGTACATGCTTTGTAATTTCAGTCCTTTGTTGATTTTTGGTCTCCACGCATTGCAGTAAAAATTTCTGCATCATTTGCTTTACTCAAGTATGAATTCAATTACTCCCTTGAGAGATAAAAGATTGAACCTCCTAAAGTGCAGGCCATAATCTGAAGCTCTCCCAAATCTAATAGATTGTATAACATGCCGAAAAGATAACCAAGAATAGATTACTATAGAAACAACTTAAAGAATATCTGTATTAGTATAGAGAGAGAGCAACTATTCCATTGCAATGACCATCATTAACTTCTTCAACATATTTTTATACCTTTAAATTAAAAGCAACAAAATTAAATGAAACCTTGATTATATAAGGGAGTCAAGTCTATCATTGACACGTATTCGTCATGTGTAACATTGGAACTATTAGATGACATATTCTTTTACTTTTCTTTGTGTGATGGCAGAGCATATTTTGATAGCTAATTAATAGCATAAAATTTGAGTGATGAGATCTAAGTTGAAGGCAAGGAAACATGTCTATGCAATAATAGGCAACTTCTAAATTTAGATTAAACTATAATTATTACATGCGCAACTTGTCCAAGTAACAGACAAACAAATGTGCATTTAAGTGCAGACTTATAATTTCAAAAACTTAACAATAAACCAAAAAAAAAAAAAAAAAAAAAGGGGGCACGACAATAGGGTCTTGAATGCAACCTCACCAAAAAAACCACCATCAAATCAACCACAAGAATAATATTTCCCCGACCCCATATATTATGACAGTAATTGGAGGCTAGACTGAAGGTGGGAGATAGTTTGACATGACTGTGGTCCTTGGATCTCTCTCTGCCATTAATAAAGAGCATTTAAGGGTTAGGGTTTTGGGGTTTTGAGCAAAGGAGTCAATATCGTACCGAAAACCGTTTCGGTTTGGTCAGAGAAATGAAATATTTTGGTACCGGTCAATACCAGTGTACCGTTTCGGGATTAACACTATTTTTATAAATAAATATATAAATATAATATTTTCTAGGTATAATATTTTCTTTAAGAAAAATTTCTTTGGACTAAAGAAAAATCAACTAATTTTTTATTTTTTATTTGTCAAAAAATGATAATATAAATATTAAAAACGATATAATGGCCTTTTGGGTACACTAGTAAAGAATAAATATATTAATGTTTAAAAAAAAAATGAAAAGCAAATAAATTCAGACTTATTCATTACATATAACAATTTACAAAGTTGAAAACTTGGAATTAGCGATTTTGCTTTAATGAGAGGAATTCTATAATTGTGACTATGGGCTAGTTGATGCCACCTATTGTTTAAAAAAAAAAAAAAGTGTCAGACACCTTTTTCATGGCAAATGACACTTTTTTTTTTTGAAAAAAAAATTATTTCTTTTTTGAAGGAAAGAAAATAGAGTGTTCACTTACACATACATACGTGTGTATATATATATACACACACACATACAAATACATATTATGTTGACTTGCTTCTTGTTGGCTATTATGCAACCTTGAGAGCATGATAGACTTTCACCATGATTGACTCCTCAGTGGAGTCGCCAAAATGTTGAGGGAAAAATTTTGATGTTCCCAAATAGAATATGGGGTAGCCAAGTCGAAACTCGACAATGAGCCCTTGAAATAAAGCCCAAAGGCTTTCGGTGTTGTGTAAGTCCACCCAAGCAAGAGATCAATGGAGGCTGCACCCTAACAAGAAAACAATAATAAAACACAATAAACATGTTACCGTTGTTAGTTTGTTATATTATTAGTCTTTTTACAGCATTATAGTTTAAATCAGTCTTCTAGCGGTACGGTATTATCTCCAGCGGTAGGGTAATTCCAGGTTAAAAAGTGTGTTTACATGGTAAAAATTATATGTTTTCCTTATTATTATTAAGTCAACATAAGGGAAAACTTCCATAGTATCCAAAACATTATGACATTCATCATAATAATAATAAACAAGGATTAAAGGCTCCATGGTTACAAATAAAAGATGAAAAATAGGACGAAATGAAGGGAGAGAAAGATCCCCAGCTCAGTGCAGCAAGTATTAAGTTAAGATTTTGGTGATTGTGTATTTATAAGGCATGATTGAGATGAATGTGAGCTTTTTTGAGTGAGATGAGATTAATGCTAAGATTAAGGCTTTTTATGAGTGGTGGTCTGTTTATGACTAGTTAAAAGACATTTATGGGCTGTGATTGTGTGAAAGGAGGAAGAGAGTATCTGAGATTAGACGAGTTTGGAAAGATGATGAGTGGTGAGCTTGAGGGAAGCTCAATCACGAGCAAAATAGCAAACAGACCCAGAGTTTCAGAGAGGGTAGCTCCCCCCAGTGGGTTGAGGTGTGTATGTTTTTATAATGGAGTTTTAGAGAAGTATTAATTGACAAGAATTCAAAAACGTATGACTAATCAGAGGTGATGAATCAAGGTTAAGATTCTTGAGATTTTTGGTCAGAAGTAGAAGATTTACTTTAGGGGTTGCCTTGCTTCTTTGGGTAATGATGGGATTTTAGAGTGCTTTGCATTAAATGCCAGGATTTCTGGGGCTGAGCTTAATTAAGGTGTGTATCAAGAATGAATTCTAATGTTGCAACTGAGATTTAGTCCCTAAGAAATAAGATTCAACACCCCAAGCCTGGTGTCAAATTCTTAGTCCACTTTAGGGGGTTCCGCTAGAGATTTCTTTATGCCCTCCAAACCACATGTTCTCAAAATTTTCCTTTTAGGATTCATGGGCTTGGCACATGAATCATGTCTTGAATGTTTTTAATATTTATAGTATCAATTTGTTGAGATTTGGATAACTTGGTTTCAGCTCTCCTTTCGTTGGAGGTATAGTCTTAAGGAAGATGATGGAGTTCCATCATCCTTCAGACTTCAGCTGATATGATAGCCCTCGGGCACTGTTCACGTTAGGTAGAGTATGGCTGAAAATTGATGGGAGAACCCCTAGTTCATCCTCAAAGACTTGGTTCTTTTGTAGGGGCCTCTAGTTGTATTTTGGTTAGGGATGAACAAGGGCTGGTTGCCCACTTTCAAGCCACTTGCTGGGACCTTTTTGGCCTCCATTTCAACACTTTTAGTTGGGCCACATGGCCCTTTTTTTTGCTTGGGATTATTCCCTATTCCATGAGATTCTTAGGTCTACAAAATAGGCATTAAAGACATGCTTTGCCATAGATTTTTTACTCCTCATGGGCTTTAATTGCTAGTAAAAATAAAATAAAACAATGAGTTTTAATAAATATTTATGATATATTTTGGTTATTAATTTCCATGGGCTTTAAATAACAACTTGTATAGTTTTTCATAATTTTTACTATGGATTACTTTGTAAATGATATTTTCTTTAGGGTTTTTTTTTTTTTTTTAAATAATGACCTCCAATATTGTTCTTGAGTGTGAGAGACCGCGCCCCCGGCCCATTTTAATGAAATGTTGGGCCAAACCCACGTGAATGGGTAGAGTCGTGTTATTGCCTCTCAAAATGGAGGTTCGACTAGTTATATTTTCCCCTTTGGATTAAGGGTTTTACAATGGAGTCACCACTTATTTAATTGTTGGAAAAATAAGAAAACCATAGTTGAAAAATTCCTCATTTTGAAATTTGAATTTACATTGATCATAGGAAAATTACATGGCTTTGGTCCTAGATACAATCTAAGATAAAGTACATGGCTTTGTTTCCTAGTTACAATCTAGAAATTGAAAATTACAAGGATAAGCATTTGATCTACTAACCCTTGATCTAAGTTCGGAGGCTATGTTACAAGGTGGGAAGGTGTTAGGCACCCACCTTGCCCGGTGAAACCGGTCTTCTAGACTATGGTGGCCAACAATCATATCATATCATCCAATATGTCAATCAATTTACATGTTGAATTTAATGTGTGTGCATGTGACAAACCCTAATTCAATTTATTGAACATTGCATTTGGATTGAAAAATAAAATTCTAGTGAATGTGTGTGTATGGTGACATCCTAGATTCAAAGATTTGAAAGAATTATTAAACAAACATGTTTTTTCATATTTTTGATGTGGATTTAAGATCAAAACTAGTGATATGCATAAACATGTGATGAACAACTAAGAACATATGAAGAACATATAAGAACAATTAAGAACATTCAAACATATTCGAGGGAATTTAAATAGTTACTATCATGGGAAAATTAACCTTATTCATAGATTCAAAATATTCCGAGAGATATTGATGAAATAGTGAGTAGAGGTCATTTGTTAGAAAATGGTTTCAGCACAATTAATATTAATAGGTCCCAAATTAGCTCCCAATTAACATTAAATGGCTCCAATCACTCCCATTTCAGAATTAATTGGTTCCCAATTTACTCTAATTAAAAGATAATTATACAAATTACTCATTGAATAATTAATGTTTAACTATCTAATTAATTAGGTGTATGCAACCTCACCATAAAATGTAGTCCTAACCAATTAAATTATGACACATTATTGTTCTCAAATTGATTACACTCATAACCAATTGAAATCAATTGTTCATAATCACATATAGTCGGACTCAATTTGTGATAGTATATCTTAGCCATTAAAACTTGATTTGATAATAACTTTCAATCTAATGGTCCGATTAGGGCTTATGACCAGTCGATTTGATTGTTACAACATCAAGATCATTTTGGTGAAATGAGTCCAATAATCTAATGGCTAGAATCAAGATGCATATTTTAAAAGTGAAAGTACCATTTTACCCTCCATGTGAGGTTAAATGTAGGTTGCAAAATGGGGTGTCAACATTGAGAATAATATTTACCATGAGTTTTAAATAACTATGGTAACAACCACTATAATGGAATAATGTAATGTTCTCATGAGTCTCTCTATAGATAATCATAATGAACATGTAGAATGAATAACTACCATGAGTTTTGGCAATAAATATTATGAATGTTGTGATGTTAAATAGATAGTGAACATGAGTTTATAATATGAAATAAATGTCATGGGACTAATAATCATAACTGATGATGAGTGAATTCGTCAATCAATGTACGTAGACCAAAATGATCTTCGGCCTCTTGTAAGAATGTATCCTCGAGTGTGGTAACCGGTGTGATGCCTGCCACAACGTCTCCGATACCAAAGTCAGTATCAGAAGTTATTTAAGAATGAGCAATATAGTGTATCAAGATCAGAGAAATTTCATAGTATCTGTCTCAATGTGTACGTACCTTCTTCTTGGCCATGTGGGGGCTTTATATATGTTGTTGTAGCCTCTAGCCGTTGGGCAATTATGGTGGCTCTTAACACCCCTCTGGGTAACGTTTTCTAACCTCATCATGTTGCTTTAATTTTATCCCAACGGTCTGTACAATTGGTTTTGTAACCATCCAGGGTGTTTATTGGCGGCATTGAATGAGGTGGTTAACCTCGTCAGTGAAGTGGGAACTCATCAGTGTAGACCTGTTTCGTTGGTCCAGTTTATCTCATCTATGCTTGACTTCGTCAGTCCCATCAGTTGCCCTCGAATTTCGTGGTCGTCATGACATGTCGTGTTGACCAGGGAAGGTGAAAAGTTTCTGAATTGTAAGCAGTTGGGTTCTTGAGCCGTATTAAATGTGTTGCAGTGGTGCCTTTTGGGTTGTGGCCTACGTGGCATATTTTGATTGGGGGAGTTAATGCTCCATATGATGGGTCTTATTGATTTTCCCGCTGGTTTTTTAGCTTCCCAATCCTTGGTTTTAAAACTTCCCCTCCTCTTACTTTTTCAAGAAACCCTTCAATCATTGCTCTGGCCATCTTTTTCCTTACCCTTTCTTTCTGCAATTTCCCTTCTGACTGGTGTGCAGTGCAGCAGTTTTCCTTATTCAAGGTAAGTTCTTCCTTCTGCTTCCTTTTATTTTGCCTATACGTATTGTAGCAAATTTTTGATCTTCCATTTCTTCTTTCCTTGCTGTTTTTCTTTCTTTTGTTTGGCTTCTTTTTGGCTTTGGGGTATCCAGATTTTCCTTACTTTTTGCATTTTCTATGTTCAATAGTTCTAAGGTTAGATTAGACTGCCCTTCAATTTCATTCCTTTTTACTAGATTAGGAGGGGCGTTAGGAAATTTTCCATACCTTGAAAATTTCATTTATGAGGGTAGCAGTTTGGCTGTTGTAGTGGCTGATTTATTGCCTCTACTACGTCAATCAATTGATTAGTTTGAAAATTTAGTGAAGAAGGGTAGGACGATATCCGAGATCAGGTCTAGTGAGCTCGAGACTGGGTTATCGTCTAGCGGTAACCTGGTGGAGGAGGATACAGCCTTTTCCGATCCCCGTGAGGTTAGGGCTTTTTATGCCTTGGTGGAGGAGTGTGGGTTGGACGCGGATACACTGGGTAGATTTAGGGATAGATTTCAATTCCCAGATTGGGTTAGGGTTCGTCTACCTGGCGAGGGGGATTGGGCCTGTCACTTCTTTTCCGGGGAGGTATGCTTCTATGAATCTGCCTTCGTCTGTGGATTGAGGTTTTCGGTCCATCCTTTCCTTATGGAGCTTTTAGACCGTTTTGGTATCGCTCCCGGGCAGCTTGTGCCCAACTCGTGGAGGATTCTGGTGAGTTGTATGGGGATTTGGTTGGCTGCTAATGACGGGGACATGCTCAGGGTTGACGAGCTTGTTTACCTTTACCATCTGAAAGCGTCTAAAGAGCATAGGTACTACGAGCTGGTGCCCTGGGAAAGAAGGACTAGGATCGTCAAGGGTTTGTCATCCTCTTTCAAGTATTGGAAGTCCAGGTTCTTCTTTGTGTCTGGGGACGATTTTGAGACACCTTCGGGCGAGTTTTGGGGTGATCTCCCAAGGTTACGTCGTCGGTGGGAAACCCCGACTTTAAGTGCGACGATATTTCTTCTTTGTCTCTTGAATTCTGTTGTGCTTACAATTATAGCTGCTAAACCTTTTTTTTTTTTTTGGCAGTCAAGAGACGACCAAAGCTTAAAAGCAGGTATAGAGAATAGGTGTAGAAGGCTATTGAATACAAGCAAACAATCGAGAGTTGGGACG
Organism: Quercus variabilis; assembly: GCA_030445155.1. Taxonomy (NCBI): domain Eukaryota; kingdom Viridiplantae; phylum Streptophyta; class Magnoliopsida; order Fagales; family Fagaceae; genus Quercus; species Quercus variabilis. Next base: position 84,492,236 of record CP129449.1, read on the forward strand.
ATCTCGTTGATCCCAAGACTCTTTCGTTTTACTGCCTCGGGCCTAAACCTTCTGCCTTCGTCTTGCGGAATCTTGATATAGAAGGAAAAAAAAGTAAGTTCTAGCTTCGTCAGTATCAGTCCCTTTTTTTTTTTTTTTTTTTTTTTTTTTTTTTTTTTTTTTTTTCGGGACTAATGTTCTTCTATTGACAGAAATGACGTCAAAATTTAATAAGGATATGTATACGAAGATGAGGGCAAAGAAGGACGAGCCCTTGTCAAACATCGAGAGAAAGACCGTGCGTGTGACCGGGAGGGGTCCATCTGCCACCCCGCCAGCCTTCGTCTCTCCCCTTGTCTCCGGTACTGAGACAACGAGGACTGCTTCTCCGTTTACTTTGGTGGAGAAGCTCCTTACGCCCGTCTCTAAGAGGCCACGCCTGACGGAGAAGGAGAAGGAGAAAGGGGATTCTCGTCACTCTACAATCTGGGGGGATAAGAGGCTGGCAGTTGAAAAGGCCCACAATATCGTGATGCTTGATGATTTGAATTGCAAGTTGGTGAGACAACAAAAATTGCAAATTTGTGTAGTGTCTGACGACAACAACAACTACCAAAACAAATAAATAAAACATAGAGGAGTTAAATCAAGATCAAGTACCCGCAAATCTCCCTTATGAAAGAAGAGGTAAGAATAGTAGAAATTTTATTTGTCAAATTAAATGAAATTGATTGTGTTAGATTGAAAATTGATGTTTTCTCTCTTTTGAGACCATATCAAATATTTAAATGAAATAAGATTTTTTTCTTTTCATGTCTATATTATATATAATAATTTTTATCTTGAAAATAATTCTTTATAATAAATTTACATTCTCATAAAAATTTTACTATATATATTTTTTCTATTTGCTCAAGAAGACGTATATCATTGTTACAAACATACCTAAGAAGATGGGCTTAATTTACAACAGCAAAAAAAAAAAACAAAATTGAGCCTTGCAAGCATCTATGCACTAAATAAATTTCTAGACTTACAAGACTAAATTATAATTAATTGAATGTTTATGTTCCATATCTGCATATCTCTTGTTTTTTTTTTTTTTTTTTTTCCTAAACATGCATTGATTCAAAAAATTGAAGCCATCAAAACGAGAAATATAGATTTTATAGAAACTTAAGAGATTAGGACTGTAACCAAAAAAGGGAAAATGTTGGGTTTAAGTGGCCGTAAAGATTTAAAATCTACTAAAAAAAAGTAATTTGCTAACTACTAATATAATTTCAATATAATTAATAAAAAAAAATTATTTATTCATTTATGGTTTAATAATTTTCACTTCAAATACATTCTTTCATTAATTTATTGCTAAAAAAACCATAGTTCACTCCTACTAATAATTAGTAATTATATTGCAAATCAATTAGATCTCAGAATAAAAGATCTCACAATACGAACATTAGAATAGTCCATAAGTTTTATTCTAACATTTTTTATATCCATAAGTTTTATTCAAAAAAAAATTATTCTAAAACCGTGCAACACACAAGTCTAAAACTAGTACTGACATAAAGTTAAGTGACTGATAAAATTTTTATTATAAAGTGATAAATTCTGACATAATGTGGTGTGTTAACGGTGGTAACTACCCGTTAACACAACTCATAATTTAATACCAAGAAGATGACATTACAAAAATTTGAGCATAGGCTATTGAAAAGCTTGGTCATAAAGTCCTCTTAAAAGAATAAAAATTTCTAAGCATGAATGAAGCAATAGTAATTATGAAACTTTTGTTTATGAGAGTTTTGATAGATCCTCAGGAGAACGTAAACACAGCATTTGGAGATGATTTTTGGTATGATAAAAACAGTAAAGTGACCTCAGTTTGAAATTGGATATTTTAAAGGTGAGATATATCAAACAGAAGTGGTAAGATACTATAAAGTTTATACGAAACTTGGTATTGTAAAATATAACAATGAAAAAAAAAATGGGGTGGCTCTGACTAAAAAGTGAAAACGCACCTCAGAATTGTAGGAGGGCACGGGGTTTTATAAGTAATTTCTCCAGATAAGGTGAACTTTGAAGCAAGTTAATTATCTCGGGAAGGTCCCATTTGTCAAGCTGTGTGTCCAAAACCAAAGATTTGCGTTTCGCCAATGGAGATAGCTAGCCAAGTTCTCACTTCCAATATTGTTAAGACCTTAGCACATCAATAGAAAAGCAAGATAACATTTAGCATTGATAAGTTCAAATGATTTAGAAAGTATGTTTTCATATCATGTACATAGAATCTTGATCGTTCCTAGCAAAGAGGGGATAATGGCCTAATAATGGGCTTCATTATTAGTTGATAGAATGGAGTTTTACCAAAGGAAAATAGACAAGACCAAATGGCATTATTAGTTGCCACAAGAATGGTATGATTTTTTTTTTTTAATTTTTTATTTCTAATTAAAAAGCAACACAATTTTAGTTTCTTCTATGACAGGGTTTGACTCAACTACTAAGGTAAGTATATTACAAAAAATTCCAGCTTATCAACGAAGAGAACCATTTATAGTTAGTGTTAGGACATATTTGAATAATGTTAGAAATATATGTCAATATAGAATTGGCTAATTCTTTGACAAAATGCACTTTACTTGTAATTTGGTAGATTTATGATATGTTTAATACTTCAAGAAATAATGTTTCAAGTTCAAGTGTTAAAGTCATGCAAGTCTATCCAAGAATCAAGTGAAAAAGTACTAGATTTTAAAGATCGACAGCTAGCACGGCAGCTAATATCTATCGAGGCTTAAAAAGCTGTTTTAGCTCAAGACTCGACAACAGCTCGATAGATGTATCTGTCATACATCTTTACATTTATACCAACAAAACAAATATATTTAAGTTTTGACCCAATGTATCTAAAAAGTTCAATAAATGTTTAATTGGCAACCAACTACCAAAATATTTATCAACACACATGGAAATATTGTCCAAGTTTAAAATCCAAAATAATTTATCAAAAGGAAACTAGCTAACTAAAATACGAAATATAAAAGCAAGATGAATTTTATGGTATTAATCCCATTCTAGGGTTCTTATAACCACCACCCTAATCATCATTATCCATGTAGGCATTGTATATTTGTATACTAGAATTGCAAAAGAGATCAAGATACAACTTCATACTCAACTATTCAAATTATGCCACTCAACAACAATTATAGAGCATGTTCAAAAAAATCAATCAATCAATTAATATACAAATATAACCGTACTAATAAAATTATATATAAGAAAAACATTTTAGTAATATTAGAACACAAATTAGTATGTTGATAAAAAAAAAAAAAAATTTAACAACATTATAACTTAAAATGTAGAAAAGATAATATAAAATTTTCATTTTGATTACAAGTGAACTAGAAACTAGTAAACATTTGTTTAAGTTAACATAATTATATATATATATATATAAATTATAAAGTCATACCATCACAACATGGAAAAATAAAAACCCTTAAAACTTCATCAAAACAAAAAATGTATCCCATAAAAAATAAAAAAAAAAATAAAAAAAAAACAGGTAGAATTGGTAGGATCCCATATGATCGTACACAATCCTACTATTTTTACGATCTTAGTGTGATCCTAAACATTTTAGTGAGGCGGGATCGTAAAATTGTATGATCCTACGATCCAAATCTTATATGTGATACCGAGATTACTACAAGACTCTGTATGTGCCAAATATCAATTACTAATTCATCTCTGTCTTTAATTAATATCAATCATCAAATGACTTGGTATATTTACGGGAACCAAAATAAGAAGATTTGTTTCTTGCTTTATATCTTTTTCTTTAAACAATCAAAACAAGCATCTTCTTAGTTCTCTTTTTGTTTAGTACCAAATAATCAAATACACAATGAATAACCAAGTTTGCATCCAGGTTCTTCTCAAAAAAAGAAAAAAAAAAAAATTGCATTCAGGTGATTTGTTTTGGTCCTGAAATTCATGCTTCAATCAAATAGCACAATTCTACGGCAGAATACTTTAACAAACAATGTTATAACATGTAAAAGATTGATTTTTGAAAAAATTGGAGAACAACATGTCATGTTACCAATTGACCCACAAAAAAAAAAAAAAAAAACCACCTCTATATCTATTATTGAACTGTTTACATAGGTTAAGTAGTCATTTATATTGAAAAAAGTGACACCAAAAAAAAAAAAAAAAGGACAGAAATCAGAATGGAACTGAGTGATAATGCCAAATTGGATCCTTGAGATGAGAAATGATTCCCTATTTCCCTCTTCCTAAAGCTTTTCATATCATCCAATCAAAGCATTTACACGAATAACAATAGCATTTGATTATAAGTTTATAACTACGTTTTCTAGTCTGTTAAAGTCATTATATTGTTTGATCCGTTCAATAAGGCACAAACCATTCAAAGTTTTAAACCAAAAGTTCGATTGATATTTAGTTCAGAGAACTTGGAATCAAACGACTCCAAATTCAAAAGCAAAGAGATTAGACGAGAAAATGGCATCACTGTATTAATAATTTAATACCAAGAAGATGACATTACTACATTTTGAGCACAGAAGGAAACTTTCTAAGCATGAATGAAGCGATAGTAATTATGAAACTATTCTTTATGAGAGTTCTGATAGATCCTCAGGAGAACATAACCACAGCATTTGGAGAGGATCTTTGGTATGATAAAAACAGTGAAGTGACCTCACATAATCTGCATGCCTCCAAAAGAGTTGGGGTTTGATTACTGGCCTCAGCTTTTCCATACATAACCAGCTTCTCAAGCACCCTCGCATGCTTAAGCAGAAATTGTACAAGTCCAGTTAAATATTTCAACCCAAAATACCTTGCTTCAAAGCCAACAATCTCAACAGTCTTGAGATGCCGAGACAAACATCCAAATTCCCTATTCTGCGATTTCCAGTACTCCTCGTGATCAAAGTTATTGTCAATGATAAAGTCTTGGGGAAACTCCAACTACAGATGAACATTATGTCAGGGGGTACATATTTGAAATTTGCAACGTAATTTCCTTCGTAAAATATAAATGGGTATACCTTAAAGTAAGTGGAAATAAGACTCGAGAAGAAAAAAAAAAAATCATTTCCATTAGAAATTGGATATTTTAAAGGTGAGATATATCAAATAGAAGTGGTAAGATAGTATAAGGTTTATACGAACTTTGTATTGTAAAATATAACAATTGAAAAAAAAAAATGGGGTGTTTCTAACTAAAAAGTAAAAACGCACCTCAGAGTTGTAGGAGGGCACAAGGTTTATAACTAATTTCTCCAGATAAGGTGAACTTTGAAGCAAGTTAGCTATGCCGGGAAGGTTCCATTTGTCAAGCTGTGTGTCCAAAACCAAAGATTTGCGCTTTGCCAATGGAGGTAGCCAAGTTTTCACTTCCAATATTGTTAAGACCTTAGCACATCAAGAGAGAAGCAAGAGAACAAGATAGTTTAGCATTGATAAGTTCAAATGATTTAGAAAGTAAGTTTTCATATCATCTACAGAGAATATTGATCATTCCTAGCAAAGAGGGGATAATGGCCTAATGGACTTCATTACTAATTGATAGAATGGAGTTTTACCAAAGGAAAGTAGAAAAGACCCAATGGCATTATTAGTAGCACAAGAATGGTATGGTTTTTTTATTTTTTATTTTTTTAAAATTAAACCGTGGGACTGATACAGTTTAGTTTCATCTATGACGGGTTTGACTCAACTACTAAGGTAAGCATATTACAAAAAATTTCCAACTTATGAACGAATAGAACCATTAATAGTTAGCTTGCACATTGATCTATAAAATACTCCCTAGCTACCAAATTTGGAAGGGTTTACAAGCCTATACCATCCCAAATTCCCATGGCGGCATAACTTGGGTATCAGATCTTATTTTTAATAATCCAACTAGATGGGATTGTCAAAAAGTGATGCACACCTTTGAAAAAAATTTAGACACCAAAATAAAGTCATATTCAATGCACAAATTCCCACTTTTGCATGGGGTTTAAGAGATACTATCATAGTAGCAGTTTTAACCCCAATTTATAGGAGAGGATAATGTCCAAATTTTAACCCACAACCTGTCAATTTTGGTAGAAGATACTTGTCATGTATCAAGGCTCAACTTCTAGAAGGAGGAAGTCACTAAGATTCTCCAAATCAAACAACCACAGGGAAACAAAAATTTTATGGACACCAAGCTCTTCTAGGCATAGTTTTATATATTTTCCAAGTTCAAGCATCATTCGGTCAATGTCACTGTCACCATGACCGTTTTCCTTTCTACATTACAGCTGAGTTACAATTCCTATCACACTAATTAGTAACATGCCTAAATGGCTAAATGCATAGAATAAGAGAACAGCTATAAAAGTAGAATATGCAAAGAATAAGGTTCTCTTCAACTCTCTCTTCTTCAAATATATTAAAAGAATGGAAAAACTTAAATATATATAGTTAGGTGAATTTAACTACCTACATGTTGTATAAACTAATGGAACCAAACAATGTTATGTTTTGCAATAACAATTAAATTCAATCAAATTGTTCATCAGCCAATATAACCACATTATTAAATATAACGGAGGAATCTAAGATACAATTAAGTATTGTGCATTGTACCTAAGTTTTAGCCTTGAAAGAAACCTTACCTGAAGACACCAAGTTGATATGGTAAGTTTAGGAACATGAAGAAGCTTCAAAAGAAGTTCCCTTAAATCATTCCGATAGATTAAATAACTAGAGTTTCGTCCATAATCATTACTTTTACATTCAAAACTAAGTTTAGCTTCGACCAAAGACAATACATTTGTCAACTGGAATTTCCTTTTATACATAAATCCGGAAATGCTTAGAAACAGAAGATTAGGAGCTGAAATCTCTACTGTAGCATAACCATAATTTTTGGCACGATCTTCTTCTCCATCTAGCTCTAGTTTTTTCAGGCTCGTAGAATTTATGACCACGTTCTGACCTTGAAACGCAAAGTTGTTCTCACCTTGTAATACAAAGTTATACAATCTCAATTCTGTAAGAGCAGGACTACCCAACAAAATATTCTGTATCATGTCATGGGTCAAACTTGTACAACTAATCCGTAGTACTGTAAGCGAAGTCCAACAAATAGTGGGGTTTGTTGCAAATTTACAAAACCTTAGAGACAGTAACTTTAACGTCGAATTAGTGCATAGAAGTTGAGGCAACAAATACCTAGGACGAGACGTATTGGCTTTCTCAGTGCCATGGAATTCTAAATAGAGGTTTTCGACTTTGTGGGTTGTTGTGAAGCGAACCCACTTGTTCACGTTATAAGAGTAACGTCTTGAGTATTCGAAGTCGATGAGAATCTTGTCTAGCTTAACACAACTGTATAGGTTTAGGGTTTCGCGCACGAAGGCAATGAAGTCACGGACACGTTTAATACCGCGACGGTTGTAGAAGGATAAGTCTGAGGCAAAAGTCCATAAACGGTTCCAACTCTTTGATAAAACGCTGGTTTTGATAGCGTCTTCCGTGGGCAAGAAGGAGAGGATGTGGTGGAGAATGGAGTCGGGTAAGGGGCTGATACAGTCTAGGGTATGTTTGGTTTTGTGAAAAGATTTTGGTCGTTTGGGTTTTGGACCTATGATCTGGGCATAGGTTGAACTGTTACTGCTACTGCTTCTCTCTGCCATGACCCAAAAGTCTTTTTTTGGTTCCGAAAGAAAAAAGAAAAGAGGTCTTCGTTTGATTTTAGTGAAGTAAAAAATACGGGTTTATTCTTTGTTATTGACTTCTTGTTATATACGAGGAGATTTTATGGTGAAATATTGGGCCCCTGCAGTGCAAACTTTTATTTTTGTTGAAATATTATTTTTGACTTTAAAATTTACCTGAATTTCACTTTCTGCCCATAAAGCCTAAACTTAAAAATATTTAATTTTAATCCCTAAATTTTTAAAGAAATTTATTTATTTTTATAATAGTTTAGGAAGAAAAACAGAACTCATTTAATTTATGAAGATATTTTTAAAGTTTAACTAGTTAGAAACTCACGCAAAACTTGAGAATAAATAATTATTTTGTATTGTAATATAATGTATAATTTTTTTTTCTAAAATTTTTTGAAGATAATTTGTTCCCCTAAAAATTAAATAATTCCTAATTAGTCCAATTATATATACTTCAATCCAATTATATCTACTTCAGTCCAATTCAATTCACTAGATCAATTTTGATCGCCCTTCAGTCTGTTTTAGACTAATTGGGCCTTAAATTAATTCTTTTTATATGTTTTATTTTCAAGTTTAGCTCAAAAATTCATTTTTTTTTCTTAATTTTTTTGGTTGAAATGTGTGAAAATTTTATTATATTTGGGCTAAACTCTTTACTTTTAAGTTAAAAAATACAAAGAAAATAATAAAATTGACATTAAAAACTAGAAATATGGGCCCTAAAAATGTTATAAAAATGATAAATATTCAAAAGTCTTGTTCAATCCACATCGGTTCAATTCGGTCCATTTGGTTTTATTTAGTCCATTATGTCCACTAAAGTTCTATTCAGTCCAATTCAGTTTCATCAATCCACTTTAGTCCAATTCGGTCAGTCCACATTGCTTCTATTTGGTCCACATTAATCCTATTCAGTCCATTCTCTCCACTTTGGTCCTATTCAGTCTATTATGTCTACTTTGCTTCTATTTGGTCCTATTCGGTCCATTTTGTCCAATTTGATCCACTTTAGTCCTATTTGGGTCATTCTGTCATTGTAGTCCTATTCAGTCCACTTTGGTTCTATTCGGTCCATTCTATCCACTTTGATCCTATTCAGTCCACATTGCTTCTATTTGATCTAGTTTGTCCACGTTGGTCCAATTCGGTCCATCTACTTCGGTCTAATGTGGTCCTGGTTGATCCATTCTATCCACCTCAGTCCTTTTTGGTCCACCTTTTTCTTACTCGGTCCATTTGGTTTCTTTCATTTGTTTTGTGTGGTTGGCTACCATGGGTGCCTAGGGCCTTGTTAGTAGATTTCAAATTAGCGGAAGTTAAACAAAAAAGAAAACAAAACAAAAACAAGGGAGAGAAAATGAGAGGAGAAAGGTTTGACAATGCTAAGTAAGAGTTGTTTTAAGTTTTAACAACAAGCCAAAAAAAAAAAGGACAGAGAGGGTGAGAGAGAGAGAGGAAAAAAGAAAAAAAAAAAGGACAGAGAGGGAGAGAGAGAGAGTGAATTTTAAAGAATAGGAAACAAACAAATATATATATATATACACACACACACACACATATATATCTACAAGTCAAAAATAATTTGAGAGAGGTTTGAAAAAGGAAGATTTATTTGGAAGAGATGATCGAGCACATGAGATGGCCGTAAAGGTTTGCATAAAGAAAGTTTATAACTAGTGAAAAAAGAAAATGCACCTACTGCAAGACTTCCAACAAGCACAGGTAGCACCTCTAGCTTATCTAATCTCATTGTGTTTCATTTTGGGTATAGATAATGAGATGTATGTATTGGTATTTAGCCACAAAGATATGTATTGGTTAGTTACTCTACCAACACAACCAAACATGTTGAAGTGCCTTTAATTGAGATGGAAATTAAGCAACATAACCATTGACATTAAGTATCTGTTTGGATTGCACTGAAATCTCATGCATCTGCGTTTGGTGTTTGTAGTCCGTGAGACCCATGGCTACAGTGCAGTCCATCAAAACGCCCATGACTAAAAAAAAAATGCAAGAATTTTTGGCTGAATGCACCGTTTCAATAAAACCCTCCATGCATGTACTGTTCCTTTTCTTTTCATTATTTTTTTTTTTTGGAAGAACTTGTTCTCCGTGCTCTTCATGTTCTTCCCAGAACATGACTATTCATGTTCTTGAAACCCAGCAAACCCATCAAAACAAAAGATCAAAATAGTGAAACCAAAACCAAGATAGAAGCCACCAATCAGAGATTAAATCGATCAAACCCATATGAAAAAAAAAATAAAAACCGATCAACCCATCAAACCCATATGAAACCAAAACCAAATCAAACCCATCAAATCCATATGAAACCAAAACCAAATCAAACCCATCAAACGCAAATCAAACCCATCACCAATCTTAACCTCACCCAACACCACTGAGTGCCCATATGAAACCCATTAAACGCACTGCCAATCAACCCATCAAACCCACCACCGATCAACCCATCCACCACCACTGAGTTCCCAAATCAAGAAACTAAAACATTAGATCTTCATAAGACCAAACTCCATGGGAGAAAGAGAGAGGAAGCTCCACCTCGTGCATATCAGAGAGAGAGAGAGAGAGAGAGAGAATGGTTTAGGTTGAGAGACCATGCTCCCCATCTCTTCTTTCAATTAGTGCTGGGAACTCCTTCACACTGGGCCTCCAAGACCTAGATGACATTTCACTTCTCAATGCTGAAAAGGCTAAAGATTTTTTTTTTTTTTTTTATGTTCAAATTTTTATGTGGCTACGGGGAAAGGAGTGAAATTAAAATAAATAAAAATAAATAAATAAACCAAAAACGCTACAGTACTTTTAGTTGAAACTACATTAGTTTCAGCCCCAAAGAATCAACTGGCATTTAAAATTATTTGCTACAATATTTTCAGTTTTCAGCAAAATAAGCGGTATCCAAACAGATCATAAGCATCATGAAGCAAGTTTAACATCACAACGAAAACATAAGTACATGAAATTGAAAGCTAAAGCAAATCATAGCTAGATTTTAGTTCTTTGAACTAGAATAATCTGCATAACTACAATTTATTTACGAGAATTTCATCATTTAACAATATCGAACAACCTAAAATGATTTTACTGAAATAGGAACATAACCACTGCATGAGGAGAGGCTTTGGGGAAGCTTAACAACTTTTGAGACACTTGTAAAAATTTAAGTAGCATATTATGCGTTTCATTTTGCAAAACCCGTGGTTCAATGATAACCATCTTCTCCAGTACCTTTGCATTCTTAAGTAGAAATTCCACCACTAAAATGAATACTTCCTTTGGGTGAAAACTTTTTCTAAAACCAAAAATCTTGATAGTATACAAGTATCGTAGCAAAGACTTGAAATAGACCTCCTTTGATTTCCAATGGTTCACTTCATCATAGCTTCTTATTCGAAACTGCAAAATAAAAGTACATTAGCACATTTTGAAGTTCACTTATAAATTATGACATCTTGTCATGTTATAAAGGAGCTGACACAAGAGAAGGGTCGGCAACTTTGAACATCTTCAATTTTGAGGATTTAAGGTTAGGCTTTGGAAGGAAAAAGACTAGAAAATAGTTAAGAAATGAGGATTATGGGGTTTTTAATGAGAAAAGGAATGGTAGGATTTGGAAATCCAACAAAGGGTAGTGACTAAACCTTGGGTTTCTGTTCCAAGACTATGAAGAGTAACTCATGCACAGTATTTAGCCTTTTCTTGGGGGTGTTTGAGGCTAATTTCATTGATAGGTGATTCTGGATCTTGGGGTTTAAAGGGTGATAAATCAAGGGGCAAAGATTGGGTTTAGTGCTTTTGCGCATTGGACCTCTTAAGATTATGATACATGTCCACTTTTGGTCACATGTCATGATCTTGAAGATTCTAAGCAATGGACCCAAGCCAAGTACTAATCAATCATCAATGTGTGCATGCAAGGTTTCAAGTTGCTTAAAAATTTTAAAGATAAAGAAGAAACTCCTAAGCAGATGACTAATTCTTATTGCTTGTGGAACATGTTGGACTTTTACGACGAAACCCAAGCTAAATTACTAAACTTAAATAAGTCCAAAATTAGACTTAATGGAAAATTAGAATGGCCAATGTTCAATTGGCTTCTTGTTGCCAAGCGCCACAAAATCTAGATAGTAACTTCGGCAATAAATGATACTTATTAAAACAAACATATTTCTAAAAATCTATTAGTAAGGTTTTTGTTGTAAAAAGAAAGAGTTGATGAGAAGGTTGAGCAAATGGGGCCAAGCTCCTCAGGGGAATCATTTTGATCCATTGAATAGACAGATTTAACTACAATAACAGCAAAGCTTTATTCTCAAAGTTTTTAGAGTCGGCTATAGATCCTCAACAAGATTAGTTAGTATCAACCATATGAATTCATTTTATCCATTTTATTCTATCCAAACTCTTGGTGTTTATTACTTCCTTAATTAATACACTGAACTAAATTAAATGTGTGTATTAATGACTAGTATTAGTTATTCATTAAAGTTTCTTTGATATGACATCCAGAAAATTTGACCAAGAAAAACATACGTATATAACCAATGTCTCCATATAAGGGGAACTTTGAAGCAGGCTTGCAATGCCAGGAAGATCCCATTATTCCATTGTTGTCTTCATCGTTAGAAATTTGCAGTTTAACAATGGATAAGGCAGATGTTTCACTGAAGTCATAGATAGAACCTGGGTCCATCAAAGCAAAAGGCACAACACAATAAGGGTAAAGTGAATGTTAGAATAAATAACATGACCAATTGTAATATACATAGCCCGTGAACATTTTAGATAACATGTTTTACAGAACACTAACATAACTTTCAATGTATCCTATATGCGGACAATGAAATAAAAGATGCCCTTTTGGAACCTTGATTTAGAGTTGACAAATTATCATATGACGAATCATTATTTGGCACTAAAGCAAGTCCCCTACAGCTCATCATAACTCAATAGTTCAACTCATGAAATTGGACCAAAACTATTAGGTCCTCAAATTGTTGATTGACTACAACTTGTATTAAAAACAGATGCTCAGCAGAAAAGGCCAAACTCACAACAACAACAGCCAAGCTGTAATCTCAAATTTTTATGGGGCTAAGCCCAACTTCCAATAGGGTATGGTAATTTTCCAACTCTAATAAATCGCAAAAGAATTTTTCCTTTTGGTATTAATATAAATTAGCTACTATAAACTTTTTAAAGCAAAATCAAATTGTACGGTAACTTGTCGCTAAAAGAGCACTAGACGCTGTGCATTATTCTATATTCAAGCCTAGCAAAAGCAATGAGACAACCAACAATAAAAAGATACAAATCATACAATCTTGATACATTCAAGTCTCTGCAAATGGTAATCAACATTAGCAGTCAAGAAAAACATGAAGTATTGCGGGGAAAAAAAAAAGAGAGAAAAGAGTAATCAAGAAAAACTAACCATTAGACACCACTTGCCAACAGTAAGTTTCTTCACTTGACGCAGATTCTCAAATAGTTCACTCACAATTTCTACGTATTCCATACAAACACCCTCCTCATCCTCAAATTCATATTCCATTGGTAGTTCGAAATCAAGCTTAACCTCAACCAATGCCGACCCGTCCTTTATCTGACACTTTCATACATTTAAAATTCCCCTGAATTTCCAAAGACTCGATCTTTGGAGCCACAATTTCCAATTCTAACGGCTTATCACAAATAGAAATACAAGTATCTATCACCAGTTTTCTCAAACTCTCCGACAATATATCAAGCCGACCAAACCTAAAACAAGTTTCCAATGTCAAGAATTCAAGTCTAGGACTGCCCATTAACACTTTATTTATCACATCTTCAGACATGGCCGCGAACCCAATACACAAGCGCTTGAGTAAACTCCAACTCACTAACCCTTTATAGGCTTAATTTTGCAGAAATGAAAATCCAATTCAGAAACAAACTCATCAGAGTGGAGATGCAGCAGCAATTTGTATAAATCAATTTCATAAGGGTATAAATGAGCATGGGTTGTTGATAAACGTAGACTAAGTTGGTCTGCCTTGGCAGTTGTGGCGAAACGAACCCAAAGATCGACGCGATGCTTTAGGTGTCACTTGTAAATGAATAGGACAGAGAAGTTTGTGAGTTTTGGAGCCCTGTGTAGGAGCAGCGACTCATCCACGGCAGTGCCAAAACGTCGGCGTTTTCGAAGGAAGTATCTGTAAAACGGAGAGAGGGAACGGAGGTCCAAAGATAGGCCCATCTTTTGGACAAAACGCCTGTTTTGATAGCGTCTTTAGTGAGCAAAGAGGAGAGAATTATGAGGATAATGGAGTCAGGTAAGGTGCTGATTCGATCTTCATCTTCTTCGTCCATGTTTGCGGCGCTTGCTTCGATGATCATGGCTTGATTCTTCTTCAGAATTTAATGGGTTTGTACCATGGTGAGGAGGGGAATAGGGAGCACTCTTTTCGCTGGAAGTTGAGTTGTTATAGCTATAATCATAGCTTTCTTCCTCCATTCTCACTCAGCTCAACAGTGAATGGTGAGATGCGGAGACTTCTCAGTTCTCTAAAATTCTGTTCTCCCTCCCTAAAAAGCACTCAAATAAGTGGTTACAACTCTTAAACAACCCAAAAATAACACATATATTTTTCCTTGAAAAATTATCTTAATCAATATATAATTATGTAAATTTACATAATTAAATTAAAAAATAATAATTATTACACGTGAAGGAAAAAAAAAAAAAGCTTTAAAAAATAAAAATATTTTGATATTTTCATGAAAAGTAGTTTAAAATAAATAATGGGAATATTTTAAAAAGTAAAATAGAAAATGTGAGTCTTTCTACTCAAATAGACTTTAAATTTTAAAGAGAATGCATGCTCTCAAATCTGGGTTTTATTTGTTTATTTATTTTTTAAAAATCTTAAATTGGGTCTTGTGAATGACCCCAAGGATTTGTTCAACTAAATAGGCTAGCACATAGGGGTGACAAAATTTGACACGATCTGCGAACTTGACACGACATGACACGACACGAAATTAACAAGTTATGGGTTGGGGCTTAATGGGTTCGTGTCATATTCGAGTTGACACGGTTGACCCCTTTAATAAATAGGTTGGGTTAGTGTTGAACACAGAGAACCTGTTTGACCAATCTGACCTGTTTAATTAAATGATATTTTACCAATATACCCTTCAAACTCCAGGTATATAAACATATTAGTTGTTGTGATTTATTTTCCTTGACATATTGTGATTGATTATTTGTGATATTGGGATATACTTTAGTTTTGAATGATTATTTGTTATACAATTACTCGTTAGTTTTGAATTTTATATTAAAAATATTTATTTGTTTGTTTTTTCATAATTTTTTTTTTTCATTTTGATAAAATCTGATAAACAGGTCGACACGACTGACTCATTTAATAAATGAGTCATGTTAGGGTTGAGGAATCTTGACCCATTTAATAAACATGTTGGGTTAGTGTTGACCTATGTAGTCGAATACTCATGACTTGACACGACATGAACCCGACACGCGAACACGAATTGCCACCCCTACTAGTAGGCAACAGGCAAATTAGGCCTAGTTAGTCAGGTTGGGCCATAGTTGGCCCATTGAAGGTCAATTTATAAAGGGTATTATTATTATTTTATGAATTTCACCAACAACATTCGTTTCTGCAAGGGATGTAAGAAAAAGCTTAATGCATACTACTAATTAACTAGTGATCCATGCAATGTTAATAAAATGTGATTTTTTTATTTCATAAAATTTATCAAAATATGAAATTTGATAATTATGATAATTATTAACAAGAATTTATTATGATTGTGTTAGTATATAGAACTATCTATTTTACTATTTGGGTTCAAATCTTTCTTACCAAAAAGAAAAATATTTTTGTTTTGGCTTAATGGTAAATAAATAAATAAAAACCATAATGGAGAAAATACTAAAAGTTCAAACAGTATGGAATACGTAAAGAAAAAATAATAATAGAGGGATATCTTTGAATTATGATTACATGCAAAGCAATTGATAAAATCTTATATGTGATACCAAGATTACTACAAGACTCTGTATGTGTCGAATATCAACTATTAATTCATTTATAATATCAATCATCAAATGACTTGGTTTATTTACAAGAACCAAAATTAGAAGGTTTGTTTCTAGCTTTGTCTCTGTTTCTTTAAACAGTCAAACAAGCATCTTCTTAATTCTCTTTTTGTTTAGGACCAAATAATCAAATACTTAGTGATTTGCATTCAGGTTCTTCTCAACAAAAAATAAAATAAAATAAAATTTCATTCAAGTGATCAGTTTTCGCCTTGAAATTCATGTTCTAAAGACTTAATCAGCACGATTCTACGACAGAATAACAAAAATTTTATAACATGTAAAAGATTTTTTTTTTTTTTTTTTTAATTTAAATTTGGAGAACAACGGCGTGTTAACAATTGACAAAAAATGACCGATCTATATAACTATTAGTGAATTGTTAACATAAGTTAACTAGTCATTCATATTGAAAAAAGTGATTCAGGTCATAATCTATATGGGATTCCCAAAATTATTACTAGAAGGTAAAGGCGGGCCTTGAAGAATCGAAGAATTGGACAAAAATCAACTATTAGTGAACTATTTGCATAAGTAGCGAAAAAAGGGACAGAAATCAAAATGGAACTTAGATGAGATATGATTCCCTCTTCGGTCAAGCTGTCAAACATCTAACTCTAAGACTTCCCAATTCTTTTCATATCATCCAATCAAAGCATTTACAAGAATACCAATAGCATTTGATTATAACAACGTTTCCAAGTCTGTTGAAGTAATTTCATTAATTGTTTGATCCGTTCAACAAGCCACTCAAACCAAAAGTTCAATTGATATTTAGTTTACTGAACTTGGAATCAACTTGCTCCAAATTCAAAAGCAAAGCAAAGAGATTAGACAAGAGAAAATGGCATCATTGTAACATATATCCACGAATTGGATGCTTATATTAATAATTTAATACCAAGAAGATAACATTACTACATTTTGAGCATAGGCTATTGAAGAGCTTGGTCATAAAGTCCTCTGAAAAGAAGGAAATTTCCCAGCATGAATTGAAGTAATAATAATTATGAAACTGTTGTTTGTGAGAGTTCTGATAGATCCTAAAGAGAACATAACCACAGCATTTGGAGAGGATTTTTGGTATGATAAAAACAGTAAAGTGACCTCACGTAATCTGCATGCCACCAAAAGAGTTGGAGTTTGATTACTAGCCTCAGCTTTTCAATATATAACCAGCTTCTTAAGCATCCTTGCATGCTTAAGCAGAAATTGTGCAAGTCCAGTTAAATATTTCAACCCAAAACACTTTGCTTCAAAGCCAACAATCTCAACAGTCTTGAGATGCCGAGACAAACACCCAAATTCCCAATTCTGCGATTTCCAGTACTCCTCGTGATCAAAGTTAAAGTCAATGATAATTAAAGTCTAGGGGAAATTCCAACTTATACAGATGAACATTAAGTCAGGGGATACATATTTGAAATTTGCAACGTAATTTCCTTCATAAATATAAACGGGTATGTCTTAAAAGTAAATGGAAATAAGGCTCGAGAAGAAAAAAAAAAGTCATTTCCATTTGAAATTGGATATTTTAAAGGTGAGATATATCAAACAGAAGTGGTAAAATACTATAAAGTTTATACTAACTTTGTATTGTAATATATAACAATGAAAAAAAAAATGGGAGGGCACAGGAAGTCATCCCGGGAAGGTCCCATTTGTCAAGCTGTGTCCAAAACCAAAGATTTGCGCTTTGCCAATGGAGATAGCCAAGTTCTCACTTCCAATATTGTTAAGACCTTAGCACATCAAGAGAGAAGCAAGAGAACAAGACAGTTTAGCATTGATAAGTTCAAATGATTTTGAAAGTATGTTTTCATATCATGTACAGAGAATATTGATCGTTCCAAGCAGAGAGGGGATAATGGCCTAATGGACTTCATTACTAGTTGATAGAATGGAGTTTTACCAAAGGAAATCAGAAAAGACCCGATGGCATTATTAGTTGCACAAGAATAGTATGATTTTTTTTTTTTTTTAATTTCTAAATAAACCGTGGGACTGACACAGTTTAGTTTCTTCTATGACAGGGGTATGACTCAACAAGGTAAGTATATTACTAAAAATTTTCAACTTATTAACAAAGAGAACAATTTATAGTTAGCTTGCACATTGATCTATATAATACTCCCTAGCTACCAAATTTGGAAGGTTTGCAAGACTAAACCATCCCCAAATTCCCATGGTAACATAACTTGGGTATCAGATCTTATATTAAATAACCCAAATAGATGGGATTGTCAAAAAGTGACGCACACCTTAGAAAAAAATTTAGATACTAAAATAAAGTCATATTATTCAATATACAAATTCCCACTTCTGCACGGGGTTTAAGAGGAATCATAGAAGCAGCTTTATCACCAATTTATATAGAAGAGGATAATTCCCAAACTTTAACCCACAACCTGTCACTTTTGCTAGAAGACAGTACTTGTCATGGTATCAAGGCTCAACCTCTTATAGGAAGAAGTCACTAAGATTTTCCAAATCAAACAACCACAGGGAAACAAAAATGCTATGGGCACCAAGCTCTTCTAGGCAGTTATAAGAATTTAAATATATTTTCCAAGTTCAAGAATCATACGGTCAATGTCACTGTCACCATGACCATTTTCCCTTCTACTACATTACAGCTGAGTTACAATTCCTATCTCACTAATTAGTAACATGCCTAAATACATATAAAAAGAGAACAACTATAAAAGTAAAATAATCAAAGAGGAAGGTTATCCTCATCAACTCCCTCTTCTTCAAATATATTAAAAGAATGGCAAAACTTAAGTATATATAGTTAGGTGAATTTAACTTCCTACATGCTGTATTAAATAATGCAACCAAACAACTTTATCTATTGCAATAACAATTAAATTCGATCAAGTTGTTCATTAGCCAATATAATCACATTATTAAATTTATCTGAGAAATTTAAGATATAGTTAAGTATTGTGCATTGTACCCAAGTTTTAGCCATGAAAAAGAAACCTTATCTGAAGACACCAATAAGTTGATATGGTAAGTTTAGGAACATGAAGAAGTTCCCTTAAATCATTCCGGTAGATTAAATAACTAGAATTTCTTCTATAATCATCACTTTTACATTCAAAACTAAGTTTAGCTTCGACCAAAGACAATACATTTGTCAACTAGAATTTCCTTTCATACATAAATCCAGAAATGCTTAGAAACAAAAGATTTGGAGCTGAAATCCCTACTGTAGCATAACCATAATTTTTGGCACGATCTTCATCTCCATCTAGCTGTAGTTTTTTCAGGCTTGTAGAATTTATGACCACGTTCTAAACTTGAAACGCAAAGTCGTTCTCTCCTTGTAATACAAAGTTATACAATCTCAATTCTGTAAGAGCAGGAATACCCAACAAAATATTCTGTTCCATATCATGGGTCAAACTTGCACAACTAATCCATAGTACTGTAAGCGAAGTCCAACAAATAGTGGGGTTTAGTTGCAAATATACAAAACCTTAGAGACAGTAACTTTAACGTCGAATAAGCGTAAAGAAGCTTAGGCAACAATTTCACTACAAAAAAATGGACCTATAGTACTGTAAGCGAAGTCCAACAAACTGGACCTATAGCAGCTTTTGCTATAGTGGCGTTTCCTATGCGTTATTATTGTACCATAGACATATAATGGCATTTGTAAAACACTGCTATAGACCAGTTTTGTTAAAAAATAGGCTATAGCAGCATTTTAAGACACCACTATAGGTCCATATCCTATAGTGGCTTTTTTTTATAACGCTGCTATGGACCATCATATTAAAAAAAAAAAAAAAAAAAAAAATAGCCAAAAACGACCAACAAAAAAAATTTTGAATACCAAAATTAATTTTTGGTAATCAAAAGTTTTTTTTTTTTTTCATATTTTTAAAATTGAAATTTTAATTTTAAAAATTTGATTAATGCTTTCAAGTTTTAAAAAATAAAATTTCAATTTAAATTAAATTAAGAAATTCAAAACATAATTAAAACAAAAAAAAATTATAATAAAACTGTGTGGGGAAAATGCCCAATCTAACATAGGGGGCCTAGAGCCCCATGTAAGAATTACTGTGCGTTCGAAGAGAAAGAGAGGTAAGGGCAAGGCTCATTTGGAAAAGGGACCCCCAGAGAGAAAAGTGATTACAATCCGAAGAGGTCGCCTTCTGTCCGAAGAGGTATACTCCTCTGATGCGAATAGTATGGATCAATTGAACGTATAAAATGTCAAGATGATCTTCCGAGAACTCTTCCTGATCAAGATAAACTCTAAGTATACTTGGAGACGATAAGGATGAAAAAATATCTAAAGAGAAAGCTGCTACCACCGTATTTAATGCTCTGCAGCAACTTTTCTGGCCGCATTTATGTGGAGAAAACCCCTGAACAGTATATCCTCACCTACCGCCACTTACACAGAGCTAAAGGAGATGCTTGACATGATATATACTCAAGTAGATTTACGGATGAGGTACAAGTGGACGATGGAGATGAGGAGAAGGAATGTTATATAAAAGAAAGAAGCTCCTGAAGAAAGGGGTAGAAGAAAAAAAGAGGAGAGAGGAAAAGAGAAAGAGCTTGATTGTAACCCTAAGATCTGTATTCACCACATAATCAATAATATACCTCTTCGGACACCCATTTTTTACGTGTAAATTCATGTTGGTTTGTGCTTGAAGGTTGTGATTAATTGTTGTCGATTCCATAATCAACCTAGTTCTTTCACCCACTCTCTACAAACTCATTGTTTTGGACTTGGGCCACAAATCCTAGCCCTACAAAAACAAAATCAAACACAAACCAAAAAATTCAAATCAAACCCAAACCTAAAAAATTCAAAATTAAACACAAGACCAGAAAATTCAAAATCAAACACAATATACTTGCAATACAAACACAACATGCTCCAAAATACAAGATCACAAACCCATGAATCGCCTCTCATTCAACAAAATCAACCCAAATCCATTCAAGGAACACAAAAGTACAAGTTCAGAAACCCAAAGGCACAAGCTCAAGAATACAAACCTAGATTTAAACATAAGCACAATATCAACAACACAATAGCACAAATTCAAGTACATATCCAAAAAATTCAAAATCAAAACCCAAATCCAAATCAAGACATAGACACAAATATTGCTAGAATATCCACTTCATTCAAATTTTTCATCATTTCCTACATTTTCATACTAACCAAACATTAAGTAACAAAAGAAGAAGAAGAAGAAGAAGAAGAAGAAGAAGAAGATAGGAATTGCGTTGGAGTGAAGAAGGGAGAAAAAAAGAAAGAAGAAGAACTAGGCGTGTGACCTGAGGAAGAAAGAAAGAAAAGAAAAGAGAGAGAGAAGAAGAAAGTTGGAGTGAAGAAGGATAAAAATAAAAAAAAAAAAAAAAAAAAAAAAAAAACAGGCTTGTGACTTGATGAAGAAAGGAAGGAAAAAGAAAAAGAAAAAGAAAAGAAGACAGTTGGAGGAGTGAAGAAGAAATAAAGTAAGAGGAAGAGACTTGTTAGCTGGTGAAGAAATGAAGAAAAGGAAAGATAAGAAAGAAACGAAGAGAGTTGGAGGAGTGAATAAATAAATAAATAAAGAGTAAAGATAGAAACCTTTGTGTGGCGTGTTAGAGCATCCACATTAGTTGATGCAAAAAATCTGTCCATTTTGCCAAAAAAAAAAAAAAACTTGTTTTTTCTATTTTGCACACCTATTTATACAAAACTCCCACATTAGTTTCTCTATTATACACATTTATTCAATAAAATATTCATTTTTTCCACTGTCATCTCTCTCACAAACCCAACACAACCCACACAGCCACCATCATCCAACCACCCAACCACCATCATCAAGCCACACAACAACCCAGCCACCATCCTATTCAACCAAGCTACCATCAATGAAATCCACATACCTATTCAACCCTACTAGCAAATACTAGCCTCCAAAAACCCAAATCCAGAGATCCATCATCAACCTACCCAATCACCATCATCAAGCCACACAACAAAAATCCAAAGATCCAATCACCATCATCAACCTACCCAAAACAAAGGAAAACCCAAAACCCACTGGAAACAAAGGAAAACCATTGGTAGTAAAGGTCAAAGAGAACGAGGGACAGCAATGACCCAACATGCAGCAAGCGACGGTGATGACCCCACATGTAGATTAGAGTGAACGGTGAAGGTGGCGGCAAAGGTGATGGCGAAGCTAGTGATGAAGCTAACGGTGAAGCTTGAGTTAGAGACTGAGAAATAGAGAGAGAGTTTAGAGAGAGTGAGGGACAAAGAGAGTGTTCAAAAAGAGAGAGGGAGTGAATAGAATGAGAGAAAAAAATAAAATAAAATATTAAATGCAAATGCTACAGCAACCGTGCATATATGCACAGCTACTGTAGCATTTTTGCATTTATACACATTTATGCAAGCATTGATGTGGGTATTTTTTGGGGCAAAATGTGTAAAACTAACCCAATTTTCTATTTTGTAAGCACTAATGTGGTTTCTCTTACATGGTGGAAAAAAAAAAAAAAAAGAATAAAGTGGGGGTAGGTGGTAAGTGGGGTAGGTAAAAATGAGATTACTCTTTTTTGAATTTTAAATTTAAAAAATTGTAAGACCAAGACCAATAGTGGTGTTTATAAAACACTCCTATCGATCTTTTTTTCTTCTTTTTTTCGGGGTTTTTTTTTTTTTTTTTTTCTGGTATTAAAAAGTGACATATAGCAGCATTTCACAAATGCCACTATAGGCTGTTGTATGACCAGGACATATAGTGGCATTTGCAAACAATGCTATAGGCCCAGGATCTATAGTGGCGTTTGCAAATGCCGCTATAGCTCACTTATTTTAATTTTTTTTTAATTGGGCTATAGTAGCGTTGGACAAATGCCACTGTAAGCCCTTATAAGACTAGGACCCATAGTAGTGTTTATGAAATGCAGCTGCAGGTCCTTTTTAAAACTTTTTATTTTTTATTTTTTCAAAAATACTTATAGTGGCGTTTATAAAATGCTACTATAGGTCATTTTTTATTTTATTTTTTCCCTTTAGCTTTTTTTTTTTTTTTAATTACCTATAGTGGCATTTTACAAATGCCAGGATAAGCCCTTATTAAACTAGGACCTATCAGTAGAAAGGGGGAGAGATTGGTGGAGAGAGAAAGGAGCCTGGTAGGGTGGACACAAGGTGGATACAAAGACAGTGACAGGGAAGAAGATTTATTTGAATTTACCTTTTTCCTTCCTTTTCTATTATTTTTAATTTGTAGCAATATAAATAGTTAACTTGGTTGAGTGGAGTCAAGTGTTCTTGGTTATGTGTTTCGCATATAATAATGATACATGTCATCTTCTTAAGTGAATATGAGATTGAATTTTTTCCATAAAATAATGGATATAATTTTTTTTTTTTTAGCTTTATAACATTAAAATACTATGAAAATACAGTTAGTATTAATATGGATGTTATTTTCATATTAACTCATCATTGTTACTACTATATTATTATCCACCTTTAATGTGAAATTTAAAATAAAAAAAAAAATACTGGACCCGTCCTCTAAACCCTAAATATCACACGAACCTTATGAAAAAAAAAAAATCATCTCAAATCCAAGTCGGTCTATTCAAAAACAAAAAAAATCACTACCATAAGATTTCTTTCCTCTTCTCAATCGGAAACATTTCCCCACCACCTCTCTCAATTCTACAAATAAAATTGAAAGTTGGTGTTACTTTCCATTTTTCATATCACAAATTCAATTTCTCTCTTTTGCATAATTATAAGTCTCTCTCTATTTTTCATGTTGCAATGATAGTGTAGTGTAGTGATCAGTCATGGTCGTGGTGTTTCTAGATAATGTTACTATATGGGATGTCGGATCAACCCATGAAAGGCTTTCAAGCAATAACCCATCCACTGTTGTCTTTCGTCTACACCCTTACTCCACTCATCATCATATCTTGAGCGATGCTGAATATGTAGAAGTTCAAGATCTAACCCAATTTAAAAAAAAAAAAAAAAAAAAAAATTCGGCTTTTAAATTTTTTCAAAAAATTTTGGGTGTTTTTTATTTTTATTTTTTTGAATTAAAAAGAGACCTATAGCAATTGATGATGCACAAAAAATCAGTAGACTAAATGCTCCGAGCTTCAATGGGCTTGTGGTTGCTTGCAAGGCCTGAAAAGAAAAAAACACAAGATCAAATGTGACCGGGGTAAACCGACAAAGAACCCTCCAATGCTTAAGTTAGATTTTTCTCTAGAACTCAAGAATTCCAACTTTAGGAAATGAGTCCTTTTATTGTGAGTTTTAGAGTGGTTACATGTTTAGTAATGTCAAACTCTTCTTTCACAATTGCTATGGAAGTTAAGAACTTAGTGGGAAGTTATGATGATGAACAAGGATTTTGCTCATACTTCAGAATAGTAGAACGTGGTCCAAATTATAAGTTCTTGAACATAAATTTATTTTGATAATTTCTAAGTGATGGGAGGTCGTCCAGGTGCTTCTATGCTGGACGACATTTTTACACTTGGACGACCTTCTTATACTTGAACGACCTTTTTGAACTTGGATGACTCTATGGACGAATTGGAAATGGTTCAATTTTTGGTTCACCATTAGCAGTGTTTCATAAACACCACTATAGGCCCTTGTAAGATCAAAACCTGTAGCGGTGTTTATGAAACGCTACTATAGGTCCCTTAATTATTATTATTATTATTTTTGGTGTTGGGCTATAGCAGCATTTCACAAACACCATTATAGGACCCTATAAGACCAGGACATATACTGGCATTTGCAAACGCTGCTATAGGTCCTTTATTTTATTATTATTATTCTTCTTTTTTCTGAAAAAAAAAAAAAAAAAAAAAAAAAAAAAAAAAAAAAAAAAAAAAAAAAAAAAAAAAAAAAAAGATAAAAAATACTTTTGGACCTATAGTGGTGTTTAGAAATGCTACTATAGGCTAAGGACCTATAGTGGCGTTTGCAAATGCTGCTATAGGCCTAAGACCTATTGTGGTGTTTGCAAATGCCGCTATAGCTCCCTTTTTTTAATTTTTTTTTTTTTTACAGGACTTTTTTAAAAAAAAACTTGACTATAGCAGCATTGGACAAACACCACTATAGGCTCTTGTAAGACTAGGACCTACAGTACAAGTTCTTGTCAAACCAGGACCTATAGTACAGGCTCTTGTAAGACCAGGACCACTATAGGTCATTTTTAAAACTTTTTTTTTTCGAAAGTACCTATAATGGCATTCGTAAAACGCTATTGTTGGTCATTTTTTATTTTTTCCTGTTAGCTTTTTTTTTTTAATTACCTATAGCAGCGATTTACAAACGCCACTATAGGCCCTTGTTAAACCAGGACCTGCTAGTAGAGAGGGGGAGAGATTGGTGGAGAGAGAAAGGAACCCATTAGGGTGGGTACAAGGCGGATACGAAGACATTGACAAGGAAGATGATTTATTTGAATTAACCTTTTCCCTTCCTTTCTTTTATTTTTAATTAGTAACAATAGAAAAAGTTAACTAGGTTGAGTGGAGTCAAGTGTTCTATGTTATGTGTTTCGCATACAACAATGATACATGTCATCTTCTTAGGTGAATATGGGATTGAATTTTTTCCATAAAATAATGGATATACTATTTTTTCTGTTAGCTTTCTAACATTAAAATACTATGAAAATATAGTTAGTATTAATATGGATGTCATTTTCATATTAACTCATCATTATTACTACTATATTATTATCCACCTTTAATGTGAAATTTAAAATAAATAAATAAAAAGACCGTACCCATCCTTTAAACCATAAATATCACACGAACCTTATGAAAAAAAATTCATCTCGAATTCAAGTCGGTCTATTCAAAAAAAAAAAAAAAAATCACTGCCGTAAGATTTCTTTCCTCTTCTCAATCGAAAACGTTTCTCCATCGCCTCTCTCAAATCTACAAATAAAATTGAAAATTGGTGTTACTTTCAATTTTTCATATCACAAACTCAGTTTCTCTATTTTGCAAAATTATATGTCTCTCTCTATTTTTCCTGTTGCAGTGACAGTGTAGTGTAGTGATCAGCCATGTCTGTGGTGTTTCTAGATAATGTTACTACGAGGGATGTCGAATTAAACCATGAAAGGCTTTCACGCAATAACCCATCCACTGTTGTCTTTCATCTACACCCCAACTCCACTCATCATCATATCTTAAGTGATGCTGAATATCTTGAAGTTCAAGATCTAATCCAACTTTTTTTTTTTTAATTTTTTTGGTTTTTCTTTTTAAAATTAAAAAGGGACCTATAGCAATGTTTCACAAATGCCACTATAGGCCTTTGTCCACTATAAGCCCTTGTGAGACCAAGACCTATAGTGGCGTTTAGGAAATGCTGCTCTAGCTCCCTTAATTATTATTATTATTATTTTTTTTTTTTTGGTATTGGGCTAAAGCAAAGTTTCACAAACACCACTATAGGCCCTTGTATGACCAGAACATATACTAGCATTTGTAAACATAGCTACAGGTCCCTTATTATTATTATTATTTTAAAAGTATTAGTCCTTTTTTCAGCTTTTTTTTAAAGAAATTTTTGGACCTATAGTGGCGCTTAGAAACACTACAATAGGCTTAAGACCTATAGTGGCATTTGCAATCATCACTATAGGTCCCTTATTTTATTATTTATTTATTTATTTATTTATTTTGTAGTGGACTCTTTTTCTTGTTTTTTAACTGGGCTATAACAGTGTTGGACAAATGCCACTATAAACTCTTGTAAGACTAGGACCTATAGTGGTGTTTATGAAATGCAGCTATAGGTCCTTTTTAAAACTTTTTTTTTTTTTAATTTTTCAAAAGTACCTATAGTGGCATTTGTAAAACACTGTTGTTGGTCATTTTTTATTTTATTTTTTCCTAATAGCTTTTTTTTTTTTTTTTTTTTTAAATTTCCGATAGCAACATTTTACAAACGCTACTATAGGCCCTTGTTAAACCAGGACTTGCCAATAGAGAGGGGAAGCAATTGGTGGAGAGAGATAGGAACTTGGTAGGGTGGGTACAAGGTGGATATGAAGACATTGATAGGGAAGAAGATTTATTTTAATTAACCTTTTTCCTTCCTTTTCTTTTATTTTTAATTTGTAACAATAGAAATAGTTAACTAGGTTGAGTGGAGTCAAGTGTTCTATGTTATGTTTTTCGCATATAACAATGATACATGTCATTTTCTTAGGTTAATATGGGACTGAATTTTGTCCATAAAATAATGGATATACTATTTTTTTTTTTTTTTTTTGTTAGCTTTCTAACATTAAAATACTATGAAAATACAATTATTATTAATATGGATGTCATTTTCATATTAACTCATCATTGTTACTACTATATTATTATCCACCTTTAAAGTGAAATTAAAAAAAAAATTATAAAAAAGAAAAAAGAAAAAAGAGAGAGAGAAAAGAAAAGACCGGACCCATCCTCTAAACCCTAAATATCACACGAAACTTATGAAAAAAAAAAATCATCTCAAATTCAAGTAGGTCTATTCAAAGACAAAAAAAAATCACCGCCATAAGATTTCTTTCCTCTTCTCAATCGAAAACATTTCCCCACCACCGCTCTCAATTCTACAAATCAAATTGAAAATTGGTGTTACTTTCCATTTTTCATATCACAAACTTAGTTTCTCTCTTTTGCTAAATTATATGTCTCTCTCTACTTTTCCTGTTGCAGTGACAGTATAGTGTCGTGATCAGCCATGTCTATAGTGTTTCTAGATAATGTTACTATGTGGGATGTTAGATTAACCCATGAAAGGCTTTCACGCAATAACTCATCCAATGTTGTCTTTCATCTAAATCCCAACTCCACTCATCATCATATCTTGAGCGATGCTGAATATGTTGAAGTTCAAGTTCTAATCATATTTTTTATTTTTATTTTTTTCAATTTTTCGATTTTTTATAATTAAAAAGTGACCTATAGCATTGTTTCACAAACACCACTATAGGCCATTGTCCACTATAAGCCCTTGTAAGACAAAGACCTATAGTGGCGTTTATGAAACGCTGTTATAGGTCCCTTAATTATTATTATTATTATTTTTTTTTTTTTTTTTTTGGTGTTGGGCTATAATAGTGTTTCACAAATGCCACTATAGACCCTTGTAAGATCAGGACATATATTAGCATTTGCAAACGCTGCTACAAGTCCCTTATTTTATTATTATTAATGATCTTTTTTTAAAGTTCTAGTCCTTCTTTTTAGCGCTTTTTTTTTAAGAAATTTTTGGACCTATAGTGGTGTTTGTAAAACGCTATTATTGGTCATTTTTTAAAAAAAAAAAATTTAATTTTTTTTTTTTTTTTTGGAATTCAAAAGGACCTATGCAACATTTCACAAATGCCACTATAGGACCTTGTAAGACCAAGACATATAGTGGCGTTTGCGAACGCTGCCATAGGTCCATTATTATTATTATTATTATTATTATTTTAGTTTTGGTCCTTTTTTTACTTTTTTTTTTTTTTTAATAATTTGGGCCTATAGTGGCGTTTGCAAACAATGTTATAGGCCCAGGACCTATAGTGGCATTTGCAGCTGCCGCTATACGTCCCTTATTTTAACTTTTAAAAATTTTCTTTTTTGTTGGACTCCTCTTTTTTTTTTTTTTTTTTTTTATTATTATTTTTTTTTTATAACTAGGATATAGCAGCGTTGGACAAATGCCACTATAGGTCCTTGTAAGACTCGGACCTATTGTGGCATTTGTGAAACGCTGCTATAGGTCCTTTTCAAAACTTTTTTTAAAATATTTTTTCAAATATACCTATAGTGGTGTTTGTAATAAGTCATTTTTTTTTTCCATTAGCTTTTGTTTTCTTTTTTTTTTAATAACCTATAGCAACGTTTTGCAAACGCCACTATAGACTAGTGTTAAACCAAGAGTTATAGGCTATTGGAAACGCTGCGGTAGGCCTAGTATTTTAAAACACCACTATAATTCCCCTAGAATGCGGCTATAGATATGCCTATAGCAGCATTTTTGTAAAATGCCACTATAGGGTACCCATAGTGGCATTTTCTTTGAATGCCACCAAAAAAAAAAAAAACTGCTATAGGCAGCTTTTTTTGTAGTGAAATAAATAGGACAAGATGTATTGGCCTTCTCTCTACCATAGAATTCTAAATAGAGGCTTTCGACTTTGTGGGTTGTCATGATGCGAACCCACCTGTTCATGTTAGAACAGTAACGGCCTGTGTATTTGAAGTCGATGAGATAGAAACTTGTCTAGCTTAACACAACTGTATAGGTTTAGGGTTTTGCGCACAAAGGCAACAAAGTCACGGACATGTCCAAAACCGTGAAGTTGTAGAAGGATTAGTCTGGGGAAAAAGTCCATAACCGGTTCCAACTCTTTGATGAAACTATGGTTTTGATAGCGTCTTCCATGGGCAAGAAGGAGAGGGTGGTGGAGAATGGAGTTGGGTAAGGAGCTAATATAGTCTAAGGTATGTTTGGTTTTGTGAAAAGATTTTGGTCGTTTGGGTTTTGGACCTATGATCTACGCATAGGTAGAACTGTTACTGCTACTGCTTCTCTCTTCCATGACCCAAAAGTTTTTTTTTTGGTTCCAAAAGAAAAAAGAAGAGAGGTCTACGCTTGATTCTAGTGAAGTCAAAATGCTGGTTTATTCTTTGTTATTGTTATATAAAAAAAAAAAAAAAATTTGTGGTGAAATATTGGGTCCTTGTAGTGCAAAAAGGTTTTTTTGTAAAAATGTTATTTTTTACTTTAAAATTTACCTGACTTTCATTTTTTGCCCATAAAGCCTAAAAAAAAAAAAAAATACTTAATTTTAACCCCTAAACTTTTAAAGAAATTTATTTATTTTTATAATTTTTTTAAATACTAAATATTTTAACAGACATAGGATAGGGGAGAATGTCTTAATAAAAGTAACAGTGGTATATATCCAAAAGGGTCTTTTTATAATAATTTAGGAAGGAAAAAAGAACTCCTTTAGTTTAGGGATGAATGAAGATAATTTTGAAGTTTAACTAGATGCAGACTCACGCAAAACTTGAGAATAAATAATTATTTTGTATTGTAATATAATGTATAATTTTTTTCTCTAAAATTTTTTGAAGATAATTTGTTCTCCCTAAAAATTAAACAATTTCTATTCAATCCAATTAGGTCTACTTCAATTCAATTCAGTCCACTCAATCAATTTCAATTCTCCCATTAGTCCATTTTAGACTAATTGGGCCTTAAATTGATTCTTTTTATAGGTTTTCTTTTCAAGTTTTGCTAAAAATTTCATTATTTTCTTAATTTTTTTTGGTTGAAAAGTATGAAATTTTATTATATATGAGCTTAACTTTTTAGTTTTGAGTTAAAAAATAAAAATAAAATACTAAAATAGACATTAGTAATTAGAAATATAAGCCCTAAAAGTGCAATAAAATGATAAATATTCAAGAGTCTTATTTGGTCCACATTGGTTCTATCTGGTCCAATTTGTTCTATTCGGTCCTATTTAGTCCATTCTGCCTACTAAAGTTCTATTCAGTCCAATTCGGTCCAGTCGGTCTTATTCATCAGTCCAGTTTGGTCATTCCACATTGGTTCTATTTGGTCTATATTGGTCCTATTCGGTCCATTCTATCTACTTTGGTTCTATTTGGTCCTATTTCAGTCCACATTGGTCATATTCAATCCATTATGTCAACTTTGATCCTCCTCAATCCTATTTGGGCCATTCAGCCATTGTGGTCCTATTCGGTCTATTTTGTTCTCTTTGGTTCTATTTGGTTCCTTCTGTCCACTTCAGTCCTATTCAACAAACATTGGCGTTCCACTTCGGTCCATTTTGTCCATGTCAGTTCACTTCTGTCCATCTACTTTAGTCCAATGTGGTCATCTTCGGTCCATTCTATCCACTTCAGTCCTTTCTGGTCCATTAGTTTCTATTTGGTCCATTCAGTCCTATTCTGTCCATTTGGTTCTTTTGTTCCATTTGGTCCAATTCGGTCCATTCAGATCTCTTCGGTTCATTTTGGTCCACTTCAATCTATTTTTGTGCACTTACATAATGGGAAAAAACATGTTTGTGTTAAAAGCACCTAACTAAATTCAAATTTATTACATATATATGTGTGTGTGTGTGTGTGTGTGTTCACATATATATTTCAAACTCGTAATATCTAAAATCTTAAGCATATTATTTACTATTGTTACGCTTTTCCACATTAATGTAGCATTTCAATCCACTTCGGCATGGCTAAATTTAAGTAAAATTCTTTCTAAATAAAAAGGCTATGTGTGTACAAATATAATCTTTAGGGCAGTTATTCATTAGGTTGATTATACCTTTAAGCAAAATATAAATATATACATATATGTATGTTTGTACTGTTTTTATTTAAATTATTCATTCTCTTAAAAGAGATTATCATGATAATCAAAACTCATATCAAACTTATATTAAATATGTATAATTTATTCTCTAAATTTCATTGTAGAGAGAGAGAGAGACACTACTTGTGTTGTGCTTGGACTACACTTCTCCATGCATATGATGAATGGCTTGATACTAGAGCATCAAGAAAAGAACAAGATGGAAAGTATCTGGCTTTGAGAACTTGATAGAGAAGTGATTCAGGCCTATGAATTAATCCCCACCCTTGTTCAACCAAGAGAGTTAGGTTGAACATTCTCAAATCCAATAATTTAATAGCCCTTCCTGTTTAGGTCTACACAGTTTTCTCCATTTCATCTAATGACATTGATTATGAATATTATATATCTGAAGGCAAGCTCTCTTTTTTTTTCTTTTTTTTCTTTTTTAATTTTTTGTTTATAAGTTATGTATTAAACAAAAAGGGGTATTAGTTCTCCAAAGTGAAAATCTTTTATCAATTGAGCTAATTGGAACTTGACTAAGAAAAACAACAAGATAGGCAAGCTTTATATCACTAAGAAAACACAGGCACATGATGACCATAGTTAAAGCAAATTCCTAACAAGATTTTAGTTCATTGAACAAGATAACTTTGCATAACTATTGTGTATTCATGAGAATTTGATGGTTTAAGAAAATGGGACTTAAAATGATTTTACAAATATGGGAACAAAACCACTGCATGAGGAGAGGATCTGGGGAAGCTTAATAACTTTTGAGTCACTTGTAGAAATTCAGGTAGCACAAGACGCTTTTGATTTTGCATTTCTCGTGATGCAGTGATAACCATCTTCTCCAGAACCTTTGCATTCTTAAGTAGAAATTGTACCACTAAAATGAATGCTTCCGTTGTGCAGAAAAACTTTTCTCCAAAACCAAAAATCTTAACAGTCTTGAGGCATACTAGCAAAGACTTGAAATAGAACTCTTCTGATTTCCAATGTTTCACTTCATCATGGTAAGAGTGGCAGCAGTGTATATCTAGAAACTGCAAAATAAAATACATTAGCATGAAAGTTCAATTTTAAATTATGACAATAGAGTTGACATAGGACAAGGAACAAAGCCAAATCAGATTTGGAATTTCTAAGTAAGCTCTAGAAAACTTGGATTTTGAGAATTTAGGGTTAGGTTTTGGTAAGAAAAATGTTGGAAAATATTAAATAATATGAGAAAAAGAATTGAAGGATTTAGGGATGCAACAAAGGTGAAAATTAAAACTTTGGTTGGGTAGCCGTTCTAATTAAGGTTGTGACATTGTGAATAGTATTTTGCTTTTTTATGGGGGTATTTGGGGCTATTTCATGGATAGCTGACATAGGATTTTAAAGTTTTGAATATTAGGGTTTAAAGGCTGATAAATCAATTTGTGTTTGCTAGATTTCAAGTTGCTGAAAATTTTAAAGATAAAGAATAAACTTCTAAGCATCATGCCTCTTATATCACACAAACTTCAAACAAAGCGTCACAACTTCTGATAAATAAAATAAAACTCATTCTTCTTGAATAGAATGCAACTAGCCAATACCTATTCCTAGTAAATTACTAAACTCAAATAAAACCAAATAAGGCTCAATAGAATGTTAGAATAGCTTATATCCTGAAACTTGAAACTTGAAACTTAGAGAATTATCATTGACACTTAAAAATAAATTAAATTAAATTAAGTGAAAGAGTCTTCTGGTTGCCTATGCCAGAAATTCTGAATAATAACTTTGGCTATGAATGACCTCATACTCAAACAAACGGATTTCCAAAAATCTATTACTAGCTAATTTCTTGTTGTGAGAAGAAAGATGTATTGTCAATAGGAAGATTTTGAGTAAACAGTCCATAAAAAACCACTTCAACAATCAAAAAGGTCAACAATCAACGATTACTCTTTACGTCAAGAACTCACAGGATCAATTTGATCCCATAAATAGTTATTATTGAGCTAAAAAAATAACAAGATACAAAATAAAAATTAATGATTAGAATTAAGCCTTCATTAAAGTTTTTTTGATATGACATTCTGGAAATTGGAACAAGAAATACATACCATTGACCCTACATAGTGGGAGGATGTGATGTCTATATTCAATGTCTCCACATAAGGCGAACTTTGAAGTAGGCTGGCAATACCAGGAAGGTTCTCTTTTTCCATGCTTGTTTTCATTGTTAAACATTGGCACTTTGACAATGGAGAAGGCAGATGTTTCATTGACATTATAGATACAACCTAGGTCCATCAAAGCAAGATGCAAAACACATTAAGGTAACACTAAGGTAAAGTGAATGACAAGAACAAAGTTCATGACCAATTGTAAAATTCATTGCCAGTGAACAATTTAGCTAAAATGTGTCAATTAATGTGTGCAGACAATGATATAAAAGAAGGCCTTATTTGGCACTAAAAGTCTAAAACAAGTGCCTACATCTTATCACGAAATTAAAAGTAGGTGTGACTGTCTCTAACTCAAAATCTGAACCCATGAAATTGGACCAATAATATCAGGTCCTTTAACTATTGATTGTTTACAACTCGGATTAAACTCAAGATACTCGGGAGCTCAACTCACAACAACAACAACAATGAAGCCGTAATCTCAAATTTTTGGGGTCTGCTAAGCCCAACTCACAATAGAGAGTATGGTAATTTTCAATACTCTTATAAATCAACAAAATGCTTTTTCCGCAAAATCAATTAGTACAATAACTTGTAACCAAAAAAGCATAGATGCTGTGCATTATTCTAAAAGATACAATCTTGATCTCTGCAAATGGAAATCAACATTAGCAATCAAGAAAAACAAACAAAACAAAGAGAGTTATTAAGGAAAACTAACCATGAGACACCAACTGCCAACAGTGAGTTTCTTGACGTGATGCACACTCTCAAGAATGTCTCTCACAGTGTCTTGGAACTCCTCACAAGCACCCTCCTCATCACTATCATACCCCTTCCACATGTTGAAATCGAGTTTAGCCTCAACCAATGCCGACACATCCTTTATCCGACACCTCCTCATAAAAAAACCCCCCAAAATCTCTAAACACTCGATCTTTGGAGCCACAATTTCCAGTTCCAACGCACGCTCCTCTCTTTCCAACATATCTACCAAATAGCTATCTATCACCAATTTTCTCAAACTCTCAGACACTATGTCCAGCCGATTAAACTCATAACAATCATTCAATTCCAAGTACTCAAGTCTAGGACTACCCATTAACACTTTCCTTATCAAATCTTCACACAAGGCAGATTTCCGAATACACAAGCGCTTGAGTGAAACCCAACAAAGTAACCCAATAGGCTTAATTTTGCAGTAACTAAAATCGAATTCGGAAACAAACTCATTGGCGTAGAGATACTGAGGCAATCGGTATTCGTTAGCATCTAGCAGAGAAAAACAAGGAGATGATAATTGTAGACTAAGTTTGTCAACCTTAGCAGTTGTGGCGAAACGAACCCAAAGATCGAGGTGTCGCTTGAGGTGTGACTTGTACTCGAATTGGACGGAGAAATTTGCGAGTTTTGGAGCCCTGTGTAGGAGTAGGGTATCGTCTACTTCGCTGGCAAAAGCGGTGGCGGTTTTGTATGACTGTGTGAAACTGAGAGATGGAACGGAGGTCCAAAGATAGGCCCATCTTTTGGATAAAACGCTGGTTAAGATAGCGTCTTTGGTGGGCAAGAAGGAGAGGATGTTGAGGAGGATGGAGTGAGGTAAGGTGGTGATTCGATCTTCTAGGGTTGGTGCATGTTTGCGGCGTTTGGTTCGATGATTATCGCTTGATTCTTCTTCGTCTTCTTCTTCAGAATTATTGGGGTTCGAATATTCATAATCATAGTTGTCTCTTGAAGTTGGGCTTCTTCTTTCCCCATAGATAGTAGAATCATAGCTCTCTTCCTCTTCCATTATCTTCTCAACTGCCAGTAGTGAATATTGTAATACACGCACCTCCTATTCTTCTTTAAAATACAAATCAAACGGGTTTGTTCTTTCAATTAGGGCTACAGATTAGTTAGATTGGGCTTCAGATGGTCCGTCTAATATCAATTTATTTATACAATAGGTGTAAAATCTTTTCTTTCTTTCTTTTTTTTCTTTTCTTTTTTTTTTTTCGGTTTTAATGTGTAAAACTTGAATTAGACTAGCCTTCTTTTGAGTTTGGGATGTAACCAACTGTGGGTTTTTTTATTTATTTATTTTTTTTTTAATAGTTACAATGGTGAAATGTTGATTCAAATCCTGGACAAATTCCATAAAAACTCTAAAAAATGGCAACCGATTGAGTTACAAATTGTTTGCCAGATATAACATTATAACCAAAAGTTTAATGCATAATTGATCCATTTGGTTGTACCTTTTTATGGATAAAAGTGATTCCCTTATAGCAAGGAATAGTTATAAGTAAACTCCTCTTTAAAGGTGTTATGATAGAAAATCCTTTTATTTTTAAATTGCTTCAACCTAAAAATAAAGGATTGAACCTTAGATTTATTATTCAACCATTAGCTATTTTATTAATTGAACTAACTGGCACCCAAAAATGATAGTAAATCCTTAATGTTAGTAATAAAAGTTCATTAATCCTAAACTCATTCCTTTTTTTTTATAGGTAAAAGGAAGATGTGGGCTGTTATAAACTCAATTAAAAAAAAAAATCTTTAGTCATTGAATAAGATATTTGAGTCCAAATCCCGCCTATGCTATTGCTATATATATATATATATATATATATATATATATATATATAAATTAAAAATTAAAAATTAAAAAAAAAATACTAGGTTGTTTTAGCATAATGGTTGAAGAAAGTTTTAACATAAAAGGCAATCATTATGGAAAGAAAGCCATAAATTCAAATTCTATAAATAAATAATAACGTAAGAGGGAGATATCTTTGGATCATGGACATATGCAAAGTAGTCAATAAAATTGATATAAATCTTAAGAACGATGATATGAGTACTACTACAATATTTTTTTTACTACATATAAGCTTTATAAACGGATATGTCAGCTTATAAAACAACACAAAACGCAAAAATTAATTAAGAAAATTGTTTATTATGTTGTTGATGACTTGATGCACACCAATCACACTTATTATTACGTCAATTTATAACTATTTTGTAGTAAAAGAACCAAAAGATATTGGAAATATCCGACAATGTCATTGAAAGTTTGAAACTGCAAAGTGATTAAAATCAAATCGAAAACTTGATAAGCAACTTTAAATTGCAAAGTGATTAAAATCAAATAAAAAACTTGATAAGCAACAATACCATTGACATTCAGCTTGAATATATCACACTTTTTTTTTTTTGATAATCAAATATATCACAAATTAAGAAAACATAAGTACATGAGATCGGAAGCTAATGAATATTCATATAGTTTAAAAAAAAAAAAAATATATCCTTCAATTTGACTACTCTGCGTAACTCGTGTGTATTTATGAGAATCTTATGGTTTATGAGGACTGAGAAACTAAAAAATATTTTACTAATATGGGAACATAACCATTGCATGAGGAGAAGATCTAGGGATGCTTAACAACTTTTGAGACACTCGTAGAAATTTAAGTAGCATATAATGTGTCATTTTCCATACCACGTGGTTCATTGAAAACCATCTTCTCCGACACCTTTGCATTCTTAAGTAGAACTTGTACCACAAAAATGAATACTTGCTTTGTGTGGAAACTCTCCAAAACCAAATATCTAGACAATTTTGAGGCATTGTAGCATAGACTTGAAATAGACCTCCTTTAATCTACAATGGTTCACTTCATCCAAGCTTTTTACTAGAAACTGCAAAATAAAAGTACATTAGTCCATTTTGAAGTTCACTTTAAATTATGATATCTTGTCATGTTATAATAGAGTTGATGTAGGAGAAGGGAATAAATCCAAATTAGATTTGAATGAAATAAGGATTATAGGGTTTCTAATGAACTAGGATTTGGGAATCAAACAAAGGGGAATAACTAAAACTTAGGTTGCTATTCTAGGATTATAAACAAAAACTCGTAAACAAATATAGCCTTTTAATTGAGTATTTTAGGCTATTTTGAAGGATAGGTGATTTTGGATTTTGGGATTTAGATAAGGATGATAAACCAATGGGCAATGATTGAGTTAGTTCTCTTGTGCATTAGATCCGTCAATATTAGCATGATTGTCCACTTTTGCTCATATGTCATGATCTTAATGAATCCAATGTACAAGATTAACGAACACAAGCCAAGTCTTAATCAATGTGTGCATGCTAAATTTCAAGTTGCTGGAAGAATTTGAAGATAAATAAGAGACTCTTTAAGTAGATGACTGATACCTATCACTAGTGGAACATGATGGACTTTTACTATGAAGCCCCATATAAGTCACTAACTCAAATGAAACCAAATTAAGACTTACAATTAGAATAGCCTATATCCAGACATTAGAAACTTACAAAATTGCCCCTAACACTTAAAAGTAAATAAAATTAAAATGAAGGTGAAATTGACTTCTTGTCGCCAACGCCAGAAATTCTAGGTAGTAACTTTTTTGGCAACGAATAACCTTTTATTTCTAAACAAACAGATTTCCAAAAAATCTATTACTGAGGCTATTGTTGTAAAAAGAAGGATGTATCATCGATGAGATGGTTGAGTAAGTGAGAAAGTATATTATGTTTTGATAATACCAACTTAGTATCTATTTTAGTATTTCCTATCCAATAAATGAGTGACACTTGTTTCAAAAAACCACATTAGACTGCTCTAATAAATTATTAATTTATCTTCCTGATAGTATAGAAGATTGTGATTAATTTATTGGAGTAGTCTGATGTGGTTTTTTGAAACAGATGTAACCCATTTATTAGGTAGGAAATATCAAAACAGATGTTGAGTTGGTATTACCGAAACATGATATACTTTCTCTAAGTAAGGAGGGCCAAGCTCCTTGAGAAAATCTTTTTGACCCAATAAATAGATAGATTTATCAACAACAATAAAGCCTTAGTTCCAAAGTTTTTGAGATTCGCTATGGATACTTAACAAGATTAGTAAGGATCGGCTCCATATAGTCTTTACTTCTATTTTATTCTATCTAAAATAATGACCTTTGTTACTTCTTTAATTGACACAATGAACAAAATAAAATTAATGATTAGTATTAATTCTTCATTAAAGTTCCTTTGATACCATAAAACATTCGATAAATTGGACAAAGAAAAACATGCCTCTAACTCAACATTGTAGGATGATATGATGTCTAAAACCAATGTCTCCACATAAGGCAAACTTTGGAGCAGGCTTGCAATGCAAGGAAGAACCTATCTTTCCATGCTTGTTTTCATCGTTAAACATTTGCACTTTAACAATGGAGAAGACAGATTTTTCACTGACATTATAGATAAAAACTAGGTCCATCAAAGCAAAAGTTACAACACAATAAGGTAAAGCGAATGACAGAATAAATAACACGACTTTAAATAAACATCGCAAGTGAACAATTTAGCTAAAATATTTTGCAGAACACTAAATTATATAAATGTGAATATATACAATGAAATAAACTAAGCCTTTTTGGAACCTTGATTCAGAGTTGAATACAATCTTGAGACATTCATGCTACTACAAATGGAAATCAACATTTGCTATCAAGAAAAACATGGAAGTGTTTCATATGACAATCGAAACAAAGAAAAATAATTAACAGAGAGATTCAAGAAGACAGTAAGATTCTTGACATGATGCAGACTCTGAAGAAGTTCTGTCACAATATCTTGGTGTTCCTTACAAGCATCCTCCTCTACGCTTTCATATTTCACCAACAGCTCGAAATTGAGCTTAACCTCAATCAATGTCGAAACATCCTTTATCCGACACCATATCCAACCAATTGAACTGACAAAAATTATGCAATTTCACGAATTCAAGTCTAGGACTACCCATTAACACTTTGTTTATCACATCTTTAGACAAGGCCGTGTACCCAAGCGCTTGAGTGAACTCCAACTCACTAACCCATTAGGCTTAATTTTGTAGAAATGAAAATCCAATTTAGAAACAAACTCATCAGCGTAGAGATGCTGCGGCAATGTGTGTCCATAAGGTTTGATATAACTCGATGATGAACATAGACAAAGTCGGTCAACCTTGCCAGTTGTGACAGAGAAATTTGTGAGTTTTGGAGCTTTGTGTAGGAGCAGAGCCTCATCCATGACAGTGAAGCTGAGAGAGGGAACGGAGGTCCAAAGATAGGCCCATCTTTTGGATAAAACGCCTATTTTGATAACATCTTTGGTGGGCAAAGAGGAGAGAATTCTGAGGAGGATGGTGTTAGATAAGGTGCTGATTGATCTTCTTTAAAGATTGGTGCTCGGTTCAATGATCATCGCTTTATTCTTCTTCTTCTTGAGAATTAATGGGGTTTGTAGCATGGCTAGAATAGTGAGGGGAATAGGGAGCTCTTTCTTCGCTGAAAGTTGAGCTTCTTTCGCTAGAATCAGAGTTTTCTTCCTCCATTCTCACTCAACTCAAGTAGGGTTTGTGATTCTGTGAAAGGTGAGATACCATAGGAAAAAGTGTAATACCTAAGATGGGAGGAGGGAGGCGGGTCAGTGGTTGTGCAAGAGAGGCAAGGACGCGAGTCAGTGGCTATCACCGGTGGCGGCTAGGGCTTGGGTCTCCACTGGCAGCAAGTCAAATGGAGGCTAAGGCTTTGGGTCTCCACCACCGGCAGCTAGGGTTTGCCCCCTTTCTCTCTCTAGCGCCATCATGCGTTGTGTGAAACAAAAATTAGATAATAAATGGGTTAAATTTGTAACCGGGTTATAATTTAAAATTTGATTTCAACTAGGTCACTAAAATCTTACGTGAAAATTAGTTGTTATAATTTTTTAATTTAAAAAATGTTATGTCATTTTAAAAAATATCAAGTCATTGTTTTGTTAGTCACATAAATAATATTACTAATGGCAGTTAGTAAAATGACTGATACAACTCATTTTTTAAACTTGAGAGACCAATTGTACTTAGTTGAAATTTGAGGGACTAATATTGTAGTTTTACTAAACTATTAATGTATTGTGGGCTTAAGGTTGGGTTTTAAAACTTGGATATTAGACTTGGATTTAATTTACTATAATGTATTAATGTATTGTGGGCTTAAGATTTGGATTTTAAAACTTGGATGACTTGAATTTTAAATTAATTGATTTAAAATGTCTTGATTTGAAATTTATTAAAATTTTAGGTATTATTTGAAATTTATTAAAATCATAAATGGTAGATTGTTACTAGATGTTATTGTTGGAGAAAAAAATAATCTTAATATTAGGTTCAAATTTGAACCAATTACAACTAACTATTTATAATTTGTTGTAAAAATGTTGTGGACTGCAAAGTAATTAAAATGAAATCAAAAACTTGATAAGCAACATAACCATTGACATCAACCATGAATTTATCCAAAGGCAGGCTTAACATCACAAAGAAACATTACTACTTGAAATCGGAAACATAGCAAGATTTTAGTTCATTGAACCATACTAATCTGCATAACTACAATGTATTTATGAGAATTGATCATTTAAGATGATTGAACAATTTAAAATGATTTTACTGATATGAGAACATAACCACTGCATTAGGAGAGGATCTAGGAAAGCTTAACAACTTTTCTGCCACTTGTAGAGATTCCTGTAGCATATTATGTGTTGGATTTTGCATAGCCCATGGTTTAGTGATAACCATCTTCTTCAACACCTTTGCATTCTTAAGTAGAAATTTTACCACTAAAATAAATTCCTTTTTGTGGAAGGTTTTTGCAGAACATAAAATCTTGACAGACTTGAGGTGTAGTAGCAAAGACTTGAAATAGATCTCCTTTGATTTCTTCACTCCATAGTCTACATCAGAGTGTCTTACACACTGCAAAATAAAAGCACATTAGCATA
Source organism: Quercus variabilis (assembly GCA_030445155.1). Classification (NCBI taxonomy): domain Eukaryota; kingdom Viridiplantae; phylum Streptophyta; class Magnoliopsida; order Fagales; family Fagaceae; genus Quercus; species Quercus variabilis. The sequence goes on from CP129449.1 coordinate 84,533,538, forward strand.
TTTTGCAGTTCACATTCAAATTATGATATTTTAACAAATCATAACGGAGTTCACACAGGACAAGGGAACAAACCAAATCAGATTCGGAATTCATGAGTCAACTTTGGACAACTTAGATTTTGAGGATTTAGGGTTAGGTTTTGGTATATAAAAGACAGGAAAATAGTAATATTATAGGATTTCCAATGAAAAAAGGACTAAAGGAGTAGTAGGATTTGAGAATGCAACAAAGGTGAAAAACTAAAACTTGGGCTGCTGTTCCAAGGCTGTAACAATAACTCGTGCACAGTATCTTATAGGGGTATTGGAGGCTATTTGATAATTAGGTGATTTAGGATTGAGTCACTTACACTTTGCCCACCTACGGCTTGGGTCGTTGTAATGTTGCCTACGCGTGGTTTTAAAAGAGCCAATCTACTCACCCAAGGTTGGCTCCATTACGCAGCCGTTTCCCACTTCATCACTTCCACCATTAAAAACATTAAAATTATAAATAAAAAACCCAGAAAAAATTAAAGAAGTAAGATCTGAAAGGTTTATTTGTAAAATTGTGGAAGTTATTTGTGTTTTGACTCAAGAACACTACTCATATAAAAAAATGGTTTGCCTCCATGAATCTCATCCTCAATCAACATGCTCTTGTCTCCTAAAATCATTCAAATGAGCTTCCCCTTATGAATCCAAAACCACAGAGCCTTCTTTGTACCAAGATTAGAAGAGTTTCTAAACTAATGTATAAGAAATGCCTTTTCTATTTTTCACTTACCAATCAAAAAAAAGAAATGCCTTCTCTTTGTACCAAGTATGCTGATCCAGCGACGTATGTATGTTCTGAATTTTAACAAGTTGCTGTCTCTAACATGCTATGTCCAAGCTGAAACATAACACTTGTGTTGTGTTTGTGTCCAAATATCATAGATCTAATTTGATGTGCAGGGCAGATTATAAAAATAATAATAATAATTTGATGTGCAGGGTAAGGCACAGATTGTTTTGAAGATGCCAGATGCTAACTCAACTTTGAATCTTCAAGTAGGTCTATGCAAATTGTTAAGAGACCAGCTCAGGCATTAGTTCAGCTTAGGCATTAATTCAGTTGATCATGATTACTGTTAATTAGGGAGATTAGAGTAGCTGTTATGGCAGTCAGATGTTTGTTAGTTAGTTGATGATGAGGGGACAGCTGGTAGAGTTAGTTACTACAGCTGGCAGTAGTTAGTTAATGGCAGTGAGCATTTGTACACTTGTATAAATAGCTATTGATTGTATTGAATCTGCAGGCAATAAGAACAGACTTGTATTCCTTTCATTTCTTCCTTACTTTCTTAATTCTCTTCTATTCTTTAGGAGGCCTAGCTGACCTCAAATCTAGCTACTCATATAAGACTTTTACAATTGGTATCAGAGTAGGTCCATCCTGCAATCAATGGCAGAAACACGATCTCAAGCTGTCCTCAATGAATCCATTGCTTCTATTCACACAGCCTCAGATCATCATGCCAAAGATATTGAGGAAATCCACAAAATCACCCATATCCATACTCACACCTTAAATAAAATGAATCAGCAACTCAATGCAATTCTGCAAAAGCTGAATTCTTTAGACGCAACTAGGCAACAGACCCCAAGAAACCACAAAATTCAATCAAACACTTCAACAATGCTTGCTATCTCCAAACCCTTGAGATTAGAATTTCCACGATTTTTAGGAGAGGAGCCTACTAGGTGGGTTTATAAGACCAATCAGTATTTCAGGTACTACAACACAACTCTCAATGAGCAATTGTTATTGGCTTCATTTCATATGGATGGGGAGGCATCAGTGGTGGTTCCAAGAAGGAGAAGACACTGGGTTGTTTGAAGATTAGGGAAACTTGATTAAAGCTCAACAGATCAGGTTTGGGACAACAGCCTATGATGACCCTATGGAAGCTTTAACAAGATTGAGGCAATCAAGAACAGTGGTTGCATACAAGTCAGAATTTGAGGCTTTATCAAACAGAATCAAGGAATTGTCACATACAAGTCAAAATTTGAGGCTTTATCAAACAGATTCAAGGAATTGTCTCCAAGGCACAAGCTCAGCTGCTTTCTAAGTAGATTGAGGGATGAAATCAGGCTACCAGGGAAGATGTTGAATCCTCCTACCTTGAATGAAGCCTTTGGGTTGGCTAAGATTCAAGAAGAATTTTTGCTAGCAAACAAGAAGAATTCCAAGAATGTCCAAGAACAGATCAGACCCTCTATTCTTGGGGCCCCTAAACTGACTGCAGGCAATGAAACCAAGATCAGGCTGCCAATTAAGAGGCTTTCTCCAGCTCAAGTGGAAGAAAGAAGGAAGGGGTTGTGTTACAACTATGATGATAAGTGGTTTCCAGAACATAAATGTAAGGGGGCTAAGTTGTTTTTTGTTTGAAGGGTTAGATTTTGGACCAGAATTGAACCAAGGTGATTACAGAATTGAATAGAGAGTTAGAAGCATAAGCAGTGCTGCAAGACAGTCATGGAGAGGAAGCAGAAATTACCTTGTATGCTCTCATTGGTAATCCTACTCCAAGAACCATGAGGGTCAGGGGCAGAATTGAAAAAGAAGGTTTAGTAATTCTTTTAGATTCTGGTAGTACACACAATTATATTGATGTTTCATTGCTTTCTAAACTACACATTACAGTGGATACTACTCAAGTTCTTGATGTAAAAGTAGCTAATGGAACCATAATCAAAACTCATGGTCTTTGTAGTGATGTTTTAGTTGTGATACAAGGCTAAAAATTTTATGTTCAATTGCATGTCCTGTCCTTGGGTGGATGTGATTTGGTCTTAGGAACACAATGGCTCAGTACTCTTGGGGTTATTAGTTGGGACTTTAAGCTCTTGACTACATCCTTTATGTATTGTGGTCATCAAATTCTGTTACAAGGCATGTAGGCTGCAGATTCCAGTTTACAAGATGGCGACAATTTCTTAAAAGAACCACCCAAGAAAGGATTGTTAGTTCACATTTCAGTGCAAGTGCACAGCAGAGTGTTTATCCAGCAGAGATTGAAGCTCTATTGCAGGAGTTCAGTGGAGTTTCTGACACACCAGTTGGGTTACCTCCCTTAAGAAGGCATGAGCACCAAATCAACTCAAAGAATGGAGCACAAACCATTTGTCAGAGGCCCTACAGGTATCCATACTATCAAAAGGCTAAAATAGAAAAGATTGTTAAAGAATTATTGGAGGTTGGCCAAATCAAGAATAGCCAAAGTCCTTTTGCCTCTCCTGTCTTGCTGGTCAGGAAAGCAGATGGTTATTGGCGAATGTGCATTGATCATAGAGCACTTAATCATGAAACAATTAAAGATAAATACCCAATACCTGTCATAGATGAATTGTTAGATGAACTTCATGGTGCTTGTTTTTTTTTTCTAAATTGGACTTGAGGTCTGGTTACCACTAAATCAAAATGAGGGAAGATGACATTCCTAAGACAGCCTTTAGGACTCATGAAGGGCATTATGAGTTCTTGGTCATGCCATTTGGCTTGACCAATGCCCCTTCCACTTTTCAGTCCTTGATGAATGATATTTTCAAGCCATATCTTGGGAGGTTTGTACCTTTTTTTTTATTTTATGACATTTTGGTGTACAGTCATTTTTTGGCTGATCATGTTAACCATCTCAGAACTGTTTTGAGCATATTAGCTGAACATCATTTGTATGCAAAGAGATCCAAGTGCATGTTTGCTTGTCTAGAGGTAGAGTACCTTGGACATCTTATTTCTAGTGAAGGTGTGAAGGATGACCCTAAGAAGATTGCTGCTACGTAGCAATGGCCTACCCCTACTGATGTTAAGGCCTTGAGGGGATTTCTTGGTCACACTGGGTATTACAGGAAGTTTGTGCAGGGTTATGGTCAAATTGCAGCTCCATCAACAGCCTTGCTGAAGAAAGATTACTTTTCATGGTTTGATGAGCTGAGCACTCATTTGTTCAACTCAAGTTAGATGTCTCTAACCCCCCAGTGCTGGCTTTACCAGATTTCAACAAGCCATTTACTATAGAATGTGATGCTTCTGGCCAAGGCTTAGGTTCCTAATGCAAGATCAAAGGCCCATTGCCTTAAACAGCCAAGCTTTGAAGGGAAGAAGTCTTTCCTTCTCTACTTATGAAAAAGAATTGCTAGCCTTGGTGACTACAATAAAGAAATGGAACTTATCTTTGGGGCAAACCTTTCTATGTTAAGACTGACCAACAAAGTCTGCAGTACTTATTGGAGCAGAGAATTGGTACACCAGCACAACAAAAATGGATCACCAAGTTGCCTGGTTTTGATTTCATAGTAGAATATAAGAAGGGCAAGGAGAACAAGGTGGCAGATGCCTTGTCTAGAAAGGACACAGCCACTTCAGAGGGAGATGCTAGCTTGTTACAAGTTGTTGATGATAACTATTCTGGTCTAGTGAGCACTTGTTTGCATCATTTCCTTTCCTACTCCCACTTGGCTTGCAGACTTGAAGACTAGTTATGAAACTGACCAGAGGGTGCAAGGATTACTTCAGTCATTACAGAGTGGGGAACAAGCTTCCAAAGGCTTCTCCTTGTAGAATGGTTTTTTGTTGTACAAGGGAAGGCTCCATGTGGGAATTCAAGGTGATCTTAAAGCCACTGTGTTGCACCAGATCCATAATGGACCCTTAGAGGGACATTCAGGATACTTTAAGTCTTTACACAGACTCCAACAGGACTTCTACTAGCCAGGAATGAAAAAGGATTTGAAGAAACACAGTAGGAAGTGTGATACTTACCAAAGGGTGAAGACTGAGACTTGTAAACCAGCTGGTTTACTGCAGCCCTTACCTATTCCAGTAAGACCATGGCTTGACATTAGCATAAATTTTGTGGAGGGTTTACCTAAATCTCAACAAAAGGATGTCATTTTGGTAGTGGTGGACAAGTTCTCTAAATATGTACATTTCATTCCCCTAGCACACCCTTATACAGCCTCAAGGGTAGTGGCCTTATACATGCAGTTTGTCTTCAAGCTTCATGGAATGCCTTCTTCAATTGTGAGTGATATAGATCCAATTTTCACTTCACATTTCTGGACTGCATTTATGAAACTGCGAGTGAAATTAGCCATTTCTGCTGCTTCTCACCCTCAGACAGATGGCCAAACTAAAGCGGTGAATAAGAGCTTGGAGCAATATCTCATGGTTTTTGCTGCTGACAAGCCTCACAGCATGGTGGAGTGTTAGCAGAGTATTGGTTTAATACCAACTTCCATACTTCTACTAATCTCACTCCCTTTGAAGTCCTATATGGCTACCCACCTCTAAGATTGCTTGATTATATGCCTGGCACAACTAAAGTTGTTAGTTGAGGCAGTAGATGCTCAATTGAAATCCAGGCAGGAGCTAGACTTACCTCCTTCTCAAATTCATCCAATATTTCATGTTTCATGCCTTAAGGCTAAGCTTAGCCAGCAGGTGACACCATGTTCCACCCTTCCATCAGTGAACTCCGAAGGTACCCTTAGTCCAGAGCCAATAGCTGTATTGCAGGAAAGGTACCATTAGCTCAGAAATAGGGGACTTCACACAGGTTCTCTCATTCAGTGGCAGGGAGGAACTAAAGAGGATGCTACTTGGGTGAATTTATATCAGCTTCAGCTGCAGTTCCCTTACCTTGCGGGCAAGGTGTTCTAAAAGAGGGGAATTTGTTAAGAGACCAGCTTGGGCATTAGTTCAGCTTAGGCATAAATTCAGCATTAATTCAGTTGATCATGATTACTGTTAATTAGGGAGATTAGTGTAGCTGTTATGGCAGTGGATGTTAGTTAGTTAGTTGATGATGAGGGGACAGCTGGTAGAGTTAGTTACTACAGCTGGCAGTCGTTAGTTAGTGGCAGTGAGCATTTGTACACTTGTATAAATAGCTATTGATTGTATTGAATCTGCAGGCAATAAGAACAAACTCGTATTCCTTTCATTTTTTTTCCTTACTTTCTCAATTCTATTCTATTCTTTAGGAGGCCTAGCTGACCTCGAATCCTGCTACTCATATCAGACTTTTACACAAACATCCAATTTTTTGAAATCAATTTTTGCCAAGGAGCAATAAAAATTTGATTGAGGTTTGATATGTGATACAGGATGTTCAAGGGCTTGAAACTAGGGTGCTTACTGAAGGATTCATATCATCATGGATTTTTTTTAAGGCTAAGTTTGAGCATGTGGTCACTGAAGTGATTTCCTAGTCAAGGATCGAAAGGGTTTGAGTGGGGAAGGAAAATAAGACCAAACTGGATCTGGGATTGGTTCATGAAGGCATCAGAATAAACATAAATCTCAAATTCTTGAGCAAAGAGTTGCCAATTGTGATAGAGAGTTATGGACCCTATTCAATTGTTATGTCCACTATCTTATTAATAGGCATTGACTTTGTTGTGGTTTTAAGGTTGGGATGGGATTGAATTTCCCTGTGGAAGGAATTTGTTGATGCTTTTAGACAAATGGAGATCAAAGTTGAAAATGCTATCAATGTAGGCAGAAGCAGTAAGGAAGGAAGAAACTTTGACAAAATCTTCAAGTTTCTTTAAGGCCAAGTTTCAATTTGGGGGCAAAATCAATTCAAAGATCATTTAATCAAAGAAAGATGGGGAAAGATGAAATTTTTTAAGTAACTTTCACAATCTTTACAAATACCCTATTCAGATCTTAATTACTTTGTTTTTCATAGGTTTTGCATGTTTTTAATGATGAAAATGATGAGGTGGGTAACCGCTATATAATAGTACTAACCTCTAAATGGACAAGTGACACTTTTCAAACCACGGGTAGACAACATTAAAATGGCACATAGCACGAATGAGTAAAGTATAATTAACACTTTAGGATTTTGATGTTTTGGATTTTAAGGTTTAAAGGGTGATAAATCAATGTGTGTATCGTGTATGCTAAATTACAAGTTGGGAAAAATTTAAAGATAAAAAATAAACTTCTAAGCATCACACCTCATATATCACACAAGCTTCAAACAAAGCATCATAACTTTTGGAAAGAAAAAAAAAATCATTCTCAAAATGAAAGCAGATGACTAAGCTGAAACTAAACCCCTAAACTGAAAGAAACCAAAATAAGACTTAATGGACTATTAGACTAGCCAATTTTCAGAAACAAGAAACTAACATAATTTCCCTTACACTAAAAAATAAATTAAAGTAAAGTAAAATTGGCTTTTCATTGCCTATGCTAGAAATTCTGGATAGCGTCTTTTTTTTTTTTTTTTTTTTTTTTTTTTTTTTTTTTTTTTTTTTTTTTAATAAGTAAGAAGTCTGGATGGTAAATTTAGCAATGAATGACCTCTTTTTCAAACAAACAGATTTTAAAAAATCTATCGCAGAAGTCTTTGTTGTAAAATAAAGATGCATTGTCAATGAGAAGGTTTTTCGTAAATAGTCCACAAAGCAACCACTTAAAAGAGGTTGATAATCAACATTAACTCTTTATGTCAAGGACTTAAGGGGGCCAAACTCTCCTCGAGGGAATCATTTGACCCCTAAATATTTAGACACATTGCACTACAACAACAACAAAATCCATGATCCCAAATTTTTTGGGTTAGCTATAGATCCTCAACAAGATTAGTTAGAGTCAGCCAAATGTATTCTTTTCCACAATCCTACTCTATCCAAAGTCATAGGCTCTGTTACTTCCTTTATTGACACATTAAACCAAAATTAAAAAAAGAAGTAATGATTAAAATTAACCCTTCATTGTTTTTTGATATGACAGTCGGGAAATAGGTCCAAGAAAAACATACCGCTGACCACATGCAGCCCAAGGATGCGATGTCTAAAACCAATGTCTCCACAAAAGGTGAACTTTGAAGTAGGCTTAGAATGTTGGGAAAATCACATTCCCCCATGCTTGCTATTGTTAAACATTTGCACTTTGACAATGGAGAAGGCAGATGTTTCACCGTCATTATAGATAGAGCCTATGTCCATCAAAGCAAGAAGCAAAACACAATAAGGTAAAGTAAATGTAAGAAAAAAATAACACAACCAATCATAATATACATCGCCAGTGAACAATTTAGCTACATGTTTTACAGAACATTAACTTACATAAATGCCAATATATCCCAAATGCAGACAATGAAATAAAAAAAGCCCTTTTTGGAAAACCGAGACCTTGATTAAGAGTTGACAGATTATCATGACGAATCATTCTTTGGCACTAAAGCAAGTGCCCTCTTATCATGAAACTAAAAGCAGTTGTCTCTAATACATCAGCAGAACAAATTATCAAACATGTGTTACATATACTTTATCATGATGAATCATTATTTGGCACTAAAACAAGTGCCCTGCATCTTATCATGAAACTAAAAGAAGGTGTCTCTACCTCAAAAGTTGAACTCATGAAATTGAACCAATAATATCAGGTCCTTTAATTGTTGATTGATTACAACTTGGATTAAAATCAACATGCTCCAAAAAAAATAAATAAATAAAAAACCTAACTCACAACAACAACAGCCTTAGTCTCCAAGCCCAACTCACAACAGAGAGTATGGTGATTTTTCATTTTGGTATTAATATAAAAACTTTAAAGCAATATCAAATAGTACCATTGTAGTCAAAGGCACAGGCAAGGCTTTAGTGAGGCACTCGCCTTTAGAGCCTAGGCGAGCAAGGCTACTGCCTTAAGCCATGAAAAAGGCACTAAGGTGAGAACCTCAATTTTTTTTTTTTTTTTTTTATAGAAGTTTGTTGTGAATCTACTATTAGATATTAATTTAAAAAGGAATGTTATAAAACCTATTGTTATTTAACTTAATTTGCAAAAATTTGTTGTAAAACTTAATGATATATAGAAGCTCGTTGTAAAATCTATTGTTAGAATAACTAATAGAGCCTAAACCATGTTAATCCTATTTGAAATGATTTGATAGACCTAATTTCTTCATGAAGCACATTGAAAAACACTTCATTATAATATTTTAATACACTAGGTGCATATGATCTTTCTATATGTATAATAAATATATTAAGAATTTGACACTTCGCCTGGGTGATACAAGGCCTTGGCCCCTTAAGGTTACCTTTTGACTACCTTGAATAGTACAATAACTTGTCACTAAAACTGCAAAAGATGCTGCGCATTATTTTATATGTAGGGCCTAGCCGAGCAATGACACTACCAACAATAAAAAGATACAACCTTGATCTGTGCAAATGTAAATCAACATTAGCAATCAAGAAAAACAAACGAAACAAATAGAGTTATTAAGGAAAACCAACCTTGAGACAAGAACTGCCAACAGTGAGCTTCTTGACATGATGCACACTCTCAAGAATGTCTCTCACAGTGTCTTGGAACTCCTCCAAAGCACCCTCCTCCTCCATCCGCATGTCGAAATCAATCTTCGCCTCAACCAATGCCGACACATCCTTTATCCAACACCTATTCGTATAAAAACACCCCAAAATCTCTAAACACTCAATCTTTGGAGCCACAATTTCCAGTTCCAATTTACGCTCCTCGCTTTCAAACATATGTTGCACATAGCTATCTATCACCAATTTTCTCAAACTCTCGGACACTATATCCAACCGATATAACCCCCAAAACTGAAGCAATTCCAAGGATTCAAGTCTAGGACCACCCATTAACACTTTCCTTATCACATCCTCACTCAAGGCCGAGTACCCAATACACAAGCGCTTGAGTGAACTCCAATGTGGTAACCCATTAGGTAAAATTTTGCAGCAACTAAAATTGAATTCAGAAACAAACTCGTTGGCGTAGAGATGCTGAGGCAATTGGTATCTGTCAAGATCGAGACAATCAGGACTCCACAAGTGTAGACTAAGTTTTTCTACTCTGGCATTTGTGGCGACCCGAACCCAAAGATCGAGGCGAGGATTTAGTACTGTGTCGTAATCGTACTCGAATTGAATATCGAAGTTTGTGAGTTTGTGAGCCCTGTGTAGGAGCAGGGTATTATCAACGGCACTGGTGAAATCGTCCAAGTATTCGAAGGAACCAGAATCGAAACTGAGAGAGGGAAGGAAGGTCCAAAGAGAGGCCCATCTTTTGGATAAAACGCCCGTTTTGATAGCGCCATTAATGGGCAAGAAGGAGAGGATGCTGAGAAGGATCGAGTCAGGTAAGGTGCTGATTCGATCTTCTTCTAAGATTGGTGCGTGTTTGCTTCGTTTGGATCGACGATTATGGCTCGATGATGATTCTTCTTCTTCATCATAATAATAATTATTGGGGTTTATATCATGGCTAGAATTATAGTTGGATCGGTCAGAGAAGCTGTTGATAGAACCAGAGATTTGTTCCTCCTCCATTCTCAACTCAACAGTCAACAGTAATGAATAGTGATTTGAGCTTCTTTACCTTACCTTCTATCCTTCTTTATGGTAATAGACAAGCAATTAATTAGGGCTGCAGAATGCAGACAAGGCCCAGTTAAAAATTGGCCCATCTAAGAACACTTTACTTCTTCTTCTTTTTTTTTTTTTTTTTTTCTTTCTTTTTTTATATATAGAATACTAAGGTCTCAAGGGGAATAGAATGAAAATGAATAAAAAAAATAATTTTATAATATTCTTCACTTCCTTTATTTGGGAGTTTTAATAAAAAAAAATAAAAAGTTTATTCTCTTATTTAGGAGTTTAAGTTTATTCTCTGCTTGAGAGTTCATAAGGAAATGGAATGGAATGAAATAAGATGATCATAAGGGAAGGGAATGAAATGGAATGTATTTAAGTAAGGGAAAGGAATGGAAAAGAATGGAATGGAATGAAATTAAGTAACCTTGATTGGATGTTTTAAAATAAAGGAATGGAAAGGAATGAAAATGAATGGAATGTAAGTAATCCTATTTGGAAGTAACATGGAGGGAATGGAATTGAATCATTTTATGACAATATTACTATTAGACCCTTATTTAAAAATAAAGGGTTGAATATATAGGGGTATTTTGGGAATTTTAGTAAAAAAATCATTAAATCTAATTTTGTTCCCTCTCATTCCTCCCAATTTCAGGTGGAATGAAAATTTGAGGTTTTAAGGGAATAGAGAAGAATAAGTGTTCTCTCCTACCCATTCCATTCCCTCCCACTTAAACTCCCAAACAAGAAATGAGTTTTCCATTCCCTCCATTAAAACTCCCAAACAAGAGAAGAGAAGAATATTCTAAAATTATTCTTTTTATTCCTTTTTATTCCATTCCATTCCCTTCTCCCAAGCGGAGCCTTAAAACCTCAAATTTTCATTCCCCCAAAATTGGAAGGAATGAGAGGAAATGAAATTAAATTTAATAATTTTTTTACTAAAACTCCCAAAATACCCCTATATATTCAACTCTTTATTTTAAAATAGGAATCTAATAGTAATATTGTCATAAAATGATTCCATTCCATTCCCTCCATATTGCTCCTAAACAATATTACTTACATTATATTTATTTTCATTCATTTTCATTCTTTTATTTTAAAACATTTAATCAAGGTCACTTGATTCTATTTCATTCCTTTATGAACTCCCAAGCAAAGCCTAAGTATTTAACACACACAAGGAGAGTGGAGAAATTTTTTAAAAAGCTGACAATGGTTTATATCCAAAAGGATTTAAAGTCACTTTACTGGGTGTGAAACTTGAATTAAATAGGTCCAACCGTCCAAGTATCAACTAACCAACTAACCTCCTCCTCCTCCTCCTCCTTCTTCTTCTTTTCTTTTCCTTTAAAAATTAAAAAAAATAAATAAATAAAACCAACACACACAAGTAACCTATTTTTTTGGCGAGGGATGTAAGTAAAAACTTAGTGCATAATAAAAGAAATTAATTAATCAATAATCTATGTAATGTACAAGAAAGTATAACAAAATATAATTTTTTTTAAATAAATTTACTTAAATTTGAAATTTAATAATTATGATAATTATTAATATGCATTTTTTATGATTGTGTGTTTGTTACATGTGCAAAACTATCCTTTCTATCTTTTGAAGACCTGGGAAGAACTATATATATATATATATATATAAATAAAAATAAAAAGATCTGGGAAGATTCTTATGGAATGTTGAAATATATAATATAATTTAAACTTAACTAAAAATAATATATTAAAATAAGGACACGTAAAATTGTGAGGCATCAAAAGCTTATGTTCCAAATTTCATAATGTTAACCAAAATTCAAATGTGTTTAGTTTTAAATGGAATATAGATAAGTCTAAAGATAACATATTTCACAAATAGTTAAAAAAAAAATATAGCTTATGGTTGGATAATATCTACCCCTAAAGTTCTAGCTATTCTTTAATGTAGGCAAAAAAAAATTCTATTAATTCTAAACCAAGTAACCTCCTCCCCCTCCTTCTTCTTCTTCTTCTTTTCTTTTCCTTTAAAAAAGAAAAAAACCAACACACACAAGTAACCTTTTTTTTTTTTTGAGCGAGGGATGTAATTAAAAACTTAGATCAATAATCTATGTAATGTACAAGAAAGTATAACAAAATATAATTTTTTAAATAAATTTAGTTAAATTTGAAATTTAATAATTATGATAATTATTAATATGCATTTTTTACGATTGTGTTTTGTTACACATGCAAAACTATCCTTTCTATCTTTTGAAGATTTGGGAAGAAGTATATCCAAAAAATAAAAAAAGATCTGGGAAGATTCTTATGGAATGTTGAAATATATATATATAATTTAAACTTAACTAAAAATAATATATTAAAATAAGGACACATAAAATTGTGAGGCATCAAAAGCTTATGTTCCAAATTTCATGATGTTAACCAAAATTCAAATGTGTTTAGTTTTAAATAGAATATAGATAAGTCAAAAGATAACATATTTCACAAATAGTTAAAATACATACATATATATATACATATATAGCTTATGGTTGGATAATATCTACCCCTAAAGTTCTAATAGCTATTCTTTAATGTAGGTAAAAAAAAAAAAAAAAATCTATTAATCTAAACCAATAAAATTCTACCTAATTCCAATTATAGCTAAGAACTTTATAACTTAAGTAATCAGTGTTGCCTGATATTTCCATTAAAGGCATGGAGGATTCATATCCCCCCACCCCAAATATTGATGTATCGAAATTTCCAATCTATTATTGTAAAAGGGTGGAAATGAGACTAAAAGAGAGGAAAAGAAAGGGTATTTTGGATTTTTTTTTTTTTTTTTTTTTTGGAGGCTACTATTACAAAATTTTATGCATATAAGCCTTACAAACTTATATCTCAACTTGAAAACACAAATAAATAAATAAATAAATATATATATATATATATATATATTACAAAAATTTGTATATTATGTTCTTAATGTGATACTAATTGCATTTATTTTCATGTTATTTCATGTCAATCTATACATATTTGTAGCAAAAAAGAACCATAAGATATTGGGTATATCTAACAATGTTATTGAAAGTTTGAAACAACAAAATGATTAAAATCAAATCAAACACTTTATAAGCAACAAAACCATTGACATTAAACATGAATATATCCTAAAGCAAGTTTAACATCACAATGAAAACATAAGTACATGAAATCAACAACTAATCATAGCAATATTCTAGTTCATTGAACCAGACTAATATGCATAACTAGTTATGTTTTTATGAAAATTTGATCATTTAAGAGGATTGAACAACTTAAAATGATTTTTCTCATAGGGGAACATAATCATTGTATTAGGAGAGGATCTAGGGAAGCTTAACAACTTTTGAGCCACTTGTAGAAATTCATGACCCAAAAACAAGTTTGATTTCGCATAAACCTTGGTTTAGTGATAGTCATCTTCTCTAGTACCTTTGTATGCTTAAGTGGAAATTGTACCACTGAAATGAATACTTCTTTTGTGTGAAAAAAATTTCCAAAACCAAAGATCTTGACAATCTTGAGGTGTCGTAGCAAAGACTTGAAATAGATCTCTTTTGATTTCCAATGGTTTACTTCATCATAACATTTGTCTAGAAACTGCAAAATAAAAGTACATTAGTCCATTTTGAAGTTCACTTTTTAAATTATGATATATTGTCTTGTTATAATGGAGTTGATGCAAGAGAAGGGAACATAGCCAATTCAAATTTGAAATTCCCAAGTCAACTTTGGACATCTTGGATTTTGAGGATTTAGGATTAGTTTTGAAAGTAAAAAGGCGGGAAAATAGTAAGAAAATAAGGATGATAGTGTTTTTAGTAAGAAAGTGAATAGTAGGATTTGGAGATTCAACAAAAGGAAATAACTAAAACTTGAGTACCTGTTTCCATTATTTAGCCTTTTCATGGGGTATTTGGGGCTAATTAGAAGGATAGGTGATTTTGGATTTTGGGGTTTAAAGGGTGATAAATCAATGGGTAAAGATTGGGTCTAGTGCTAGTCATTTGTTTAGGAATTTCTTCGTTATCTTTAAATTTTTTCAACAACTTTCACCCCAATATATATCAGCAACTTGATGAACTTTTACTACGAAGCCTAGACTAAATCACTAAACTTAAATATAAAACCAAAGAAAAACTTATTGGACAATTGGATGAATAATAAATCTAAAGTTCAATCTCTGTCTACACTAAAAAATGATTGGTATTTTGGTCTGATGATAAAATGCACAATCATCGTCAGTGGATGTCATAGGTTGAAACTTAAAACAATATAAATAAATAGAATAATAGCCAATTCCAGACACCAGAAACTTAGAGAATTCCACTAACACTTAAAGACTAAATAAAATTAAAATTAAAGTGAAAATGGCTTCTTCTCCTTCAGAATTATTGGGGTTTGAATATTCATAATCATAACTGTACCAAATTCAAATTCAAATCATTGACCTTTTAAAACTACCAAAATAAAATAGGTAGATTTTAATCACCAAAATCTAAATTCAAATGACCAAAAAAAAAAAAATCCAAATTGCACATATTTATTTTTCTTGTTTTTTTTGGCTTAAATTGTGCCTTTGTGGATTCGTAGTAAAAAATAATTGGTATTTTAGTCTGATGATAAAAAACACAATCATCATAAATAGATGTCATAGGTTCAAACTTAAAACAATATAAATAAATAGAATAATAACTGACTCCAAACACCGGAAACTTACAGAATTCTACTAGCACTTAAAACTAAATAAAATTAAAATTAAAGTGAAAATGGGTTCTTCTCCTTTAGAATTATTGGGGTTTGAATATTCATAATCATAATTGAACCAAATTCAAATCATTGACCTTTTAAAACTACCAAAATAAAATATGTAGATTTTAATCACCAAAATCTAAATTCAAATGACAAAAAAAAAAAATCCAAACTGCACATTTTTATTGTTCTTGTTTTTTTTAGCTTAAATTGTGCCTTTGTGGATTCGTAGTAAAAGACACATCCCCAGGGATTTGTTAAACGATATAGTTGGCCCATTTAATGTCAATTTGTTCGGAGATGTAAAGTTTCAATTAGAAGTCTTTTGTATTCTAATAAAAAATTTGGGTTCATATTCTGCCTAAAAAAGAAAAACCTTAATGCGTCTTTGCATAAGAGAATTCCCAATGGCTTCTGCTTAAGCCATAAAGAGGCATAATAGATAATACTGTTCATCCAAAAGCAACCAAAAAAAGAAACCCTTGCATCGACTTATTCATTTTGAATCCAAATATATTATTGATTGAAAAGTGATTAAAATGAAATCAAAAACTTAATAACCAACATAACCATTGATATTAACCATGAATATATCCAAAGGCATGCTTAACATCACAAAGAAACATAAGTACTTGAAATCGAAAGCAAAAGCAAATCATAGCAAGATTTTAGTTCATTGAACCAAACTAATTTGCATAACTACAATGTATTTATGACAATTTGATCATTTAAGAGGATCGAACAACTTAAAATGATTTTACTAATATGGGAACATAACCACTACATTAGGAGAGGATATAGGGAAGCTTAACAACTTTTGTGCCACTCGTAGAGATTTCCGTAACATATTACGTGTTGGATTTTGCCTAGTCTGTGGTTCAATGATTACCATCTACTCCAAAACCTTTGCATTCTTAAGTAGAAATGTTACCACTAAAACGAATTCCTTTTTGAGGAAGTTTTCTACAAAACATAAAATCTTGACAGACTTGACTTGTAGTAGCAAAGACTTGAAATAGATCTCCTTTGATTTCCAATGATTAACTACATCATAGTCTCTTATGAGCTGCAAAATAAAAGCACATTAGCATGTTTTGCAGTTCACTTTTATATTATGATATTTTATCATGTCATAATGGAGTTCGCATGGGAGAAGGGAACAAACCAAATCAGATTTGGAATTCATGAGTCAACTTTGGACAACTTAGATTTTGAGGATTTAGGGTTAGGTTTTGGTAGGAGAAAGGCTGAAAAATAGTAATATTATAGGGTTTCCACTAAGAAAAGGAATAGTAAGATTTGGGAATGCAACAAAGGTGAAAAACTAAAAAGTGGGCTGCTGTTCCAAGGCTATAAAAATAACCCATGCAAAGTATCTTATGGGGGCATTTGAGTCTATTTGATGGATAGATGATTTAGGATTGGGTTACTTACACTTTGCCCACCTATGGTCTGGGTCGTTTTAATGTTGCTTACTCATGGTTTTAAAAGTGTCAATCTACCCACCCAAGATTGGCTCCGTTATGCAGCCGTTACCCATTTCATCACTTCCACCATTAAAAACATTAAAATCAAATAATAATAAAAACAAAACCCATAAAAAATCAAAGAAATAAGATTTGAAAGGGTTATTGTAAAAATTGTGGAAGTTATTTATTCTTTGACTCAAGAACATTATTCATATAAAAAAATGGTTCACCTGCATGAATCTCATCCTCACTCAACATGCTCTTGTCCCCTAAAATCATTCAAATGAGGTACCCCTCATGAATCTAAAACCATAGACAAGACCAAAAGAAATTGACCCAGAAATGCCTTTTCTTTGTAACAAGACTAGAAGAGTTTCTTAACTAATGTATAAGAAATGCCTTTTCTATTTTTCACTTACCAATCAACAAAAAGAAATGCCTTTTCTTTGTACCAAGTATGCTGGTCCTGCGACATATGTATGGTCTGAATTTTAACAAGTTGCTGTCTCTAACATGCTATGTCCAAGCTGAAACATAACACTTGTGTTGTGTCTATGTCCAAAATTTCATAGATCTAATTTGATGTGCAGGGCAGATTATAAAAATAATAATAATGATTTGATGTGCAGGGTAAGGCACAGACTGTTTTGAAGATGCCAGGTGCTAACTCAACTTTGAATCTTCAAGTAGGTCTATGCAAACATCCAATGTTTTGAAATCAATTTTTGCCAAGGAGCAATAAAAATTTGATTGGGGTTTGATATGTGATACAGGATGTTCAAGGGCTTGAAACTAGGGTGCTTAACGAAGGATTCATACCATCATGGGTTTTTTATAAGGCTAAGTTTGAACACGTGTTTGCTGAAGTAATTTCCTAGTCAAGGATCGAATGGGTTTGAGTGGGGAAGGAAAATAAGACCAAACTGTGTCTGGGATTGGTTCATGAAGGCATCAGATCAGAATAAACATAAATCTCGAATTCTTGAACAAAGAGTTGCCAATTGTGATAGGGAGTTAGGGACTCTATTCAATTTTTATGTCCACTACCTTATTGATAAGCATTGACTTTGTTACTGTTTTAAGATTGGGATGGGATTATATTTCACTGTGGAAGGAATTTGTTGCTGCTTTTAGACAAATGAAGATCAAAGTTGAGGATGCTATCAATGTTGGCAGAAGCGGTGAGGAAGGAAGAAACTTCAACAAAATCTTCAAGTTTCTTTAAGCCAAGTTTCAATTCGGGGGAAAAATCAATTCAAAGATCATTTAGTCAAAGAAAGATAGGCAAAGATTAAATTTTTAATTAACTTTGACAATCTTTACAAATACCCTTCTCACATCTTAATTTCTTTTTTGTCTTCATAGGTTTTGCATGTTTTCAATGATGAAAGTGATGAGGTGAGGAACTGCTACATAACATAACTAACCTCGGATGAGTAAAGTGACATTTTTTAAACCATAGGTAGACAACATTAAAATGGCAGTATAGTGTAATTAACACTTTAGGATTTTTCTGTTTTGGATTTTAGGGTTTAAAGGGTGATAAATCAATGTGTGTACGCTAGATTTCAAAATGGAAAAAATTTGAAGATAAAAAATAAACTTCTAAGCATCACACCTCTTATATCACACAAGCTTCAAACAAAGCAAAAAAAAAAAAAAACTTTCTTGAATTGAAAGCAGATCACTAAGCTGAAACTAAATCCCTAAACTGAAATAAACCAAAATAATACTTAATGGACTATTAGAATAGCCAATTTTCAGAAACAAGAAACTAACATAATTGCCCTTACACTTAAAAATAAATTAAAGTAAAATTGGCTTTTCATTGCCTTCTGGATAGCTTTTTTTTTTTGACAAGTAAGAGTTCTAGATGGTAAATTTAGCAATGAATGACCTCTTTTTCAAACAAACAGATTTTTCAAAAATCTATCGCTGAAGTCTTTGTTGTAAAAAGAAAGATGCATTGTCAATGAAAAGGTTTTTAGAAGCAACCACCTAAAAAAGGTTGACAATCAACATTAACTCTTTACGTTGAGAACTTACGGTGGCCAAACTCTCCTCGAGGGAATCATTTGACCCCTAAATAGTTAGACACATTGAACTACAACAACAACAACAAAAGCCATGGATCCTCAACAAGATTAGTTAACGTCGGCCACATGTATTCTTTTCCACAATCCTACTCTATCGAAGTCATAGGCTTTGTTACTTCCTCAATTGATACATTAAACCAAATTTTTTAAAAAAAAGTAATGATTAAAAGTAATCCTTCATTGTTTTTGATATGATAGTTGGGAAACTGGTCCAAGAAATACATACCGCTGGCCACATGTAGTTGCAGGATGTGATGTCTATAACCGATGTCTCCACATAAGGTGAACTTTGAAGGAGGCTTCCAATGCCAGGAAGATCACATTTTCCCATGCTTGTTTGTATCGTTAAACATTTGCACATTGACAATGGAGAAGGCAGATGTTTCACTGACATCATAGATAGAGCCTAGGTCCATCAAACCAAGAAGCAAGACACAATAAGGTAAAGTAATTGAGAAAAAATAACAAAATCAATCGTAATATACATCGCCAGTGAACAATTTAGCTAACATGTTGTACAGAACACTAACTTACATAAATGTCAATATGTCCTATATGATGACAATGAAATAAAAAAAGCCCTTTTGGAAAGCCAAGACCTGATTAAAAGCTGACAGATTATCATGGCGAATCATTCTTTGGCACTAAAGCAAGTGCTCTCTTATCATGAAACTAATAGCAGGTATAAGTCAACATTACAACTCATAAAATTGGACCAATAATATTAGGTCCTTTTAATTATTGATTAACTACAACTTGGATTCAAATCAAGAATCTCAGGAAAAATCCCAACTCACAACAACAAAAACCAATCCTTAGTCTCAAAATATTTTGAGGTAAGCCCGACTCGAGTACAGTAATCTCCCAATGTTCTTATAAATCACAAAATGATTTTTCCTTTTGGTATTAATGTAAATTAGCTAAAGTAAATTCCTTAAAAGCAAAAATCAAATTGTACAATAACAATAACTTGTCACTAAAAAAAGCACTAGATGATGTGCATTATTCTATATGCAGGGCCTATCCAAGCAATGGGACTACCAATAAAAAGAATATACATTCATGTCTCTGCAAATGGAAATCAGCATAGGCAATCAAGAAAAACATGAAGCGTTGCACAGTGACAAATGAAACCAAGGAAAAGAAAAATAACAAAGGGATCGGAAAAAACCAACCGCGACACACCATCTGCCAACAGTAAGATTCTTGACATGATGCAGACTCTCAAGAAGTTTCTTCACATTGTCTTCATGAGACAAAGACCAACAGAGAAACTATGACTGAACCCTCTACGCCGACACGACGAACTAGCGAAGAAGAAGACGAACTGCAGCGGAGCGTCAAGAAATTCAAAGATAGTAATGGTGCGAGGAACTTCACTCAGCCCAGGACTCTCGTTTCCTATAGAGATATGCTTCTGGGAGACATCCCAGGTGCATATGAGCAAGCTTTCAACTTTGAAAGGAACTGGGATGAGAACCTTGAGTCAGATACGGATTAAACTATCCAAGGAAATGTTCTCTCGGATTAGAGCACCATGGTTGAAAGCTTTGATAGTGAAAGTATATGGAAGGACTGTGGGTTTCAACTACCTTACTTTCAAAATCAATGCTTTGTGGAAACCAGTGGCTAAGCTAGATTGTGTAAACCTGGGAAAGGATTTCTTTTTTATTAGATTTAGCAGTAGTGATGACTATGTTAAGGTGCTCAGGGGGGGACCTTGGTTTGTAGGGGAGCACTTTCTTGCCATTAAACAGTGGGAGCCTTATTTCAAGGCATCCGAGGCCAAATTATCTTTTGTTGCAATGTGGGTGAGACTCCCTGAACTGCCTATAGAGTTTTATGATGCTGCCGTGCTTAGAGAGATTGGGAGCGCCATCGGACCTGTTCTTAGCATTGATTCGTATATAGCATCCGAATCTAGAGGAAGCTATGCCAGACTGTGTGTGCAAGTGGATTTGGAGAAACCACTCATCACCTCTGTTCGTGTGAGCAGATTGGTCCAGAAAATCACTTATGAAGGAGTTTTAACGCTCTGTTTTCACTGTGGCCGTTTGGGACATAAGCAAGACTCTCGCCCATGCCATATCAAACCTGTAGTCAGAGAAGAAGTAGCAATTGAGTCTACCTCAAGCGGACAAAGAGAAACTAACCAGGTGGAAACAAATCAGTTGGAATCCAACTATGGGCCCTGGATGGTAGTTACTAGGAAAAAGAATTCTAGTAGGACTGGCCGTGGCCGTGGCCGTGGGCCCAATAACTCAAACCAAGGAAACTCTTTCAAACCCAAGGGCAAGCCGAACTCTCTGGAACCTAATATCAAGGGTGATGAAGGAAGAAATATTAGGCTAGCTGACCTCTAGGGGAGTGACTGACCTAGCAGTGGGTAATTTGAGTGCTTTGGCAGCGTAAAACTTGCAAAGGACAGAATACGCGGCTGGTGTGAATGACATGGAGGTCTGCCAAGAAGCAAATTTTTTTTTTTTGAGGGGTAAACTGGAGCTTTGAATAAAACAACTAAAAAAATATCAATATGTTACCATACATATCAGATAAGTCAAAAGCCAAAAGGCTAGCCACCACAGGCAGGGGGTTCACAAAAACAACAAAAGAATGATCGGAACTCGCACCAAGTTTGGCAAGCGCATCTGCACATTGATTGGCTTCACGGAACACATGGATGACCCTTTTGTTGGGAAAGGACTGAAGTAGGTTCCTGCAATCAGTTAGAAAATGTTCCATTACCAAATTGATAGTGTTATTATTCAAAAGCAAAACCACACTCAAGGCATCCATTTCAACCAGCAGGTTGTTCACCCCAAGCTCCTTTGCCATGGTAAGCCCGTCCCTTAGAGCCCAAAGTTCAGCAACAAAACTACTGGTATTACCTAAAGCTCTAGCATATCCCCTTATCCACTCCCCTTGATGGTTCCTAATCAGCCCTCCACACCTAGCTTTCTCTGGGTTTCCTAATGCCGAACCATCTGTATTTAGTTTGACCCAACCTTCAGGTGGTTTCGTCCATGATACTTGAATTGGAGTTTTCTGATTGGCTGCTTTGCTGGTAATGGTGGCAAAAAACTCAGCGCTGCTCTTGATGCATCTGCAGTGAAAAGTCCTATCAACGGTACCCGATCTGAAAATGAAATTATTTCTGTGAAGCCATAAGTGCCATATGCCAATAGGGAACATAATTTTCCACGGAATTCCCAGGCAATTAGAGATCAGCTCGGTCTTGCAGTTGGCTTTGATCCATTCGTTCAAAGGGAAATTGGATGACTCAAGCAGCCTTTGGGGGACTTTTAAGTTAGGCCAAAATTGTTGAGCAACCTCACAACCCCTAAGTAATTGATCAATAGATTCATTGTTACGGAGGCAGAGAGAGCAGATGGGGTTGAGGCTTAACCCCCTTGAACCCAATACTTCCCCAATTGGAACGCTATTATGGAAGCATAGCCAAATAAAAAATTGAATACAAGGTTAGGATTCAATTTTCCAAAGCCAATCCAGCGACAAAGTAATCGGGTTCAAAGGATTTAAGCCCTTAGCTAGGAGGTAGGCTAATTTGAGGGAGAATAGGCCATCTTTAGAGAAAGCCCAAGTGAGAGAATCCTCCGCATTGAGGTTGTAAGATATCGGGGTAGTTCTGATGGTATCATTAAACTGATCAGGTAATTCAAAAGAGATTTTCCTTGGGTTCCACTCCCCGTTTGGTTCAAAGCTTAGCTTGACGGTGAGTTGTTCTTCCTTTCTACTTAATGTTCCTTGAATGAGACTCCTCACACTTCCTGAAGGCAGCCAAAAATCATTCCAGAAATTGATTGAAGCTCCATTCTTAACATTCCATTTCAACCCTTGAACATACACCAGGCCTCCTTTCTTAAAGGCAGCCCAAATTCTTGAACAAGGGAGATTCCTCCCTTCCTCGGTCAATCTACGAAGGGAGAGATATTTTACAGCAATCATTTTTGCTCAAGGGGTATTTGGCTCATTTGCCAGCCTCCAACACAGCTTGGCTAGCAAGGCAAGATTCTTATGTTTAGCTTGGAAAAGTCCAAGGCCTCCTAGCTCCTTTGGCAGTGTAACTATCTACCAATTGACCAAGTGTAACTTCCTTTTCTCCTCTGTCGATCCCCATAGGAAATCTCTCACGGCCTTGTCAATTGCATTGGAAACTTTGATGGGAATAGCGTGGCATTGCATGTAGTAGTCTGCTATGGGAGCAGCTGCTGTTTGGACTAGAACCATCCTACTTGCACGAGATAGGAGTTTAGTTTTCCAACTAGCAAGTTTACTTTGTATCCTTTCCAACACAAAATTAAAGGAATTCCTATTTCTGCCCTGATGAAGAATAGGAAAACCCAGATAACGACCCAGGTTGTTTGTTGCCTCAATTCCCAACTTCCTACATAATTGTCTCTTCCTTCTTCTGCGAACGTTGCTGGAAAAGAAGATGCAAGACTTACTCCGGTTCACCTTTTGACCAGCAATATCACAGAAATTTTTGAGCACTTCCAAAATGGCATCACAGTTCTTAGAGTTTGCCTTAGCAAAAAGAATGAGGTCGTCGGCAAAGAAAATATGCGAGAAACCCGGACCTTTTTGGAGACTTTAATTTTTTTTCCCACCTCTTCTCCTCACACATGGTGGTAATCTGAGCTGCAAAGAATTCTATGCAGAGCAAGAAGAGAAAAGGGGAGAGGGGGTCGCCTTGTCTGATGCCCCTAGAAGGGTGGAAGGAACTCAACTTGCTTCCATTGAAAAGAATTGAAGCTGACGTGGTAGTAACACAGCTCATGATTAAGTTTATGATATTCCCTGGAAAATTAAAATGTTCAAGGACCATTTTAATGAAGCTCCACTCAAGGCGGTCGTATGCTTTTTCCAAGTCAATTTTTACAACCATAAAACCATCTTTGCCTTTTCTGTTTTTTAGGGAGTAAATTAACTCTTGAGTAATAATTACATTATCAGAACTCCTCCTCCCTTCCAGGAAGGCAGCCTGCATAGGAGAGATCAGTTCAGGTAATAGGGGTCTGATTCTATTAACAAGGATTTTTTAGACTATTTTATAGACTGTATTGCAGAGACTTATAGGTCTGTAATGCCCAACAATTTCAGGCCCAAGGATTTTTGGAATAAGAACAATAAGGGTCTGGTTCAGATACTCAGGCACTTTCTCATTCAAGAAAATGTTCTTAATCTCAACTCTAACAAATTCACCCACAATAAGGCAAAACCTCGGAAAAAAAACCCGCATGGAGTCCATCAGGACCAGGGGCCTTGTAAGGTTTCATGGCCTTGAGAGCAAACCAGATTTTGCCATCAGAGGGAACATGAGTAATCGCTGTTGCTTCCTCCACCCCAAGTTTGGCACACCAGTTATCAATCCAAGGGTGCAACCAATGGTAGTGAGCTTGCTCAGATTGATACAGCTTAGTAAAATAAGACAAAAAAATTCCTTGCACTTCCTCCACATTATGAATCCAAGTACCTTGCTCATCCTGTATGCTGGTAATTATGTTCCTGCTTCTTCTTTGAAGGGTTGAGAGATGGAAAAAATCAGTGTTTCTTTCTCTGAGGATAGTCCAGTTCATTCTGGCCTTCATAGCCCAAATCTCCTCCTCCATTTGGAGAATTTGATTATACTCCTCAGAAAGCTAGTTCTGAAGATCAACTAGGAAAGGGGTGGGTCGATTGGCTAAGGCTTTTTGTGTACCCAGAAGTCTAGAATTATGCTCCATTCAGCAGCCTCCAACAACAAATTCAACCTCTAATCAATCACAGAATTACAAATAGAGAACCATGCTTTTGGATTAAACTCGGTTGAGTCGGTTACTTATCAAAAAAGAAAAAAAAAAAATCTCAGCTCCCTAACGAGTGAGAAAAAACATAGAGCCAAAACGTTGAGTTTTGTTGTTTCAGCTTACCAAAATTATATAACAATAACATGCGCATATGATATGAGACATTTAGCTCAAGTAAACGAAGCAACTAAATTAAGTGTAGCTGAGCGAGAAATTAAGTAGAAAAAAAAAAGTTCGTAAAAGTTTCTTTCCATTCCCAGTGTTTTCTCGGGAACTAAACAGAAACAACAGAAAGATAGAGAAATCAAAAGTGAAATTTGTGGAACTTACTGGAATCAAAAAGAGGAGGGAGACTCTAAGAAGTGAAAAATGATGAGAGAGAGTGAATGGTATTTATAGAAAAAGGCAAGGAGGGGAAAATGTGGGAAGTGTGTGAGAGTTTGAAGCTGCTGAAGCTGTTGGTTTCTAATTAAAATGTGATTGGAGGCTGAGAAAATGAAGGAAAATCAAAACCCTAATGAAACACTAAAAAGTCCGAGGGCTGGGTTTTTTTTTTTTTTTTTTTAATAATGGGAAGGGCTGGGTTGAATTTGAGTATATTATTTTTGAGTTAAATGGGCCTCAATGGGGTTTTTTTTTTTTTTTTTTTTTTTTTTTTTTTTTTTAAACCCAATAATCACTAGGTCTAATTGACTTAATGCCCATTTAACCCAACTAATAATTGGGTGGATTTGGATTCAATTAAAGTAGATGGGTTTGAATGGACAAATAAGTTTAGCCTTACTTTACCACCCCTACTTTAAATTTGTGTAAGCTTATTATTTCACAAACAAAAAAATAATCTTTATAGAGAGGAAGTCATAGATAAATCTTATAAAAAATGTCAACCCATAAACACAAACAAAAAATCAATTAAAATATATGCTTATTAAATTGTTGACGTGACATTAATCATATTTATTGTCATTTACTTAATTATTATTTTGTAGCAAAAAATGAATTGATGATATTGGAAACATAACAATGTCATTGAAAGTTTGAAACCGCAAAGCAAAAAATGAATTCAAAGAAAGATTTCAGTTCTTTGAACTAGACTACTCTACAAGACTACAAGTAGATAATCCGAATGTAAGCTTAATATCACTAAAAAGTCATAAAAGTACATGACAACCACAATGCAAGCAAATTCATAGCAAGATTTTAGTTCATTGAACTAGACAACTCTACATAACTATTGTGTATCTATGAGGATTTCATGGTTTAAGGAGAAGGAATAACTTAAAATGATTTTACAGATATGGAAACATAATCACTACATGAGGAGAGGATCTGGGGAAGCTTAACAACTTTTGACCCACTTTTAGAAATTTAAGTAGCATCCTTTCATTTTGCATATCCCGCGGTGTAGTGATAACCATCTTCTCTAGCACCTTTGCATTCTTAAGTAGAAATTGTACCACTAAAATGAATTCTTCCTTCCTGTGGAACAACCTTTCTTCAAAACCAAAAATCTTAACAGTCTTGAGGCATACTAGCAAAGACTTGAAATAGATCTCTCCTGATTTCCAATGTTTCACTTCATCATGATAAGAGCAGCGGCAGCGTCCCTTTAGAAACTGCAAAATAAAAGTATATTAGTATGAAAGTTCAGTTTTAAATTATGATATTTTGTCATGTTATAATAGAGTTGACGTAGGACAAGGAACAAAGCCAAATTAGATTTGGAATTTCTGAGTAAGCTCTGGAAAACTTGGATTTTGAGAATTTAGGGTTAGGATTTGGTAAGAAAAATGTTGGAAAATAGTAGATAATAAGGATTATAGGGTTTCTTATAAGAAAAAGAGTTGAAGGATTTTGGGATGCAACAAAGGGGAAAATTAAAACTTGGGTTGGGTTGCCGTTCTAAGGTTGTGACATTGTGAACGGTATTTTGCTTTTTTATGGGGTATCTGGGGCTATTTGATGGATAGGTGACATAGGATTTCAAATTTTTGGATATTAGGGTTTAAGGGCTGATAAATCAATGTGTTTGCTAGATTTCAAGTTGCTGAAAATTTAAATATAAAGAATAAACTTCTAAGCATCAGCATCATGCCTCTCATATCACACAAACTTCAAACAAAGCTTCACAACTTCTGATAAATAAAATAAAACTCATTCTTCTTGAATAGAAAGCAACTAGCCAATACCTATTCCTAGTAAATCACTAAACTCAAATATAACCAAATAAGGCTCAATAGACTATTAGAATAGCCTATATCCAGAAACTTGAAACTTATAGAATTGTCATTGACACTTAAAATTAAATTAAATTAAAGTGAAAAAGTCTTCTGGTTGCCTATGCCTGAAATTCTGGATGATAACTTTGGCTATGAATGACCTCCTACTTAAATAAATGGATTTCCAAAAATCTATTACAAATTTCTTTGCTGTAAGAAGAAATATGTATTGTCAATGAGAATGTTTTGAGTAAATAGTACACAAAACAACCACTTCAAAAATTAAAAAGGTCGACAATCAACATTTACTCTTTACGTCAAGAACTCACGGGATCATTTTGACCCCATAAATAGTAAGACATATTGAGCTAAAAAAGTAGCAAAGTAAAAAATAAAAATTAGTGATTAGAATTAAGCCTTCATGAAAGTTCGTTTGATATGACATACAGGAAATTGGAACAAGAAATACATACCTCGGACGCTATATAGTAGGAGTAGGAGGATGTGACGTTTATATTCAATGTCTCCACAAAAGGCGAACTTTGAAGTAGGCGGGCAATGCCAGGAAGGTTCTCTTTTTCCATGTCTGTTTTCATTGTTAAACATTGGCACTTTGACAATGGAGAAGGCAGATGTTCCATTGACATTATAGATACAACCTAGGTCCATCAAAGCAAGATGCAAAACACGTTAAGGTAAAGTTAAGGTAAAGTGAATGACAAGAACAAAATTCATGACCAATTGTAAAATACATTGCCAGTGAACAATTTAGCTAACGTGTGTCAATATATGCAGACAATGAAATAAAAGAAGGCCTTATTTGGCACTAAAAGTCTAAAACAAGTGCCTACATCTTATCATGAAACTAAAAGTAGGTGTCTCAAACACAAAAGCTCGACCCATGAAATTGGACCAATAATATCAGGTCCTTCAACCATTGATTGTTTACAACTTGGACTAAAATCAAGATGTTCAGGAGAAAAAGCACAACTCACAACAACAACAACAATGAAGCCTTAGTCCCAAATTTTTGGGGTTGGCTAAGCCCAACTCACAATAGAGAGTATGGTAATTTCCAATTATCATATAAATCAACAAAATGCTTTTTCCTTTTGGTATTAAGCAAAATCAATAGTACAATAACTTGTCATTAAAAAGCATTAGATGCTGTGCAATATTCTATATGTAGCGTCTAGCCAAGCAATGACACTACCAACAATAAGAGATACAATCTTGATCTCTGCTAGGGGTGTCAATTCGGATTAGCGTGTCAGGTTCGTGTCATGTCAAGGTAGGAGTATTCGACTAAATGGCTCAACCCTAACCCGACCCATTTAATAATCGTGTCATGATCCTTCGACCCTAACCCGACTTGTTAATAAGGCAGGTTGACCTGACTCAACCCATTTGACACGCTTAATAAACGAGTCGTGTTAGGTTAACACAAATGTAACACAACCCATTTCAACCTTCATAATATTAAATATAACATTCATCTAGAAATAATTTTTTTTACATCCCAAAAAGCATAGCATACACTTCAAGTCTTCAACCCACGTTCAAAATAATATAATTCAACAAAAATATAACATTCATCTAGAAATAAGTTCTTTACACTCTAAAAGAAGTGCATACACTTCAACCCAAATTCAAAATAACAAAGTTTAACAAAAATAAAATAACATAGTTCAACAAAAATATAATATCATTGGAACTCGCCAAATGCTAAGTATCAATATTAAAATAATTTGAGCAAACAGTAAACTAATCCTAACTATGACCATGATTATCATCCATAAATTCTTTGTTAATGTCTAAATTCATAACTGGTGTCGGGTTCGTGTCGTGTTCCCCGGTTGGGTCGAACATTGACACCCCTAATCTCTGCAAATGGGAATCAACATTAACAATCAAGGAAAAACAAACGAAACAAAAAGAGTTATTAAGGAAAACTAACCATGAGACACCAATGGCCAACAGTGAGTTTCTTGACATGATGCACACTCTCAAGAATGTCTCTCACAATGTCCTGGTACTCCTCACAAGCACCCTCCTCCTCATCACTACCGTATCCATTCTGCATGCTCAAATCAAGCTTAGCCTCAACCAATGCCGACACATCCTTTATCCGACACTTCTTCATACTAAACCACCCCAAAATTTCTAAACACTCAATTTTTGGAGCCACAAACTCCAATTCCAACTTACGCTCCTCACTTTCTAACATATCTACCAAATAGCCATCTATCACCAATTTTCTCAAACTCTCGGACACTATATCCAACCGATGAAACCCATAACAATCATGCAATTCCAAGGATTCAAGTCTAGGACTACCCATTAACACTTTCCTTATCACATCTTCACACAAGGCCGAGTGCCCAATACTCAAGCGCTTGAGTGAACTCCAACGTGGTAACCCAGTAGGGAAAATTTTGCAGAAACTAAAATTGAATTCAGAAACAAACTCATTGGCGTAGAGATGCTGAGGCAATTGGTATCCGTTAGGATCGAGAGAATGAGGAGGCCATAAGTGTAGACTAAGTTGTTCTACTTTGGCATTTGTGGCGAAACGAACCCAAAGATCGAGGCGAGGATTTAGTTTTATCTCGTAGTCGTGCTTGACTCGAATATCGAAGTTTGTGAGTTTGGGAGCCCTGTGTAGAAGCAGGGTATCATCCACGGCATTGGTGAAATCTTCTAAGTGCCGGAAGGAAAGGGAGTCGAAACTGAGAGAGGGAAGGGAGGTCCAAAGAGAGGCCCATCTTTTGGATAAAACGCCCGTTTTGATAGCGTCGTTAATGGTCAAGAAGCAGAGGATGCTGAGGAGGATCGAGTCAGGTAAGGCGCTGATTCGATCTACTAGGATTGGTGCGTGATTGCTTCGATGATCATGGCTCGATTCTTCTTCTTTTTCTTCTTCATCATGGCTGGAATAATCGTTGGGATTGTATCGGTCAGAGAAGCTGTTGATAGAGCCAGAGATTTGTTCCTCCTCCATTCTCAACTCAACACTCAACGGGTCAACAGTAGTGAATAGTGATGTGCGCTTCTTTACTTTCCCTTCTATTCTTCTTTATAAATAAGTGGCTGCAGAATGCAGATTAGGCCCAGTTACAAATTGGCCCAAGGTTTGAAACTTGAATTAGACAGGTCCAAGTACCAACAAGCCGAGTAAACTCCTTCTCCACCTCCTCCTTCTTCTTCTTCTTTTTCTTTCTTCAAAATAAAAAAATAAAAAAAACTCCACACACAAGTAACCCTTTTTTGAGTGAGGGATGTAACTAAAAACTTAGTGCATAATAAAACAAATTAATTAATCAATAATCTATGTAATATACAAGAAAGTATAACAAAATATACTTTTTTTTTTAAAATGAATTTAGTTAAATATGAAATTTAATAATTATGATAATTATTAATATGCAATTTATATGATTGTGTTTTGTTACACGTGCAAAACTATCCTTTCCATCTTTTGAAGATCTGAGAAGATTCTTATGGAATGTTGAAATATATAATATAATTTAAACTTAACTAAAAATAATATATTAAAATAAGGACACTTAAAATTGTGAGGCATCAAAAGCTTATGTTCCAAATTTCATGATGTTAACCAAAATTCAAATGTGTTTAGTTTTAAATAGAATATAGATAAGTCTAAAGATAACATATTCACACAAATAGTTAAAATATATATATATATATATATATATATATATATATATAGCTTGTGGTTGGATAATATCTACCCCTAAAGTTCTAATAGTTACTCTTTATAGGTAAAAAAAATATATTAATTCTAAACCAATTAAATTCTACCTAATTCCAATATATAGCTAAGAACTTTCTAACTTAACTAGTCAGTATTGCCTGATATTTCCAATAAAGACATGGAGGATTCATATCCCCTCACCTCAAATATTAATGTATCAAAATTTCCAATCTATCATTGTAAAAGGGTGGAAATGAGACTAAAAGAGAGGGAAAGAAAGGGTTTTTTTTTTTTTTTTTTTTTTTTTTTTTTTTTTTTTTTCTTTTGGAGGCTATAACAGTTTATATAAATCTTATGAATAGTTCGAGTAGTACTATTACAAAATTTTATGCATATAAGCCTTACAAACTTATATCTCAACTTGAAAACACACACACACACACACACACATATTACAAAAATTTGTTTATTATGTTGTTAATGTGATACTAATTGCATTTATTTTCATGTTATTTTGTGTCATTCTATACATATTTGTAGCAAAAAACAACCATAAGATATTGGGTATATCTAACAATGTTATTGAAAGTTGAAACAGCAAAATGATTAAAATCAAATCAAACACTTTATAAGCAACAAAACCATTGACATTAAACATGAATATATCCTAAAGCAAGTTTAACATCACAACAAAAACATAAGTACATGAAATCAACAGCTAATCATGGCAGTATTCTAGTTCATTGAACCAAACTAATATGCATAACTAGTTATGTTTTTATGAAAATTTGATCATTTAGGAGGATTGAACAACTTAAAATGATTTTTCTCATATGGGAACATAATCATTGTATTAGGAGAGGATCTAGGGAAGCTTAACAACTTTTGAGCCACTTGTAGAAATTCACGACCCCAAAAACAAGTTTGATTTCACATAAACTGTGGTTTAGTGATAGTCATCTTCTCCAGTACCTTTGCATTATTAAGTAGAAATTGTACCACTAAAATGAATACTTCTTTTGTGTGTAAAAAATTTCCAAAACCAAAGATCTTGACAATCTTGAGATGTCGTAGCAAAGACTTGAAGTAGATCTCCTTTGATTTCCAATGGTTTACTTCATCATAACACCTGTCTAGAAACTGCAAAATAAAAGTACATTAGTCCATTTTGAAGTTCACTTTTAAATTATGATATCTTGTCTTGTTATAATGGAGTTGATGCAGGAGAAAGGGAACAAAGTCAATTCAAATTTGAAATTCTCATGTCAACTTTGGACATCTTGGATTTTGAGGATTTAGGATTAGTTTTGAAAGTAAAAAGGCTGGAAAATAGTAAGAAAATAAGGATGATAGTGTTTTTAGTAAGAAAAGGAATGGTAGGATTTGGAGATTCAACAAAAGGAAATAACTAAAACTTGAGTAGCTGTTCCCAATATTTAGCCTTTTCATGGGTATTTGGGGCTAATTAGATGGATAGGTGATTTTGGATTTTGGGGTTTAAAGGGTTATAAATCAATGGGCAAAGATTGGGTCTAGTGCTAGTCATTTGTTTAGGAGTTTCTTTGTTATCTTTAAATTTTTTTAGCAACTTTCACCCAAAAAATATATATATATATATATATATATATATATACATATATCAGCAACTTGATGAAATTTTACTACGAAGCCTAGACTAAATCACTAAACTTAAATATAAAACCAAGGTAAAACTTATTGGACAATTGGATGAATAATAAATCTAGGGTTCAATCCCCGCCTGCACTAAAAAATGATTGGTATTTTGGTCTGTTGATAAAAAGCACAATCATCATAAGTGGATGTCATAGGTTGAAACTTGAAACAATATTAATAAATAAAAGAATAGCCAATTCCAGACACCAGAAACTTATAGAATTCCACTAACACTTAAAACTAAATAAAATTAAAATTAAAGTGAAATTGGCTTCTTCTCCTTCAAAATTATTGGGGTTTGAATATTCATAATCATAATTGTACCAAATTCAAATTCAAATCATTGACCTTTTAAAACTATCAAAATAAAATATATAGACTTTAATCACCAAAATCCAAATTCAAATGACAAAAAAAAAAAAAAAAAAAATCCAAATTGCACATTTTTATTGTTCTTGTTTTTGTTTTTAGCTTAAATTGTGCCTTTGTGGATTTGAAGTAAAAGACATGTCCCCATGGATTTGTTAAACTATATAGTTGGCCCATCTAATGTCAATTTGTTGGGAGATGTAAAGTTTCAATTAGAAGTCTTTTGTATTCTAATAAAAAATTTGGGTTCAAATTCCGCCTAAAAAAAAAAAAACCTTAACGTGTCTTTGCATAAGAAAATTCCCAATGGCTTATGCTTAAGCCATAAAGAGGCATAATAGATTATACTGTTCATCCAAAAGCAACGAAGAAAAAAAAAACCCTTGCATCGACTTATTCATTTTGCATCCAAATATATTATTGACGAAAAAGTGATTAAAATGAAATCAAAAACTTAATAACCAACATAACCATTGATATTAACCACAAATATATCCAAAGGCATAACTATGAAGAACGAAACCCAGCAACCAAAGACTACTCGAATCTCTCCATTTGAAAGAAAACCTAGAAACCGAGCAGCGGCTATGAAGATCGAAACCCATCAACTAACCGAAGCTCTCCCTCTCTCTCTCTTGTCCTTTCCTCATTTTTGTTATGATTTTTTTTTTTTTTTGGGTCTTTGTGGAGTAAAGAGTTGTTGCTCTGTGCAAGTTTTCTAGTTTGTGTGCTCTCAATTTACTTTATGTAATTTGTTATTCTAAACCAGATTTTGTTTGGATTTTTTTAGTTATTTTTTGTTTTTGCTACCTAATTTACATTATTGAAAATATCTGGGTATTGTGTGCTTCATGTTTGAGCTATGCAGTAGTGTTTAACATCACTAGAGCTAAAAATGAATGTAAAAAAAATTTTGAAAATCAATGCTATTCTTTATATGAAATTCCTGTGTGCTGTATAACTGCTATACTCATCTTTGGCAAGGTTGTTAAAGGAAGTGAGACAAAAAAAAAAAAAAAAAAATGAATGGGAAAGGGGAGAGAGGAGAAGCACGCGGGTAAAGGGTTACAGATCTGATTGACCACAGTGTGTGTGTTCCACCAATTTATCAAAAATTTGAGTTTACGAAGTTAGATATGAAGTTGAGAACAAGAACCAAACAAAAGTATGACAAAGTAAGGGGAAAGTAGAGAGATGAGACGTGAATTATGAAAACTGAGATTGAGTAATAAAAATTGAGAAAAGAGAACTGAGTTTTAAGTTACCTTCAAACCAAACAGGCCCGTAAATGTTTACATGCATTTGTCAAATAGAGTGGCTTGATATTCAACCACTCCGAAGATTGTCAATTCAACAAGAAGCATGCGTATCACACATTCACACCTACACGGGTACACCACGCATTAGATGTTGAAGATTTGTTAAATGGATGCTCTGCCGAAATTGCTGATCTCCTTGTGTAGCAATTCTGCTTTGAATAAAGTTTTTCTACGAACTAGAATTTCTTATATGTCTATTTTTTTTGTGTGAATTTTGAAAATCTAATTATTGAATTTTATATTACTTATGTTTTTAACATACAAATCAAATTTCGTTCAAATTAGATGTTATTTACTATTCGACTAATAAACTTATTTGTTATACATAATTTTAAATTACAAAAACTTGAAATTTTAACATTTTTTTGATGACATACCAATTCATCTTTGATTTTCTTAAAATTTTGCAAACATAAAAAATTTAATAAGGACATAGAATCTAACGGTTAGATTTTCAGAATTCATACTCAATATAAAAATATATGAGGAGTTGAGAAAAATTTGTTACAACTCTCTCTAAACTAGTTTTGAGAGAAATTTTGTTCTTCTGCTTTAGCTTGAGAACTTTTAGTTAGAATAAATCAAGGGTGAGCAAGAGGGAAGAGCAAAGTGGTAGAGACATGAGTTGCATAGAGAAAAAGAGTAAGAGCCTTTGCTGCAACTTTTGGCTAAATACAATAGGATGTTTTGTATTTATTTATTTAAAAGAGAACTGAGTTTGGGTTTTTGAGAATGCCTTCAAGTTTATGTTGTAATCTCCAAATTATAGTGAAATTTTATTTCATTTGCCTCTTGTGGATGTAGGCGTATTGTTGAACCCTGTAAAATTTCTTGTGTTATATTGTCTCTTCTCTTTTCTTTAAGTTTGTGTAAGCAGATTATTTCACAAACAAAAATAATAATCCTTATAGAGAGGAAGTCATAGATAAATCTTATAAAAAAGGTCAACCCGTAAACACAAACAAAAAATCAATTAAAAAATATGCACATTAAATTGTTGATGTGACATTAGTCATATTTACTGTCATTTACTTAATTATTATTTTGTAGCAAAAAAGAATGGAAGATATTGTAAACATAACAATGTCATTGAAAGTTTGAAACTGCAAAGCAAAAAATGAATTCATAGGAAGACTTTAGTTCTTTGAACTAGACTACTCTACAAGACTATAAGTAGATAATTCGAATGTAAGCTTAATATCACTAAGACATGTAGATAATTCTAATATCACTAAGACAAGTAGAAAATCCGAATGTAAGCCTAATATCACTAAGACAGGTAGATAATCCGAAAGTAAGCTTAATATCACTAAAAAATCACAAAAGTACATGACAACCACAATGCAAGCAAATTCATAGCAAGATTTTAGTTCATTGAACTAGAATACTCTACATAACTATTGTGTATCTATGAGGATTTCACGGTTTAAGGAGAAGGAATAACTTAAAATGATTTTACAGATATGGAAACATAATCACTGCATGAGGGGAGGATCTAGGGAAGCTTAACAACTTTTGAGCCACTTTTAGAAATTCAAGTAGCAGAATACGCCTTTCATTTTGCATATCCCGTGGTGTAGTGATAACCATCTTCTCTAGCACCTTTGCATTCTTAAGTAGAAATTGTACCACTAAAATGAATGCTTCCTTCATGTGGAACAACCTTTCTCCAAAACCAAAAATCGTAACAGTCTTGAGGCATACTAGCAAAGACTTGAAATAGATCTCTCCTGATTTCCAATGTTTCACTTCATCACGGTAAGAGCGGCTGCAACATCTATTTAGAAACTGCAAAATAAAAGTACATCAGTATGAAAGTTCAGTTTTAAATATGATATTTCGTCATGTTATAATAGATTTGACGTAGGACAAGGAACAAAACCAAATTAGATTTGGAATTTCTGAGTAAGCTCTGGAAAACTTGGATTTTGAGAATTTAGGGTTAGGATTTGGTAAGAAAAATGTTGGAAAATAGTAGCTAATAAGGATTATAGGAATTCTTATGAGAAAAAGAATTGAAGGATTTAGGGATGCAACAAAGGGGAAAATTAAAACTTGGGTTGGGTTGCCGTTCTAAGGTTGTGACATCGTGAACAGTATTTTGATTTTTATGGGGTAATATAGGATTTTAAAGTTTTGGATGTTAGGGTTTAAAGGCTGATAAATCAATGTGTTTGCTAGATTTCAAGTTGCTGAAAATTTAAAGATAAAGAATAAACTTCTAAGCATCATGCCTTTTTTATAACACAAACTTCAAACAAAGCTTCACAACTTCTGATAAATAAAATAAAACTCATTCCTCCTGAATAAATAGCAACTAGCCAATACCTATTCCTAGTAAATCACTAAACTCAAATAAAACCAAATAAGGCTCAATAGACTATTAGAATAGCC
This sequence comes from Quercus variabilis, assembly GCA_030445155.1. Classification (NCBI taxonomy): domain Eukaryota; kingdom Viridiplantae; phylum Streptophyta; class Magnoliopsida; order Fagales; family Fagaceae; genus Quercus; species Quercus variabilis. Next base: position 84,569,776 of record CP129449.1, read on the forward strand.
TATATCCAGAAACTTGAAACTTACAGAATTGTCATTGACAATTAAAATTAAATTAAATTAAATTTAAGTGAAAAAGTCTTCTGGTTGCCTATGCCAGAAATTCTGGATAATAACTTTGGCTATGAATGACCTACTACTTAAACAAATGGATTTCCAAAAATCTATTACTAATTTCTTTGCTGTAAGAAGAAAGAGGTATTGTCAATGAGAATGTTTTGAGTAACTAGTACACAAAACAACCACTTTGAAGATCAAAAAGGTCGACAATCAACATTTACTCTTTACGTCAAGAATTCACGGGATCATTTTGACCTCATAAATAGTTAGACATATAGAGCTAAAAAAGTAACAAAATAAAAAATAAAAAATAGTGATTAGAATTAAGCCTTCATGAAATGTCGTTTGATATGACATACAGGAAATTGGAACAAGAAATACATACCTCTGGCTCTGACCCTATATAGTAGGAGGATGTGATGTCTATATTCAATGTCTCCACATAAGGCAAACTTTGAAGTAGGCGGGCAATGCCAGGAAGGTTCTCTTTTTCCATGCTTGTTTTCATTGTTAAACATTGGCACTTTGACAATGGAGAAGGCAGATGTTCCATTGACATTATAGATACAACCTAGGTCCGTCAAAGCAAGATGCAAAACGCATTAAGGAAAGTGAATGACAAGAACAAGGTTCATGACCAATTGTAAAATACATTGCCAGTGAACAATTTAACTAACATGTGTCAATATATGCAGATAATGAAATAAAAGAAGGCCTTATTTGGCACTAGAAGTCTAAAACAAGTGCCTACATCTTATCATGAAACTAAAAGTAGGTGTTTTTTAACATAAAAGCTCAACCCATGAAATTGGACCAATAATATCAGGTCCTTCAACCATTGATTGTTTACAACTTGGACTAAAATCAAGATGTTCAGGAGAAAAAGCTCAACTCACAACAACAACAATGAAGCCTTAGTCCCAAATTTTTGGGGTTGGCTAAGCCCAATTCACAATAGAGAGCATGGTAATTTTCCAATACTAATATAAATCAACAAAATGCTTTTTCCTTTTGGTATTAAGCAAAATCAATAGTACAATAACTTGTCATTAAAAAGTATTAGATGCTGTGCAATATTCTATATGTAGGGCCTAGCCAAGCAATGACACTACCAACAATAAAAAGATATAATCTTGATCTCTGCAAATGGAAATCAACATTAACAGTCAAGGAAAAACAAACGAAACGAAAAAGAGTTATCAAGGAAAACTAACCATGAGACACCAATTGCCAACAGTGAGTTTCTTGACATGATGCACACTCTCAAGAATGTCTCTCAAAATGTCCTGGTACTCCTCACAAGCATATCCTTTCCGCATGTTGAAATCGAGCTTAGCCTCAACCACTGCAGACACATCCTTTATCCGACACTTCATATCAAAACACCCCAAAATTTCTAAACACTCAATTTTTGGAGCCACAATCTCCAATTCCAACTTACGCTTCTCACTTTCTAACATATCTACCATATAGCCATCTATCACCAATTTTCTCAAACTCTCGGACACTATATCCAACCGATGAAAATCATAACAATAATGCAATTCCAAGGATTCAAGTCTAGGACTACCCATTAACACTTTCCTTATCACATCATCGCACAAGGCCGATTGTCCAATACACAAGTGCTTGAGTGAAACCCAATGTAATAACCCAATAGGCTTAATTTTGCAGAAACTAAAATTGAATTCAGAAACAAACTCGTTGGTGTAGAGATGCTGAGGCAATTGGTATTCGATAGGATCGAGAGAATAATGAGGAGATGATAAACGTAGACTAAGTTGGTCTACTTTGGCATTTGTGGCGAAACGAACCCAAATATCGAGGCGAGGAATTAGGTCCGGGTCGTACTCGGATCGAATATCGAACTTTGTGAGTTTGGGAGCCCTGTGTAGGAGCAGGGTATTATCGACGGCATAGGGGAAATGAGTGTTTTTATAGTATCCGAAATAATCAGAGTCGAAACTGAGAGAGGGAAGGGAGGTCCAAAGAGAGGCCCATCTTTTGGATAAAACGCCCGTTTTGATAGCGTCGTTAATGGGCAAGAAGCAGAGGATGCTGAGGAGGATCGAGTCAGGTAAGGCGCTGATTCGATCTTCTTCTTCTAAGATTGGTGCGTGTTCGAGGCTTTTGGTTCGATGATCATGGCTCGATTCTTCTTCTTCTTCTTCTCCTTCTTCTTCTTCTTCTCCTTCTTCATCATCATAATAATAATAATTATTGGGGTTTGTATCATGGCTGAAATTATAGATGGGACTGTATCGGCCAGAGAAGCTGTTTATAGAACCAGAGCTTTGTTCCTCCTCCATTCTCAACTCAACAGTAGTGACAAGTGATGACTGATGTGAGCTCCTTAACTTTACCTTCTATTCCTCTTTATCTGCAGAACGCAGATTGGGCCCAGTTATAAGTTGGCCCATCGAAGGTCAATTTATTGGGTGTGAAACTTGAATTAGGCAACCAACTAACCAAGTAACCTTCTCCTTTCTTTTTATTATTATTTTTTTTTTCTTTTTTTGAAAGAAACCAACACACACAAGTAACCATCTTCTGAGATTCTAAAAAAAAAAAAGAAGTAACCTTTTGAGTGAGGGATGTAACTAAAAGCTTAGTGCATAATAAAATAAAATAATTAATCAATAATCTATGTAATGTATGAGAAAGTTTAACAAAATATAATTCTTTTTAAATTTTTTTAGCTAAATATAAAATTTTATAATTATGATAATTATTAATATGCAATTTTTATGATTGTATTTTATCATATATGCAAAAATATCTATTCTATTATTTGAAGATTTGGCAAGATTCTAATAGAATGTTGAAACATATAATATAATTTAATATTAACTAAAAATAATATATTAAAATAAGGACATGTAAAATTGTAAGGCATCAAAAGCTTAGGTTCCAAATTTCATGATGTTAACCAAAAGTCAAATGTATTTGGTTTTTAATAAGATATAGATAAGTCTAAAGACAACATATTTCACAAATAGTTAAAAGAGGAGCTTATGGTTATAGACAATATCTATCACCCTAAAGTTCTAAAACCTAAGCCAATGAACCGATTACATTCTTCTTAAAAGGATTATAATAGTTATTCTTTAATGTAGGGAAAAAATTCCATTAATCCAAAACCTAATTCTAATCTATTGTCGAGAGTTTTGTAACTCAACTAAGTTGGGTTGATATCCCCTCACCCCAAAGATTAAAGTATCAAAAATTCCAATCTATTATTTTAAAAAATGATAGAAATGAGACCGAAAGAGAGGAAAAGGAAAATTTTTCCCCCGGGGGCTATTATAATTGATTAAAATCTTATGAATAATACTAGGAATACTACATATTTCAAAATTTACCACATATAAGCCTTACAAACTGATATCTCAACTTCTAAACATAAAACAAAAGCAAAAATTAATTTTAAAAAAATTGTTCATCATGTTATTGATGTAATACTAATCACATTTATTGTTATGTCAATTTATACGTATTTTGTAGTAAAAAGGAACCATAAGGTATAGGAAATATCTAAAGCAAACTCATAGCAAGATTTTAGTTCATAGAACCAAACTAATCTACATAACTACTATGTATTTATGTGAATTTGATCATTTAATAGGATCGAACAACTTAAAATGATTTATTGATATGGGAACATAACCACTGCACAAGGAGAGGATTTAGGGAAGCCTAACAACTTTTGAGCCACTTGTAGAAATTCACGTAGCATCTTACGTGTTTGATTTTGCATAACCAGTGGTTTAGTGACAACCATCTTCTCCAGTACCTCTGCGTTCTTAAGTAGAAATTGTACCACTAAAATGAATACTTCATTTACGTAGAAAATTTCTCCAAAACCACAAATCTTGACATTCTTGAGGAGTTGTAGTAAAGGCTTGAAATGGACCTTCTTTAATTTCCAATGTTTTACTTCACCATAGCATCTTATTAGAGACTGCAAAATAAAAGTACATTAGTCTGTTTTGAAGTTCATTTTTAAATTATGGTATCTTGTTAGGTTATATTGGAGTTGGCATCAAAGAAGGGAGCAAAGCCAAATCAGATTTGGAATTCCTATGTCAACTTTGGACATCTTAGATTTTGAGGATTTAGAATTAGGTTATCGAAGTAAAAGATTGGAAAATAGTCAGAAATAAAGATTATAGGGCTTCAAATGAGAAAAGGAATAGTAGGATTTGGAGATCCAACAAAGGCAAATAACTAAAACTTAGGTTGCTGTTCCAGGACTAATAACAGGAACTCGTGCACAGTATTTAGCCTTTTCATGGGGTTTTTGGGGCTATTTTGATGGATAGGTGATTTTAGATTTTGGGGTTTAAAGGGTGAAGAATCAATGGCAAAGATTGGGTCCAGTGCTCTTGTGCATTGGACCCATCAGATTATGATACGTGTCCACTTTTGGAAACGTGTCATAGTCTTGATGGATCCAATGCGCAAGAGAAATGGGCCCAAGCCTAGTCTTAATCAATGTATACAGGCTAGGTTTCAAGTTTTTGAAAAAAATTAAAGATAAAGAAGAAACTCCTAAGCAGATGACTAATACCTATTGCTAGTGGAACATGATAAAATTTTACTACAAAGTCCAAACTAAATTACTAAACTTAAATAAAACCATAAATAAGTCTTAATGGACAATTAGAATAGCCAATGTCCAGAAACTAAAAACTTACAGAATTGCCCCTAACACTTAAACTAAATTAAAATTAAAGTGAAATTGGCTTCTTATTGCCAAGGCCAAAAATTCTAGATGGTAACTTTGGCAATAAATGACATCTTATTCAAACAAACAGATTTCCAAAAAATCTATTACTTCTTTAAAGTAAAAAGAAAGATATATCATTGATGAGAAGGTTGATTAAGGGGGCCCAGCTCCTTGAGGGAATCATTTTGACCCAATAAATAGATAGATTTAACTATAACAACAACAAAACTTTAGTTCCAAAATTTTTGGGTCCACCGTGAATCTTCAACAAGATAAATGTATTTCTTTCCTCCATTTTATTTTATCCAAAATCATGACCTTTTATTACTTCCTTAATAGAGGCATTGAACTAGTATGTGTGTGTGTATATATATATATATATAATGATTAGTATTAATTCTTCATTAAAGTTCCCTTGAGATGACATTCAGACTGGACCAAGAAAAACATAGCTCTAAATCCATGAGTTGGGAGGATATGATGTCTATAACCAACGTCTCCACATAAGACGAACTTTGAAGCAGGCTTGCAATGCCAGCAAGATCCCATCTTTTCAAACTTGTTTTCATCATTAGACATTTGCACTTTAACAATGGAGAAGGCAGATGTTTCATTGACATTATAGATAGAACCCAGGTCCACCAAAGCAAAAGGCAGAACACAATAAGTAAAGTGAACATTAGAATAAATGTTACGACCAATTATAGTATACATTGACAGAGAACAATTTAGCTAACATAATTTGGGCAGAATATATGCAGACAATGAAATAAAAGAGGCCCTTTCGGCCCCTTGATTTAGAGTTGACAAATGACAAATTATCATGACGAATCATTATTGGGCACTAAAGCCAGTGCCCTACACCTCATCGTTGAACTAGAAGCATGTGTATATAACTTATTAGTTCGACTCATGAAACTGGACAAATACTGTTATGTCCTTTAATTATTGATTGACTACAACTTGTATTAAAATCAAGATGCTCAGCAGAAAAATCCCAACTCACAACAACAACAACCAAGCCACAATCTCAAATTTTTAGGGGTCAGCTAAGCCCAACTCAATAGAGAGTATGGTAATTTTCCAATACTCCTGTAAATCACAAAATTTACCAAAAAAACAAAGAGTACTAGATGCTGTGCATTATTCTGTATTCAAGCCTAGGAAAGCAATGAGAGACTACCAACTGTAAAAAGATACAATCTTGATACATTCATGTCTCTGCGAATGGAAATCAACATTAACAGTCAAGAAAAACATGAAGTGTTGTATTCAACAAACGAAACAACGGGGAAAAAAAATTGATAGAGAGAGTAATCAAGAAAGATCGTCCAAGAGACACCATTTGCCAACAATAAGTTTCTTGACTTGATGCAGACTCTCAAAAAGTTCTCTCACAATGTTTTCACAGCCCTTACAAATATCGTCCCAGTCCTCGTCAGTTTCAGTTTCATAGGGTTCGGATATTTCAAAATCGAGCTTAACCTCAACCAATGCCAACACGTCCTTTATCTGAAACTTCTTCATATTGTAAAATTTCCCTATAATTTCCAAAGACTCGATCTTTGGAGCAACAATTTCCAATTCCAACTCATCGTCCCATCCCACCTCTCCAATCTCCATAATATGAATCTATCCCCAATTTTTTCAAACTCTCGGAAACATATATCCAGCCGATAAAAATCGTAACATTCATGCAATTCCAAGGATTCAAGTCTAGGACTACCCAATAACACTTTTTTTTATCAAATCGTCAGGCAAGGACGTGTACCGAAAATACAAGCGTTTGAGACGTTTGGTTCCATGGTCATCGCTTGATTCTTCTTTCTTCTTCTTCCCCAGACGAATAAGGGACGCTGTCTTCTCTGGATGTTGAAACATGAAATTCTTTTGTTTTAGGTGTGAGACTTTTCTTTAGAATTCTCTATCTTTAAAAGATAATAACTCTTCGTTGATAGGCACAAATTAAAAGATTTTTTTATTTTTATTTTAATGAACAGACACAAGTTAAAAGATATTACTACCTCCGTCTCATTTTTTTTGTCCTCTATTCTATTTTGAGATGTCCCAAAATATTGTCCTGTTTCTAAAAAAAAAGCCATTAATTTACTAATGTTCCTATTATACCCCTATTAATTTACTAATTCAATTTTTTGATAAATTTTTTTAAAGGTAATTTTAGAAACTTACACATTTTTAAAAGATAGACAAGACAATAAATGATTTTCTCTTAAAAAGTTTGACTTTTCAAACAGGACAAAAAAATCGAGACGGAGGGAGTAACTCTTTGTATCCTTTGATTCATTATTTTAAGACTAAGTAGCCGTTTGGGTACGGATTATATTGGCAGCGTCTATGTTTGTCTGCATTTTATTTTATTTTATTTTTTTGAGAAGACTGTTAACTGAGTTTCAACGTGTCTCGTGCACTGTTTACGAAACTCACAAATTTCTTTTTTCAACAAATTTTTCATTAAAAATGAGTTTCACGGCATTATTCATTCATTTAAAAATTATTTTGCAACAGTATTTTTAATTTTTAATTTTCAGCAAAATAAACAGTACTTAAACGAACCTAAATATCAATTAAAAGATGATAACTTTTAGTTTCCTAGATAGGCACAAATTAAAAGATAATGACTTTTTGTATTCTCTAGTTCACGGTTTTAAGTCTAAATATTAATTAAAAGATAATAATGACTATTTGTTTTTCCCACTAAACTAAACAACACTTTGGTTTTATCCTGTTTCTACTTAACCCTTAATGCCATTTCATATGATATACACCAGAAATTCTACGCACCGTAAAAGTTGTCCTTTAATTTCAACCTGTCAGCTACACCTTCCCAACCCCATGAATCATCTTCTTCTCCCTTCGATTGTCGTCTTCTCTGAATTTTGATTGGTTTTTAAAATATCCCATAAGCGAAAAAGAGATTATAGATTACATACATAATTCATAATTACAGAATATTATTGATGAACCCATTGGGTTAATAGGATAATTTCTTACAAAATTTTGGAAAATGCACTAGGTGTGGATATCGGCTAGTAAATAATAATTAATTTCTTTCAATAAAAAATTAATTTATCTAAGGAAAATGAAAAATGTAGTACGAGTTTTACAATATAAATGTACTAAAGGTTTATTTGAGATCTGCTTATTTTACTAAAACTGAAAATTTTTTGCTGAAAGTACTGTAGATAAATATAAAAGTTAGCTGAAATAGTACAATAGTACTAAAAAGTGCAATAAAACTCATGAATAGTAGCAAAAATAAGCTGAATAGTAAAATAAGCTGATTTTTTTAAGTGGGAGCCAAACGCACACTAAGTGTATGTTTGGCTCAAAATTAAAAAGCCAACTTATTTTTACTACAATTCATGAGCTCCACTGCACTTTTTGGTACTATTCATGGATCCCACTATATTATTTTAGCTAACTTTTACTTTTATCTATAATACTTTCAGCAAAAAGTTTTCAGTTTTAGTAAAATAAGCAGATCTCAAACAGACCCTACAAATGTATAAAGAATGTGTCCAATGTATTGTCATGAAATGTACTAAGAATGTGTGAAATGTTTTTGGTACTATTTATGAGTCCCAATATATTATTTCAACTAACTTTTACCTTTATTTACAGTACTTTCAACAAAAAATTTTCAGTTTTAGTAAAATAAGCGGATCCCAAACAAACCCTAAGAATGTATAAAGAATATATCCAATGTATTCTCATGAAATGTACTAAGAATGTGTGAAATGTTTTGTCGTGATTAGTGACACATCAATTTGTAAGCACATCGTAGTAAAAATTGTATTACTTGTAGCTGTAGCAACATTCATCAAGCAATAATCCATTAGTATACTAGAAAGTTTAACAAAATATTGAATATAGTCAGGGCACAATTTTAGGCTTAAGGGCTAAACTTTAAATGTGCCTTTTTATTTTCAAATATCACTTAAATAATATTTAGTTTTTTTTTTTTTTTTACATCAATTTAGTTAATTTTTATATATTATAACTTGTTTTATTTAAAATACATTATTCTGACATTAATATTACTAATTTGCTTGAACAATGTTAAAGATACTACAAATTTTACCATGAAACTCTTGCAAATTGATGCATCACCAATTTGAAAAATAAGATTGGTTCAAACATTCATTTATTATATGTTAAAGTGCCACCAATTATATACTTGCCACGTAATTTTTATTTTTATTTTATAGTAAAACACTAAAACTTGTAGCATGTTAAAAGTGTAGCATTTCTAAGACTTACGTAATAAAAATACACTAGTAATTTTAGCATCATTCAATTTTATAGAGTATCAAAGTAAGTGTATCAAACAATGTTATTGAAAGTTTGAAACAGCAAAGTGATAAAAATCAAATGGAAAACTTTATAAGCAACATAACCATTGACATTAACAATGAATATATCCAAAGGAAAGCTTAACATCACTAAGAATACATAAGTATATGAAATCACAACTTAAAGCAAACTCATAGCAAGATTTGAGTTCATTGAACCCAGAATAATCTACATAAATACTACGTATTTATGCGAGTTTGATTGTTTAAGAGGATCCAAAAACTTAAGATGATTTTACTGATATGGGAATGTAACCACTGCATGAGGAGAGGATCTAGGGAAACTTAACAACATTAGAGCCACTCGTAGAGATTTAAGTAGCATATTAGGCGTTGGATTTCGCATAGGCACAACATTAGTGATAACCATCTTCTCCAACACCTTTGCATTCGTAAGTAGAAATTGTACCAAGAAAATGAATTCCTTTGTGTGGATTCCTTCAAAATAAAAAAGCTTGATCTTGATAGACTTGAGGCATCGTAACAAAAACTTGAAATAGATCTCCTTTGATTTCCAATGGTTCACTTCATCATATCTACTTACTAGAAACTGCAAAATAAAAGCACATTAGTCCATTTTGAAGTTCACTATTAAATTATGATATCTTGTCATTTTATAATGGAGTTCACATAAAAGAAGGTAACAAAGCCAAATCAAATTTGGAATTCTTGAATCGGCTTTGGACATCTAGGATTTTAAGAATTTATAATTAGGTTTTGGAAGGAAAAAAGCTAGAAAAAAAAGTAAGAAAAAAAGATTATAAGGGTTTTTAATGAGAAAATGAATAGTAGGATTTGGAGATCCAACAAAAGGGAATAACTGAAACTTGGGTTGCTATGAAAAGTAACTCGTGCATAGTATTTAGCCTTTTCATGGGGTAATTGAGGCTATTTTGATGGATAGGTGATTTTGGATTTTAAGGTTTAAAGGGTGATACATCAAATGGGAAAAGATTGGGGCCAATACTCCTATGAACTGGACCTGTAAGAATTATGCTACGTGTTCACTTTTGGCCACATGTCATAATCTTGACAGTCCAATGCACAAGAGCAATGGACCCAACCAAATCCTAATCAATGTATGAACACTAGGTTTCAAGTTGCTGAAAAAATTTAGAGATAAAGAAGAAACTTCTAAGCATCACACCTCCAATGAAACTTCAAACAAAGCTTCACCACTTATGGAGAAAATGAAAAAGAAAATAATAATAATAACATTAATAACAATAATTCTTGAATAGAAAGCAAACTATCCAATACCTATTCCTAGTCGAACATGGATTTTTACTACGAACCCCAACCCAAATCACTAAACTCAAATAAATCCAAAATAAGGCTCAATAGACCATTAGAATAGCCAATGTCCAGAAACTTAAAGCTTGGAGAATTGCCTTTTGACACTAAAAAATAAATTATATTAAATTTAAGTGTAAAAGTCTTCTCGTTGTCTATGCCTGAAATCCGGGATAAAAACTTTGGCCATGAATGACTTTTACTCGATACTATTAGCCTATTACTGATGTCTTTGTTGTAAGAAGGAAGATGTATTATCAATGAGAAGGCTTTGAGTAAATAGTTCACAAAACAACCACTTCAAAGTTCAAAAAGTGAACTATCAACATTTACTCTTTACGTCAAGAACTCACTGGATCATTTTGATCCCATAAATAGAGAGACACATTGAACTAAATTATATATATATAAAGTTCCTTTGATATGGCATTCGGGAAACTGGTCCAAGAAAAACATACCTTTAACGGTGTATGAGAGAGGCCAAAGTGAGAGGATGGGAAGTCAATATTCAATGTCTCCACATAAGGCGAACTTTGAAGTAGGATTCCAATGCCAGGAAGGCTCCATTTTTCCATACTTGTTTCAATTGTTAAACATTGGCACTTTGACAATGGAGTAGGCAGATGTTTCACTGACATTATAGATACAATCTAGGTCCATCAAAGCAAGATGTAAAACACAATAAGCTAAAGTGAATCCAAGAACAAATAACATGGTCAATTGTAAAATACATCAGCAAAACAAATTATCTAACATGTGTCACAGAACGCTAAGTTACATAAATGTCAATATATATTTTATGCACCAAGACCTTGATTTAGAGCTGACAGATTATCATGATGAATCATTATTTGGCACTAAAACAGGTGCCCTACATCTTATCATGAAACTAAAAGTAGGTGTCTCTAACTCAAAAGTTGAACCCATGAAATTGGACCAATAATATCAGGTCCTTTAATTGTTGATCGATTACAACTTGGATTAAAATCAAGATGCTCCAGAGAAAAAGCCTAACTCGCAACAACAACAGCCTTAGCCTCCAAGCCCAACTCACAATAGAGAGTATGGTGATTTTTCCTTTTGGTATCAATATAAAATCTTTAAAGCAAAATCAAATAGTACAATAACTTGTCACTAAAAATGCAATAGATGCTGTGCATGATTTAATTTATATAGCCAAGCAATGACACTACCAACAACAAAAGATACAACCTTAATCTCTGCAAATAGAAATCAACATTAGCAATCAAGAAAAACAAACGAAACAAAGAGAGTTATTAAAGAAAACTAACCATGAGACACCAATTGCCAACAGTGAGTTTCTTGACATGATGCACACTGTCAAGAATGTCTCTCACAATGTCTTGGTACTCCTTATAACCTTCCTCCTCCTCATAATACTCCTTATAACTCTCGGAGTGGTAATCATCCTCGAAATAACAATCACGACTCTTCCGCATGTCGAAATTGAGTTTAGCCTCAACTAATGCCGGCACATCCTTTATCCGACACTTAATCTTTTCAAAATTACCCAGAATTTCCAAAAAATGGATCTTTGGAGCCACAATTTCCAATTCCAACTCACGGGCATCACCTTCCAACATATCTATCGCATAGCTATCTATCACCAACTTTCTCAAACTCTCGGACACTATATCCAACCGATTAAACTCCCAACAATCATGCAATTCCAAGGATTCAAGTCTAGGACTACCCATTAACACTTTCCTTATGACATCATCGCACAAGGCAGATTGCCCAATACGCAAGTGCTTGAGTGAACTCCAATGTAGTAATCCATTAGGGAAAACTTTGCAGTAACTAAAATAGAATTCAGAAAGAAACTCATTGGTGTAGAGATTCTGAGGCAATTGGTATCCATCAAAATCGAGAAAATAAAGAGGTGATAAATGTAGACTAAGTTGGCTTACTTTGGCAGTTGTGGCGAAACGAACCCAAAGATCGAGGCGAGCCTTTAGTTTTGTCCTGTACTTGAATCGAACTGAGAAGTTTGTGAGTTTAGGAGCCCTGTGTAAAAGCAGGGTGTTATCTACGGCACTGGTGAAATCGTCGATGGGAACTTCACTGGTGAAATCGTCTTTGCCTTTGACGAAATATCTAAAGGAGAAATATTCTTCGAGTTCGAAACTGAGAGAGGGAACGGAGGTCCAAAGATAGGCCCATCTTTTGGATAAAACGCCTGTTTTGATAGCTTCTTTGGTGAGCAAGAAGGAGAGAATGCTGAGGAGGATGGAGTCAGGTAAAGTGCTGATTCGATCCTCTTCTAAGATTGGTGCGTGTTTGCAGCTTTTGGTTTGATGATCTTCATCTTCTTCTTCTTCTTCAGAATTATTGGCGGGATAGTATCGGTAAGGGAAGCCGTGGATAGAACCAGAGCTTTCTGCCTCCTCCATTCTCAGATCAGAAGTGAATAGTGATGTGAGATTCTTTACCTTTCTATTCTTCTTTGTAATAGACACACAATTAATCAGGGCCGTAGATCAGGAAAAAGTATACGTGACTCACTGAAACAGCATAGTTGACTCGTTGAAGCCTGAAGTATGGGTATTGAATACGTGGAGAAAGTATACAAAATGTTACTGTGTGATCTGTGAAGCACTCAAGCAACTGAGCTTTTTATTATTTTTAATTTGATAAGCGTAGGAGCCATAGGCACTCTATACAAAAACAAAACTACTCCACCCATGCATTTATTAGGTGACAAATGCTGGGATTCTCGTTTTTGGTTTTTTTAAACTTACATATAAAAAATGTTCTAGGTAAGTATTTTTAAGACTTTGGTGTGAATTGTTATTATTATTTTTATGGAAATAAATTTCCATTTACTTCAAGAATTTTATAGTGTTTTTTTGTTTTTTGTTTTTTTTTTTTTTAAGAATATTAAGTATTTTAATACACACAATGGGGAGAGGGAGAGAAAGTCTTAAAGAAACTAAAAGTAGTGTATATTTAAAATGATCTTACTCTTAGATGCATAGCTTTAAAGTGTAAAATTAAATATTAAAAAATTTTAAAAAACAATAATTTATTAAGGTGGAACCATAATAACTAAGACATAAACTATTATAACAATAATTTTTATTATTATTATTATGAAGGTGAAACCAGGGATAACAATTTTCCCCCTTCCCGCTTGACATGCTCTTCCCCGCTTTGCTCTACATGAGTTTTCCCTACCATGCAAAGATGGTGGGGCGAGGATTGGGTGAGATTTTAGCCCTACACCACGGGGTGGGGCGGGGATGGATTTAGACTTTTTAGACCCAACCCACCCTGTTCCGCCCTATCCCCGCCTTGCCCCGCATTGATAAGTGTTAAATTGTAAATTTTTCATACCCTAAAATCCTACTATTTAAACAAACATATCATCAGCTTATTTTATTCTACCCAACAAAGCTTTCTGCCTCATTTTTTCTCTTGCAAGGTTGGAAATAAGGTACCAATTTTAACATTTTCTTTTGTTTTTATTATAAGAAAATTTATATACTATTGAATCATTGATTTTTTATTATGCGATTTTTGTTTTTGTTGTGATATTGTCTTGTTAAACACTTTAATAAAATTATTCAATTTTTGCTAAAAATTAATTTGATTTGATGTGATAAATTTATTTGTAATTTCAAGTTATTTTTATTAACGAAATAGGTTTTATTAAAACCAATTGTAATAATTGTGGGCAAATTATCAAGAAGTAGAGTTTTACGGGGTGGGGCAGGGCTTCGTGGGGCCCCAAAGGGGCGGGGATGGGGCAAGGAAATTTTCCCTGTCATGCGGGCTGGGCTAGAATGGGTTAAGACAAAACCATACAGGGCAGTGGCGAAGACCCCATCCTTCAGACTTGCCCTGCCCCATTGCTATCCCTAGGTGAAACCATAAGTATGAAAGAATTCCCTTACAGATATATTGTCCTTTTTGGTAATTTATACCTCAAACCATAATTTTGCTAAGTGCTAACCAAACACACATCTGTCCTTTTTGGTAATTTATACCTCAAACCATAATTTTGCTAAGTGCTAACCAAACACACATCTTTTCAAAAGACACTTTTTAATCGTTTTTACCAATACTTTTTCAAAAATCTCAATTTCATACCACATTTTTTAAAACCATCATTTTTTTCAAAACGTGCAATTTCAAAAAATTAAACCAATCTCACCTTAGACAACCAACCAACCAAGTCACCTTCTTCTTTATTTTTCAGGTTTTTTAAAGAGACCAACACTCAAAAGTAACCTTCTTTTAAGCAAGGGACGTAACTAAAAGCTTAATGCATAATAATTAATTTATCTCAATAAAATAAATAAATTAATCAATAATCCATGTAATGACAATAACACACCAAAGTAACCTTCTTTTGAGCAAGGGATGTAACTAAAAGCTTAATGCATAATAATTAATTTATCTCTTTTCTCCAAAAAAAAAAATAATAATAATTTATCTCAATTAAAAAAAATTAATTAATCAATAATTCATGTAATGACAGTAATGTACGAGAAAATTTAACAATATATATATATTAATTTTTTTAGCAAAATTTGAAATTAAATTATTATGTTAATTATTAATATGTATTTGTTATGATTGTGTTTTGTATCTACAAAACTATCCATTCTATTATTTGGAGATCTGCCAAGATTCTAATGGAATATTGAAATATATAATATAATTTATACTTTACTAAAAATAAGGATATGTAAAATTGTGAAGCTTATGTTCCAAATTTCATGATGTTAACCAAAAGTCAAATGTGCTTGGTGTAGGGTCAATTTTTGTAGCCTAAGCCCAAAAGATCTGGAGTCTGAGCCCAATGAACCCAAGATAATGAATTTGTAAAGCGTGAGTGAAAGAGTTAGGCTAGATAGGAATTAAACAACGGCTAACATGAGATTCAAAGATAAATAAACATAAAGGCACTCATAAAGCCTGACTGAATAAACTTCCGAAGAGATAGTTCATAAATTATAATCTTATTTTTGAACTCTAACAATCTTTTGTACTACAGTTTCTCTTCTTTTTCTTCCTCTCTCTTTCCTTCTCCCCCTTCCTATAGGGGATCTTTCACATTATATAGTGCCTTTTGGATCATCTTGATCGTACACTTGTTAGTCATCTGAGTATCTACTTGAGTATATATCCCATCAGACCTCTTCTTTGGTTCTCTATGAGTGGTGGTGGTTAAGAGTGCACTGTTCAGGGGTCTTCTCCACATTAATGCGGCTAAAAAAGTTGCTGCAGTGCATTTAATATGGTGGTAACAGCTTTTCCTCCAAATATTTATCCGTTCTTATTATCTCCATACATGTTTGAAGTTTATCCTTATTATTAGAACCATCAAGAAGGCCACTTGAATCACCCAAGTACTTGCTTGACCGAGAATCAACGTATCCGAGGAGATCATACTCTTCGGACCACTGACGCTCTCTTCGGACTATACTCCTCGCTCATTTCCAGTTATATTTTGCCCACCTGGGCCCTTTTTCAATCACTTTCTCCTCCTCGGACATGCCCTAGTCTTCGATTAGGGTCTTAGGCTCATTACATAACTCTAGACTTTTACCCCCACAATAGCCCTTCAAAATTTTAGTTTTTCCCTCGCATCCGAGGAGAAAAAAATAAGATTTTGATTTGATATAGAAAATAAAAGATAAAAACTCGAAGAATATCTGAGTTTACACGCGCGTGAGCATAAATCTGGGCGCTTCATTATTGCCGCTGCTGTTTCAATATTCACGAAGCGGTATTAATTACTCCATGCGGCGTTCTGTCTCTTGCATCCAATGATGGATGATCGATCCAACAGGCGATGTTTTTCCTCAGAATTTGGGCGAGATAACTCCCACCCATTTTCTTGCTCCTCTATAAGGCCTCAAAGAATACTCTCTCTCTCTTTTACTTTGCGATTTCTTGCTCTCCAGCGAACCCAAACGTTTAAGCTCATCAACCTTTTCAAACCATCCATCTCATTTCTGCAAAAATTCACGCAAATCCTTCCAAGGATTTAAGGATCACTCCCCAACCCTATTCATGTAAGTTTTAATCCCTTCAAACTCTCAGTTTTAATCATTTCTTAGTTATTATTCTCTGTCTCCCTTTATTTAACCAAAAATAGGTAAATTTCAGTATCTTGTCGACAGTCCTGCCTTAATAGAGGCATTTAAGCAAACATACGACATACCATAAGGAGTAAACCTGAGGTATTATCCCACAGAAAGGATAGTATTTGACCAAAGAGAGGGAGAAGTTGTAATCCTTATGATAGCATTCATAGAAGGGGGAATGACTCTCCTTATGGGTTCTATTACCAAAAATTACCTTCGTAACCACAGGCTTTGTCCTGACCAGTGCGCGCCTAACGTCTTTAGGATTCTAGGGGCAATTGATGCTTTGAATCGTCACTTAGGACTAGGGCTCACCTAGCTTGACGTAGTACACATATACGAATGTCATAGCCAAAAAGGAGGGGGATATTATCTTAAATCCCGTTCCGATATTGTTCGGCTCGTCTCCTACCTTCCCAAATCTAACAAAGGGATGAAAGACGACTATCTGATCGTCTCGGGCGCATGGCATGATAGTCTTCATTGCCCGACCGAGTCAGGAAAGCCAAGTGGGACATCCTAGATTTAGGTTTCCTAACAGTAGATTTGGACCCTTTGTTGTTGTTGTTGTTGTTGTTGTTGTTTTTTTTTTTTTTTTTTTAATGATTTTTCTTCTCTTTGTATCGGTATTTTCAAGTTTATAACTGAATTCTATTGTGGTGTTAACAGATAAAGCACACGTTACTCCTCGACTTAGCCTTACAAAGGTTGCCGCGCTTAACTACTTACTAAGATCAGAAATTTTTGTAAGTAAAGACGGGCAACTCCGAGCTGTTCCTCTTATTCTTGGTTACACATTAAAACTGAGTGATTGTCAGCCGGTCAGCAACGCTATAACGCAAGGGGACTATCAGATTAACCGAATAGACGTCTCTCGGCACAACTTTCTAGTGCCGTTTGATCTCGCCCCCGCGCCACATCCAAATCCGCAGGCCATACCATAGCTCATACAACCAGTTCAAAAGGTTCCTCTTGTAGTAGTTGCAGAAAGAGAAGGAGTCGCTTCTTCAACCTCTTCGCTTAAGGAACAGATCGATCAGTTCAAGTTTGAAGAAGAGGCTTCAGGAGGGGTACAGGTTGTTCAGATCTCGGACGCCGAGGGAGAGATTGACAAGCAATCCAGTGCTCTCCCTCCAGTCTTGATAACTGCTATTCCGGACAATTCTTTAGAAGAGGAAGACATGGCAAGTCTCAAGGACTTGATGAAGAACAGAACTAAAAAAGCTGGGGCCAAAGAGACCAGTACGTCTCAACCAGCTGTTAATCTTCCTCCACCACCTCCTCAAATTCCCTCTGATCTCGGCTTAAAACCATTGCCAGATCCGAAGAAGAAAAGGCCCATTGCAGATAATGAGGAGAGGGAGGGGGTGCCTCCAAAAGGGGCAAACCAACAAAAAGTAAATAAGGGCCAGTGGAGTAAAAGGGCTTCGTCAACTGAGAGCCGAGACAAAGCTCTTTTCACTGAGGTGCGTCGAGGGCAGCGTACCTAGTCCCCTAAGCTGGAGCTGGACAGTGCTTCCATCCCCTGGAATACCTCCCTCAGGAATTGCCACGGGGAAGAGCAGGTTTAGTTGCTGAAGCCCTGGAGCAGCTACTTCTCCTTCCGAAGGATATGGAGTTTTACAAGCGCTTCAGCCAGTATGAACTCTTTTTATCCCTTAAAAGGGATTTGGCCATGGTAAGTGAACTAGTCAATTTTTTCAATTAAAATATTGATTAATTAATTAATTAAATTTTTTTTTACTTCATATTGAAAATTTTCCTTCTACTATATAGATTACCTAGCAGGTTTATGTGGCCGATGAGTGGACCAAAAGAACTTTTAATGAAGCCCAGGCCGAGGCTCACACTCGGTCTGAGGTTAAAAAATCTCTGGGTAGTCTAAAGGAAGATTATTCTCAGTTGTCCAAGTAGCTGAAAGATATGACAAGCCAAAGGGATAATCTTGATGCTGGCCTGAAGACCGCTGAAAAGCAGGTTGAAGACCAACGCAAGCAGTTGCGTATGACCGAGATCAATCTGGAGACAGAGAGAGAGCTGGTCAAAGGTCTTCGTGCTGAACTACAGAAAGCGAAGGAAGCTACTCAGTTGGCCAAGAAAGATGCTCAGCTGGCCAAAGAGGCGGTGGAGGCTGAGAGACAAGCAGCATATACTCTTGGGGTGGAGGAGACCCAACTCAGATTCACTGAGGAGTAAACAAAGGTCTGTAGGGAATACTGCGATGTAACTTGGGATAAAGCCCTTAAAGCTGCTGGGGTCCCTCCAGAGGCTGACTTGAGGCAGCCTAAGAATGTTTTCTACCACCCAGACATTTGCAAACTCCCAGAAGCTTTGGAGCAGCCTGTAGTCGACTAGACCCTCCCTGATCCTACTGAAGCACCTAAAGAGTCTGGTTAGACTGGAAACCAAGGCAAGCAAGCCGATGATCAAACCACGGATGCTGCTACCTAGCCCAACCATATTGCTGACCCTTTGGCTCCTTAGACGAAGACTTAGATATCTAAGGATTTCTACTTCGTAATTGTATTAGTTAGTTTTTAGTTGTGTTGTTGTTGTTGTTGTTGTTGTTTTTTTTTTTTTTTTTTTTTTTTTTTTTTTTTTTTTTTTTTATAAGGGATTGTAATGTACTTTCTTTTTAATTAATGAAATTGTTCTTCTATTTTTTGTCTTTGTCATACATGTTATGAAATTTACTATTATTGCAAATGACTGACTTGTAGTTAATATAACATAGGCAAACTTCACAATGATATCATATTAATGATGCAAACAATTTACTCCAATACTGGAAGAAACTGATTGAGTAAGACTTATTAATAAACATTAAAAGCGATGAATGATATGAAGATCTTATAGTTTTTCTCAAATATTTATGGAGAATACTTTTGAACACTAAATTTGTATTGAGTGCGTGGCTGAAGAGATTTATCATAAGTTGGCATTTACTCAAATAAGGGAGATTTATCCTAAAAGAGTGTTAACTAACCCAAATCATTTGGTCCAAGGACTTCAGTCATGATTGGATTTAAGTTTAAACACTTAAAAGGATCATAAGGGAGTGTTAACTAACCCAAATCATCTAGTCCGAGGACTTCAAGCATGATTGGATTTAAGTTTAAACACTTAAGGAAATTGTAACGAAGTGTTAACTACCCAAATCATCTGGTCCGAGGACTTTAGGCATGATTGGATTTAAGTTTAAATACTTAGGAAAATTGCAACAGAGTGTTAACTAACCCAAATCATTTGGTCCGAGAACTTCAAGCATGATTGGATTTAAGTTTAAACACTTAAGGAAATTGTAACGAAGTGTTAACTACCCAAATCATCTAGTCCGAGGACTTTAGGCATGATTGGATTTAAGTTTAAACACTTGTCCAAAAATTTTATATAATAAATTGGCATATTGATTAAAGAAAAGGTTCAATTAGTAATAATACCTTTTTAGGCTGTTTACATTCTAAGGGCGTGGTATTACATGACTATCTAAGTCTTCCAAAAAATACACTCCAACGCCAACCCCTGAGGTAATATGATATGGTCCTTCCCAATTAGGTCCAAACTTTCCCCAAACGGGGTTTTTGGCAGTGCCCACAACTTTCCTGAGCACCAAGTCACCAGGTTCTAGAGGTCTTAGCTTTACGTTGACATTATAGCCCTGCCCAACCTTTTGTTAATAATTTGTTAATCAGACTATTGCATTTTCTCTCTTTTCATCAATTAGATCCAAACTCTTCTCCAACAGCTCACCATTGCCGGTCGGACTAAATGAGCTGATTTTCAGTGTTGGGAATCCAGTCTCCAGAGGTATGACAACTTCAGGTCCATAGGTCATCGAAAAGGGGGTCTCTCCAGTAGACCGACGAGGTGTAGTTTTGTATGTCCAAAGTACGTGTGGCAGCTCTTCTACTCATTTGCCTTTTGCGTCATCTAGTCTTTTCTTTAGTCTATTTATTATGACTTTGTTAACAGCTTCTGCTTGCCCATTCCCTTGGGGATAAGTAGGAGTGGAGTATCTATTCATGATCCCCAACTCAACACAGTAATTCTTGAATGTTTTACTATCAAATTGAAGGCTATTGTCCAAGATGAGGGTATGAGGAATTCCAAATCGAGTGACAATATTTTCCCAAATAAACTTCTTTGCATCGACATCCCTAATGTTGGCTGGAGGCTCGACTTCAACCCATTTGGTGAAATAGTCTGTGCCGACCAGAAGGTACTCTTATTTTCTGCGGCCTTAGGGAATGGATCCACTATATCTAAGCCCTATTGAGCAAATGGCCATGGGCTAGATAGTGGATTAAGGACTCCACCAGGTTTATGTATATTTGGTGCAAATCACTGACATTGATCGCATTTTTTAACATATTCATGGGCTTCTCTCTGCATATTCGGCCACCAATAACCTTGAGTAATGACCCTATGAGCCAAAGATCTACCTCCAGTATGACTTCCACAGATTACTTCATACAATTCTTCCAAAAGTGATTCGATTGCTTCAGGATACATGCATAATAAGTATGGTCCTGAGTAGGAGCGTTTGTACAATTTATGGTCCTCGGATAACCAGAATCTAGTTGCCTTCCTCCGAACTTTATCGGCTTCCAACTTCTCTTTAGGAAAAATATCATCCTTCAGGAATTTAACTATAGGATCCATCCAACTGAACTTGACTCTGATTTGATGAACTTGAACAACCTCACCCCTTGTTCCCGTAGACTTATGCAGGTCTTCGACGAGGATAACGCTAGGCAAATCCTGCGCCGAGGATATGTCGATCGTGGCCAAAGAATCAGCATGTGCATTTCCACTTCTGGGGATGTGTAGTAAGTTAAAAGATTCAAACTCCAACTGCAAGCATTTAACTGCATTCGTTCATCTTTTGCCTCAAATTCTCCTTGCACTTGTCCAACAACTAGCCTTGAGTCCGAGAACACTTCCACTAACTTTCCTCCCATCCTTTAAACCATAGCCATTCCTATCAGTAGAGCTTCATACTCAGCCTCATTATTTGTGGCCGTGAAGCTTAATCTTAGCAATTTTTCAATAACGATTCTTTTTGGAGATATTAACACTATCCCAGCTCCAGATCCTTTCTGGTTCACTGCACCATCTACATATACTTCCCAGGATGAAGGGCCTTTCTGGGAGATTACGCCAACCAATTTTCCATCCATGTCCTGTGTTGGTATCAATTCTTCTAACAAGGGCTCAGTAAACTCAACTACTAAATCTGCGAGGACTTGCCCCTTTACGGAGGTGCGTGGCATATACTTGATATCAAAAGCTCCTAAGATAGTGCCCTATTTGGCTATTCTCCCTGTGTAGTCAGCACTTTTGAGTATGATTTTGAGTGGAAGTTGGATAAGAACAACCACTGTGTGCGCCTAAAAATAATGAGGCAACTTCCGAGTGCTGAACACTACTGCCAGGATTGCTTTCTCTAATGGCGAATATCGAATCTCTGCCTCATGCAATGATTTACTCACGTAGTAAACTGGACTTTGTACACCTTGGTCCACTCGTATCAACACCAAACTCACAACATAAGGGGCCACGGCAATGTAGGCAAACAAGACCTCATTTGGCTCAGGACTGGACATGATTGGCGGCCGAGCTAAATAGTCTTTAAGTTGTTGGAAAGCCAAAGCACACTCGTCAGTCCACTGGAATCCTTTCCATTTGTTGATCAACGAAAAGAAAGGTTTACACTTATCTGCTGATTGAGCAATGAATCGGTTCAGAGTAGTGGTCATTCCCGTTAGTTTCTGAACTTCTTTAGGATTCTGAGGAGCTTGTAAATTGTTGATGGCCTTTATCTGATCAGGGTTAACTTCGATTCCCCTGTGAGTCACCATGTACCCCAAGAATTTGCCTGACCCCACACCAAATGAGCATTTGGAAGCGTTTAAACGTAGCTTGTACCTCCTTATAACTTCAAAAATGTTTTCAAGATCCTTTACATGTTCAAAGATGATCTTGCTCTTCACCACCATGTCATCTATGTAAATCTTGATACTTTTACCCAGCTGTGGCTCAAACATCCTCGTCATCATTCTTTGGTAGGTGGATCTTGCGTTTTTCAACCCAAATGACATCACTTTGTAGTGGTAGTTCCCAATAGGGGTCACAAAAGCAGTCTTCTGCTGATCGTCCAGGGCTAATGGTATTTGATGGTAACCTTGGAAAGCGTCTAGGAAGCTCGTTCGAGGATGGTTGACAGTAGCATCTACTAGCTAATCAATTTTTGGCATAGGGAATGGATCCTTAGGACGAGCCTTATTCAGATCAGTGAAGTTCACACATACTCGCCGTTTCCCATTCTTATTCTTCACCACCACCGTATTTGCTAGCCACTTAGGATAAAAAATTTCTTTAATAGCCCCAGCTTGTTTGAGCTTTGTCACTTCTTCTCTTACTACATCAGCATGCTCCTTGGATGGACGCCGAGGAAGCTGCTTCTTAGGAGTAATCAATGGATTAACCTTCAAATGGTAACATATGAATTCTAGATCCACCCATAGGGCTTCGTAGGCATTCTAGGCGAATATATCAAGGTTTCTTTTAAGGAACTCTGTTAGCTCTTCCATCTCCTACAGAGGTAGCTGAGATCCAACTTGAAAGAACTTTTCTGGATTGTTTCCGATAGTAACTTTAACTAAATCTTCGCACCTAGCACCTTCGGCTGTATCTTTGACGGGCGATGCCCGAGGATTTAACTGCTATAAACCCATTTCGGCCTAGGCCGAGGACTTAGTTTTGGGCTTATGCCAGATGGCAGACACCAAGCACTATCTGGCCACGAATTGATCCTCCCGAATTTCACTAACCTGTCCTTCAAATGGATATTTAACCTTTTGATGTAGAGTAGAGGAAACAGTCCCTAGTGTATGGAGCCAAGGTCTGGCTATAATTGCAGTATAGGGCGAATATACGTCCACAACGATGAAATCCACCTCTACTACTTCTGCACCAGTTTGCACAAGCAATCGTATTTGTCCCTTCGGGGTAACAACTTTTCCTTCAAAACTCACAAGGGGAGAATTGTATGGTTCCAAATCATCGGGTTTTAAGTTCAGTCCCCTATAGAGATCAGGATACATTATCTCTACTGCGCTTCCCTGGTCCACCATAACCCTCTTCACGTCATACCCTCCAATTCTAAGGGTGATCACTAAAGCGTCATCATAGGGTTGGATGGTCCCAACCATGTCTTTATCCGAGAATCCTAACACTGGTTTGGTATCCGATTTAACTCTCTTCGGACCATGACTAAAGTCTCCTGCAGGTAACCGAGCCACTGACATAACCTTGGATGGCGAGGATTCTGTTCTCCCCGGTGCTGCGAAGATAACATTGATAATTCCCAAAGGAGGCTTTGAAGAATCATTTCTTCGGGGTTCCGAGTTTGTCTGACCTCCTCGGCCGCTAGAATGATGCAAAAGTTGTTTCAATCGACCCTCGCAGACAAGCTGGTCCAAATGATCCCACAGGCTCCTGCAATCCTCTGTGATATGCCCGTGGTCCTGATAGTACTGGCAATAGAGGTTATGATTACACCTCTTAGGGTTTCCCACCATCTTGTTCGGCCACTTGAAGAATGGGTCATTCTTGATCTTTTCTAACACTTGATGTACTGGCTCTTTGAATACAACGTTGACAACTTGAAGATTTGCTGATCCTGACTACCCAGAAAAATCCTTATGCTGCTTGTTATTACCGTATCTATCCGACCTGAAATATTTCCTCTCTTGGGGGATGACCTTATCTTTTCCTTTTCCATGCTGTTGATCTTCTTCAACTCTTTTATACTTGTCAATACGGTCTATGAGCTGACGCACATTAGTAACTGGCTTACTAGTTAGGGACTTCCTTCAACCATGTTCAATAGGGAGGCCAAGCTTGAACATATTAAGGGCCACTCCATCATAGTCGTCTTCCATCTCATTGAACATTTCCTACTACCTATCTGAGTATGTTTTCAAGGTCTCACCTTCTTGCATGCTTAAAGATAACAAAGAAGCTAAGGGCCTAGCCACTCTTCGGCAGGTGACAAAACGAGAACCAAATGCTTGAGTGAGTTCTCTGAATGAGTTAATGGAATCTGCTTTCAGGCTGTCAAACCATCTCATCGCAATTGGTCCAAGATTAGAGGGGAAGACTTTACACATCAAAGCTTCATCTTTAGAATAGACTGCCATCCTCTGGTTGAAGTGGCTCACATGTTCTACAGGGTCTATCTTCCCGTTGTAGATAATGAATGTCGACTGATGAAAATGACGAGGAAGTTTTGCCTGTTCGATCCTGCGCGTGAAAGGCGATTTGGAGATTTGATTCAAAGCTTTGCTCATAGCATCATTCCCTATACCCCCGTGTGATGGACTTGGTGATTGGTGCTCGTGATAGTACTCTTCTTCGTAAGAGAAAGACTCACTAACTGGTGTTCTGGTCCTACGCCTGTAAGAGACATCCTGCTCATCGTCAGAGTCATCCTCGGAGTAAAAAGATGTTCGCCTTCTCTTTGCATGGCACAACTCTCTTTTCAGCTTGTCAATCTCTAGTTGCATGTTCTTGTTATTTTCTGCATGAGACACGTGGCTTCCACCATGTGACTGGCTTCGATCAGTATGCGTAGTGTGTACACTAACTTCACGATCATGTCCTTGCTCGAAGTTAAGAAAAGGATTAACGTGCTGGGATGCTCTAGATTCTGCTGGTTGTTGCCCTGGTTCTGCCATTATCAATCATTGCTTCCACTCTTGCTTAAACTCTTCCCACAGATGACACCAATTGTAGGGTCAATTTTTGTGGCCCAAGCCCTAAAAATCTGGAGTCTGAGCCCAATGAACCCAAGACAATGAATTTACAGAGAGTGTGTAAAAGAACTGGGCTGGATAGAAATTAAACAACGGCTAGCATGAGATTCAAAGATAAATAAACATAAAGGCACTCATAAAGTTTGACTGAATAAATGTTCGAAGAGATAGTTCATAAATTATAATCTTATTTTTGAACTCTAACAATTTTTTGTACTACAGTTTCTCTTCTTTTTCTTCCTCTCTCTTTTCTTCTCCCCCTTCTTATAGGGGATCTTTTACATTATATAGTGCCTTTTGGATCATCTTGATCATACACTTGTTAGTCATCTAAGCATCTACTTGAGTATATATCCCATCAGACCTCTTCTTTGGTTCTTTGTGAGTGGTGGTGGTTGAGAGTGCACTGTTCAGGGGTTTTCTCCACATTAATGCAGCCAGAAAAGTTGCTGCAGTGCATTTAATGTGGTGATAACAGTTTTTCCTCCAGATATTTATCCATTCTTATCATCTCCATACATGCTTGAAGTTTATCCTTATTATTAGAACCGTCAGGAAGGCCACTTGAACCACCCAGGTACTTGCTTGACCGAGAATCAACTTATCCGAGGAGATCATACTCTTCGGACAACTGACGCTCTCTTCAGACTATACTCCTCGCTCATTTCCAGGCATATTTTGCCCAGCTGGGCCCTTTTTCAATCACTTTCTCCTCCTCGGACATGTCCTAGTCTTCGATTAGGGCCTTAGGCCCATTACATAACTTTGGGCTTTCACCCCCACACTTAGTTTCAAAAAAAAAAAAAAAAAATTGAGAAGAAGTTTTAAATAAAATATAGATAAGTCTAAAGATAACATATGATAATACCTACCCCTAAAGTTCTAAACCTACGTCGATGAATGTATTTTATTCTTATCTAAAGGGATTACAATAGTTATTTTTTAATGAAGGTAATAAAAGTCTGTTAATCCTAAACCAATTAAATCTTACCCAATTCTAATTTATAACTAAGAGTCTTGTAACTCAATTGGTTGGTATTGCTTGATGTTTCCAATAGAGGCATAGAAGATTCATATCCCCCACCAAATATTCATGTATCAAAAATTCCAATCTTTTATTGTAAAAGAGTATATAAATGAGACTAAAAAAGAGGAAAAGAAAAGGTTTTTTTTTTTTTTTTTTTTTTTTCTTTTTTGAGGCTATTACATTTTATATATAATTCTTATGAAAAATACTAGGAGCACTATTTCAAAATTTACTGCATATAAGCCCTACAAACTTATATCTCAACTAGTAAACAAAAAAAAAGTATATATATATATATATGTACAACACACACACACACACACACACTAGCATCATCACACGCGCTTCACTCGTGTGATGAGGCACTTTTTTGGTTTAGTATCATAATTTTCCATTCATCTCAATTTGAGACGTTTCTATCTTCTATCTAATTAAACTATTGAAGAGACATTCATTAAAATGAAAAAAAAAAAAAAAAAAAGAAGAAGAAGCAATACAAAAAAACGTGAAGAGAAAACAATTCAAACACCAACATAAATAAATCTTTAAAAATAAAAAATGGGAGTACATTAAAAATAACTTTTTTTTAATAATTCAAAATTAAAGAAGAAAAAAAAAACGTTAGATTAGAATTTAGAAGAAACGAAACTGAAAAAAAAAAAAAGAGAGAGAGAGAGAGAAACATTTAATTCTTGATAAAGGTGAAAAGGGAGAAAAAAAAATGAAAACGTTGGGCTTAGTGGTCTTATTTTGTAGAAAAAAATGGTGTCTTTATTTTTTATATATAATTTTTATTTTGAGAATTTATTTATAAGTAGACAAAGCAATTTGAAAATCAATAGGAGAAAAACCCTATTTTTTAGACAATGTTTTAGAAGGAGTTAAAATTGTGTTTTTATTAGATTGTCTTTAATTATATATAGGGGTGTAGGGGCATTTCTGAACCAAAAAAAAAAAAAAAGAGAATACCAAACAAGGGAAACCCCTTAAATAGTTGTGTGTGTGTGTGTATATCTATATATATCTGTGTGTGTGGGCACATTATATATAAATTAAAACTTTTTTTATTATGTTGTTAATGTGATACTAATCACATGTACTATGGTGTCTAAGTGTCAATTTATACGTATTTTTTAGTAAAAATGAACCATAAGATATTGGAAATCTCTAGTGGTGATATTAAAAGTATGAAAGAGTTTTTTTGAGGGGAAAGGTAACGAATTTTACTAGGAAAACCTAGCAATATCAGCTAGTACAAAAGGAAATAAAGGTGGTGGAACATCTTCCATCTACACAACAAAATTAGAAATACATAGAGGATGTTGAGCTAATTTATGAGCAACCTTATTACCTTCTCTCTTTATATGAGAGTAATGTAATTGATTAAAAAAACTAGCATGGAGTCTAATATCCTCAATCAACAAACCATTCGAAGACATGAAAGTAGTGTTATTGCAAAGGGCATTCACCAAGACCTATGAGTCGGACTCCAGAACAGCCTGTTTAAATCTCAAGTCCATGGCGAATTGAAGTGCTGTAGCTGCTACCATTTCTTCGATTTCTAGTGGGGTATAGGGATGCGGTAGTTGCTTGGAAATTGAGCCTAACACCGAGCCAAGGCTGTCCCTGATTACCACACCAATGCCTGATTTTTTCTTATCCGCAAAGACAGCTCCATCGTAATTTATTTTCACCACTCCCTGCTCTGGTTGCTGCCACCTGCATCATGTCAAAGAAGGATTTGTGCGCATAGTTGGTATTGGGGGTTGAATCGCCTTAAACTCAACAAGGTACTCTTTTGCAAGTAAAGCAATCGAGTGAGAGTTGCTGCTGGGTTTGTTTAGGCAAATCTAATTCCTTTGAGTCCACACCGACCATGCCATGGCTGAGAACAACTCCAGGTGATGATGATTTGAGATGAGCCAAGATAGAAGCTCCTTGAAGTCAATGAAGTTGTTTGTTCGTCGGTAACTCCAAAGTGAGACTTCTTCCTATACCACATCCAATTCGGTGCAGGACCATAAAGCATGGATTGCCGATTCAGGTACAAGCTTGCAACGGTCACAAACTGCATTATCGATTATGGTTCGACACTACAAGTTGTCTTTTGTTGGTAGTGAGTTTCTATAGGCCCTCTATATCAGATTTTCTATCTTGTTTGGAACTTGCAAAGACCATATTCCTCTCCACAGTGATCTATCCCACTCCATTTGTTCCTCATTGATCTTGTCCTCCTCTTCAGATTTCAAGAAACAATATCCGGTTTTGCTAGTATATGACCCGCTGTGAGTAAAAGGCCAAAATAACGCATCTTCTGCTTCTTGCTGTGATAATGGAATTGTTTTGATGAGATCTGCCTCTTCGGGTATGAAGATGTCATCAATTAATTCATGGTACCATTGTCTTGTTCTTTCATCAATGAGAATATCCACCTTAGCACCTACCATAGAATCAATAAAAGGAGTTAGTACTTGTGAATTTTTTTTCCTTGGTAGCCAAAAATCCTGCCAAATACTCATTGTCTTTCCATTGCCAATTCTCCACCGGCTTCCTCTAAGTAGCACATCCCTCCCATGTAATATGCTAGTCCATGCATAAGAACCTGCATATGATTTTTTTGCTTCCATTATTGAACAAGTTAGGAAGAAGCGGGCTTTGAAGACTTTATAAAACAGTGAGTCTGAATTATGCAAAAGCCTCTAAGCTTGTTTTGCCAATAATGAATCATTGAACATGGCAATATCTCTAAATCCCATGCCACCTTCCTATTTTGCTTTTGTCAATTCTTCCCATTTCAGCCAGTGAATCTTCCTTCTATCTCCCCTTTGGCCCTACCAAAATTTTTTTATGAGTGTTTCAATATCATGGCAGAGTCCCAATGGAATTTTAAACCATCCCATTGTATATGTTGGAATAGCTTGAATGACTGCCTTGATCAGAACCTCTTAGCCAGCTTGCGACAAAAGCTTCCCTTCCCATTCTTGTAGCTTTCTCCACACCCTTTCTTTAATGAAATTCGTCCCACCAAAGATGGTAGACCAAGGTACTTCTCGTAGTGTACAATTTCTTGTAGGCCCAAGGCATCCTTTATCTCTTGTTTAGTACTTTCGAAGGTAGATTTACTAAAGAAGATAGTAGTTTTATTTTTATTTACCTTCTGCCCTAAGCCCTTCTCATAATTCTCTAGGATTTCAATGATTTTTTTTTCATTCATCATGAGTTAACCTGCAAAATAAGAGGCTATCATCTGCAAACAATAAATGGGTTAGTGCCGAACCTCTTCTGCAAAGAAAGAAACCCTTAATATCCCCCACTCTTGCTACTTGTTGTATGAGGCTATGCAAGCCCTCCATGCATAGTAGGAATAGAAAGGGGGACAGTGGGTCCCCTTGTCGGATGCCTTTAGTGGGGTGGATCAATCCTTGAGGTTCACCATTGACAAGAATAATGTATATGTTACTATTTTTACACACACCATGATCAATCCAATCCATTTTTCATTGAAGCCCATTTTTCTCATGATATTCTCCAAATACACCCATTCCACTCGATCGTAAGCCTTGTTGATATCAAGTTTAATTGCCATGAAGCTAGTATTTCTTGTACTTAGATGTTTCAAGCAATGAAGTGATTCAAAAGCAACTAGAATGTTATTAGTGGTCAACCTATTCTTGGCAAAGGCTGATTGGTGTTTAGTTATGATGGAGGGTAAAATTTTCTTAAGTCTATTGGCTAGAACTTCAAAGAAAATCTTATAAAGTACATTGCATAAGTTGATTGGATGGTATTCCCTAACAAATTGTGGGTTTTTTTTTTTTTTTTTTGTTGGGATGACGGTTACAAAAGTGTGGTTTAATGGGTGAGGGATTGTGCCTGAATTGAGCCATGACAAGATTGAGCTTGTTACGTCCGTACCTACCACACCCCAAAAATGTTGGTAGAACAAGGGTGGCATACCATCTAGTCCTAGCGCTTTTAGAGGGGCCATTTGCTTCAAGGCCTCTTTTACTTCTCTTTCACAAAAAGTATCAGTAAGTGCTCTATTCATCTCTTCGGAAATGACCAAAGGGATATGGTCTAGATATGCCCATTGTGGATCTAGGTTTGAAGTTGAAAAGAGATCTTGGTACTAATTTACTAAAGAAGATGCAATCTCCTCTGGTTGTTGTCATGCCCTAAACCTCAAAGGGTCCAAAGCATGAGAAAGACGTCTCAAGTACCTGTAGATTTTTCCTTTTTGACAATTCAATCCACATAAATCATATCAAGTACCAACATCAAGAATTATCATAATAATTCCATTGAATATACTCTCAAAGTAAGTCAGAGCTCTATGCAATAATTATAAGGACCATTGGCCACAAAAGAATGGAGGCTTGAATAAATACAATTACATATCATCAGTTTGTCCCATCAGTGGAAATAAAGTCACAACCACTATAATATACAAAAGAATGAGTCAAGCCTACTCTAAGATGTACATCATCTAATATCTCCATTACAAAAGTTCAACCTCTATCAATAGTTAGTTTAACTACTATTAGCCACCAAAAAGCTGTCCCAAAAATGGTCGTTGCCTAGTTTGAAAATTTTTGTAAAATAATAGAATGAGACAGACCCTAGTAAGTAGTACAATTAATGGGGGTGGGGCAAATGCAAGTTTCATGATAATGAACATTTTACAAAATGTGTTATAATTTGGGAATTTCCATAAAAATCCAGCAAATCCATTTTTCTTAATAAAATGACAAGAATGATTAAAAGAATATAGCACCAAGCTTTTTCAAAGTATTCCAACATGAAACTACGTACTATTTACTGTGAGCTATCAAAACACCCTTTTAAAACCTAAAATCTAACCCAAGGCCACGTGATAAGCCGCCATAAAGACGTTAGGTATGCCACAAAGACATTAAGTTATGCCACGAAGACATCAATTATGTCACAAAGACATCAATTATGCCACGAAGACATCAATCCACCACAAAGACGGGGTGCCAAGATACCAATGTCACAAAAACTACGACAACTGGCTGGGTAAGCACTGAGTAATCACATGTCACAACCCAAGGGTAAAAGCATAAAGTGTTCATAGTTTACATGAAATCAAAACACTATTCAATTTCAAGTAGTTTCACAAAAACCTTTGAAATACTCAATGTATTCACAATGTTCTCAAGTTTTACAAAATCATTTCTTGTCAATAACATTTTCTATCAATTTCCCAAACATCACAAGTCAAGATAAAACATCTTTAGAATTTGCAAATAATGCAATTAATCCATAAAATCCATTCCCAAGAATTATATCAAAGATGCTTATCTCGTCCATACTAACAAATCATGCATTTTCCCATATGCAATATTAAACATGATGCGCTTTACATATATAATCATATATAACAAGATCACAACACAATAATTTTTAGGAGAACATAGTTCTACAAGTAATTTTCCAAAATGTATTTGACCCAAAAACAAAGTTTATGCAACATGATTATTTTCCAAAAATCCCATTAAAACGCTACTTACTTTGCAACCCACAAAAAAAGCCTAATTCTCCAAGCTCCAAATAAGATTAGCTAGAACCTAAACAATATCAAGCAAACTTATCAAAATAGGCATAAAACTTGACATTGCATCTAGCCACAAATTAGAAATTGCTAACTAAGAAATTAATTAGGCAATCCTAGAATTTAACCTCACAAATAAATTGTTTCACTTCAAAAGTTTCTCAACAATTTCATTACAAGGCATATACTCCAATTTGTCATCATGTCATTCAAATAATCTCCTTTACCATAAGAGATCCTAGCACTTTATGAATTTCTTCCACCATATATATGTACCATTTTCAAGAGACCCATGAAACAACATATATAACAATACCCACTATTACAAACCCCAAATGTAACTCCTCCACTAGCTCCAAATACACAATAAAAATTAGATTCATCAATTGTTTCCCATTAGAAAGTCAAAACCCCCAAATCTTTACTATGGGTAAATCTCAAATGGCTACCATTGTACAAAATCCACAACCATTCACCCAAATAGGTCCACCAAAGCAAAATCCATAAACATTGTCACAAGAATATCATTCCAAAACTTAGATTACAAAAACTTCTAGCAAAATATGAAAACCCACAAAAAGTATAAAAGCTCATACCTTAAATAAGATGAGATGTAGGAGCTTAAGAGGTTTTTAGAGAGCTTTCTGATGAACTTCACTGAAAAAGATGGTGGAAGTGATGAGGAGAGTACTGGTGGGAAAGTGAGGGAGAGGAGTGTGTGTATATGTGTTGTGTTGAGTGAAAATGAAAAAGAAAAGAAGAACAAGAATGAGTGACCGGCCAAGAGTGTGAGAGTGTGAGATGATATTCGTGTGGTGGGGAAGTGAGTAAGAGGCCACGTGTGAAAGCAACTAAAAATCTGACCATAGCTTCTTCTTCTTGGTTGGGCTGTTACAATTGTTAGCCTTATCCATAATACCCCAAATAAAATTTTTTTCTATGCCTTTGAGTAGCTTGGCAATGAAAGAATTTTGTGGTTTTGTCGCCATTTTTCAACCAAAGAACACGAGACCTCTAACTCCACAGCCGTGCTTCACTATCCAAAAGAACATTAATCTCGTCTTTGAGGATTCTAACTCAATTGTTTTGCCCACTGAATTAAGCTTCATGTTCGGCCTTGATCAATAGTGCCTTCTTTTTCTCCATCTCTTTCCTCACATTGCCAAAAATATTGCGATTCCACCATTCAAGGTCTTGTCCACACCTTTCTACCTTTTCTAGAATGCCACCGTCATTGCACCCATTAGAGTAAGAGGACCATGATGCTTCCACAGTTTCAGCACACCACTCATCCGAAAGCCACATCTCTTCGAACCTAAATATTTTTTTTTCGAGGTTTTGTTTCCAACCTTGACAAATTGAGTAATAAAGGGCAATGGTCTAATGTAGTACTTTGGAGGTGATGATGCCAAACCTATGTCAAGTCTCACCAAAATGGAATGTCCACTAGCAAAGTGTTTACTCCATGTAAAACGGTTTCCCACGAACGCAAGGTCCATGAACCCACACTCATCCAGCACATCTCTGAATAATTGCATTTGTCTATGGTTTCAGGTTGCTTCACCTAGTTTTTCATCCTATCGAATGAGTTCATTGAAATCTCCTTCATATAGCCATGACACATCGGGGTGATGATTTAAAATTCTGAGGCTATCCCACGCCTCCTATCTTTTAGATGTATCCGATTCTCCATAAAAGCCTGTGAATCTCCATTCATTATCTATGCCTTTGTCAATCCAAGTGTCGATCTAATAGTGTGAAGAGTCAACCACCACCAGGTTTACCGAGGATTTCCAAAAGAGCACCAGTCCTCCACCATGCCCTTGTCTCGTCACCACCCATTTATGATCAAAGTTGATGTTTCTTTGTACTGTGTCTAGCCTTGCTTCATCTGCCAGTGTTTCAGCTATAAATTCGACCAGGGGATCTTTTGCTCAGATTATATCTCCAAGCTCCTTTCCTATACACAGGTTCCCAAGCCCACGACAGTTCCACACTAAGCAATTCATTGTGACTGGTGGGGCTAAATATTAGCCTCCACAAATTCAATAATTTCTTCCTCCTCATTTTGTGAAACCTGTTGATGTTTGTTGGGTAACTTGAAGTGATCATCAGATAGAGGTAATAATCTTTTCCCTCAACTGGAAGTCGGCTGAGTTGTGGAAGCATGTTCTGATTGATTTGGTTGATCAACCCTAGTCCATCATGGCAGAGACGGATGCAAGACTCCTAGTGTTTCCATGCGTGTCACATGCTTGTTGACTGTCAATGGAAGGAAATAAATTGGGCCTTGATTCCTAATTTAATTCCATAAGGAGACTTGATTTTGTGTTAAATGCATTGAAGGATTGTTTTGTCAGTTTGGGATAACTACATGATTATCCGTTGGTGGAGTTATTTTTGAACTTAAACACGGAAATAAAGGAGCCACATGATTTCCTTTTTGGTTAGGAAATGGAATGGGATCAATTACATTTAATGCCACATCTATCTCCTTCAGTTGTGAATCAACGCTCTGAGTTGATGAGGGTGCGGCTCCAGTAATGGGCATTATGGCTTCACCATGGAGCGTTTTTTCTAGTGATAGATGTCCTAGAGTAACGATTTGTTGCCTTTTTGAATTACCCTCTCAGTCAAATCAGCTTCTCCTTGGTTTTGAGCATCGACTTTCTGA
Source organism: Quercus variabilis (assembly GCA_030445155.1). Classification (NCBI taxonomy): domain Eukaryota; kingdom Viridiplantae; phylum Streptophyta; class Magnoliopsida; order Fagales; family Fagaceae; genus Quercus; species Quercus variabilis. The sequence goes on from CP129449.1 coordinate 84,604,439, forward strand.
TTGCTTGGTGGTGATTTCAACCCCGATTCAGCTAGTTATTCATTGCTCGTCCCCTTCTCAGTTTCATGGATAGTATCTTTTCCAGACCTAACACTGGATAACGAAGTCATAGATGGATTCGACTTTGACTTGTAATGCCCGTCCATCATACCGGGATCACGATTTTGACTTCTCGGTTGTTCACCACCCCAAGACCTCATGTCATTTCTCATTCCTTGTGACCGAGGTGCACTTGCATTGTTGTCTGATCTCAGCTTTTGACAATTGGGTCTGATATGTCCTTGCAGTCCGCAATAATGACACACATAATCTGTTCTAGGACCCTATTGTGATCTTGGGAGAGATCTTTCTCTGGTTTCATGTTTAACCACAGATTGATTTCGAGGCTTATTCACCATTCGTTGCTCAGTCACATTCTTCTTCTTTACATTCTCAACTTTCTCTAGAATGGGCTCTTCTACAACTGTCTCATTTGCCTTTACAAACTTTATTTCTTTGGTGACTTTGGCTGATGAGCTGCTTCCTCCGGTGTATCCCAACCCGGACTTGTCTGACAAAGGTTTTTGAGATGAGATAACATTATCTAACTTCTTGGAGGAGACTCTCTCTATCTTGGCATGAGCTTGCACTACCTCTTGCTCAAGAAATCTCACCTTCGTATAGGCTTCAGACAGCTCGCCATTTAGTATCTCAATCTCACACTTAGCCTCCTTGTATCTGACTAACAGGCTTTTGTAGTCTTCTTCAGCTCTCTTCATTTTCTTCATTGCCGCCTTTGCCACCTTTGTATATTCACCTGATTTCTCAAGGAGCAGTAAGGCATAATTTTCTTGTAGAGTAGCTATATTCTCTTCCTCTTCAGCATCTGATTCTTCCACAATTCCAATAGATTCTGAATCAAAATACTCACCAAGCTCCTTCACAAGTACACCCAAATCATCTGAGGAATTCACATATGCAATGGTCAAGAAGGCGGAGTAGTTTCCCTCTCCGTCACAACTCTCTTCCGAGTTAGAATCAGAAGAGTCTGAATCACTGAGCATCGTGGCATAAGCCTTGCCTTTCCCCCTCAGAAAATTTGGACACTCCTTCTTTAGATGTCCAATGTCATTGCACTCATAGCACATAATGTCTGAAGGAGGTTGAAACTCCTTTCCTTCTTTCCTCTTAAACTCTTTCCTATCACCTCTTGAAGATGAAAATTTCCCTTTGTTGAAAGGTTTCCCACTGTTCTTCATCTTCAGAAATTTGCAGAAGTTTTTCACAAGAAATGCTAATTCCTTTTCCACTCCATCTTCTTCGAAGGAATCATCCATCCTTTCGGTGATGGTTTTAAGAGCAAGTGATTTACTCATCTTATGGGAAGGCAGTCTCATCTCATATGTTTGGAGAGACCCAACTAATTCTTGAATTTTGATCTCATCCAAATCCTTACTTTCCTCTATGGCTGTAACTTTTGCTCTAAAGCTTTCAGGCAAGGACCTCAATATTTTTCTCACCACCTTAGTATTTTCAATCTTCTCCCTAAGATTGAGTTTAGCAATTACAATTTCATTGAGCTTCCCATAGAATGAATCAAACGGTTCATCATCACCCATCTTGAGCTCTTCAAATTTGGTGGTAAGCATCTAAAACTTTGTGTCCTTAACTTTCTTTGTACCCTCATAAGTGGTCTCCAAAATCTCCCAAACTTCTTTGGCTACTGTCATATGAGAGATCCTGTGGAATTCATCAGGAGACACAGCACAAAAGATAGCGTTTAAAGCTTTACTATTAGCATTGACTGCTGTGAGAGCTACCTTATCCCAATTAGCCTTAGAAGTCTCCGGCTTAGTCCAGCCTATCTCTACCGCATCCCAAACGGTATCTTCTATAGAGCATAAAAATGCTCTCATTCTGACTTTCCAGAATGCATAATTGTTCCCATCAAAAAATGGTGGAACATTAAGTGATTGAGACCGGTCCATCTCAAAAATGGTCAAGGATCACACTAAGGTATTTAAACCACAGCAAGTGTACCCGCTCTGATACCAATTGAAAGTTCAAAAATGTGTTGAAAACATAAGAGCTGTTTAGACCCCCAATTAAAATTACGACTCGATAGATTTTACACAACTTTAATACAAAGTGCGGAATAGTGTAAAAGCGAGCGGATGAACAAGTAAGCTACTCTAATCCATAAACTAAGCAACACAGTAGTATAATGGAATTAAACAAGAGTAGGGAAGAAGGATGCAAACACAGAAAACACCGAGACATGTTCTCGAAGAGAAAACCGAAGAACTCGGCGAAAAACCTTTCCGCCGCCCTCCAAGCAGAAATCGATCCACTAGACAATCAGTTAGGATACATGAGTTAGCAAGAGACCCTCCAAGCCTAATCTACTCGATGTACCTAAGCCCTCCAAACTCCTACTCTAACAAGGCTTCTCGGAACCGTGTCTTATCTAACACCCCGGATCCCGCAACAAGCTCCATGTTGCATCTACCATTCCAGGCTTCTTCCAATGCTTCCCAGCAGCACCAAAACGTCACTCAACACACTCAAAGGGTGAGGTAAGTGTTTGGGCTATCAACCTCTCAATGGTATGGAAATGGAGAGGGAAAGGTTAAGGAGATAACACAAGCAAGTGTAAAGAGAAAGGTGGGAATGACAATCTCTAATTCCCAATGTGTTTGGCTAGGGTTTTCTCTCTGAAGCATTCTTCAACATTTGTGGGTAATGAGGGTATATATAGAATAGGTGCAAAATGTGTGAGTCAGTCAGTACAGGCTGGCAGAACAGCTTGTCTCGCGGGTGTCTCGCGAGAAGGCCTTACCTGCGAGATACTCACGAGAGACAGCTGTCTCCACCTGGCCTAACTCTTCGCATTCCAGCACGTGCAGGGCACATGCTTCACTTCGCGGGAAGCTAGGTCGCGACATACCCGCGAGAATCCTTCAGCCTCTAAATACTTGAGTCTTCACACACTCTCTCTATCACACAACCCTTACAACAAATCCCATAACAAATACAGGGTATAAACGATTGATAATAATTACAATCAAATTTGGCACGGAATAAAAGCCAACAAAATACATAGTTATAAATAACAACTTTACATGGTGTAATTGCCATTGAAGCATTGATAGAACCATCAACAAATCCGAGCTTGCTTTTGGCATCCAAAGCCATTATCATTGCTCTGGACCACATTGGATAGTTGTCCTCAGTTAACGGTTGAGTAACCAAAATCGCACCTGGTGTTTCACCATGATGCAAGAAAAATGGACTTCGTGGATCTTCCATTGGAGTCAGCTCTCGCTAAGAAGAGGAAGGTGAAGCAGTTTGAGTATTCTAAGTATTCAACGCCATTGAAGAAGGCTCATGCTCTGATACCATATAACAAAACAGAGATAAAGAAAAGAAAGAATCTATAAACGCAGAGAGAGAGAGAGAGAAGATGAGAAACTTTCTCTTAATCTTGTAATTGAATGAACCTGTACACAATCTAAGTATATATACACCTCTGTACCTAAACCCCCAAAATAGGGCATAACAAACTAACCAAAGCATAAGGAAATCAGTTACAATACGTGTGAAAGTTAGTTACAGCACGTGTAACATAAACTGAATAAAATTAGCAACTAAAACTATATGCCGTTTAGCTACTGATTTAAATAACCTTGCAGCTTATACGTTGTGTTGTTTAGTTCTTCCTTTCTTCCTTCCTATTCTCTAGTCCTTTCTTCTTAACTGCTGGTCCTTTCTTCTTAATTGCCTGATAGACTTTTTGTTTCCTTTTTTTCATCATTTCAAGACTTTTCTTCTTTTTTCTCACAAAATTATAAGGAACGCTAGATAATGACTCTTTGAATTCTGTGGTTTATGTTTCAAGGCTTTCTCTCTTTTCTCACAAAATTAAGTGAACACTTCAAAAGATAATGACTCTTTTTATTGAGAAACAAAAGATAATGGCTCTCTGTTTTATAGTTTCATGACTTTCCTCTCTTTTTTTCTCACAACACTTTGGGTTTTATCCTCTTAGGCTTCTAATCCTTTGTATACACCTCTCATAACCCTTCACGCAATCTCATCTTAAATAAACATGGAAATTCTCCAAACCAAGAAGGATTCGTCTTCTTCTCCCTTCAGTTGTCGCATTCTTTGAATGTTGATTGATTTTTTTTAATAACGTATTGATAATTTATATAGATTACGTAGCCTCATATCACATAATTTATAATATTATTGATGAATCCAATGGATTATAGGACAATTGCTTACAAAGTTTTTGAAAATGAACTAGGCAGGATATTGGTTAATAAATAATAAATAATTCATCTCAATAAAAATTTAATTGATTTAAGGAAAATGCAATAGTTCCTACAAGGTTTACAGTATAAAAGCTTACAAACCAGTATGGCATTGATAGTGATTGGTGAGTTTTAACTATCTCGTTTAAGAATATTTGAATTGTTTTGTTATAATTGGAGACATATTAGTTTGTAAGCAAAATGTAGTAAAAATTGTAGTACTCATAGCAACATTCATTAATCAATCATTCATGTAATATAGGACAAAGTTTAACAAAATATAAATCAGGGCACAATTCGGGTCCTAAGACCTAAACTTTGAATGTGCCTTTTTATTTTCAAGTATCACTTAAATAATATTTAGTTTATTTGACATCAATTTAGTTAAATTTATATTATAATTTGTTTTATTTAAAATACACTATTCTTACCTTTTAATATGACTAATTCACTTGAGCTATGTTAGATATAGATTTTACCAAATAGCTCTTGCAAATTGACGTGTCATCAATTTGAAAAAAAAAAAAAATTTAGTTCAAACATTCATTTGTCATTCTGTTTAAGTGCAACCAATTTTATTCTTACCATATTAATTTTTTTTATAGTAAAACTTGTAGTAGCATGTCAAAAGTGTGGCATTTCTAAGACTTATGTAATAAAATTGTACTAGTGTTTAGTATCACTCAATTTGATAGAGTATCAAAATAAGTTTATCAAATTAACAAAGAAGAAACGACGATAAAGAGATCTTAGTGCAATAATATAAAAAGTTCAAATAGTTTACCCAATAAAGAGATCTTATTGCGATAATATAAAAAGATCAGGATGTCAGTGTAATTTACACTTGATATTATATATCTATCCTTGGGCTCTGTGTGTGTCAAATACTAATCATCTCCGTTTGTTTCTAGTTTCTAATATCAAAGGATCAAATGAGCAGATATATTTAAATGAACCAAAATAATAAGATTTGTTTCTAAATTTAATTCCTTTTCTTCAATGTTCAAACAATCAAAACAAGCGCATTAGTACTTCTCCTTTGTTTCGGACCAGATAATCAAATACTCAGTGAAAGCAAGTTTGTATTCAAGTGATGTTTATGGCCTTGGCATGGGAATCATGTTCTATAGACTTCAGCATGCTTGATTTAAATTTGGACATGTGCAAAGCAATTGATATAGATCTAATCAGTGATACTAGTAATAGTACAAAACTACAAATTTTACCAAGTCTTACATATTATGTAGTTGGTGTAGCAATAAGATCACATTAATTGTCATATCAATTTATAAACATTTTACTTAAGTATTCAAAAAAAAAAAAAGAACAGAAGGAAATTAGGAACGACTGACAATGTCTTAAGTGATTAAAACCAAATTAAAATTTTGATAAGCAACAAAACCACTGTCATTGACCATGAATACATCTAAAGGTAAGCTCAATAACACTAAGAAAACTAAGTACATGACTACAGAAGCTAAAGCAAATTCATAGTAAGATTTTAATGCTTTGAACCTACCTTCGTAACTACTGTATATTTATGAGAATCTGCTAGTTTAAGAGGATGGAATAACTTAAAACAATTCTACTAATATGGAAACATAATCAATGCATGAGGAGAGGATCTAGGGAAGCTTAACAACTTTTGATCCACTTGTAGAAATACATGTAGCATACCCTTCTCATTTTGCATAACCTGAGGTTTAGTGATAACTATCTTCTCCATCACCTTTGCATTCTTAAGTAGAAATTGTACCACTGAAAAGAATACTTCCTTTATGTGGAACAAACTTTCTCCAAAACCAAAAATCTTGATAGTCTTAAGGCGTAGCAACAAAAACTTGAAATAAATATCCTTTGATTTCCAAGGGCTCATGTCATCATAATTTCAATAATGGAGGTAGTGCCTTTCCAGAAACTGCAGAATAAAATTTCATTAGCCCATTTTGAAGTTCAGTTTTAAATTATTGATATTTTGTCATGTTGTTATAGAGTTGACGTAGAAAGGGACCAAAGCCAAATCAGATTTGGAATTCCTGAGTCAGCTTTGAAAAACTTGGATTTTGAGGATTTAGGGTTAGGTTTTGGTGTAGGTGTAAAAAATGTTGGAATAGTAAAGATTATAGGGTTTCTAATGGGTAAAGGAATAGTAGTATTTGGGGATGCAACAAAGGGGAAAAACTAATATTTGGGTTGCTGTCCCAGGGATACGAACAGTAACTCGAGAACATTATTTTGCCACTTAAGGAGGTATTTGGGGCTATTTGATGGGGTTTTGAAGTTTTAAAGTTAAGGGTTTAAATGGTGACAAATCAATCTGTGTTTGCTAGGTTTCAAGTTGCTCAAAATTTAAAGATGAAACTTGTAGGCATCACATCAAGAAGAAAATTGTATCACGCAAACTTCAAACAAGCTATCCATAGCTTCTAAAATTTAAAAAAGTTCTTGTATAGTATAGAAAGCATTACACCCATGCATATAGATGAATAAAACAGTAATACATATGCCTTGTGGAACAAAAACATTTACGATGAAGCCCAAACTAAATAAGAAAACTCAAATAAAACCAAAATAAGATCCAATTGACAATTAGTATAGCCCATGTCCAAAAACTAGAAACTTACATAATTACCCTACACTTAAAAATAAAAAATAAAATTCAAGTGAAATTGGTTTGTCATTGCATGCCTGGGCTAGGAGTTCTAGATAGTAACTTTGCAATGAATGACCTCATATTCAAACAAACCGATTTCCAAAAATCTACTACTGCTGTCATTGTTGTAAATGAGAAGGTTTTGAGTAAACAGTCCATGAAATGACCACTTCAAAAAAAGTCAATAATCAACAATTAACTCTTTACATCAAGAAATTAAAGGGGGCCCAAACTCCTCAAGGGAATCACTTTGACACCCAAAATAGTTAAGACACATTGATCTAATGAAAAAGATAACAATTAGGAGTAATCCTTCTTTAAAGTTCCTTTGATATGACATTTGGGGAATTGGTCCAAGAAAAACATACCTCTAACTCTGTGTAGTAGAAGGATATGTCAATAACTAATGTCTCCACATAAGGCGAACTTTGAAGAAGCCTTGCTATGCCAAGGAGGTCCCATTTCTTCATGCTTGTTTTTTTTGTTAAACATTTACACTTTAACAATGGAGAAGGCAGTTGCTTCAGTGACATAATAGATAGAACCTAGATCCATTAGAGCAAGAATCAAAGCACAATAAGGTAAAGTGAATGTAAGATAACAAATAACACAACCATTTGCCCTAGGTAAAATAAATCACCGGTTAACACTTTAGCTAACATGTTTTACAGAACACTAATTTACATAAATGTTAATATATCACATGTAGACAACGAAAAAAAAAAAGGCCTTTTTGGAAAACCAATACTTTGATTTTGAGTTAACAGATTATCACAACGAATCATTATTTGGCAGAAAAAGCAGGTGTCTATAACTCACTAGTTCAACTCATGAAATTGGAACAATAATATTATTGGTCTGTTTGAGATCCGCTTATTTTGCTGAAACTGAAAACTTTTTAATGAAAGTACTGTAAATAAAAATAAATATTAGTTGAAATAGTACAGTAGGACCCATAAATAGTAACAAAAATAAGCTATATAGTAAAATAAGTTGACAAAAAATAAGCTAACCAAATAGACACTGTCATTAAAACATGGATTAAAATCAAAATGCTCAGGAGAAAAAGCCCAACTCACAAATAGAGTATCATCATTTTCCAATACCCTTATAAATCACAAAATGATTTTTCCTTTGGGTAATAATAGAAATTGGGTAAATATGGTCTTCTTATAATATGATTTTCCCAATAATATCAGTCCTTTAATTTTTGCTTCCTTTGTACTCCTCTTGACTACTTCGTGCATTTTTGCATGAAGTAGTCTTTTTTCCAATAGAAATTTTTCTTACTTATCAAAATAAAAATAAAATAATACGTCCTTTAATTTTTGATTGGCTACAAAATGATTAAACTCACAATTTTTTTTTCTCTAATGAACTCGGGCTCAACTAGCACCTCCTCCACATGCAAGGGTTGGACGGAGCGTGAGGTTATGGGTGCAAGGCCCATTGGGTGCATATCTAACGCATGTGTAAATTTTACCTATAACTTCTCACTAAGGGTTTGTTTGAAATCTACTTATTTTGCTGAAACTGAAAATTTTTTGCTGAAAGTACTGTAAATGAAAGTAAAAGTTAGCTGAAATAATATAGTGGAACCCATGAATAGTAACAAAAAGTGCAATGGGGCCATTAATAATTGCAAAAATAAGCTAAATAATAAAATAAGTTGACAAAAATAATTTTTTCCAAACACACACCAAGACTATGTTTGGATGAACTTATTTTGTTAAAATATAATTTGTGTAAAAGCACAACAGTACCTGTGTTAAAAAGTTGTGACTTGTGAGAATAAGGTGGGCTTCAAGTTAAAAATAAACATACCCAAAATCTACAAATCAGCCTCAAAGAGACAAGATATCGAGTTCATGTGTGTATACTATGGGTCTGTTTGGATTGAACTTATTGTTGCTGAAACTGAAAACTGAAAACACTGTAGCAAAATAATTTTTAAATGTGTGAATAGTACCGTGGGACCCATTTTTAATATTTTTAATTGTGTGAACAGTGCATGAATAGTAATGAACAGCAATTTTTGTCTCCCGCACAATGACTTTACTGTTCACGAAAAAAAAAAAGAAAAAAAAAAAAAAGGAAACGCTGAATGATACAAAACGTGGACGCCGAATCCAAACTGGGTCTATAGTAAATGAAAAAGAAAACTAGATGTTGTGCATTATTCTATGTGCAGGAATTAATTAGACAAACAAGGAGAGCACCAACAATAAAAAGCTATAATCTTGATACATTATAATGTCTCTGCAAATGACAAACAAAAGAAAAAAATAGTTTTGTATATGACAAACAAAAGAAAAACCATCCATGAGATAACATCCGCCAACAATAGATGACTCTCAACAATAAAGCTACAATATTTGATACATTCATGTCTGTACAAACGGGAATCAACATCAGTAATCAATAAAAACATGAAGTTTTGCATACAACAATTTGAGAGATATCAAGAAAAAACCAGCCATGAGACACCATTTGCCAACCATAAGTTCCTTAACATGATGCAGACTCAAGAAGTTCTCTCACAGTTTGTTCATACTCCTTAAAAGCACTCTCCTAATCCTCCTCTTTAACTTCACAATTGAAATCAAGCTTAGCCTCAACCAACCACGATACATCCTTAATCCGACACTTCTTCATCAAACAACACCCCAAAATTTCCAGTGACTTGATCTTTGGAGCTATGTTGAAGCTGGAACTGAATCACATAAAAACGACAAAGCCAAATATCAAGTGCAAAGCAAAACGGCACACGTGAGGTTAAAGGAACAGAGCAAACTAAAGAACAAAACGACTGTGTGTTGATTAATGAGACCACGTGCTTAGCATGTGAAGTAATTTAATCCCAGTTAAATGTTTTAAGTAGTCCACCTGTGAAGTATCTAGTGGTTCTGTTGTATTTCCGTTAGATTAGGGAGTTAGTTAATTTTCTGTTTTCAGTCTAAGTTCCTCTGTTGTTGTATATATAGAAACAGGGACTCTTTTAATTAATTACTTTGTACATTTTCTGATTTTGATGAATGAGAAATATCTTCTCTCTCAGATTCTCTCTAAACTTCAGAAATCTCTTTTCTTAATAAGCCACAATTTCTAATTCGAACACGGGGTCAGGGCTTCTTCCCACTGAACTACGCATAAAATAGCTGTGTATAACCAATTTTCTCAGACTCTCGGACACTAAATCCAAACCAATTGACCCGACAACAATTATCCAGTTCCAAGTATTCAAGTCTAGGACTACCCATTACCACTTTCTTTATCGCAACTTCACACAACGCAGTGAACCCAATGGTCAAACGGATCCGGATCCTCTCCATTTTCCTTTGAAATGGAGAGGCTCCAGCACACGGTAGGGATTTAAACTGAAGAGTATCAATGGCCAAAAAAGTGCCTCGTCATTTAAAAGAAAAAAACACACTTAACTTAACAAATTCAACTCTGATTAAACTAACCGAACCTCTTTTCTCTCACTAGCCGTTCAAACTCTCTCTCTCAAATTTCATAGCTCAAGCTCTCTCAACCCCCACTTCTAGCATTCTCAACTCAAACCCATCAGCAAAAACAAAGAAAAAACCTTAGCTCACCAAAGATCCTGACACCCATACACGCATCCTTTTTAGACCCAGATCAGAGAGAGAGTAAGGGTTGGGATTTGGAGAGAATCGAGTGTAGAGAGAGACATTGATGCTTTTCAGACCCAAATCAGAGAAGGTTAGGGTTTGGGTTGGGGAGAAAATCCGGAAAGAGAGAAGTTGATGATCTTTCAGGTTTGATCTATGGAGGGAAATGAGATTGAGAGACAGAGAAAGAGATTTTGGTCGAAGGAGAGAAGAAGCCACCATCGGAGGTGGTCGTTGCAGTGAGCCAGCTTTGCCAATTTGGTTCAGACCCAAATCAAAGAAGGTTGGGGTTTGAGTTTGGAGAAAATTGGGAAAGAGAGAAGTTGATGGTCAATCTCCATGGCTACTGCTAGCAGCCACCGTGTTCTGGTCCACCAATTCCGGCCGTGGTTCCAGTAAAGTTCCACTGTCTCTCTCTTTGATTTTTCCTTCTTTTAATTTTCTCAACCAAAAAAAAAAAAAATTGTTCTGTCTAATGGGAGAGAGAGAGAGAGAGTGAGTGAGTGAGAGAGGGAGAGAGAATGCAGCGAATTTAACATAGTTCTGTCTAATGACCTATGTCGATAGTGGAAGTTCCTTAGTGTATACTTCTTTACTATAGCGATTGTGTGCAAATTATATCTAATTCAATATATATAAGATGTGGTCCTGTGGAAGTGTCATGGTGTTGCCATCTTGTCATTCCCGTGTGGGCAATAGAAGTGTCATTTTAATTCAGAGCAAATTAGCCTGTTTCTTCCATTCATAATCAATATAATACAATGTGGGTGTCCCTTTAGACTCTGTGTATATTTCCCTTAGAAATTGTTTTACTTCTAGCTTTTGGTCAAAATTGTCACTGTCATGTGGTGCTTAATTTGGAACAAATATTTGAACTTGAGTGTTTCAAGAGATCATAAAATTTGGATACTTTTTATGATAAACCGGGGTGATGTCTTCCATATTCTTCAATGATCCCCTACTAGATGATGAATTAAAAGGCAACAAAGACATCTGATTTCTGATGACCTTTAAGTACTCATTAAATTCAGTTGTTAGATCCCGATTTTTTCAAAAGTTCTCCAAAGTAGTCTTCTTGATGAACCATTATACTTTATATATTTACTATGATATTTTTTGAAATGTGTATTGGTGTCTTAGGTTATGCTCTGGCACTAGATATGACTGCCAGGGAAATTCAAGCTTCTGCGAAGGTACGTTTCTCTCTTTTAAATCTTAATTTTTCATGTACGATGAGATATTTAATTGAAAATTTCTTTATTCCTTTACTTTTTTTTAACATTCTTCCATGTTGTTTTTAGTGTTAGTAATTCTCTTTTGTGTTGTTTTTTGTAACAAAACTTGGTAATTTCCTGATCCATGCTGCCTTATCACATTGTCTCCCTTTTTGTATGTTTAAGAATAACAAAGTTGTCTCATTTTTCATATGCATGAAGTGACCATGATTACTGGAGTGATGTTTTTCCTGAAGCATGTTATTTAAGAAGTAAGGTATTGTGAATGTAAACTTTGAAGAAATTTTGGCAAGTTTTCATATATATATATATATATATATTTTCTGATTCTACTGATTAAGAATGCAAAATTGTCATAGGTGGTGTGTGTGTGCTTAAGAAATTGAGAATATGGTGAATTGATGTCTAACATTGTATTTTTATTACTGGATTAACTCATACAGTTTTACCATGTATTCAATTCTATCTTGCATTCAGATACAAGTTTGTCACTGTTATGTTTTTTGTTAATGTGGTTTCTTTTTCGTGCTATATATGCCAGTCTGCAGGTCTTCCATGGACAGTAGCTAAAGGGCAGGACACCTTCACACCAATCAGTTTTGTTGTAAGAAATTAACTGTAGTTTTTCCATGCTTCTCATTCTGCTAAAATTGTCTATATTGAATCAGAAATTAATTTCAGATCAAACAAGTGCACTCAGCACACACATATGAGAAGTTACTGATACTAACAAATATGGATTGGGAGTGGAAGGGGGAAATCTATGAAATAATTTTCGTAAATTTTGTGATTTCTTTGTAAGTAGTTGAGGACGAATAAGGGGGCATATCTGTTGGCAAATAGAAATCTCTACCATCAACCCTGCTTCTTTGTATTCATAGTAGTTTAGGTTTTAATATGTATAATCTCCACCATTTCTTCTAGATCAAAAATCAAAGGAAAGAAATAGCTTTAAATAATAGCAGTTAGTTACCTGTTAATTCATCAGTTTGAGCATTTATTTTCCTTTTCTATTTTGTCTTGAGGCATACTTGAAAGCTCTTAGTACTTGTTTGATCAATCACACTGAAATTTTATGTGGTTCTTATTTGATTCTCCAAATATTTTTGCAGCTTCCCAAGGAATCGGTGCTAGATCCTGACAACTTAGAACTGTGGTTAAAGGTTCGAAACCTTTGTGCTTAAAGTTTCCTAAATACTTACAGAATGCTTGTTCATAGTATGGTCATTCCAAATTGAGTGAGGTTGACTGGATTTGCTTCACCACAGGTTGAAGGAGAAATGCGACAGAAAGGCTCAACCAAGGATATGATATTTAGGATCCCGTTTCTCATTAGCCACATAAGTTCAATCATTACGCTTCTGGAAGGAGACGTCATTCCAACAGGGATTGGGATCCTCTCCATTTCCCTTTGAAATGGAGAGGCTCCAGTCATAACATAGAACCTATTACAAGCACTCCATGATGTATTGAAGCCATATCTCGTTGTCAATAAGCTAATTATTTTTTATGGAAATTTAGACCCCTTAAACACACAGATTGCGTAGCCTAGATTAATTAGCCAAGTTGTTACTTAGTCAAATTATGCAATTCTAGGTTAAAGCAATCAAATAATCATACCAAGATATAAAGCAGCGGAAAATAAATAAACACAAGATATGATCACCCAGGAAACCACTCGGTAAAAACCTGGAGAGGATTTGACCCACTGATCCTCAAGGCATAACAGAATTCACTATGAAAGAATTGAAGTTCTTACAGAAGGACTACAAGCTCCCCACTCGACTTCCTAATGCTACCCACCAGTAAAACTTCCTGACACGACCACGCGTAGGCTCCGAATCCACGGACTATTTCTTTCTTGAATTCTTCAATTAGCTACAAGCTCCCCGCTTGCTTTTCTTTTAAGTTCCAATGGTTGCAACAGTAATGATCTTCAAGATGTTGAAATCATCTCTACCTTGCAAAACCTAAGTTTTGTGTAAAGGAAGTCTCCTCAAAGATCTCACACGAGATTCATACAAAACAGCAATGTATGAGCAACAAAGCAATATGGACAACCTCCAAAAACGTGGCTAGGGTTTAGTTTATATACCTAGGGTAAAAATACAAAACCCTAAACGTATAATGAAGTAGGGCTGAGTTGGAAATTCTGCAGAAAATTCAACCTGTGCGATTTTCGATCGATCGAGTCTATTCTTCGATGGATCGAGCCAGGCCGAAAGTCCCAAGTACTTTTGCAGCCACTCGATTCCAACTTTACAATATTAAACCAACTTTGAGCAAGTCTAAACAAGACTAAATACAATGTTTTGATCATGGTTTGCCAACATTACAAATTAGAGTTCTAAATACATAAAATCCTAAGACCTTAGAACCTAACAATTTTCAGTATAATTGAAACATTAAATGTATTTTCTATTTTGACACTAGGTAGTTTCATTGTTCATTTACAAAAACTTTTACAAGAATTTAGAATACAGACCAAGAAAAATGTAACAAAATTTAGTTACATTGGTTTGAGTGTGTAATACAATGTAATTGATTGTTGGTTTTAGTGTGTAATACAATGTAATTGATTGTGTGCCTTTTTATTTCTAATTTCTTGTAATGCTTCAAATTGAACAATTTTGATGTTGCCTATGCGGTCATGAATTGATGCACGAGTTTTTTTTTTTTTTTTTAATTGATGCACGAGTTTGATCCAATAATAATGAATAAAGTTAATAATGAACAAAATTTTATTGAAATGTATACTTTGATTACAAAACTATTAGAACAAGAGCCCTAATTAAAAATATTGTCATGGGCAATGATTTATTTCACTCAAAAAGAACCTAAAATTTGCATTCACAAATTCTGTAAGGATGCAAGTTGAAGCCCAAGTGTAATAAATAAGATTATACCCAAGCAAAATACTTCCATTCAAAACAATTTTTGAATTATACAAGTGGCTGAAGTTTAGGTATCCAAAAAAAATAAAATATATATATATATATATATATATTTGTACAATACTTCTTCTTAATGGTAGAACTTATACAAGTGTGAGAACATGTATTCTTCACTAACATAAAACAATCTAAACTTAGCACTAATCCCTCCAGCAGATGCCATTTCTCGCTCTTTGTGATCAAATGAAGAATAGCATTCCTTTTTTTTTTTTTTTGACATCAAGAATAGCATTCCTTTAATCATGCCATTCAACCTGACAAAAGAACAAAATGTGATTTTAATGATAAACATAAATCAAAATTTCCAATTAACAGCAGGCACAAGTGAAGCGCCATAAGATCACTATCACTATTTACTACTAAATATGTAAGTTTGTTGAGGGTTTAGCTTGGGAATTTCCATCTTAAGAACTTAGCTAAGGGACCAACATTTAAAGTGAAATACAAAGCAAATCATATAGTCTAAATGTTCATGAGATACATTTAATTCCTTTGTAATCAATGACATAATATGCTAGGTGCACAGCCCAATTTAATGGTGCAATCAGAAAATAACAAATGCATTTTGCATTAAGGAGAAGCAAAGACTAAAAAAGGGCATCAAAGCAAAATTACGCTCCAATAAAGGTTGCCACTAAAAGAATCTGAAAAGAGGCCCAAGGTATTTAGTGGCAAATGTAGGTGAAAATTTTTTGGCATGAATTTTATTTCAAGATAAGCCAATTAAATTCATAGCATGCTTAATTGTTTAAAGCTTCTGTGCTGGACAAAAACAACAGGGAGCACCAATGGACAAAAACAAGAAATCAAACCCAGAGAAGGAAAAATCAAAGAGAGAGATAGAGGAACTTTGTTATATTTCTCCATCTTTCTCCTTCCATATATGTTTATCAAAAGCAAGATATCATATATCCACAATGAAGTTGCAAGCCATGCAACTAATCCAAATCTTTAAACCTATTTTCATGAATTATGATTCAAAATATAACCATTTAAATGCTAAGATAAATTCGTTCTTACATTAAACAAGCAGCTAGACTATAAACACTTAAACTCATCATACTGTCATACACATGAAAAAAAAAATGCTAAGATAAATTCGTTCTTACATTAAACAAGCAGCTAGACTATAAACACTTAAACTCATCATACTGTCATACACATGAAAAAAAAAATACTCCAATTTGGACCCAAAAAAAAAAAAAAAATTGAAGTTTAGAATTTTGGTAATTGTTTATTTCCAATCTGCACAAAATTACACGTTCCCTTCTTGTTATATTCACCAAATATAAAATGGGTTTCCTCTATCATTCTAGATAAACTTTCCAAATAAGAAGGAACCCCATCTCTCAAAAACCATGACTTGTTGACTCTAGGCCTTTATTGATCTTGGTCATCGTCAAAACCCCAACCAAGCCAGGCCTACTAAAAAGTTATATACAATTCCTTTTTCTCAATCCTTATACAGTGAAAAAGACTTTTCAAAAAGCAAAAAAGGAATTATTCATATTCAAAAAAAAATTTATCTTGTTTTCTCTCACACAATAAAGTTTTTAGCTTTCTAAACTATCTTCTATACAAATGAAAATAAGTAGAAGAAAAATTTTGACACCAAACACAAGTCATGAAGATACAAAGATGTTATAATCATCAGCCATGTACAGAAACATAAAAGCAAGTGAAACCAAAAAGACAGAAAGAGAAAAGGCAACAAAATTACAGAAAAGGCATCATTCATCATCATCATCATCACCTAGAGAGGAAGGCAGAGAAGTAGACCCAGATGAAGAAGAAGCAGGCAAGAGAGCGAGAAAGCAAGGAGGAGAGTCTGCGAGCTGCCATGGCCACACAGAATTACCTCAAAGTTCTTTCCTTCCTTGCTTTATTGTATAGGTCAGTACCATATTTGTATAACTTAGAAATGCCCAATTAGAATTAGAGTTCATAAATCAGTAACATATCTGTATAACATTAAAATGCCCAAGAATTAAAGTTCATCTAGAAATATTTGAAGATTTATTAAAAGAAAAAACACATCACCAAATTTTCAAACATTCTTTTGAACCTAAAAACCCAGAATATTTGAGGGAGGCCTTAACGTATAAAAATCTAAATTGACTACTTAAAATTTGGGCTAAACTTGTTAAGTATGATTGGTAACAATTCAAGCAAGCAAAAATTTTCCCCTCAAGTTAGCCTATCAAGGGCCACAGTTTATACCTTTAAAATGAACTACAACACGCAAAACACCCATCTGCAATTTAGGAAAATAACGGGTACCTAAGAAAAATTAGGACAAAAAGAGAAATTTCATAATGATTTTTTTAGCATAGACTAAGCAACACAATTACATCACTGATGTCAAAGACAACAACACACAACAACTACAAGCAGGCCACTTTCCCTTCAATCACAACACATTTGGCTGTACCCAAAAACTTTCATTGTTTTATGCAAAAGGAAACCTAGTCACTAATAAAAACTGAAACAAAATGGGGGTTTCGGTCATATCTAAAAAGCAAATAAAAAGAGAAGAGACAATAAAGAGAAAAAGAGGGGTACCAGCGGCCACCAATGGTGTAAACACCGTCTATATGCACCGCCACCGGTAGTAGTGTGGTTGCAAGAAGAAGCTCGGCCAAGAACAATTTCTTTTTTTTTTTTTTTTTTGGTTGAGAAAATTAAAAGAAGGAAAAATCAAAGAGGGAGACAGAGGAACTTTACAGGAACCACGGCCGGAATTGGTGGAGCGGAACACGGTGGCTGCTAGCAATATCCATGGAGATTGAGCATCAACTTCTCTCTTTCCCGATTTTCTCCAAACCCAAACCCTAACCTTCTCTGATTTCGGTCTAAACCAAATCGGCAAAGTTGGCTCACCGCAACGACCACCTCCAATGGTGGCTTCTTCTCTCCTTCGACCAAAATCTCTTTCTCTGTCTCTCAATCTCATTTCCCTCCATAGATCAAACCTGAAAGATCATCAACTTCTCTCTTTCCAGATTTTCTCCACAACCCAAATCCTAACCTTCTCTGATTTGGGTCTGAAAAGCATCAATGTCTCTCTCTACACCCGATTCTCTCCAAACCCCAACCCTTACTCTCTCTCTGATCTGGGTCTAAAAAGGATGCATGTATGGGTGTCGGGATCTCTAGTGAGCTAAGGTTTTTTCTTTGTTTTTGCTGATGGGTTTGAGTTGAGAATGCTAGAAGTGGAGGTTGAGAGAGTTTGAGCTATAAAATTTGAGAGAGAGAGTTTGAACGGCTGGTGAGAGAAAAGAGGTCCGGTTAGTTTAATCAGAGTTGAATTTGCTGAGTTAAGTGTGTTTTTTTCTTTTAAATGACGTGACACTTTTTTGGCCATTGATACTCTTCAGTTTAAATCCCCACTGTGTACTGGAGCCTCTCCATTTCCATTTGAAATGGAGAGGATCCCAATCCATGGTGAAACGCAGGAGTGAACTCAAATTTACTATCCCATTAGGCTTAATTTTGCAGAAATAAAAATCCAATTCAGAAACAAACTCGTTGGTGTAGAGCTGCTGAGGCAATGGGTACGCCTCAGAACCCGAAAAATCAGTGGAAGTTAAAAGTATACTGAGTTGATCTACCTTGGTAGTTGTGGCGAAACGAAACCAGAGATCGAGGCAAGGCTTTAGGTTCGTCTCGTAGTTGAACAGGACAAAGAAATTTCTGAGCTTCGGAGCTCTGTGTAGGAGCAGGGTATGATCTACGGCACTGGTGAAATCGTCGATGCATTGGAAGGAACCGTGTTCGAAACTAAGAGAGGGAACGGAGGTCCAAAGATAGGACCATCTTTTGGATAAAACGCCGGTTTTGATAGCGTCTTTGGTGGACAAGAAGCAGAGGATGCTGAGGAGGATGGAGTCAAGTAAGGTGCCGATTCGATCTTCTTCTAAGATTGGTGCATGTTTGCGATGCTTGGTTCGATGATCATCGCTTGATTCTTCTTCTTCTTCTTGTTCTTCAGAAATGGGGTTTCTGTCGGTGCTGGAAGTATGAGTTGAATGATCAGGAGAATAGGGGATGCTGTCTTCGCTGGAAGTTGAGCCTCTTTCAGTTTCACCATCGATTGAACCATGGCTTTGGATTTCTTTCTCCTTCTTCAGGTGTGAGCTTCTTTATTCCATTGAATCTATCCTTCTTTATATTGGGATTTTTTTTTAGGGTGACGTGTAATGGGTGTCCTTAGTCCTTTCACACTTGTATTTGTAATTTTGTACCTCTAGCTCTAGTACTTGAATTTTTAGATCATTAAGTAATTCCTATATTTTAAACAACTTTACACATATTTCCTATATTTTGTAATTTATTTAATTTAAATTATATGACCATTGGCCTAAGACTCCTAAGAGCATGAGGTATAAATTTAGCTATTTAGTACTATAAAAAACTACTTTATCTATTAAACAAAACTTAGATAAATGTATTTCTACATGTTTACTGTAGCTACAAAAAATTCAGCTTTAGTTTCTCTAATAACATATGATTTTTTAGTTCTTTGATGGTAAAATAGTTTTTTTTTTTTTTGGGTAAAATACAATTCCTATTGTAAATATTTTTGTTAAGTTTTTGGGTTGAATAGTTGCTATTTTGGTGAGGTTAGCTAGGCTTATTGAGGGGAAGGGGGCCTAAGGTTTTGTAAGGAGACCCACTTACAAAATAAAATACTATATATAATAACTAAAAAAAAAAAATTAGACCCAAGGGGAGCCTAAGCCCCCACCTGGGTCCATCCCTGACTGGAACAAAAGGGAAAAAAAGAAAAAGAAAAAAGAAAGAAAGAAATATTATTTTAATGTGAGAGATAATAAAATATATTATTTGATTTTAGCTTTTGAGCTACAGTGAATAGCCATAAATGGTTGTGCATTGTTACTGAGTAGGTAAATTTTTATCTATACCACCACCAATGTATCACACTTTTTGTATATGGTGGTGTTAAAAATAACAATTTAGTTTCTTAGTACCACCAATATTAATGTTCTAAGTAGGAGTGTAAATGGGTCCAGCTGAGGGTTTTTTCAATCTGACCCACCATTATCAAGTTGAAAAAATTCAACCCAACCCAACTCACCTAGATAGGATTGGACCCATGAGTTGAACAGTTTTTTTTTTTAATAATTAATTGAGCAATAGAACAACACTAATACAAATAAGAGAAAATTTATAACCTAATAAATCTTAGCATAGCACCAAATCAACACAAATTATTTCATTAGTACTTCAAAGTTAGTAAGATATTATATAGTTCTATTTGTGAATCTACTGACCTGCCCCATTCTTAACCCATTGTAACAAAATAATAATAATAATAATAATAATAACAATCAAATCACACCCACCAACGATTTTGGCAAATCAACAGATTGGTTGTACATTCCTACATCATGTTGTGGAACACGATCATCAGTGAGTATGAGCAAAATGTCATTTCCAACCAATGTGTATGGTGATCTTGTGAATTGGACTGATAATCCTCAGTAGTAGCTTTTTCTTTTATGTTTAAAAAGTGATGCAAATAGGTTAAGGGATAAAAAGATATTTTTAATATTTTATGTTGTTTTCTCTTTCCTAGTGGAATTAGAATTCTAGATAGTAACTTTGGCACTTCACCTAATCTGCCTAGGTTCAAGTCCCGTTGTTCGCTGTCCTTCGTTGGTAGGCATCCACAAGGATTGGCTTTAAGTCTTAATTTGAGCGCCCTACTCGGGGGGTTGGCGTAGCTTACTAACCCCATTTTTCTTTTACCAAAAAAAAAAAAAAAAAAACTTTGGCAATAAATGACCTCTTATTCAGATAAACAGATTTCCAAAACTATATTTTTGATGCCTATTTTGTGTATAAAAAAAAAAAAAAAAAAAAAAAAGACGTATTGTCAATGAGAAGGCTGAGTAGGGGGTCAAGCTACTCGAGGAAATTATTTTGATCCAATAAATAGATAGATTTAATTACTACTACAATAACAAAGTGTTAGTCCCAAGGTTTTTGGGGTCAACCATGGATCCTAAATAAGATTAGCTAGGATCAGTTTCATTTTTATTCTATCCTAAATCATGACCTTTATTACTTCCTTAATTGACGTAATAAACTAAATATTATTATTAATTCTTCATTAAAGTTTCTTTGATATGACATTCGGGAAATTAGACCGAGAAAAACATACCTCTAACTCTAACCCTATGCGATGGGAGGATATGACGTCTATAACCAACGTCTCCGCATAAGGTGAACTTTGAAGCAGGCTTGCAATTCCAGGAAGATCCTATCTTTCCATGCTTTTTTTCATCGTTAGACATTCACACTTTAACGATGGAGAATGCAGATGTTTCACTGACATTATAGATAGAAGCTAGGTCCATCAAAGCAAAAGGCAAAACGCAACAAGGTAAATTGAAAATTAGAATAAATGACATGAATTGTAATATATACATCGCCAGAGAACAATTTAACTAACATGTTTACAGAACACTAATTTACATATATATCAATATATCCTATTTGCAGACAATGAAATAAAAGAGGCATTTTTTAACACTAAAACCAGTGCCCTACACCTCATCGTGAAATTGAAAGCAGGTATATATAACTTATTAGTTCAACTCATGAAATTGGACCAATACTGTTATGTCCTTTAATTATTGATTGACTAAAATTTGTATTAAAATCAAGATGCTCAGCAGAAAAATTCCAAATCACAACAACAACAACAACCACCAAACCATAATCTCAAATTTTTTGGGGTCGGCTAAGCCCAACTCACAATAGAGAGTATGGTAATTTTCCAATACTATTGTAAATTAATGAGTACTAGCTTTTTACCAAAAAAAAAAAAGAAGAAAAAAAAAGTGTAAAAAAAGAAAAGAAAAAAAGAAGAGTACTAGCAAAGCAATGCGAGACTTCTAACTGTAAAAACATACATTCATGTCTCTTTAAATGGAAATCAAAATTAGCAATCAAGAAAAACATGAAATGAAACAACGGAAAAACATGATAAAGGGAGTAATCAAGAAAAACTAACCATGACTCAATCTTTGGAGCAACAATATCCAGGGATAGTACATAATAAAAGAAATTAATTAATCAATAATCTATATATAATTTTTTTTAAATAGCTAAATATGAAATTTAATAATTATGATAATTATTAATATGCATTTTTTAAAATTGTGTTTTGTTACATATGCAAAACTATCGATTCTATCTTTTGAAGATCTGGGAGGTTGAAATATATAATATAATTTAAACTTAACTAAAAATAATGTATTAAAATTAGGACATGTAAAATTGTGAGGCATCAAAAGTTTATGTTCTAAATTTTATAATATTAACCAAAACTCAAACATTTTCAGTTTTAAATAGAATATAGATAAGTCTAAAGACAACATATTTCACAAAACGTTTTTTTTTTCTTTTTTTCTTTTTTTAAAATACTAAGTATCTTTAACACACACACGGGGAGGGGGGGGAGAAGGTTTTTTTTAAAGAAACTTACAATGGTGTATATCCAAAAGGGCCTAACTCTTGGATACACAACACAAGTTTTAAACCTTTTTAACTCACACTCATTTTCTAATGTGGGATTAACTCTTTTTTGTTTTTTTTTTTTTGAGAATACTAATTATTTTTAACACACACACCCACAAGGAGAGGAGAAGAAAGTTTTTTTAAAACAAAACTTATAGTGGTGTATATCCGAAAGGGTCTAACTCTTGAATACATAACACATGCGTTAATATTTCACAAAAAGTTAAAAGGGTAGCTTATGATTGTATTTTCATTATGGATAATATCTACCCCTAAAATTCTAAACCTAATCTAATGAATAGATTTCATTATTCTCTAAAAGGATTATAATAGTTATTTTTTAATGTATGTAATAAAAGTCTATTAATCCTAAACCAATTAAATTCTACCCAATTCCAATCTATAGCCAAAAACTTTGTAACTCAACTAGTTGGCACCACCTAATGTTTCCAATATAGACATGGAGGATTCATATCCCCCACCCCAAATATTAATTTATCGAAAAATTACAATCTACTATTGTAAAACGGTATAAATGAGACTGAAAGAGAGGAAAATTTTAAAGTGGTGTTTACAAAGCGAACGTTTTAAAAATGTTCTTTTTAAAACACACCTTTTGAAATAGCTTATCTAAACAAGTCCTAAGTCATTTACACTTGGACTATATTGTTTAGCTTAGTGTTAAAATTAACTTAGCCGTAAAAGCTTGCTTTAGGGTTCTGAATACTTGCTAGGATTAATATAGCATATTTCATTCTTCTTCTGCAAGCGAATAAGGGACACTGTATTCTCTGGAAGTTGAACCATAGCTTCTTACCTTCTATTCTTTAATTTAAAATGCACAAGGTGTGGGAATTTTCTTTAGAATTCTCTCGCATTCAAAGATAATAACTTCTTGTTTACTAAATAGACACAAATTAAAAGATAATGAATCTTTGTATTCTTTGGCTCATCATTGTAAAGTTATGATTTACAACTACGTTTAATGTTGGCTTTATTCCATGACAAAAAGTGTTGTGATTGCTTTAATTTTGTCCTTGTATTTTGTGGAATTTTATTGTATTGGGTTTAGTATTAAGTTGGTGAAGAATCGAGCATGAATTGTAGAACAAGTGGATTTCGCGAGAAGTTAACCCGTGAAAAAGCCACGTGAGAAGCATATGCTAGAAGCTAAAGAGTCGTGCCAGCTTGGAAGATTTCATGAGTGTCTCGCGGATAAGGCCTTCTCACGAGATACCTACAAAACTCTTTGCCTGAAGGATTTTTAAGTGTGACTTTCTTACCCCTCACCCATACTATATATACCCTCATTACCCACAAAAGTAAAGGAGGTCATTCAGAGAGAAAAACCATAGATAGGTTTTCTACAACATACACACCTATCTTTTAGAGAGAGAGCTACTCATCCTTAGTGAGAAATCATTCTATCATCTTCTCCTTCCCTCTCCCATTGTCATACCTTGAGAGGAGATTTTTACCCAAACACAACCCACACCTTTTCAAAGTGTAGAGAGTGTTTTGGAGCTTATGAAACTTTGGAGATTTGCCAAAAAAAGCCGATGAGGCTTGGTGGATGCAATCAGGTGCATTGCAGGATATAGAAAGCTAGACAAGACACAATTCCAAGAAGCCTTGTTGGAGTAAGAGCTCGGAGGACTTAGGTGCACTGGGTAGATTAGGCTTGGAGAGTCTCTTACTATTTGTGTATCCCAACTTATTGTCTAGTAGATTGATTTACTACTTGAAGGGTGGCGAAGAGGTTTTTCGCTGAGTTCTTCGGTTTCCTCTTCGATAACACATCGGCGTGTTATCTTGTGTTTGCATCTCTCTTCCCTTACTCTTATACTTTACTTTTGTTGTTTGTTATTCATGTTTATGCACTAGAGTAGTTATCAGTTTATTGCGCCTCATTTACTCTTGTTCCGCACTTAGATAAGTTAAAGTAAAAGTAATCTAACCATAATCTTTTAATTTGGGGGTC
Organism: Quercus variabilis; assembly: GCA_030445155.1. Lineage (NCBI taxonomy): Eukaryota > Viridiplantae > Streptophyta > Magnoliopsida > Fagales > Fagaceae > Quercus > Quercus variabilis. The sequence goes on from CP129449.1 coordinate 84,628,740, forward strand.
TAAACAAGCTCTTGTGGTTTCACATAAATTCGAGCTTTCAATTGGTATCAAAGCGAGTACACTTATATTGGTTTCATTACCTAGGTGTGATCCTTGACCTCTTATGTGTATTGTCATGGATAGTGTTTTGTATGCTTCTATGGATGTTTTGGATGTTATTGAGCGTAACATGCCATGTGTCTATGAAAATGCCTCTATGAGTGTTAATCCTCATAACTGTGATGACATGTTACATGAATCTATGGGTGTTGTTAATATTCCAAATGTCAAACTCTTGAAGAAAAATGCTAAGATGTTTCATGAGAATTTTAGTAAGTTCATTTATGAAAATGATGATTTGATTGCTAAGCTTAATGAATCTAACAAATTGGTTGAAAAGTATGAGAAACTTGCTGAACATTCTCTTGAAAAATTAAAAGAGTTTGAATGTTTGAATATGGACTTTGATACTAAACTTGTTTTGTCTAACAAATTTGTTGATGAGGTAAAATGTAGAAATGAATCTCTTAAAATGCATGCCAAGTGTTTGATTGCTGAACCTACTGCTAAAAGGGGATGAAAATATTTGTTGCAATCATGTTGTGGTACCCTATTTTGTGTCTATTGTGTGTTCTATCTCAAAGGACAAATCGGTGTACCTTCCTCCACACAAAAGAAATCAAAAGGTGGGAAGAAAGGCTCTTAAGCCAAAGTATCAGTTTAGGTCTCAACCTAAGGTTTTGGATGAATCTAAGTTTGTTCCAACTTGCCACCATTGTGGTGTGATCAGTCATATAAGACCTTAATGTTCTATGTTGAAGAGAGAACAAAACCATGTTGTTAGATCCCTCCCTAAAAAGACTAGTGGATCTAAACATATCGCTTGTCACCATTGTGGTGCCATTGGTCATCTAAGACCCAATTGCTCTAAGTTTCAAACTCTTAAAAAAATTAAAAGAAAAGAGAAATTTGAGCTTTTCGGAAGTTGTGCTATGAAAGCAAAACCGGATTTGGGGAAAAATTGTATGTTGTTGAAACAAGTTGTTAATGCTCTTACCACCTTGTCTACGTGCATCACCGGTTCTCATTCTTCCAACCCTCGTCTCACTTCTCATAAGACACCCATTTCAAAAAATCATTCCGTTTGGATGAGGAAGGGTTCCTATGGTTGAGTTTATACTCTTTTAGTCCTTGATCTAATTCTTTCGATCTTTGTAGGACCCTTCATGCAATAGATGCTTCATTGTCATGCATTTGTGCATCATGCATATCTGTACATCCATTGTTTTTATTGTTTTTGCATTTGATCTTACTTTTATATATATATATATATATATATATATATATATTTTTTTTTTTTTTTTTTTTTTTATGTGTGTAAAAATCCAAAAACCACATAAAAAGTAAAAAATTCAAAAAGTTTGATCGTATATGTTTGAGCACATTTCACATGTGAGTTTGACCTAGTACCTTCGTACTAATGGCGTAATGCATTTACAAGCTTAGCTTATTTTGTCTGCACATCTATCTTTGTGGGAAAAATCTTGAAATCTATGTGTAATTGTTGTAAATCGATCTTCAAGCTTGTCATAAATGATTAGTCAATAGTCTTATTGGTCTTAATACATGCATAGACTTATGCCTATATATCTTCTCACGTTTTTATATTTTTGCTCTATAGCTCAACAAATGTCAAATATTGAAAAGAGACAATGAAATGTATGGTGCCTCAAAAAGCCAAAGGCTTACTCACAAAATTGAAATATCAAAAATTTCAAGCATCGATCTCAAAATGAGATGTAATGTTATTATATGATCAAAAGTTATAAGTTGTAAAAAGCTAAAAAGAAAAGCTTCAAATTTCTGTGATCATTTTCTTGTGGGAGGTTATATATGCTCATTTCTATAATTGAGATAGACCACTTGACTCAGTACTAGTTGTGTATGATTTGATTGAATTGATCATTGAAGCTTCACTTTAGACTGGGAGTATTCCACATTTGATACACACACACACAACACACAAGTCTATTGGTCAATGAATGGTTATTTCATTTGTGTGATTATATATGTTCAAATGTGATGTGTATGTGCTCAACCATATGTGGATCAAACCAAAAATATTTTTGTTCTTTTTTTTTTTTTTTTTTTGCTTTTGGAAGTGATTTGTATCACCCATATTTTTCAAAGTTTTTCAAATTGTTTTTTATGTGAAAAACATGTTTTCTAGGTCTTTTCGTGACCTATTTCATGTGTAACCTTAGTCGCGAGTTAAATGGTCCAATTCTCAAGTTTTTCAACTTTAGACAGAGAGTTTCGCGATTGTTTTGCGACTATTTCACGAGTAAGGCTTAACAGTGAAATACTAGTGAAATACCAGCAAAATTTTTGTGGGAAGTTTACCAGCGAGTTACCCGCGAAAATCTCCAAATCAGCTCTTTAAAGGGCATTTCGTGGGACATTTGTTTTAAATGTCTTCCATCTTCTTCCAAACCCCTAGTTTAATGTTTCTACTTCAAAACCCAACTAAATTCAATTTTTTTTTCATTCCATTAACATCTCTAAGGTAATTTTTAACTCTTTTCATTGATTTTAATCCTTAGATTATGTTTTTGGGGGTTTTATGTTCATAGTTGGGATTTTCTTAAATGGGAGTTGGAAAACTTAATTTTTGTCAATCTTTTTTATTGGGTTTTATTTTAAATGTTTATTTGCTTTGGATATTGGCCCCTTGTGGCAAAAATAACTTGTATTTAGGCAAGATTTTCATATGTTCATTCATTATTTAACATACATGTGTAGTGTGTGCACTCTATATGTTTGATAAAATGCCCAAATGGCATTTTCTCGTTATTTTTGGACTCCGATGAGTACCAAATTTTGGGGATCACCATAATAATTCATGTTTTGATCATTAGTGGTGTGTTTTATACACTTTGCCTCATGAATGCTTATTCATGCATCTCACATGCACACTAGATGCACATTTCCTGTACATACTCTAACACTTGACATGTTTTGCATTCACTCATACTAGTTATGTCTTTTTAGACCCTTTTAGCACATATAACATGTTCTTGTGTCTATGTCATACCTGTGTCTATGTCATGCCTAGGTCTATTTCATGTTTCATCATCTTTAGCATGCCATGTTTACTTTATGCTTTGTAGCATTTTTTTGTTGTTTTTGTCTTTCGTTTGAGCTTCTTTTTCTCATTCATTTTGCACCCCTCATGCATCACGCCCTTGTTCATATCTTCTTTTCTTTCCCTCCTTCCTCTTGCTTCATTTGTTTATTCGTAACAAAAAAGGGGAAAGTATACTAAAGAGTATACCAAATTGTATCGTCATTTCTATATAACTCATATGCACATTCTTAAGAGGAGAAATTCTACCTCGTGCACATTCGTAAGGGAAGAAAGCCATAAGGGAGATGCATAAACTAAGGGGGATAAGACAATTTTTTATGAGAAAACCTTACTTTACCTTGTTTTGCTTTTTGCTTGTTTTCTCGTTGCTTTATGGTGCTTTGAGTTACATTTAGTATCTATACTTTGTTGCTCTCATTGCATCGTGTTTATGTGTTAGAACACACTTATGCCCTTATTGGATCTTGTATCCTTAATGCAAATCCTTTAGTGTTTTGCATTGGTTGTGTGTTAGACATGTTTTTATCCTAATGCTATTGTACTTTATTGGTTGTATGTTCGGATGATCATTTACTTTGCTATATGATCATTGTAGTCATTTCCATATGACTGTTTGGCATATGATCAAGTTGGTCATATGTTTCACATCATGTTTACTTAATCGCATTTTACTTGTTACATTATACTTGTCCTTTTATTACTTGCTTTACCTTGAGTGTCTAATGTGTTTTGTGCAAGTGTTTCAGGTTACAGGTATATATGTTCCAAGTGCTTCATAGCTTCTAGATTTAGGTGTGAGTGAGTTTTGCCATTGTCCCCAAACTCACGTTTAAGTCTAGAGTCTGTTATAAGGTGTTTTGTCATGGAATAGCCAAAGGGGGAGATTATAAAGTTGTGATTTACAACTATATTTTATGTTGGCTTTATTCCATGACAAAAAGTGTTGTAATTGCTTTAATTTTGTTTCTTGTATTTTGTGGAATTTTATCATATTAGGCTTAGTATTAAGTTGGTGAAGAATTGAGCATGAATTAAAGAATAAGTGGATTTTGCAAGAAGCTCGTAAGAAGCTAACCCGCGAAAAAGCCACATGAGAAGCACATGCTAGAAGCTAAAGAGTCATGCCAACCTAGATGATTTTGCGAGTGTCTCGTGGGTAAGGTCTTTCCACGAGATACCCTCGAAACTCTCTGCCTAGAGGATTTTTAAGTGTGACTTTCTTACCCTTCACCCATACTATTATACTCTCATTACCCACAAAAGTAAAGGAGGCAATTCAAAGAGAAAAACCCTAGATAGGTTTTCTACAACACACACACCCATCTTTTAAAGAGAGAGCTACTCATCCTTAGTGAGAAATCATTCTAACTTCTTCTCCTTCCCTCTCCAATTGTCATACCTTGAGAGGAGATTTTTACCCAAACACAACCCACACATTTTCAGAGTGTAGAGAGTGTTTTTGAGCTTGGAAAGCTTTAGAGATTTGCCAAAAAAAAGCCGGTGAGGCTTGGCGGATGCAATCAGGCGCATTGTGGGATTCGAAAAGCTAGACAAGACACGGTTCTGAGAAGCCTTGTTGGAGTAGGAGCTTGGAGGGCTTAAGTACACTGGGTAGATTAAGCTTGGAGGGTCTCTTACTATTTGTGTATCCCAACTTATTGTCTAGTAGATCGATTTACCGCTTGGAAGGTGGCGGAGAGGTTTTTCGCCGAGTTCTTCGGTTTGCTCTTCGATAACACATCGGCGTGTTATCTTATGTTTACATCTCTCTTCCCTTACTCTTATGCTTTACTTTTATTATTTGTTGTTCATGTTTATGAACTAAAGTAATTATCGATTTATTATGCCTCATTTACTTTTGTTCCGCACTTAAATAAATTAAAGTAAAAGCAATCTTGTCGTAATCTTTTAATTTGGGGATCTAAACAAGCTCTTGTGGTTTCACACAAATTCGACCTTTCAATCATTTTAAGCTTAAACATCAAATAAAAGATAATAATAACTCTTTATTATTATTATTTTTTCATAGTTTCATGACTTTTGCTCTTTTCTTTTCTTTTTTTCTTTTTTTTTTCTCACTAAACTAAACAACTCTTTGGTTTTATCCTGTTAGAGCATCTCCAACAGCTATTGTAAAGCTAAATTTGGACCACCAAATGTTACTGTACACACTCCAGCAGCTTCTCCAAACGCACAGCTACTCTAAATTTATTTTTCAAGTTGCTACGGTAATTCTCTTAATTTAGAGAACATTGTAGCAACTCTACTCCCTTATTTTATCTTAAAAAAATACCCGGCTGAATAAAAAAAAAAATCTTTCTCTTTTCTCCTGTGTTCTTTGTTCATCTGTGTCTCTCTCTCCAACGGTAAAACACAATCACAACACACACAATCTAAAATCAGAATAGAAACAACAGATCAAGAACAAGAAAAAAATACAAATTTAATTAGAACAACAAATCTAAAATCAAAACAAAAACAACAAATCATGAGCATGAAAGCCTATCTAAGCTCCATTGTAAGAACAAAGTGCATCAGAACAAGAAAAGAAGGAAGAAGAAAAAAAAAGAAAAAAAAAAAAAAAGAAAAAAAAAAAAGAAAGATCGACGAAGGTATGGTCGGTTGTGTGTGTGTGTGTGAAGTGAGCTCAAGAGGAAAGAAAATAGAAGTAAAATAGAAATCAAAAGATCATGCTAGAGAGTGTTCTAGAATCAAGTAGAAATAAAAATAAAAAATAAAAAATAAATAAAAAATAAAAAGGAGCTAGAGAATGAAAGAGAGAGTCCGGAGTGTTCTTGAATGTAAGGGAGAAAAAGAAAATAAAAGGAGGGGGTGGGGGGATAGATATAGGTGGACAGGTGTGTGGAGGATAAAAACAAGAAAAAGAAAAAAAAGAAAAGAAATAAACGTATGGATGAGAATGAATTGAAAGAAAGAAAAAATAATATAAAAATAAAAAATCTTAATTGACAAATGCTATCATAATATTTTTACAATAAATTTTAAGTAATAGACTATTATTAGTTAATATTAGTGAGTAAAAAAATAATTTCAGTAGTGAATTCAAATTAAAACTAGTAACAATTTTTTACATAAATTTTGTTGTAAAAGTATTGTGAAAAATGTTATAAACGTAACACTTTTCATTGAAAAATATAATTATTAGGATGAATATAAGAAAAATAAATGATGATAAAAAAAGAATAAAGAATGAATGAAAAAATAATATTTAAATGAGATAGAGAATGGGATAGAGAATCTGTTGGAAAGTATATTTGAAAAAGTGGGTAGGTAAAATCTAAATGTTACTGTTCATTCTCCAAACAGTACAAAATTTAGAGAAGCTGCTGGAGATGCTCTTAGGCTTCTCGTCTTTTATATACACCTATTTAGCCCTTCATGCCATTTCATATCAAAATTCACGTGAAATTCTCCACATCAAGAATGATGTCCTTTAATTTCAACATGTCAACTACACTTTCCCAGCCCCTTGGTTTGTCTTCTTCTCCCTTTAGTTGTTGGCTTCTCTAAATGCTGATTGGTTTTTTAAAATAACAGTATTGATAAGTCATCCCAGTATCCCACTAAGCGGAAAAGTGATTATAGATTACATTACCTTCTATCACATGGAGTAATTTACATAGACTATAATTACGGCTTATAATATTATTGATGAACCCAATGGGTTATAGGATAATTTCTTACAAAATTTTTGAAAATGCACCAAGTGGGGATATCGGCTAGTAAAAATAATAATTTATTTATCTCAATAAAAAATTAATTGATCTTAGGAAAATGAATAATGTACTACAAGTTTCACAACATTAAAAGCTTATAAACTAGTGTGGCATTGTTTGTGATTGATAAGCTTCAACTATCTCATTTAAGAATGTGTGTAAATTGTTTTGTCGTGATTGGTGACATATCAGTTTATAAACACAATGTAGTAAAAATTGTATTACCCGTAGACATAGCAACATTCATTAAACAATAATTCAAGGCACAATTTGAGGCCTAAGGGCTATACTTTAAATGTGCCTTTTTATGTTCAGATATCACTTAAATAATATTTATATTTTTACATCAATTTAGTTCATTTATATATATATATATGTATATATATTATAATTTTTTTTAGTTAAAATACATTATTCTTACTTCTTAATATGATTAATTCACTTGAGCAATGTTAGAGATACTACAAATTTTACCATATAACTATTGCAAATTGTTTCTCCAAAAAAAAATTAAAAAAAAAAAAACCTCTTGCAAATTGACTTGTCACCAATTTGAAAAATAAAATTGGTTCAAACATTCATTTATTATACGTTTAAGTGCCACCAATTGTATTCTTACCACATTAATTTTTTTTTTATAGTAAAACACTAAAACTTGTGGTAGCATGTTAAAAGTGTGGCATTTCTAAGACTTATGTAATAAAATTGTACTAGTATTTCAAGCATCACTCAATTTTATAGAGTATCAAAGTAAGTATATCAAACAATGTTATTGAAAGTTTGAAACAGCAAAGCGATTAAAATCAAATCAAAAACTTTAGGAGCAACATAACCATTGACATTAACCATGAATATATCCAACAGAAAGCTTAACATCACTAAGAAAACATAAGTATATTTTATAGGAACTTAGAGCAAACTCATAGCAAGATTTTAGTTCATTGAACTAGACTAATCTACATAACTAGTACGTATTTATGCGAATTTGATCGTTTAATAAGAGGATCAAACAACTTAAAATGATTTTACAGATATGAGAACATAACCACTGCATGAGGAGAGGATCTAGGGAAGCTTAGCAATTTTTGAGCCATTTGTAGAGATTCACGTAGCATATCATGAGTTGGATTTTGCCTAGCTCGTGGTGGAGTGATAACCATCTTCTCCAACACCTTTGCATTCTTAAGCAGAAATTGTACCACAAAATTTAATTCCTTTGTGACTCTTCGATAGCTTTGAATCTTGACAAACTTGAGGCATAGTAGCAAAAACTTAAAATAGGTCTCCTTTAATTCCCAATGTTTCCCTGCATGATAGCTCCATGCTGCATACTGCAAAATAAAATTACATTAACCCGTTTTGAAGTTCACTTTTAAATTATGATATCTTCTCATGTTATAATGGTGTTGACATATGAGAAGGAAACAAAGCCAAATCAAATTTGGAATTCTTAAATTAGCTTTGGACATTTAGGATTTTAAGGAATTAGGATTAGGTTTTGGAAGGAAAAAGGCTAGAAAAAAGTAAGAAAAAATTATTATAAGGGTTTCTAATGAGAAAAAGAAAAGTAGGATTTGGGGATCCAACAAAGGGGAATAACTAAAACTTGGGTTGCTATGAAGGGTAACTCGTGCATAGTATTTAGCCTTTTCATGGGGTAATTGAGGCTATTTTGATGGATAGGTGATTTTGGATTTTGGGGTTTAAAGAGTGATACATCAATGGGTAAAGATTGAGTCCAATACTCCTACACAGTGGACCCATAAGGATTATGATATGTTTTTACTTTTGACCACATGTCATGATCTTGACGAGTCCAATGCATAAGAGTAATGGACCCCAACCAAGTCCTAATCAATGTATGAATGCTAGGTTTCAAGTTGCTGAAAAAATTTAAAGATAAAGAAGAAACTTCTAAGCATCACACCTCCTATGAAACTTCAAATGACGCTTAACCACTTAAGAGAAAAAGAAAAATAATAATAATAGTAATAGTAATTCTTGAATAGAAGGCAAAAAAATTAACCAATACCTATTCCTAGTGGGACATGGCTTTTTACTACAAACCCCAACCTAAATCACTAAACTCAAATAAATCCAAAAATAAGGCTCAATAGACCATTAGAATAGCCAATTTCCAGAAACTTGAAGCTTAGAGAATTGCCTCTTGACACTTAAAAATAAAATAAAATAAATTTAAGTGAAAAAGTCTTCTGGTTGTCTATGCCTGAAAAGTGAAATCCAGGAAAAAACTTTGGCCATGAATGACTTTTACTCGATACTATTACTGATGTCTTTGCTGTAAGAAGGAAGATGTATTATCAATGAGAAGGCTTTGAGTAAATAGTTCACAAAACAACCACTTCAAATTTCAAAAAGTCAACAATCAACATTTACTCTTTATGTCAAGAACTCACTGGATCATTTTGACCCCATAAATAGTTAGACACATTGAACTAAATTTTATATATATTAATGATTAGAATTAACCCTTCGTTAAAGTTCCTTTGATATGACATTCAGGAAACTGGTCCAAGAAAAACATACCTCTGTGCCTAGACGGCGGAAGGGTGGGATGAGAAAATTCAATGTCTCCAAGTAAGGTGAACTTTGAAGTAGGAATGCAATGCCAGGAAGGTTCCAATTTTCCATATCTGTTTCCATTGTTAAACATTGGCACTTTGTCAATAAGTTCCAATTTTCCATCCTTGGTTCCTCCGTTAAACATATGCACTTTCTTTGCAGAGAAGGCGGATGTTTCGCTGATATTAAAGACACAACCTAGGTCCATCAAAGCAAGATGCAAAACACAATAAGATAAAGTGAATCTAAGAAATAATACGACCAATTGTAAAATACGTCAACAACATTTGGATTAATTCAAGTAAAAATGATTTCTTCTTTTTTTTTCTCACGTAAGGTGAGTTTTTTTTCTCTACATGGAAGTTTCCTTCTCACGTTATTGGTGAGACATAGTAGTGTGATTGGTCTTTCTCTAGTAGTTAGTTTTCTTAGACTTCTTTCAGTCTTTATGCTTTCAATTATGGATTCGGATTTTGTTCAAAAACTAAAAAACATTAAGTTGACGGAAGATGAAGGAGAGGTTATTAGGGTTGGAACAGTGCATAGCGACAAAATACTGAAAGAATGCTCTCTCAGTCTGTTGGGGAGATTTCTCACAACTAAGTCTTTTAACGAACGTGCTGCCAAGGCTTTACTGCAATCTGTGTGGAAGATGGGTTCTGATGTTCGTATTGTTGATGTTGGAGATGGTGTATTTCAATTTAAATTTTCCATGGAGAGCTAGTTGAAGTGGGTGCTAGCAAATGGTCCTTGTAGTTTTGAGGGTCATCCATTGGTTTTGTGTAGATGGGAGCGGGGTATGACTGCTAATTCTATTTGTTTTACTTCAATACCAATGTGGGTCCAGGTTTGAGGACTTCCTTTTGATCTGTTATCTGAGGAGCTAGGTAGAGATATTAGTAATGGACTGGGTAAGGTTGTAGAGATTGATTTGAAAGCTTTTTCATCAAATCAAGCCCTTTTTTACGTGTAAGGGTTGAATTTCCATTGGAGAAACCGCTATATAAAGGTGGTGTTGTTGCAAGTCCTGAAGGAGATAACGTCTGTATTGGCTTTAAATATGAAAGATTAGTGGGGCTCTGTTTCAAGTGTAGTCAAATTGGTCATGAAGCCAGAGCTTGTTCTTTTCACGTCGACCCTCAGCAAGAACTTCCTTATGGTGAATGGTTGAAGGCAGGTTTTCGTAAAAAATTTATTTTTGCAAACACTGGTGGTAGTTTTGAGAGAAGGGAGGTTGACGCGCAAGTGGGTCCGAATTGGGGAAGATTATCTATGCCATCTGTCAGGGAGAATGTAAATCCGAAGATTGATACTGTGGGAGTAGTTTTAGGGCAGAATCACAGTGAAGTTGTTAGTAGAGGTTCTGTTGGTGGGCCATCCAAGGGTGGTGCTGTGATTGAGTCGGCTGCGAAGGCTGGAACAGTTGCAACTTTTGCTGGGAAACCTACCCCTAATTTTGTGGCGATAATTTCTAAGCTTGATCAAGCCATCCAATCAGAGCCAATTATTTCGAAATCAAACTCTATCCGTGTGGAGCAGTTGATGGACAAAAGAGACATTTACTCGGGCTTGGTTGATATTGAGGTGATGGATGAAGTTTTAACTTCTTGCAAACGTGTTTCATCAGGAAAACAATTAGAGCCGTGTAGTGCTTCGTGTCTTCAGGAGGTTGTTTATGGCTTTAATGCTGGCAAAGGAAGTGGACAACAGTGCAGTAACCCGGTTAAAGGCAAGCCCAAGAGAAGTGGAAATAAAAAGCCCACTTCAATGGATAATATTTTAAGTAGTGTTGGAGAGGATGGGCTCAAGAAAGGGACTAGGAAAAGTGCTCATACTAAGGCACGGTCTGGTTTGGATTTGCCTCTTAATAATGTACTTGGTCCAAAGAGGAGTAGCAAGGAGATTTCACGTGAAACAGAGAAGGCAGAATTGGCAAAAAAGAAAACTAAGGTGAGTAACAATGAAGGTTTACAAGTTCTTTTTGGGGTGGATCAGATTAAATCGGTGGAGGTTGCTACGCAACCCTGCTGGGCATTATGAGTCTATTGAGTTGGAACTACCGAGAGCTTGGGAACCGTTAGACAATTCGTACCTTGATGAAGGTAATCAATAAACAAGATCCCAATATTGTCATTTTAATGGAAACAAAATCTGGTTTGGATTGGATGATAAAGGTTCTTGATTGGTGTAAATATAAAAACGGTCTTATTGTGCCTAGTAGGGGAAGTAGTGGTGGTTTAGCTTTATTTTGAAAAAAAAAAAGATTAGGCTTGATATTCAGACTTATTCTCATTCACATATTGATGCATGGGTAGATAGGGGGGATGGTATTGGTTGGTGGCACCTTACAAGGTTTTATGGTGAACCTGATACTTCTAAAAGATGAGAGTCATGGCAAAAACTTAAACATTTACATGGGACATCCTCTTTGCCGTGGCTAGCAATTGGGGATTTTAATGAAATTACTAGCATGGTTGAAAAAGAGGGAGGAAGTAGCAGAACAAGACAGCAAATGAAATATTTTGTTGACACTATTAACTGTTGTGGGTCTTAAGGAAGTTTGGTTCACGGGGCCATTGTTTACTTGGTTGTATTTAAAAGAGGATGGGTCCTAAATTAGAGAAAGGTTGGATAGAGCTTTGGCCACGGTGGAGTGGTTTTATTTATTTCCAATGGCTAAGCTTACTCATCTTTCATCATCGGCTTCAAATCATTCCCCTCTCGTTCTTCAGTTGTTTGCAAAACCAAGAAAAAAGAGGATGGGTAGGGTTTTCCGATTTGAATCCACGTGGTTAAAGGACCCAAGATGTGAGGCTATTGTGGAGGAAGCTTGGGATGAAGGCTTGTATGGAGAGTCGGGTGATGTTCTTAATAGATGCTTGGAGAGTTGTCATGCTAGACTTGAGGTGTGGAATGGCATAGAATTTGGTAATGTGGGGAAACCAGTGGCTGAATTACAAAAAAAGTTTAAATGGTTAGAGCTGCAACCTTCAACACCAGATATAATTAGATCTTTGAAGAACACTAGAATTAAGTTGAATTGTTGGATGGATAAGGAAGATGATATGTGGAAGCAAAGATCAAGAATTAGTTGGTTGCAATCTGGGGATAGGAATACTAGGTTTTTCCATGAGAAAGCTTCAGCAAGATACAAAAAGAATTTCATAGAAGGATTGATGGATGAGAATGGTAGGTGGTTGGAGGGACATGAGCATGTGGAGGAGTTGATGTTGCAGTACTATAAGAGGCTTTTTACTAGTAGTGATACTACGGATTTTGAAGAAATTCTAGATGTAGTTCAACATAAAGTCACCCCTAGGATAAATTTGGTACTTGCAAGGGAGTTTACAGAAGTTGAAGTGAAAAATGCCATTAAGCAAATGTACCCTTTGAAGTCTCCTGGACCGGATGGCATGCCTCCACTGTTTTATCAACACTTTTGGTCCAAGATTGGTGGTGTGGTTACTTCAACCGTTTTGGCCTTCCTCAATTCAGGTATCATTCCACCGAACCTTAATCATACACATATTGTCCTTATTCCTAAATGTAAAGAGCCAAAAACTGTGACTGATTATAGACCTATTAGTCTTTGTAAGGTGGTTTATAAAATTGCATTAAAAGCCATTACTAATAGATTGAAAAAAGTTCTTCCTTCTATTATTAGTGATATCCAAAGTGCATTTGTGCATGGTAGGTCAATCACTAATAATGTTCTTGTAGCATATGAGATGATGCATCATATTAGTCAAAAGAAGAGTGGAAGAGTGGGTGATTTAGCTCTAAAGCTTGATATGAGTAAGGTATATGATAGGATAGAGTGGATATGGTTGGAAAAAATTATGCAAAAGTTGGGTTTTGATAATAAATGGTGTGCTTTGATTATGAATTGTGTCACTACTGTTTCTTATTCTGTGAAGGTTAATGGCAAGCCTAAAAGGCATATTGTTCCAAGTAGGGGAATTAGGCAGGGTGATCCACTATCTCCCTACCTATTCTTGTTATGTACGAAAGGAATTTATGCTCTTATTAAGAAAGAGGTGGAGAATGGAAGGTTGGGGGGAGTTGCAGTTTACTGTAGGGGTCCCAAAATATCCCATCTTTTTTTTGCCGATGATAGTTTGATTTTTTGTAGATAGAGCTTCCTTGGAGGAGTGTGATGCCCTTCAGAGGGTGTTGAAGGTTTATGAGTGTGCTTCGGGGCAGCAGTTAAATCTTGCTAAAACTTCTCTGTTTTTTAGTGGTAATACTCCTATTGATATTCAAGAAGTCATCAAAGAGAGGTTTGGGGCCCAAGTGATAAAGCACCATGAGAAATATCTTGGTTTGCCATCATTGGTGGGAATGAATAAGAAGAACATTTTCAATTCTATTAAGGACAAATTAAGAAAAAAAACTCGCTGGATGGAAAGAGAAGTTATTGTCTAAGGCGGGGAAAGAAGTGTTGATAAAAGCTGTGGCACAAGCAATTCCGACGTATACTATGAGTGTTTTCAAATTGCCTGACTCTCTGTGTGAGGATTTGACGAGTATGATTCGTAATTTTTGGTGGAGGCAAAGAAATGTTGAAAGGAAGATAGCTTGGATGAGTTGGGAAAAATTATGTGCTCCGAAGAGTTGTGGTAGGATGGGTTTTAAAAAGCTTAAGGAGTTCAACTTGGCTTTATTGGCAAAACAAGGGTGGAGACTTCAATAGGGTTCTGACTCATTGGTGTACAAGGTTTTGAAGGCTAAGTATTTTCCTACAAGTGATTTTCATAGGCTGTTTTGGGTAATAATCCATCATTTCCATGATACAGGTCAGTTTGAAAAAAGCTTGAATGCAACCTTCATTGCTCTCATTCCAGAAAAAGCTGCAGCAGTGGAGGTAAAAGACTTTTGGCCTATCAGTCTTGTTGGGGGGGTTTATAAAATTCTTGCTAAAGTTTTGGCTTCTTGTCTTCGCTTGGTTTTAGGAGAGATCATCTCAGCTCCCTAGAACGCCTTTGTTCTAAATAGGCAGATTCTTGATTCCGTTCTTATTGCTAATGAATGTCTTGATAGTAGGTTGAAGTCTAGTCAGCCAGGATTGTTATGTAAATTGGATATTGAAAAAGTCTTTGATCACGTGAACTGGGGACTTCTTTCTAACTTGCTTGAGCGTTGTTGTTTTTCTAACAAGTGGAGGCAATGGATTTCTTTTTGTATATGTTCGTTTTTCTATCCTTATTAATGGTACTCCCCATGGGTTTTTTGGAAGTTCGAGGGAGTTGCGGCAAGGTGATCCTTTGTCCCCCTTGTTATTTGTGTTGATTATGGAAGCAGCCGGTAGAATGTTGGATAAGGCTATCCATGAAGGTTGTTTGTCAGGCTTTAGTGTAGGTGCTTCCTCTGAAAGATCTTTGATGATTTCTTATCTCCTTTTCGCTAATGATACTCTGATTCTCTGTGATGCTAATATTGATCAAATTCTGATTCTTCGTATGATGCTCATTTGATTTGAAGCTGTGTCTGGTCTGAAGGTAAATTTGGGTAAGTCTGAACTAGTGGCTGTGGGGGCAGTTCATAACATGGATCTTTTGGTGGCTGTTTTAGGCTGCAAGCAAGGATCTCTCCCAATGAAATACTTGGGTCTTCCTTTGGGGGCAAAATTTAAGGACAAGTCTATTTGGAATCCAATTCTAGAGAAGATGGAAAGAAAATTAGCAGGTTGGAAAAAATTATATCTTTCCAAGGGTGGTAGAGTCACTTTGATTAAAAGCACTCACTCTATTCTTCTAACTTATTTTTTTTTTCCTTATTCCATATTCCTGCTTCTGTGGCCAACCGTATTGCTAGACTTCAAAGAGACTTTCTATGGGGTGGCCTAGGGGACGAGCCCAAATTTCATCTAGTTAATTGGTCTACAGTTTGTACTCCACTTTCTTCAGGTGGGCTAAGGATTAGGAACCTGAGAACCTTCAATGTAGCTTTATTAGGGAAGTGGTTATGGAGATTTAGGCAAGAAAGGGATGCTCTTTGGCATCAAGTGATAAAGGTGAAGTATGATTGTGATTGGGGTGGTTGGTGTTCTAGCTTTTTCTCTCGTCCTTATGGAGTTAGTCTGTGGAAAAATATTAAAAGAGGGTGGCACTTCTTATCTCGGTTTATTCTGTATGAAATTGGAGATGGATCAAAAGTGCAGTTTTGGCTAGATCGTTGGTGTGGAGCTTCTCCCCTCGCAGATCGCTATCCAGATTTATATAGGATTTGTCACAACAAAGAGGCAAGTGTAGCGGATCTTATGAGGTTCCCCAATGGAGTACTCCACTAGGATTTTCAGTTTTGTAGGGAGGTGCATAACCGTGAATTGGAAGCTTTCAAGAGTTTCATCAATTCCATTTATTGCACTCCTGTAAGGGGGAACGAGGAGGATAAGAGATGTTGGCTGCCTTGTAAGAGTAAGGGGTTCATGGTCAATGCTTACTACCATCTTCTAGTTGGCCATGGTGAGCTGTTTTTCCCTTAGAAAAGCATTTGAAAGCAAAAGATCCCCTCTAGAGTGGCTTTCTTTGTATGGACAGCAACCTTGGGGAAATGTCTGACAATTGACAACTTAAGGAAAAGAAAGGTTTGCATTTTGGACTGGTGTTTCATGTGCAAGTGTAATAGTGAAACTATTGACCATCTTTTCCTTCATTGCCCGGTTGCTTTAGAGTTGTGGGATATGGTTTTGGAGTTTGTTGGGTTATGCCATTCTCTGTTGTCGGGCTTTTGGCTTGCTGGCAAGGTCGTTTTGGTTGCCATCATAATGGAGATTTATGGATGGTTGTTCCTCATTGTTTGATGTGGTGTATTTGGAAGGAGAGAAATAGTAGGTGTTTTGAAGACAAGGAGTGTTCCATGCCTGATCTCAAGCTTCTTTTTTTTAGAACCTTACTTGATTGGTTCTCTGTGTGGAGAAACCATCCTTTTTCTTCTTTTTTGGATTTTCTTGATTTTTGTAATGTTCGTTTTTTATTTGTTCACCCCTGTATACTCCCTGTGTACATGTTTCTCTCTTTTTGATATCAATGAATCTTTATTACTTATAAAAAAAAAAAAACTATATTTTATGATGGAGAGTTGGCAATGGTGAGAGAATTTGGATTTAGGGTGATAGATAGCTGCCCAAGCCTTCAACTTTCATGGTTTCATCTCCTAGGTTGTTTTTGCCACAAGATATGAAGGTTGGAAAGTTGATGAATAAGGAAGAGGACTTCATGGAAGGTTGATGCCGTTGATGCTCTGTTTTTTCCGCATGAAGCAAAGGATATAAAAGCAATCCCTATAAGTTCTAATCGGCCAGAAGACAAATAGATTTGGGCTTGGAGCTCTCATGGAGCTTTTTCAGCAAAAAATGCCTACTGGGGTTGCTTCCCAAATGTCATTAGCTGATTCCTCGAGTTCAAGTTCTGATGGCAGCCAAGAAAAAACTTTTGGAAAACGTCTATGGCAGATCAATGTGCCTCATAAAATAAGGCACTTTGCTTTGAGGGCTTGTCGAGACATCCTTCTGTTGAAAACTAACCTTGTTAAAAGAAATGTTTTGTAGGTTGATATATGTAATGGCTACAACGTGGAGGCAGAGGATTCGATACATTTTTTCTGGAAATGCACTTGAGTTAAAGAACTACGGTCTTCGTTGAAACTGGTTTTTCCCAACGTGATGGACTCGCTTAGTTCTTTTAAGGAGATGTTATGGTGTCTGTTGATGGACGAAAAAAGTTCACTGGAAAACATTGAGCTGCTGTTGACTTGTGCGTGGGCGATGTGGGGTAACAGGAATGATATTCATTATGGCGAATGCAAAAGGATGGAAGGATGCTTCTTCAATGGGCAATGCAATACTTGGAGGAATATCGAGCTGCTGTTGATTTATTACTGAATGCTCAGGTGTCTGTCGAGCACGATCAGAGATGGATTCCACCACCTGCACCGTGTTTCAAGTTCAATGTTGATGGTGCTGTGTTTGCAGAGCTACACTCTGTGGGAGTTGGAGTCATAGTACGAGACTGGAATGGGCGATTTGTAGCAGCAATGTGCAAACAAATTCATGCACCATTGGGGCCTCTTGAAGCAGAATTGAAGGCTGTTGAAATTGGTTTACAGTTCGCAAAGCAGCTTGGATTTTCAGATTTCATAATTGAGGGTGATTCATTAATTGTCTCTAGGGCATTAAATCACTCTTCTTCAGCTCCGGCCTCGATTTATGCGGTGATTATGGGTATTAACTCAGCTTCCTTAGAGTTCCATAATGTGTATTTTTCTCATGTAAAACGTAATGCAAATACCCCAGCTCATTTGTTAGCAAAGTATGCCAAGGGCATAGTTAATGAGTGTATGTGGATAGAGAATTGTCCTAGTTTCTTAGAATTAGCAATTCTTCATGATGTAAACTCTATTTTTATTTGATTAATATTAAGTATGTGTTTTCCTATCAAAAAATAAATAAATGTAAAATACGTCAACAGAACAAATTATCTAACACATGTTACAGAACGCTAAGGCCTTGTTTGTATTTTGCAAAATTGAGTTAACAAAACTGAGTTTTGTTGACTCATTACCCAAAATTCGTGGGGCCCAGAGTCATAACATTATTTGGATGATTTTTGGGTGTGCTCACTCAGTTAACAAAACTGAGTTTTTAGAGAGTTGAGTTACCAATTTCGGAAACTACTAGAGCTTGTTTTCAAGTTTTGAGTTTGTTAACTCAGTGGCAATTTTCGTAATTTTTCACATGCTATTGGGTCCCACAGTAATGTGTTGTTACATCACTACAGGCTGAGAAGCTCCAATGGATATAATTTATCATAACTTTCCTAACTACCCAAAAGCTACTTTCCCTCAGTACACTTCATCTCACTACTTTCCCTTTTCCTTCTCCCAAACCCATAGCACACTTCAACTACTGGACAAGCTCTAGAAAACGCCGATCAGCACAAGGCTAAGCTCCAGCAGGTCAACTCCGTTCACTAATTCTGTTTTTCGGTGAGACCCAACTTCAGCCCCTCCATCTATTTACATGCCCGAAGCTGCTGGGTTTTATTTTGATAATTTTTGTTTTTTCCATGTTCCTCCATCTCCAGTAGTATTTAACATCACTAGAGCTAAAAATGAATGTAAAAAAATTTATGAAAATCAATGATATTCTTTATATGAAATTCCTGGGAATTGTATAACTACTATACTCATCTCTAGCAAGGTAGTTGGAGGAAGTGAGGAGGCGAGACAAAACAAAACAAAAAAAAAATGAAAAATGAATTGGAAAAACGACAAATGAGAAGCACGAGGGTAAAGAATGAGTGGCAAGGTTCTTGTTCTCTCTGTGCAATTTTTTTTTTTTTGGTTGTCTTTGTGGAGTACAAAGTTGTTGCTCTGCAATTTTTACGTGGGTATTATGCTTCATGTTTGAGCTGAAAATGAAGTGAGATATAAAGAGAGAAGAAGGACGCGAGTAAAGGGTTTACCGTTCTGACTGGCCACAGTTTGTGGGCTCCACCAATTTATCAAAAATTTGAGTTTGAAAAGTGAGATATGCATCTAAGAACAAGAACCGAACAAAAATTTATTTGAGTCAAGGAAAAAGTAGAGATAAGGATGTGAGTGATGAGATCTGAGTTTGAGTAATGAGAAATGAGAAAAGGAAACTGAATTTTGAGTTAGGTTCAATCCAAACAGGGCCTAAGTTACATAAATGTCTATATATACTTTATGCACCAAGACCTTTAGAGTTGACAGATTATCATGATGAATCATTATTTGGCACTAAAACAAGTGCCCTACATCTTATCATGAAACTAAAAGTAGGTGTCTCTAACTCAAAATTTGAACCCATGAAATTGGACCAATAATATCAGGTCCTTTAATTATTGATTGATTATAACTTGGATTAAAATCAAGATGCTCCGGAGAAAAAGCCCAAAAGCCCAACACACAACAACGACCTTAGTCTCCATGCCCAACTCACAATAGAGATTAGAGAGTATGGTGATTCTTCCTTTTGGTATTAGTATAAAATCTTTAAAGCAAAATCAAATAGTACAATAACTTGTCATTAAAAATGCAATAGATGCTGTGCATTATTTAACTTATATAGCCAAGCAATGACACTACCAACAATAAAAGATATAACCTTGATCTCTGCAAATGGAAATCAACATTATCAATTAAGAAAAACAAACGAAACAAAGAGTTATTAAAAGAAAACTAACCATGAGACACCAATTGCCAACAGTGAGTTTCTTGACATGATGCACACTATGAAGAATGTCTCTCACGATGCCCCGGAACTCCTTATAACCATACACCTCCTTAATATATTTTTGCTCCTCACTATCATATCTACACCGCATGTCGAAATCGAGTTTAACCTCAACCAACGCCGACACATCCTTTATCCGACACGTCGTCACATAAAAATTCCCCAGAATTTCCAAAGAATGGATCTTTGGAGCCACAATTTCCAATTCCAACACACGGGCATATCTTTTCGACATACCCATCAAATAGCCATCTATCACCAACTTTCTCAAACTCTCGGACACTACATCCAACCGGTTAAACTCCCAACAATCATGCAATTCCAAGGATTCAAGTCTAGGACTACCCATTAACACTTTCCTTATCACATCTTCATACAAGGGCGATTGCCCAATACACAAGTGCTTGAGTGAACTCCAATGTAGTAACCCATTAGGGAAAATTTTGCAGTAACTAAAATTGAATTCAGAAACAAACTCATTGGCGTAGAGATGCTGAGGCAGTTGGTATCCTTCAGGATCGATATAAAGAGGAGGTGAAAAATCTAGACTAAGTTGATCTACTTTGGCAGTTGTGGCGAAACGAACCCAAAGATCGAGGCGAGGCTTTAGGTCTTTCTTGTACTTGAATCGAACTGAGAAGTTCGTTAGTTTGGAAGCCCTGTGTAGGAGCAGGGTATGATCTACGGCACTGGTGAAATCGTCGGTGCATTCGAAGTGATTAAAGTCGAAGCGGAGATAGGGAACGGAGGTCCAAAGATAGGCCCATCTTTTGGATAAAACGCCTGTTTTGACAGCGTCTTTAGTGGGCAAAAAGGAGAGGATGCTGAGGAGGATGGAGTCAGGTAAGGTGCCGATTCGATCTACTTCTAAGATTGGTGCGTGTTTGTGGATTTTGGTTTGATGATCTTCATCTTCTTCTTCTTCTTCTTCTTCTTCAGAATTACTGGTGGGATAGTATCGGTCAGAGGAGCTGTGGATTGAACCAGAGCTTTCTTCCTCCTCCATTCTGAACTCAACAGTAGTGAATAGTGATGTAAGATCCTTTACCTTCTATTCTTCTTTGTAATAGACAAGCAATTAATTAGGGATGTAGATTGGCCATCAAAGGTCAATTTATTGGGTGTGAAACTTGAATTAGCGTACGTTGAGATTTTTTAGAAAAATAACTACAAAACTCAAACAATATTATTAGTTAGCCAACGTTTTAAACATATTGCATTTCTAACAATTTGACTTCAGAGGAGTCGATTTTACTGTTCATATCGCCGATTTTTGCGCCACGTAGATAAAGAAATCGAGTCTAGTGGACTCATTTCTTATACACAGAAAACGACTTCAGAGAAGTCGTCTTCTATACAAAGAAAACGACTTCAGAGAAGTCGTTTTCTGTGCAAAGAAAACGACTTCTCTGAAGTCGATTTCTTTGTATAGAAACCGAAATCCCTTTAAAACTATAATTGACACTCCACAGTTGGCTGGTAAGCATAGCCGAAGTGACAACAATAGTAAGGGTACCGTTTATAATAACCATAACAATAATAATGTCTCACTAATTTCTTAGTTTCAAAGAGATGTGTTAATTCCGTAAACCCTCTGTTTGTTTTTTTTTTTTTTTTTTTTTTTTTTTTTTTTTTTTTTGGGTGGACTGGGTATATTCAACAGCCAAAACAAGGAAAAGCTGGAAAAAAAAAAAAAGAAAGAGGGAATGAAAGATTACCAATATAATGGAAAAAGACCAGGTTACAAAGAGAAAAGTCTAAGAAGCAGGAGTTTCTTGATTATCTTAAATACTTAATCTGGACAACCCAGCTCTTCCTTGAGGGTCTTCACAGCCTCCAAGACTCCATTCTGAAATAAGTCTCACAAATGTCAATTTTGCTATATGTGTACTTTATTTGTCTGGGTTGCTGGGATTTCAAAGAAAACGACTTAAGAGAAGTCGTTTTCTTTGCACAGAAAACGACTTTTCTGAAGTCGTTTTCTTTGTATAGAAGACGACTTCTCTGAAGTCGTTTTCTGTGTATAAGAAATGAGTCCACTAGACTCGATTTCTTTATCTACGTGGCGCAAAAATAGGCGATATGAACAGTAAAATCGACTCCTCTGAAGTCGAATTGTTAGAAATGCAATATGTTTGAAATGTTGGCTAACTAATAATATTGTTTGGGTTTTGTAGTTATTTTCTAAAAAATCCTCGTACGTTGGTTGTGGGGGTGAATTTTAGGGAGGATGAAAAGAAAAAAAAATGTTAAAGGAAAGCTTTTTTTGCAAGGCGTTTGGTTGGGGGAGGAGAAAAAAATGTGGCTTAGGCTTTGTTTGGGCCTACCAAAATTAGAGGAGAGTGTGATTTAGGCTTTGTTTGGTTACAAAGGAGGGGAAAAAAAGAGAAAAGAAATTAAAATAGCAAGGAAATGAGAAAGAAAAGAAAAGAAATCAATTATCTTGTGTATGTTTGGAAATAGGGTGAGAACTCAGAAGGGAAAAAGAAAGGAAAAGAATGTATTTCTTTTTCTTTTATTTGGTTTGCAATAAGAAAGGAAATAAATAAATATATATATATATATATATATATATATATATGTTTTTTAACTTTTTTGCCCACATAAATGTAAAAGATGCATAAAAGTTATGAATAAATAAGTAACTTTATGTCATGTTATATTATTTATGAGGGCCCAATTTTTTTTTATAACCATTGTCTCCCTTTAAATTTGTCCAATTTGGGAGAATTGCAAATATGTGAGCCTACTGGAAATGATTTCTTCTCTTTTATTTTTTCCATGGTAACCAAACAAAGGAAAGGACTACATTTCTTCTCATTTTTCTTCTCTCTCTCTCCTCTAGCCTTTCCAAACACACTGTTACTTGATTGACAAAAATGCCCCCAATTGCTTCTTTTTGTTTTTCTTTTTCTTTCTTTTTAAGCTTTTGCTTTCCTATGGGCAAAGTTGGCTCTTCGTTTCTTCCTTTTTTTCTCCGTTTTTTTTTTTTTTTCTTTTGCTTTCCAAAGACACTCTGTCTCTTCCTTTTTTCTTTTTCTTTTTTTTTTGGGGGATGGCATGATAGTGATTTGCTTTGTTTTTCTTCTTCTTCTTTTTTTTTTTTTTTTTTAACTAGACGCATTTTTTTATCTCTAGACATGGTTTTTATTTTTTTAATAAATTTGGGTGATTATTTAGTTTTTTTTGCTTGTTCGTCACTTTTTTTTTTTTTTTTTTTTAAGTTTTAACTTATGGCGTCCGCTCCAGCCTCCTGATGATAGCTTTTTATCATTAGATTAAGGCACCAATCGGTTTTTGGTGTAAAAGGGAATTGAACCCCAAATCATTATTTTAATTAGACATCTTTTTTTAACAATGATATATGAGTAAATTTATACAAATTCATTTTTAACGTCCCTTTTTTTTTTCACTCTCAACCAAACAAAAATAAGAGAAATTAAAATCTTTTTTATCCTCTCACTTTTCCACCACTTAAACGAAACGGACCCTTCAAATTTTCCCAATTTGGGTGGATTGCAAATATGTGGGCCCAATGGAAATGGTTTCTTCTCTTTTATTTTTTCCATGGTACCCAAACAAAAGAAAGGACTACATTTCTTCTCATTTCTCTTCTCTTTCTCTCTCCTCCAGCCTTTCCAAACACACCGTTACTCGATTGACAAAAATACCCCCAATTGTTTTTTTTTTTTTTTTTTTAAGCTTTTGCTTTCTTGTGGGCAAAGTTGGCTCTTCCTTTCTTTTTCTTTTTTTCTCCCTTTTTTTTTCCTTTTGCTTTCCAGGGACATGCTGCCTCTTCCTCTTCCTTTTTCTTTTTTTTTTTTTTTTTTTTTTTTTTTTTGTTGGGGGGGGGGGGGGGGGAGGAGGGGATGGCATGATAGTGATTTGCTTTGTTTTTCTTCTTCTTTATTTTATTTTATTTTATTTTATTGTTTAAGTAGACGCAATTATTTTTTCTAGACATGATTTTTATTTTTTAATAAATTTGGGTGATTTTTTTTTCTTGTTTGTCACTTTTTTTTTCTTTTTTTTCTTTTTTTTTTTTTAGTTTTAACTTATGACATCCGCTCCAGCCTCCTGATGATAACTTTTTATCATCAAATCAAGGCACCAATCGGTTTTTGGTATAAACAGGGATTGAACCCCAGGTCTTTATTTTAATTGAACATCTTTTTTTAACAAGGATATATGAATAAATTAATACAAACTCATTTTTTTCATCCCTCTATTTTTTTCACTCTCAGCCAAACAAAAATGAAGGAAATTAAAATTTTTTCTATCCTCCCACTTTTCCATCCTCCCAACATTTTCTATCATCCCATTTTTCCACTCCTTCAACAAAATGGACCCTTCACATCTGCCCAATTTTGGGCAAATTGCAAATATGTGGGCCCAGTGGAAATGGTTTCTTCTTTTTTATTTTTTCCATGGTACCCAAACAAAGGAAATGACTACATTTCTCTTCTATTTCTCTCTCCTCCAGCCTTTCCAAACACACTGTTACTTGATTAACAAAAATGCCCCCAATTGCTTTTTTTTTTCTAAGCTTTTGCTTTCCTGGGCAAAGTTGGCTCTTCCTTTCTTTTTTCTTTCTTTTTTTCTCCTTTTTTTTTTCTTTTGCTTTCTTGAGATACGCTGCCTCTTTTTCCTTTTCTTTTTCTTTCCTTTTTTTTTGGGCATGGGCATGACATTGATTGGCTTTGTTTTTCTTCTTCTTCTTCTTCTTCTTTAACAAGATGTAATTTTTTTTCCTTGACATGATTTTTATTTTTTAATAAATTTGGGTGATTATTATTATTGTTATTTTTTGCTAGTTTGTCACTTTTGTGTTTTTTTTTTTTTTTTAGAGTTTTAACATATGGTATCCGCTCCTGCCTTCTAATGATAACTCTTTATTATCAAACTAAGACACCAATTGGTTTTTGGTGTAGGCAGTGATTAAATCTCATATCTCTAGTTTAATTGAGCATCATTTTTTAACAAATATATATGAGTAAATTTATACAAACTCATTTTTTCCACCCCTCTAGTTTTCCACTCTCAACCAAATAAAAATGATGGAAATTAAAATTTTTTCTATCATTCTACAATTTTCTATTCTCTCACTTTTCAACACCTCTAACAAAACGGACCCTAAAGCCAAAAAATATGGTCGCGCAAATTTATGCGTTTGGTGTGCCACTATGATTGCAAAGGGTGAGGGAGGGAGGTGCAGACCTTATATTTCTGCGCTAAGAAAGATGCTTCAAAGAATATATGTGACTGTGTGATCAGTGAAGCACTCAAGCAACTGAGCTTTTTATTATTTTTAATTTGATAAGCGTAGGAGTTAAGCCATAGGCACTCTATACAAGAACAAAACTACTCCACCCATGCATTAGTGGGTGACAAATTCTGAGATTCTCGTTTTTGGTTTTTTTAAACTTACAAATAAAAAATGTTCCAGGTAAGTATTTTTAAGACTTTAGTGTGAATTATTATTATTATTATTTTTATGAAAATAAATTTCCATTTACATTAAGGATTTTATAGTTTAAAGTGTAAAATTAAAGATTAGAAAAATTTTAGGTAAAACTACACTATTAGTCCCTAAAGTTTGTCTGTTGAACGCTTTTAGTCCTTGAAATTTCAATAAAGTGCTATTAGTCCCTAAAGTTTAAAAACTAAACACAATTGCTCACTTCACTAACTTCTGTTAGTTTCTTTACTTACTTGTCTAACGGAAGAATGAGTAGGCATATTTTTAATGATGTGGCAACCCTATCATATCAGTTGCAATGTCTAAAAGTAAAATTTTTGCAATGTAACTTAAGTGGCCGAATCAAAATTTGACACTTCATTTAAAAATACGACCTAGAACCAAGTCACCAAAATTCTAACAGAACCTTAAAATCTCTTTTCCTCTCTGGTACTCCTTTCTCTCTCTGTAAATTTTAGCCAAACATGAAACATCAGATAGATACGGCGAGACAAGGAGGACTCAAGACAGTAGCCCTTGATTTGGATCAAAGTCTCCAAAGACCTTTAGATCTTCAAAAAGAGGCAGCACACCTGAAGTCTTATAAGATCCTAAACTAAAACATTCACGAAGCCCAATTTTTAGTGTATAAATCTCAGGAAAGCAATGCTTAAAGAATTTACCTAGATTGTCATAGTTTTCTTGTTCAACTCAAGCTGACTTTTTTCGCAGATATTAGGCCAATGATCAAGTCAAATACCAAGACAAATTATATAATATTAAAAAATGAGAAATAGATGGAGAAAATGAAAGGGTCCTATTAGGTTACTGAGAAATTTAATTTTAAATGTTCACAGCAAGAGATCTGCTCCAGGTATTGCATATATGTAGGACTATGTAGGCTGTGCACTGATGTACGGAACTCTCGCTTGCGGATCTCCTTGTCTTGTTGTCTCTAGAGATTTTTGACATGGATTTCATTGAAGTTACACACAGAGAGAATGAGAGGTAACGGAGAGAGGGGGGGGGGGTAAATGGAGAGGAGAGATTTTTGGGATTTTTTTAAATAAAAAATGTTGCCATGTCATTAAAAGTATGCCTACTCATTTTTCCATTAGACACATAAGCACAAAACAAATAGTAGTTAATTGAGAGACCAATTGTGTTTAGTTTTGAAACTTTAGGGACTAATAACGCTCAATTGAAACTTTAGAGACTAAATACGCTCAGCAAGTAAACTTTAGGGACTAATAATGTAGTTTTGCCAAAATTTTAATCTAAAAAATAAGAATTTATTAAGGTGGAACCATAATAACTGAGACATAAACTATTATAACAATAATTTTTTTCCATTTATTATTATTACGGTGAAACCATAATATGAAATAATTCCCTTATAAATATATTGTCCTTTTTGGTAATATACTCCTCAAATCACAATTTTAATAAATACTAACCAAACACTCATCTTTTTCCCAAAAAAAAAAAAACAACAACTTTCTAACAAATTTTACCAAACATTCTACTTTTTCAAAAATCTCAATTTCATATTGCACTTTTTAAAACCATCATTTTTTCAAAACGTTCAATTTCAGAAAGCTAAACCAAACTTACCTTAGACAACTGACTAACCAAGTCACCTTCTTCTTTATTTTTTATTTTTTAAATTTTTTTAGAGAGACCAACACACAAAAGTAACCTTCTTCTGAGCAAGGGATGTAACTAAAAGATTAGTGCATAATAATTAATTTATCTCAATAAAATAAATAAATTAATCAATAATCCATGTAATGATAGTAATGAATAAGAAAATTAACAAAATATATTTTTTAAAAAAAATTTTTAGCAAAATTTGAAATTTAATTATTATGATAAGTATTAATATGTATTTGTTATGATTGTGTTTTGTAGATGCACAACAATCCATTTATCATTTGAAGATTTGCCAAGATTCTAATGGAATATTGAACTATCTATACTTCCTATAAGAGAATTCTTCTCTTTGGGCTGGACTTTTATGCAATTTAAAAATAGCCTCATTAATGAAAAGTAACTTCTCCTAGAAATATGGTCATAAATGTCAAAAAACAAATTTCATTTTGATTTTTTTTTTTAAAAAAAAAACTCCTGAAATTTAGGATTTTTTTCCCTTTACGTTCATCCTTTTTTTCTGAAAATGTTGTAAACATATCATTTCTCTTTTATTCCCTAAAATTAGCTTCTTCTTCTTCTTCTTCTTTTTCTCTTTTTCATCCAATAAAAGTAAAACACCCCCAATTTAATAAATAAAAAATTAAGAGAAATCCTAAAATTTAGCCTTCTTTCCCCTCACGTTCATCTTATTTTTCCTACCCAAACTTTTCTCCATGTCACTATACCACTTTCAAACACACATTCAAAAAAGACATTACAGTTAGTGTGTATTTGTAAAATTTATCCTTTTTATTTGTTTGAAAAAAAAAATATATATATATATATATATTTCCAAATTATAATAAATGCAAATTATTAATCTTTACCCAAAAAAAAAATGAAAGAGCCTCTGAGCACATGCATTGCGCGTGCTTAGAGGATAGTATAAAATATAATTTATACTTAACTTAAAATAAGAATATGTAAAATTGTGAAGCTTATGTTCCAAATTTTATGATGTTAACCAAAAGTCAAATGTGCTCCGTTTTAAATAAAATATAGCTAAGTCTAAAGATAACATATGGATAATATCTATCCCTAAAGTTATAATCCTAATTCCAATCTTATAACTCAACCAGTTGGTACCACCTGATGTTCCAATAGAGACATGGAAGATTCATATCCCCCACCCCCAAATATTAATTGATCAAAAATTCCAATATATTATTGTAAAAGGGTATATGAATGAGACTGAAAGAAAGGAAAAGAAAAGGTTTTTTTTTTTTTTGGAGGCTATTACATTTTATATAAATCTTATGAAAAATACTATTGCAAAATTTACTGCATATAAGCCCTACAAACTTATATCTCAACTTGAAAACATGTGTGTGTTATATATAAATTGAAACTTTTTTTATTTTTATGTTGTTAATGTGATACTAATCACATCTACTGTGGTGTCAATTTATACGTATTTTGTAGTAAAAATGAACCATAAGATATTGGAAATCTTTGATGATGATATTAAAAGTATGAAAGAGCAAAGTAATTAAAATCAAATAAAAAAATTTATAAGCAACACAACCATTGATATTAAGCATGAATATATCCTAAAGCAAGTTTAACACCACAACGCAAACATAAGTTCATGAAAACGGAAGTTAAAGCAATTTATAGCAAGATTTTAGTTCATTGGAATTAATTAATCTGCATAACTACAATGTATTATGAGAATTTGATCATTTAAGAGGATCGAACAACTTAAAATGATTTTACTCTGTCGTGGGTTCTTTTTACATTTCTTGTACCTTTGACACGCGTCTTGATGTTAGTCTAGGCTTTTTCTAAGAAGGAAGTTAGGCCTGGCGCTCCACAGAATGGGCTCCAAAGTTCCATTCTGCCACTGCCAATTTGTGCACAAATGTTGAGTCCAAGTCCAAGGGAAGATACTGCAAAGTGGGCTTATCCTCTGTTTCTGCCGCAAAAGGAACTTTTCTCCAGTTTCTGCCATAGGCCTGACTTTTTTGCTATGCAGCAAAACTTTCTGCTGTGTAGTAAAACCGTCTGCTGTGTAGTAAAACTTTCTATTGTGCAATAAAGCTTTCTGCTTTGCAGTAAAGCTTCCTACCGTAAAGCCTTTTGATGTGCAATAAAGCTGTCGTCTGTGCATTAAAGCTGTTTGCTGTGCTTTAAAGCTGTCTGCCATGCAGTAAAGCCTTGTTTACAATCGAAATCAAATATTGAATCTTCCCATAGAATAAGTAAACGAAGAAGGAACCCAAACCTTAACTTAAACAACCTTATCATAGGCTTTTGCTATCAAAGTTGTGCATTTTGGAGAATATGCCTAAATGGCTACTAGCTATTACTTTTGGAGACTTCAAAGAGTAGTTTTGCTAAGGAGGGAAAAGATAGTCTATTGATGCATGCCCCTATTCCTGTCACGTTTCTCTCTTCTTTTTACCACTTTCTTTCTTTCTTTCTCTTCGTTCTTTTTATTCTTAGTTTCTTACTACTCTCTTACCGTGGGTTGCTCCCCCTTTTGGTCTTTCCTTTTCCTGGGTCCCTCTCTGTGGGTACTTACTACTCTTTTACCATGGGTTTCCCCCCTTTTTCTATGGCTACCTCTTCCTTTTATAGTAAGCAAATTCAATGGGATTTCTCCCTTTTACCCCTAAGGCTTCACCAACTGTTTTTGGTTTATTGTGGGCATCCTTTCAAGACTACCCACCAACCCATTGGTTGCCCTGACCACTGCCATTACTCTAATACATGTTTACTGCACCACTACTAATTTCATGACAAAATTCCCTTTTGTTTAGGGTGTGCATGGGTCGGGTTGGGTCGGGTTAAGGAGATTTTTTGACCCAACCCACCATGGTGGGTCAAAAAAAATTCAACCCAACCCAACCCATCACATAAGTCCAACCCAACCCAACCCACATGGATCGGGTTGAACCCATGGGTTGGACAAATTTTTTATTATTATTATTATTATTAAATTGAGTAATATATATATATATATTTTTTTTTTAAAAAAAACCCAAAGATTAGTATCAATGTAACTCCTTAAAGGCAAACAACACTAATGACTAAACAACAATAGTAATTTACTAGGGTTTTTGTGAACTAATTGGTTTTTATATAGGATAGGAAGAGCTAGTTTTTTTAAAAAATTTATTAATTATATAATATATTTTAAATATATATATTAAATATATGGGTGGGTTGGGTTGAGTTTGGCGGGTTTGGAATTTTATGACCCAAACCCAACCCGACCTGTTATGAAAAAAAATTTTGTAACCCAACCCAACTCACCAAGTCCTAAAAACCGACCCAACCCGACGAGTTGGGTTCGATCAAGTTGGTTTTGGCGGGTTGGCGAGTTGACTGCACACCCCTACTTTTGTTTGTTTTTACTATATAACTTTACCTCTAGGTTCAAATGGATAAGGATTGGGCTACCTCACTACCTAGCTCTATGGCATTCATCAAATGGTCTCAACCATCTATTACTTCTTTTGGGTAAGATACCATCCCAGAGCAAGGTATATTCCTAAAAGAAGTCATGGCAGGAAATCAAATATAGACCCTTTTTTTCCCCCACCACTAAACCATGGCCTCTGAATCCTTTTGACCATGGGCCCACCTCCCTTGTATTGGCTAGGTACAGGTTGGTAGTGCTCCGACCCTTCTGTTTTTGTCTTCTTTTGTCCCCACATCATTTATGCCGTAACAGATTAGTTCTGTTTTGTTCTGCTGCATGTTTTTTGTCTTATTTCCTCATGTGTTTCTTGCTGCACTTGTCATTTCCTTTGGTTTGGCTTTTCTTTCCTTCACGTGATTCCTGCTGCTGACACTTCATGCTATTCCTTGTTTCTTTTCATCATGCTTCTTCATATCAGTTTTTACGCCTATCTTTTTTATATAAAAGGATTTGGGCCTTTGTGAGCCAAATAATATTGACTAGATCAAAAAGGTCTTGAGCCCAATTTATCTTCATTTGTCGAAGTCATTCTACCAAAGAACTGTATTCTGCGGCAAAGCTATATTTTGTGGCAGATTTGTATTCTGCTACAAATTTGCATTTTGCTGTAGATTGCTTTCACTTGCACTTCTTTCTTTGGACCTTTCTTGCTCTTCGGTCTTCTTGGTGGGTCTTTTAGGCCTTGCTTTTCATTGGGCTTTCCTTCGTATGGGCTTTTGCGTCTTGTAACTTACTAGGCTTTCTTCCTCATGGGCTTTTGGGTACGAATTTGCAAAAATGGGCATCAACATACTCATATGGAAACATAACCGCTGCATGAGAAGAGAATCTAGGGAAGCTTAACAACTTTTGAGCCACTTGTAGAAATTCACATAGCATATTACAAGTTTGATTTTGCATAACTCGTGGTTTAGTGATAACCATCTTCTCTAGTACCTTTGCATTCTTAAGTAGAAATTGTACCACTAAAATGGATACTTCATTTATGTGGAAAAATTCTCCAAAACCAAAGACCTCAACAATCTTGAAGTGTCATAGCAAACTCTTGAAATAGATCACCTTTGATTTCCCATGTGTCACATCATCATAACTTCTTTCTAGATACTGCAATATAAAAGTTACATTAGCCCATTTTGAAGTTTAGTTTTAAATTATGATATTTTGTCATATTATAATGAAGTCGATGTAGGAGAAGGGAACAAAGCCAAATCAGATTTGGAATTCCTGAGTCAACTTCGAACATCTTGGACTTTAAGAAATCAGATTTGGAATTCCTAAGTCAACTTTGTACATCTTGGATTTTGAGGATTTAAGATTGTTGCATGTTTAAGGCGTTTGGTTCCATGATCATGGGAAGCTGTCTTCTCTGGAAGTTGAGCTACTTTTGCCATCGATAGAACCATAGCTTCTTTTAGTTCTTAGTTCTTAGTTCTTAGTTCTTGCTAAGATTATGTGGCGCTCTCCTTTATATTTCTCTTCCATGCAAAAAGAATGACTCTTTGTTTACTAAACAGACATAAATTAAAAGATAATAAATTTTTGTTCTTTTTGGTTCATGCTTTCAAGATTTTTCCTCTTTTTTCTCACAAAATTAAAGGAACACTTTAAAAGATAATGACTCTTTGATTTCTTTGGTTCATGTTTCAAAACTTTCCCCTTTTTCTCACAAAAATAAATGAAGACTTTAAAAGATAATGGCTCTTTGTTTTCTTTAGTTCATCTTTTCAAAACTTTTCTCTCTTTTTCCCACAAAATTAAACGAATGCTTTGGGTTTTATCCTCTTAGATTTCTCATCCTTTATATACACCTCTCATAGCCCTTTAGGCAATCCCATCTTAAATACACATGAAATTCTCCAAACCGAGAAGGATGTCCTTCAATTTCAACCCATTAATTACCCCTACCTAACCCCATGATTCGCCTTCTACTCTCTTTAGTTGTCGCCTTTTTTTTGAATTTTTATTGATTTTTTTTTTTAATAACATATTGGTAAGTCCTCCCAAGTGTAGCCTCATATCACTCCTATCACAGAAACTATAATTACAACTTATAATAGTAATGATGAACACGATGGATTATAGGATAATTTCTTACAAAGTTTTTGACAATGAAACGGGCAGGATATTGACTAGTAAATAATAATTAATTTATCTCAATAAAAAATTAATTGATTTAAGGAAAATGCAAAAAGCATTACAAGTTTTATGGCATGAAAACTTACAAACTGATGTGGTATTGATTATGATTGGTAAGCTTTAACTATCTCATTTAAGAATATTTGAATAGTTTTGTCATGATTAGTGACATATTAGTTTATAAGCACAATATAGTAAAAATTGTAGTACTCATAGCATCATTCATTAATCAATAATTTGACAAAGTTTAACAAAATATAGGACTATCTGGGCTTTTGCCCTTAATTTTTTTTTTTTATTTAGTAATTTGCCTTTGTTTGCAAACTATATAGGAATATGCCCCTATTTCAATACTCGATAATCTTAAAATCGAGTTTCTATGAAATACTCGATCTATAGAAAATCGAGTTATGCCCGATCAAATTTTATTAAAAAAAAAAAAAAAGAGCATAGAACTCGATTTTACGGAAATCAAGTTTAAAAACGCCACTATAGGGCTTTAAAACATCACTATAGGGCTTAAAAACGCCACTATAGGACTCACTGATGAGTAATCACAATTACAAAAAAAAATTTGCAGGAAAACGCCGCTATAGAGCATTAAAACATCACTATAGGGCTTAAAAACGCCACTATAGGGCCTCCTAAATGGTATCACACTTGTAAAAAAATTTTGCAGGAAAAATCACACTTAAAAAAAAATTTTGCATGAAAACGCCGCTATATGGCCTTAAAACGTCACCATAGAGCTTAAAAACGCCACTATAGGGTCCCTGAACCAGTATGGCATGAACTTATAAAAATTTTGTAAGAAAACGCCGCTATAGGGCTTTAAAACGTCACTATAGGGCATAAAAACACCACTATAGGGCTCCCAATTATAAATTTTTTTTTTCATGGAACTCGATTTTCGGATATTCGAGTTCCATGCAATTTTTTTTTTTTTTTTAAGTTTGATCGGGTATAACTCGATTTTCTATAGATCGAGTATTTCATAGAAACTCGATATCGAGTATCGAAACAGGGGCATATTCCTACATAGTTTGCAAACAAGGGCAAATTGCTAAATAAAAAAAAAAAAAAAAAGGGGCAAAAGGCCAAATAGTCCACAAAATATAGAATATAATCAGGGCACAATTTGAGGCCTAAGACCTAAACTTCAAATGTGCCTTTTTATTTTCAAACATCCCTTAAATAAAATTTAGTTTATTTTTTACATCAATTTAGTTAATTTTTAAATTATAATTTTTTTATTTAAAATACATTATTCTTCTTTTTAATATGACTAACTCACTTGAGCAATGTTAGAGATACTATAAATTTTATTAAATAACTCTTGTAAATTGACGAGTCACCAATTTGAAAAATAAAAATTAGTTCAAACATTCATTTATTTTATTGTTTAAGTGCCACCAATTATATTCTTATTACATTAATTTTTTTTGGTAGTAAAACTTGTGGTAACATGTTAAAACTGTGGCATTTCTAAGACTTATGTAATAAAATTGTACTAGTATTTCAAGCATCACTCAAATTGATAGAGTATCAATATAAGTGTATCAAATTAACAAAGAAGAAACGAAGATAAAGAGATCTTAGTGTGATAATATAAAGAGTTCAAATAATTTACCCGATAAAGAGATCTTAGTGCGATAATATAAAAAGCTCAGGGATGTTAATGTAATTTAGCCTTGATATTATATACCTATCCTAGGGCTCTGTATGTGTCAAATATTAATTCATCTCCGTGTGTTTATAGTTTCTAATTTAAGGGATCAAATGAGCAGGTATATTTAAATGAACCAAAATAAGAGATTTGTTTCCAAGTTTAATTCCTTTTCTTCAAAGTTCAAACAATCAAAACAAGCGCATTCATACTTCTCTTTTGTTTCAAACCAGATAATCAAATATTCAGTGAAAGCAAGTTTGTATTCAAGTGATGTTTGTGGCCTGGGGGATCATGTTCTAAAGACTTCAGCATGCTTGATTCCAATCTGGACATGTGCAAAGCAACTGATATGGAGCTTATAAGTGATACTAAAGTATTAGACAAATAGTACAAAACTACAAATTTTACTAAGTCTTACACATTATGTAGTTGGTGTAGCAATAAGATCACATTAATTGTCATATCAATTTATAAAAATTTTACCAAGTCTTCAAAAAATAAAAAAGAGTAAGAATAGAAAGATATTAGGAATGACTAACAATGTCCTTGAAAATTCAAAATTGCAAAGTGATATTAAAACCAAATTAAAACTTGATAAGCAACAAAACCACTGTCATGGACCATGAATACATTTAAAGGTAAGCTTAATAATACTAAGAAAACATAAGTATATGACAACAGAAGCTAAAGAAAATTCATAGTAAGATTTCAGCGCTTTGAACCTCTGCCCTCATAACTACTGTGTATTTATGAGGATCTGCTAGTTTAAGAGGATGGAATAACTTAAAATGATTTTACTAAGATGGGAACATAATCACTGCATGAGGAGAGGATCAGGGGAAACTTAACAACTTTTGAGCTACTTGTAGAAATACATGTAGCATAGCCTTCTCATTTTGCATAACCTGAGGTTTAGTGATAACCATCTTCTCCATCACCTTTGCATTCTTAAGTAGAAATTGTACCACTAAAAAGAATACTTCCTTTATGTGGAACAAACTTTCTCCAAAACCAAAAATCTTGATAGTCTTGAGGCGTAGCAACAAAAACTTGAAATAAATCTCCTTTGATTTCCAGTGGCTCATGTCATCATAATTGCAATAATGGAGGTAGTACTGTCTTTCTAGAAACTACAGAATAAAATTACATTAGCCCATTTTGAGGTTCAGTTTTAGATTATTGATATTTTGTAATGCTGTTATAGAGTTGACGTAGGAAAGGAC
Source organism: Quercus variabilis (assembly GCA_030445155.1). Taxonomy (NCBI): domain Eukaryota; kingdom Viridiplantae; phylum Streptophyta; class Magnoliopsida; order Fagales; family Fagaceae; genus Quercus; species Quercus variabilis. The sequence continues at coordinate 84,664,050 of CP129449.1, forward strand.
CAAAGCCACATCAGATTTGGAATTCTTGAGTCAGCTTTGAACAACTTGGATTTTGAGATTTAGGGTTAGGCTCTGGTGTAAAAAAAATGTTGGAAAAGTAAAGATTATAAGGTTTATAATGCGCAAAGGAATAGTAGGATTTGGGGATGCAACAAAGGGGAAAAATTAATATTTGGGTTGCTGTCCCAGGGATATGAACATTAACTCAAGAACATTATTTGCCACTTAAGGGGGTATTTGGGGCTATTTGAAGGGTTTTTGAAATTTTAAAGTTAAGGGTTTAAATGGTGACAAATCAATGTGTGTTTGCTAGGTTTCAAGTTGCTCAAGATTTAAAGATGAAACTTGTAGGCATCACATCAAAAATAAAATTGTATCACATAAACTTCAAACAAGCTATCTATATTTAAAAAACTTCTTGTATAGTATAGAAAGCATTACACCCATGTAAATAGATGAATGAAACAGTAATACCTTACGTTGAAACCCAAACTGAATAAATAAACTCAAATAACTTTGCAATGAATGACCTCTTATTCGCACAAACTGATTTCTAAAAATCTACTACTGCCGTCATTGTTGTAAATGAGAAGGTTTTGAGTAAACAGTCCATGAAATGACCACTTCAAAAAAAAGTCGATAATCAACAATTAAGTATTAACTCTTTATGTCAAGAAATTAAAGGGGGCCCAAACTCTTCAAGGGAATCATTTTGACACCATAAATAGTTAGACACATTGACCTAAAGAAAAAGATAACAATTAGGAGTAATCCTTCATTAAAGTTCCTTTGATATGACATTCAGGGAATTGGTCCAAGAAAAACATACCTCTAACTCTGTGTAGTAGAAGGATATGTCAATAATTAATGTCTCCACATAAGGCGAACTTTGAAGAAGCCTTGCTATGCCAACGAGGTCCCATTTTTTCATGCTTGTTTTCATTGTTAAACATTTACACTTTAACAATGGAGAAGGTGTTAGGTTCTAAGATCTTAGGATTTTATGTATTTAGAACTCTAATTTGTAATGTTGGCAAACCATGATCAAAACAATGTATTTAGTCTTGTTTAGGCTTGCTCAAAGTTGGTTTATTATTGTAAAGTTGGAATCGAGTGGCTGTAGAAGTACTTGGGACTTTCGGCCTGGCTCGATCGATCGAAGAATAGACTCGATCGATCGAAAATCGCACAGGTTGTTTTTTCTGCAAAATTTCCAACTCAGCCCTACTTCATTAAACGTTTAGGGTTTTATGTTTTTACCCTAGGTATATAAACAAAACCCTAGCCACGTTTTTGAAGGTTGCTCCAATTGTATTATTGCTCATACATTGCTGTTTTGTGTAAATCTCTTGTGAGATCTTTGAGGAGTTTTCCTTTACACAAAGCTTAGGGTTTTCAAGTTGGAGATATTATCTACATCTTGATGATCAACTTGGTTGCTACCATTGAAGCTTAAAAATAATCAAGCGGGAGTGCTTGTAGCTGATTGAAGAATCCAAGAAAGAAGGAGTCCGTGGATTCGGAGCTTGCACGTGGTCGTGTCAGTAAGTTCTACTGGTGGGTAGCATTAGGAAGTCAAGTGGGGAGCTTGTAGTCCTTTTGTATGAACTTCGATTCTTTCGCATAGTGGATTCAGGTTTACCTTGAGGATAGCTAGGTCAAATCCTCCCTAGGTTTTTACCGTGTGGTTTCCTGGGTCATCATATCTTGTGTTCATTTATTTTTCGCTGCTTTATATCTTGATATGATTATTTGATTGCTTTAACCTAGAGTTGCATAATTTGACTAAGTAACAACTTGGCTAATTAATCTAGACTAACCAATCTGGTTGTTTTAAGGGGTCTAAAACCGTTCAGAAGGCAATTGCTTCAGTGACATAATAGATAGAACCTAGATCCATTAGAGCAAGAATCAAAGCACAATAAGGTAAAGTGAATGTAAGAACAAATAACACAACCATTTGCCCTAGGTAAAATACATCACTAGTTAACACTTTAGCTAACATGTTTTACAGAACACTAATTTACATAAATGTTAATATATCACATATGCAGACAACAAATCATTTTTGCATGAAGTAGTCTTTTTTCCAATAGAAATTTTTCTTACTTATCAAAATAAAAATAAAATAATACGTCCTTTAATTTTTGATTGACTACAAAATGATTAAAATCACAATTTTTTTTTTCTCAAATGAACTCGAGTTCAATTAGCACCTCCTCCCCATGCAAGGGTTGGATGGAGCGTGAGGTTATGGGTGCAAGGCCATTGGGTGCATGTGTAAATTTTACCTATAACTTCTCACTAAGACTATGTTTGGATGAACTTATTTTGTTAAAAAATAATTTGTGTAAAACCACAATAGTACCTGTGAAATTTTAAAAAGTTGTGACTTTTGAGAATAAGGTGGGCTTCAAGTTAAAAATAAACATACACAAAATCTACAAATCAGCATCAAAGAGACAAGATATCAAGTTCATGTGCGTATACTATAGTAAATGAAAAAGAAAACTAGATGTGCTGCATTATTCTATATGCAGGGATTAATTAGACAAACAATGAGAGCACCAACAATAAATACCTATAATCTTGGTACATTATAATGTCTCTGCAAATGACAAACAAAAGAAAAAACATAGTTTTGTATATGACAAACAAAAGAAAAACCATCCATAAGTTAACATCTGCCAACAATAGATGACTCTCAACAATAAAGCTACAATATTTGATACATTCATGTCTGTACAAATAGGAATCAACATTAGTAATCAATAAAAACATGAAGTTTTGCATACAACAATATGAGAGATATCATGAAAAAACCAACCATGAGAGACCATTTGCCAACAGTATGTTCCCTAACATGATGCAGACTCTCAAGAAGTTATCTCACAGTTTGTTCATACTCCTTATAAGCACTCTCCTGATCCTCCTCTTTAACTTCGCAATTGAAATCAAGCTTAGCCTCAACCAACGACAATACATCCTTAATCCGACACTTCTTCATCAAAAAACACCCCAAAATTTCCAGTGACTTGATCTTTGGAGCCACAATTTCTAATTCGAACACAGGGTTAGGGCTTCTTCCCACTGAACTACGCATAAAATAGCTGTGTATAACCAATTTTCTCAGACTCTCGGACACTAAATCCAATCGATTGACCCGACAACAATTATCTAGTTCCAAGTATTCAAGTCTAGCCTGACTACCTATGTTATTTTGGTGTTAAATTTATTTTATTTTATTTAGTTAATTTTGAATTAATGTTGAATGTGATGGTTCAAACTTACTAGATATGTTTTAGTATGCGATCAAGCGAACTGAATGGCGTGGAGTTGATCCCCAAATCCACTCTTGTCTTATGATTGCATTCTTGATTATTATGTGATACATCAACACTTTTTATGGTGTAGGGGCATTTTATAGTTTCCTTATATGTTTTTTTTTTTTTTTTTGTGTGTCTCTTTTGATAAACAATTGACAATCTTGGCAATTCTTAGAAATAGGTTTTATGCTTGTGTGAAATAGGTTTTATGCTAGTATAATGGATTTTCCACATAAAGTCTCTTATGTAGAAAACAGGTGTGGAGGTCCTTCTTAAGCTATTTGGCCTAGGAAAAAAAAAAAAGACTATAGCCGCATTTTTAAACATGTCTAAAAATATGTCCTATAGCCACATTCAAAAAATGCGGCTATAGTTGTCACCTATAGCCACGTTTTAAACGCGGCTATAGCTTCCACCTATAGCTACGTTTTAAACGCGGCCATAAGTCCTGGTCTTAAGCTGTGTTTGAAAAGTACAGTCATAGGATCCCTCAAGCCTATAGTCACGGGGTATAGGCCACATTTACAAACACGGCCTAAAAAAACATAGCTATAGGCCAAATCATCCTATGGCCACGTTTTTCTGACCTAAGGCTGCGTTTTACAAACGTGGCCACAAATTTTTTTTTTTTTTTTTTTTTTTTTTTTGGGGGGGGGGGGGGGGGGGGGTAGTAGTGAGGACTACCCCTTTCCACTTTCTTTATCACAACTTCACACAACGCAGTGAACCCAATGGTCAAACGTGTGAGTGAACTCAAATTTACTATCCCATTAGGCTTAATTTTGCAGAAATAAAAATCCAATTCAAAAACAAACTCATTGGTGTAGAGATGATGAGGCAATGGGTACGCCTCAGAACCCGAAAAATCAGTGGAAGTTAAGAGTATACTGAGTTGGTCTACCTTGGCAGTCGTGGCGAAACAAAACCAGAGATCGAGGCAAGGCTTTAGGTGTGTCTCGTAGTTGAAGAGGACAAAGAAATTTCTGAGCTTCGGAGCTCTGTGTAGGAGCAAGGTATGATCTACGGCACTGGTGAAATCGTCGATGCATTGGAAGGAACCGTGTTCGAAACTGAGAGAGGGAACGGAGGTTCAAAGATAGGACCATCTTTTGGATAAAACGCCGGTTTTGATAGCGTCTTTGGTGGGCAATAAGCAGAGGATGGAGTCAGGTAAGGTGCTGATTCGATCTTCTTCTAAGATTGGTGCATGTTTGTGAAGCTTGGTTCGATGATCATCTCTTGATTCTTCTTCTTCTTCTTGTTCTTCAGAAATGGGGTTTCTGTTAGTGTTGGAAGTTGGGCCTCTTTCAGTTTCACCATCGATAACCATGGCTTTGGCTTTCTTCCTTCATTTTCAGATGTGAGCTTCTTTATTCTATTGAATCTATTCTTCTTTATATTGGGATTCTTTTTTTTAGGTTGACGTTTAATGGGTGTCCTTACACAATTGTATTTCTAATTTTGTACCTCTAGCTCTAGTACTTCGAATTTTTAGATCATTAAATATTTAATATCCCCTATATTTTGTAATTTATTTAATTTAAATTATTTGACCGTTGGCTTAAGACTCCTAAGAAGGGGGTGTAAACGAGGTGAGCGATTTTTCAATCAAACCCAACTCAACTCACCTAGATAATTTTTTTTTTTTTTTCCATTTTTTGAGAAGAACCTAGATAAGATTGGACCCATGAGTTGAACAGTTTTTTTTTTTTTTTAATTAATTGAGCAATAGAACAACACTAATACAAATAAGAGAAAATTTATAACCTAAAAAACCTTAGCATAGCACCAAACCAACACAAATTATTTTATTAGTATTTCAAAGTTAGTAATATATCATATAATTCTATCCCAATTCAATTGATAAACAAAAGAGTAAATAATAAAATTATATAATATACCTATAAAAAAAGTATATAATATATATTTTTTAAATATATATCCAACATAAGTAGATCAGGTCGGGTTAGACAAATTTGTGAATCTACTGACCTGCCCCGTTCCTAACCCACCGTAACCAAAAAAAAAAAAACAAATTAACAATCAAATCCAACCCACCAACGGTTTTGGCAAATCGGCAAATTGGTTGCACATTCCTACGTTATGTTGTGGAACATGATCATCAATGAGTATGAGCAAAATGCCATTTCAGCCAATGTGTATGGTAATTTTGCAAATTTGACTGATAATCATTAGCAGTAGTTTTTTCTTTTATATTCTAAAAGTGATGCAAATAGGTTAAAGGAGAATATGATATTTTTAATATTTTATGTTATTTTCTCTTTCCTAGTGGAATTAGAATTTATTTGCTTTTTCAACTTGATGAGTTAATATCCTTTTCCTAGTTTAATTAGGATTTTTTTTGTCTTCCTTTTCATAATTGTTTTTCCTTTTTTCAAGTAGAAGTATGTTTATTATTTATTTTCCTAAAACATGCAGAGAAATCCTACTCCTATAAATACTCTTTATACAAAAGTGGATTATTATTATGTGGTTATTAATAAAAAGTTTGTTTGAGTGGTTTTCTATATTAGTATGTGTGTGTGTGTGTATATATATACAATTTATATTTTTTAAACAAGTTTTTAATATATATTTTCTCTTTTGTAGCTCACATTATTTATTGAGTCATTAAGGTTTAGTTTTGCTTCACATTTAGCTTAAAGTGCGTAAATTCCTGTTCTAGACTTGTAGGTGCACATCTCTTTGGGCATATACAAGCTCATGAAAGTGACATGGGCCAATGATGACGGACGATAACTGATAAGTCATCTCCTTCAATTGTTTAGAATGGAACAACATCATATGGGAGATACAATTTTGTAGCTCAAGGATAAAGCACCTCTTATAGAGTTATAGTTATCTATTCTGGAAGATACACCACATGTCATTGGGACTTTGGAACATAACATAATTTTATTTTATTGATGCTGAGGACAGGGTCTTGACTTGAGCTCCAGCCCTATGCCCGTCCATCTCAATTTCTAGTTACTTTTGTTGCGCAAGGGATCTAGGCCAATCTGGCTAGAATAAATCGACGCTAGGCCACATTGATCAGTGTAACTATGATGTGTATCTGTTCCCTTGCAACCTAGCTCTCATATGTTGGGTGAGAATGCAATCGTTGGCACCATGGACGGTTCCAAAAGGAAAATCATGAAGATGAAAACATACCATCATTAGAGGATGGGTTAGCGTCGAATCCAAGTCAACTAACCATGTTAGCATTCCATGCAACATCAACATCATCGTTGACTAAGTAACTATTGACTTTTATTTTTTATTTTTTTGAGAAACAAAAAAAGGGACTCGTGTGTGGCAGTTATTGTCCCACACTCCTTGGTACAATTGGGTAACCCCATGGATACCACTAGCTCGAACGGGAGCTCGGAAACTCTGAACTTACACACACCCCAGGCTCTATTGGTTTCTGGGACTTCCAGAAATTGCAATTATAGTCCTCATGAGAACTCGAACCTGGGATGTGGTGAAGCCTCAGCAGTTTTTAGCCCTCTTTCTCTTTCCCTGCCTCATTTTTGCATATGTATAATGTTTATTTAAATTGATCATATGGTTTTAAAAGCCTTACCCATTATGTAATTGATGTAGCACTAAGATCACATCCATTATCATTTCAATTTATAACATTTCACTAAGTATAGTCTTAACTCTTAAACACAAAACAAACAAAAAATTAATTAACAATTGGTTTATTATGTTGTTGATGCGGCACCTATCACATACATTGTAATATCAATTTATAAACATTTGATAATAAAAAAGAACAAGAGGATATTGGAAATTTGAAAATTTGAAAATTCAAACTGTCAATGTCATTGGAAATTAGAAATTGCAAAGCGATTATAATCAAATAAAAAACTTGATAAGCAACATAACCATTGTCATTGATCATTAGTGTATCAAATGGCAAGCTTAACATCACGAAGAAAACATAAGTACACGACATCTGAAGCTAAAGCAAATTCATATATAGCAAGATTTAGCGATTTGAATCAGTACAATGTATTTATGAGAATCTTAGAGTTTAAGAGGATGGAATGATTAAATTTTTTGATAAACCAATGGAATAACTTAAATGGTTTTACTGATATGAGAACATAATCACTGCATGAGGAGAGGATCTACGAATGCTTAACAACTTTTGAGCAACCTCTAGAAAATCATGTAGCATATGTCTCTAATTTTGGATATCCTGAGGTTTAGCAATAACCATTTTCTCTAACACCCTTGCATTCTTAAGTAGAAATTCTACTACTGAAATGAATACTTCCTTTATGTGGACCAAGCTTTCTTTAAAACCAAAAATCTTGACAATCTTAAGCATGGTTGTCAAAGTCGGGATCCTACGTAAGATCGTGGGAGGTAAGTGGAATCGTGGATCGTAAGATCAGATCATAAATCGTAAGATCCTACATTATTTGAGAAAAAAAAAACAAAAACAAAAACAAATTGGTATGTTAAATAAGTACATAAATTATACATTCATAAAAAATAAAAAATTTGCATCCATTTGATGTAATTACTATGCATCATTACATCCATTTGTAAGCATCATTAAAGATGTCAAAAATCTCAAAATGTAACACTCTATTGTGAGATGTTATTTTTTGTTTGTTTTCAACTAACACTCTATCTCGTTACATTAGAATAGCAAAACTTGATCTATTAGAATATTATTTTTCATTTCGGTCAAACTGAACCTTCTATTAAGTTAAAAAAGATTACAAGAAACCAAAATCATTTAGAATTGTACGATTCTGAACGATCGCTAAGATCCTTGAAAGATTTAGATAATTTTGGGTAGGTGAGATCGTAAAATCGTAGGATCGTAGGATCCAAATCGGGATTTTGACAACCATGGTCTTGAGGCATAGCAACAAAGACTTGAAATAAATCTCATTTGATTTCCAATGTCTCATGTGATCATTATTGCAAGACTCGAGGTAGCATTTTTCTAGAAACTACAAAATAAAAGTAAATTAGCCCATTTTGAAATTCGGTTTAGATTATGATATTTTTGTCATGTTGTAATGAAAATGAACTTTTACCATGAAGCCCAACTAAATAACTAAACTAAAATAAACAAAATAAGATCCAATGGACAACTAGTATAGCCTATATCCAAAAACTAGAAACTTTCATAATTGCCCTTAAGAGCATTAGCATCAATAGGTGTAAAAGTTTCCTTCTATTTTATAATAAAAACCTACTTTTTCTATTTTACATAATCAATTTACAAAAATACTCACATCAAATTATCTATAATACACCATCTTTTATTAAAATAATATTTTTTTTCACAATTTTTTATTATTATTTCCCTACCCATACACAGCCCACCACCTTACCACACACCACTTCTCTAAACAATCTCTCTCTGCAATTTTTCTTCTTCAGCATCTTCTTTCTTTCTTCTTCTTCTTTTTCTTTTGTTATTCTTTCTTTCTTCTTCTTCTTTTTCATTTCTAAAAAAAAAAAAATCTTTCTCTTTCTCTATCAAATCGGTGCTCTCTTCAAATCTGAAAAAAATAAAATAAAATAAAAAATAAAAAAAATCTCTCTACCAAGCTTCCATGGCTCAATACACACACACTCTCTCTCTCATGGCAGCAACAAGCTTAGGTTTTGGGTTGATTTGTATTTTGCCAAATGGGTTTTATGTTGTGTTTTATTTTAAGCTGGTTTTGCTTTGAGTTGATTTAAGTTGGGTTTGTGATGATTTTCATTAATTTTGGGTTGATTGTGTTTGGATTAAATTGATGTTGTAATGGGTTGGTTGTGGTGGTGGTTGGTTAGTCGTGATGGTGGATGGATGTTGGTGGTCGGCTTCTTGGCATTGAAGAGTAGGTGAGAGAGAGTCTGACAAGGCAAAGGAGAGGAGAGAGAAAAAAAACCATATAAAAAGCTACAATAACCGTGCATATATGCACGGTTATTGTAGTAATTTTGCATATAAATCAAGGAAGTCAATTCCGTACCGTACCGGTTAGTACGACCAAAACATACTGTACCGACTAGTGCACCGGTATAGATTACCCCTTCATTTCGTACCGGAAAAAATACCAACCGTACCAGCGAAATCTGGTTGTTTCAGCCAGTAAATGGATACCGGGTAAAGAATCAAATAGAGAAATCCCAAAGAAAAATTCTCAGGAATTTTCAGAACTTACCTAAAGCTACTGCACTTGGCCTGAGCCGGAGCCACTCCGCCTCCTACCACTACCGACAACCCAAACCCACCGATCCCAACCTTTAAAAACCCAACTCACACAACCCATGAACAAAAATTCGGCCGCCGTCTCTCCATCCTCTACATAAGCCCCAAAAAAACCCATTGATTCAAAAACAAATAGACCCATAAAAAAGTACAATAAAACCCACAAAAGCATCAGTGTGAAGAGATGAAAAAAGAAGAGAAAAAAAGAAAGAAGAAGCAATAGATGTGAAGAAAGGAAGGAAAAAAAAAAGATAAAAAAAAAAGAAAGAGGCACTGAAGTTGCAACGACGGGTGAAAGAAAGGAGAGGATCAAATGTAAAAGAAGAAAGACAAAGAAATGTAAAAGCTTGGTATTTGATGAGATAACACAATTGCTCATAAGTGAAATATCTGAATACACAAAGTCGAACAATACTTGTGGTTTACAGCTCACATGTAGTATTATTTTATTATTTTGAGAATACATTTTATTTTATATTTTATTATACTTCGCTTTTAATGATTTACTATTTTATATTATTTTTAGTTTTGATAACAATGTATTGTTATTTGTATTTGTTTATTATCGTACTTGTATGTTTGTTTATGTTAAATTATATTTAATAATAGTAACATGTGTAATTATTATAATGAAGCATTGAGATAGCTACAAACTCACTTTAATTTTTTGGCTTTATTTGTAAATAGAATAGTGATAGTTAGTGTACAGTTACGTGTAATACTGTGTGTGCAATAATAATTTTCTTATAAATAATTTTAGTATTACAAAATTTTGCTCAATTACAAAAGCATTGGGTGTGTTTGTGTATCTCTGTGTTGATTTGTCTGTGTAGATGTGTTTGTGTGGGTGTGTGTGTGTATATATATATATATACATATATTAAATATATAAAATAGCGGTAAACCCGAAACGAAACACCGGTATTGACCGGTATCCGAAATATATCGTACCAATGGTCAAACCGGTACAGCCTCTGGTACGGTATTGACTTCCTTGATATAAATAGTGTTTTAGACAGATTAATGTGGGTAGTTTTTTAGCTAAAGTGTGTAAAATTGTGTAAAATTTGTAACATTTTCTATTTTGCACTGACTGGTGCGATTGCTCTAACACTTAAAAATATAGTATAAAATTAAATTAAAGTGAAATTGGCTTCTGATTGCATGCTTGGCAAGCGTTATGGATAGTAACTTTGGCAATGAATTGACTTCTTATTCAAACAAACTTTGGCAATGAGTGAGTGAGTGACCTCTTATTCAGACAAACCGATTTCCAAAAATCTACTACTATTGTCATTGTTGTAAATGAATAGGTTTGAGTAAATAGTCCACAAAACGACCACTTCAGCAAAGTCAATAACCAACAATTAACACTTAACGTCAAAAAATTAAAGGGGAAAGCTCCTCAAGGGAATCATTTTGACACCAGAAATAGTTAGAAACATTGATCTAAAGAAGTTTATAAAAAATAAATAAATAATAAAAATAAAAATAAAATAAAAAACATTGATCTAAAGAAAAAGATAGTGATTAAGAGGAGTCATTCATCAAAGTTCCTTTTGCTATAACATTAGGGAATTAGTCTAAGAAAAACATACCTGATGTAGTAGGAGGATATGATGTCTATATCCAATGTTTCCACATAAGGCGAACTTCGAAGCAAGCTTGCAATGCCAGGAAGGTCCCATTTCTTCATGCTTGTTTTTATCGTTAAACATTTACACTTTAACAATGGAGAAGACAGATTCTTGACTGACATTATAGATAGAACCTAGGTCCATAAAAGCAAGAAGCAGAACACATTAAGGTAAAGTGAATGTAAGAACAATTAACACGACCATTTGCCCTAGGTAACGTAAAATTCATCACCAACTAACAATTTAGCCAACAAGTTTTACAGAAAACTTGCTCAACAAGTTTTAAAGAACACTAATTTACAAGAGAAATGTTAACCAATGCCCTAATTTAATTAAAAACTATTTTTATAAATTTTTTATGAGAAAATGATAAAGTAATTAATTTTGTTGATAACTTTTTATATTTTCTACAAAAGCATGTTAAAATTTTTCTAATATATATTAACAATTATCCTAAGCACACCCATTAACATGACCTAATTTATAAATATGTTATGTTTATTACGTAGACAATGAAAAAAAAAAAAAAAAAGGGGTTATTTTTTGGAAATCCAAGACCATGCTTTAGAGTTGACAGATTATCATGACGAATCATTATTTGGCAAAAAAAACAAGTGCCCTACACCTATCATGCAACTAAAAGCAGATGTCTATAACTCAATAGTTCAACTCATGAAATTGGATCATTAATATTACATCCTTTAATTATTGATTGACTACAACGTGGATTAAAATCAAAATGCTCAGGAGAAAATTAAAGCCGAGCTCACAATAGAGTGTATATATATATATATATGATTTTTCCTTTTGGTCATAATATAACTTGGGTGGATGTGGTTTTATTATAATATGATTTTTCCAATAAAGTTTTGTTTTCTAATTATTGATTGACTAAAAAATGATTTAAATCACTTCTTCTGTTTCTTTTTCTTTTTTGCTAATGAGCTATATAGTTCAACTAAAATTTCCTATAAATGTGGTCAATGGAGGATGAGGTCTTGGATTTAAGATCCATTGGGTGGCTAACTTAAGTTGTGAAAATAAGGTGGGTTTTAAATTAAAAAATAAACACACCCTAAATCTACAAATCAGCTTCAAAGAGACATGATATCAAGTTCAGTGTGTATATACTATAGTAAGTGAAACAAAAAAAACAAAAACAAAAAACAGTAGATGTTGTGCATTATTCTATATGCAGGGATTAGTCACACATTGAGAGTACCAACAATAAAATGATACCAACTTGATACATTATAATGTGGAAATCAACATTGGCAATCAATAAAAACAGGTAATTTTGTATATGAAAAACTAAGGAGATGTCGTACCAACCGTGAGGTAAACTCTGCCAAAAGTAGATGTTGTGCAACATCGTATATGCAGGGATTAGCCAAACAAAAGAACACTAGATGCTGGGCATCATTCTATATGCAGGGAATAGCCAAACAAGGGATCCCAATAATAAAAATCTAAAATTGACATCAAGTTTTGAATACAACAAATGACATAAAGAATCAAAAAAATTAACACAGAGAGCTATCAAGAAAAACCAAGCAAGAGACACCATTTGCCAATGGTGAGTTCCTTGACATGATGCACACTCTCAAGAAGTTCTTTCACAGTTTCTTGAGACTCCTTATAAGCAGTGTCCACACCAACTTCACCACGTATTGACATGCTGAAATCAAGCTTAGCCTCAACCAATGACGACACGTCCTTTATACGACACTTCTTCATTAAAAAATACCCCAAAATTTCCAAAGACTCGATCTTTGGAGCCACAATTTCCAATTCGAACACAGGGCTGTCACTTCCTACCATAAAATAGTTATCTATGACCAATTTTCTCAGACTCTCAGACACTATATCTAACCGATTAACCCGACAAGAATTATCCAATTTCAAGTATTCAAGTTTAGGACAACCAGTTAACACTTTCCTGATTGCATCCTCGCACAACGTGGTTAGCATAATAACCAAGCATGTGAGTGAACTCCAACGTACCAATCCCTTAGGCTTAATTTGCAGAAGCAAAAAAACAATTCAGAAACAAACTCGTTGTTGTAGAGATGCTGTGTCAATAGGTATGCATTAGAGTATGCATCAGAAATGCTAAAATCAATAGCTACAGTTAAATGTAGACTGAGTTGGTCTACCTTGGCAGTTGTGGCGAAACGAAGCCAGAGATCAAGTCTAGGCTTTAAGTCTGGGCCGTAATGGAACTGGACAAAGAACTTTGTGAGCTTCGGAGCCCTGTGTAGAATCAAGGTATTATCTATGGAACTGGCGACATCGTCAATGTATTGGAAGTAATCGTTGTCAGGGACGGAACCAGGATTTGAACCTGGGGGGCCAAAGCTAACATCTATTTCATATTCAACAAAATACTACATATAAAATAAGTGTTTCTTAAACATTTGATATTATAAAAATGTCGGCAAAGTATAACACACAAAGTGACAAAGACAAAGTTCACAAGTTCTCATATATATATATATATATATTACTAATATTAGCCACATCACACAAAGTGACAAAGACAAAGTTCACAAGTTCATATATATATATATATATATTACTAATATTAGCCACATCACACAAAGTGACAAAAACAAAATTTTTGATAAAACCAAAACAATCGGACCAAAAACTTGGTCAATTGGTCACAAAAATTGAAAAAAGAGTCACTCATGACTTACCAAAGACTAGTCTCCACAGTTAACAGTACTCACAAGTGACAAAACAGTGACTACAAAAGACTACTCTCACAAATAACAAATTCACTATCACAATTCAGTACTCACATCCTACTGTCGTGGTCCCACTTTATTTCTTTATAGTTAAAACTAAAAAAAAAATTAAAAATTAAAAAAAGTTACAAACATTGAAAGTATGAAACCAGTCCACACAACACAATCACAAAAAGGAAAAAGCTACAAACAATTACACTTTACACAGTAGTCAATACTCAATAGTCAATACAAAGCCACAAACACAAACTAAGTCTACAGTCCACACATTGACACAAGCACAGTGAACACACCAGTGCAATAAAAGCCACAACTAACAAATACAGTCAACACACACAGTCACCACAGTCCATAAAAAAAAAAAAAAACACAAAGGGTAGACTCAGCAAAGGGCAAACGGCTAAGGCACTAGGCAGAGCAATATAACAAAGACACAAAAAAAAAAAAAAAAAAAAAAAAAAAAAAAAAAAAAACCCTGAGAGAAGAGAGAAATTTCTTACATTTACCATGTGTGACTGTGATCAAGGATCTGAGGAGGAGCAACAACAACAACAACAGTCCGAACTCCAGATCTAATCTGAGGAAAAGAACAACAGCAACAGCAGTGATGGTTGGAGGAGGCGTTGATGCTTGTTGAGGTTGAGTGAAGCTATGGAGGAAGAGTGAGGTTAGGGTAAAATTTTGAGAAATGTAATTTAGGTTTTCAAATTTCAGTCCATATTTATTTTTATTTTGTTTGTCGTTTTTTTTTTTTTTAATGAGAGTTTGTCAGTGATTTTTTCAGATTGATTCGTATAACATTTTTTTTTTAATTGGGGGGGGGGGGGGCGCTATTAGGATGAAAATTTAATATACTAGCTTTTCAAATGTCTAAACCCCCGGCCCTAATGTAGGTCTGTCACTGATCGTTGTCAAAACTGAGAGAGGGAATAGATGTCCAAAGATAGGCCCATCTTTTGGATAAGACACCTGTTTTGATAGCATCTTGGGTAGGCAAGAAGGAGAGGATTCTGAGGAGGATTAAGTCTAGTAAAGTGCTGATTTGATCTTGTGAGATTGGTGAAAGTTTGGGGCGATTTTTTAATATAACAAGACCCTTACTACTTTCTTCTTCTTCTTCAGAAATGGTGTTTCTGTCAAAGCTAGATGTATGAGTTGATGAATGATTAAGGAAAAAGAGGATGCTGTCTTCATATTGTTCTCCGAAAAAGGGGTTTCTGTCAGAGCTGAAAGTATGATTTGAATGATTAAGGAAAAAGCGGAAGCTATCTTCATTGTAAGCTGAGCTTCTCTTAGCTTCACCATCAATAGAACCACGGCTTTAGCTTTCTTCATCCATTCTCAACTCAGTAGCTACTAGACTAGCTATTAATGTGTGCTTCTTATATTCTCTTTCTTGTTTTTGTTTTATTGGGATACTGTTTTATTCCAAAGTTCTATTACGGCATTACAAATACACGACTTCTATCACACAATTCAAACCAATACCATAGCAAGAGGTTGCTCTCATGCTTTGGTGCATGTAGTTGCGAGTGGAGTCTTATGCTTTCCTGCAAGAGTTGTGTGGTCTTCCTATGAGTGAGGCTAGCTTTCCAGTACCCCCTCACTAGCCAAGGCGAGAGTGGGTTGTCTAACCATAGC
Source organism: Quercus variabilis (assembly GCA_030445155.1). Classification (NCBI taxonomy): domain Eukaryota; kingdom Viridiplantae; phylum Streptophyta; class Magnoliopsida; order Fagales; family Fagaceae; genus Quercus; species Quercus variabilis. The sequence continues at coordinate 84,679,642 of CP129449.1, forward strand.
AGAAGAGCTTGAGGAATTATGGAAGAAACTGACGTTTACTAAAGAAGAGGATGAAGATATAGTTCTAGGAAGCAACAGTACAAGAGTAGCAAAAGAAGTTGGGAAAAACTGCATTGTGATAAAGGCTTTAGCTCAACGAAGCGTTAGCGTGGAAGCATTGAAGAAAAACATGAGAATGTTGTGGAAACCAAACAAAGGGATACAGATTTCGCAGATTAAAGACAATCTATATCTCACTGAGTTCAGAGATAGTCGGGATAAGAAAAAGGTGATGGAAATGAGACTATGGAGCTATGAACAACTAGTTCTCATGAAGGAGTTTGAAGGGGAGCTAGTTCTGAAGGAGATATCCCTCAAATGGTCCCCATTTTGGATACAAATCTATTATCTTCCTCTAAAGTGTATGATTAGCGAGCCGGGCTATGAGATTGGGGCAAAGATTGGGGAGGTTATGGAAGTAGATGTTCCTAAGAAAGGGGTGCAATGGGGGAAGTATCTTAAGGTACAAGTAAACATCGATACATCAAAGAAGCTAGTTAGAGGGAAGAAGGTTAGCATTGAGGGTGGTGAAGGCAAATGGGTATATTTTAAATATGAGCGACTCCCCAACTATTGCTACAGGTGTGGCATGCTCGACCATGGTGAAAAAGAATTTCTAGAGAAAGAGCAAGTGGAGGACAGTGGTGGGAGGGGAAGTGTGCAATATGGGCCATGGCTAAAAGGTGAACTGGGGAGATGATTTAGCAGAGCAGCTGACAGAGCAAAGGACGGCAGTGGGTCGAGCAACAAATACAAGAAGGAAGGGAACGGAAGGGAGTTGAGGATAAAACCAAAAAAGAATATAGAGCCAAACCAAAAAACAGGGGTAGGTGGAAAACCGGTTACAGGGACAGGTCGGCCAAAGGAGAATAGTCCATGTCCAAGCGATGAGGTGTCAGAAGCATTGGGAGAAAGTCTGAAAAGGAAACATGAAAATGGCAAAGTAAAAAGTTAGGTGGAAAAGCAAGAAGGCATTATAGATAAACATAGTATGGTGACTTTGGATGAGACAATGAGATGTGAAGAAACAGACGTGGGGATACAGTGGGAGATAGCGATGCATAAGGAAAGAAAAGTTTTGAAAGAAATAAAAAATCTCACCATCAAAGAGGCCGCTGAAGTTGGTGTTAACCAGGATTAGGCCAAGGAAAACATGAGCCCAATTGCAATGAGTTTTTATCAAAATAAGGGCTGGACTTCAGAGGAATTGGGCCCAAAATGCAAGCACTGGAAAAGAATGGCTAGACGAACAAAAGAAACAAGCCCAAGTAAAAAGGTAGGCCCAGCTGGTATAAAGAGAGAATGACCTGTGCCTTTATAGGAGTTAGATCCTAATATTCTGAGTTTAAAGAAGAGTAAAGGAAAGTGCAAGGAAAGCAAACCTTATAATGAGGAGAAAAAAGTGGATGGCAGTGTGGTGGCTACAAGGCAGCATCGCCGAGCCCAATGAGCATACTAGCGTGGAATTGTCAGGGTCTGGGGTCATCTCTGGTAGTTCGTTTACTTACTAAGGAGGTGAGATCAAAGAACCCCACTTTGGCGTTCCTTGTTGAAACCAAGGAACAAATTAACCAAATAAAAGGGCTCCAACAGAAAGTAGAGCTAACTCAAGGGATAATGGTTCCTAGTGATGGTCGATGTGGCGGCTTAGCCATGCTGGGGTAGGAAGGTACGATGGTGCACTTCAAGAGCCGCTCCAGTTCTCACATCGACGTGGTGGTTATAGAGGAAGATAGTGGAAGTCCGTGGAGAGCTACAGGCTTCTATGTGCATCCCGATGCAGGTATGAGATATAATTCGTGGGATTTATTAAAAGCTCTCCACTCTCAAGCTAAGATGTCATAGGTTGTTTTTGTCCATTTGGAAGAGAAATTAGGGTGGAAAGAAAGGGATGCAGACCAAATGGAGGCGTTTAGGGAGGCACTAAGTGTTTGTGAGCTTTCTAACCTAGGCTTTCTGGGGCAGAGGAATACATGGTTCAATGGTAGATTTAGGGACCAACGCACCCTTACTAGGCTTGATAGGATGGTAGCCAATGATAGCTGGAGAGATAAATTTCTAGAAGCAACAATTTACCATGTATCTATGGCAACGTCAAACCATTGTTTACTTGCTTTTATCTTAAAGAGAAGCAAACCCCAGAGGAAAAGAAACACGCAGTTCTTTTTGAAGCGATGTGGTCAAAAGAAGCAGAGTGCAAAGATGTAATTGAATAGGCTTGGGATCCGTACAGAGAAAATTCAAACCTCCCTATCCAAGACAGACTAAAGGTGCCAGAAACAACTTCTGCGATGGAATCAAACAGTATTTGGCAATGTGAATAAGATGTTGAAATAGAAACAAAACCGTTTGCAACAGTTGGAATTGCTCAATTCTCTTAATGACACGAAGGTTGAAATATAGGAATTGAGGAAGGAGATCAACGAGGTGCTTATTAGAGAAGAGATTATGTGGAAACAAAATTCGAGAGTGGAATGGCTAAAGAATGGGGATAGAAACACGACTGCTTCAAGGCCATCTTCAACTTGGACTAACCAACCAACTTTGGAGCAAGCTTAGGAGCTTTCGAAAAGAGTGTTACTTAGGAGATGAACAAGGAGCTGCTAAAGGAATTCAAGCCAAACAAGATCTAGAAGACACTTAAATAGATGCACCTGACAAAAGTGCCGAGTCCTGACGGTATGTCCCCTTTGTTTTATCAAAAATATTAAGATATTGTTGGGCCTTGTGTATTAGATTGTGTTCTACAGGCCCTTAACTCAGGCATTATGCCCCGCCATGCTAATGAGACATACGTATGCCCAGTCCCCAAAACAAAGAATCCCCAAAAGATAACCGAGTACCGTCTAATCAACCTATGCAATGTGTTATACAAAATTTTTTCAAAGGTGCTAGCCAATAGACTGAAGAAGATTCTACCAGAGGTAATAAGTGAATCGCAAAGCACATTTGTCCCCGGAATGCTCATAACTAACAATGTTCTTATCGCCTTTGAAATAATGCATTCCATTGATCAACAAAGGAAGGGAAAGGAAGGGCTAATGGCTATAAAACTCGACATGAGCAAGGCTTATGATAGAGTTGAGTGGTCTTATTTAAAGGCAATAATGCAAAGAATGGGATTCCAGGAAAAATGGATTTCATTGGTGATGATGTGTGTGACAACGATGGCCTACTCAATCTTAGTTAATGGGGAACCAAGGGGTGCTGTTACTCCTTCAAGGGGGCTACAACAAGGGGACCCAATTTCCCCATATTTATTCCTCCTGTGCGTCGAAGGGTTATCGGCAATGATAAGGAGGAAAGAAAGGAATGGTAGCATAAAGGGTATCTCGGTCAGGAAAAGGGCACCCAGAATATCCCATCTTTTCTTTGCAGACAATAGCATTATTTTCTACAAAGCTACAGTTGGGGATTGTACACAAGTCTCTAAGGTGTTGGCAGACTATGAGAAGGAATCAGGACAGAAGTTGAATAAAGAGAAAACCTCGCTCTTCTTTAGTAAAAACACAAGTCCAGAAATCCAGAAGATGGCTAAGGAAACCTTTGGAGCACAGATTGTCCAACAGCATGAGAAGTACCTTGGGCTTCCCCCACTGATGGGCTAAAGCAAAAAGAAAGCTTTTAATCGGATAAATGATCAAGTGAGCTGCAAAATTGGAGGAGCATCTTGTCTGCTAGGGAAGTAATTAAAATGGGATCTAGGTGGGTGATTGGTAATGGAAGAAGGGTGCATATATGGAATGACAAATGGATTCCGGTGGCAAATACGTATAAGGTGATAAGCTCAAAAGTCCAAATTAGCGGAGGAGGGGATATGGTATCGTGTTTGCTAGATGAAGAAAGCAGAGGATGGAATGCCGATCTCATCAAAACTACATTTTTACCTCATAAAGCAGAAGTGATTCTTGGAATCCCAATAAGCCCCGTGGGCCTAGAAGACTCTCAGGTATGGACAAAAACCCCTAATGGAACATTTACAGTCGATAGTGCATACAAAGTTGCATATAAGTTGCTCAAGGAAAGTAAGGTGAACAGTAATTCTAGATGCTCTAACAACTCCAAAATGCAAGCTCTATGGAAAGCCATTTGGAATCTAATGTGCCAAAGTAAAATTAAGCACTTCGTTTGGAGAGTGTGTAGGAACATCCTGCCTACTAAGCAATTCTTAAAGTAGCGAAAGGTTATTACAGATGATAAGTGCAACTTGTGCGGTGAAAGGGAGACCACAAGACACACACTTTGGAGCTACAAAACCACGAGGGACACCTGCGAAGCACTAAAAGTAAAGGATGCTAATTGGACCCTACCTTTAGAAGAGTTCATCGATGTGTTTTGGTGGTTACGAGAGCAGTCTAGAGTTAGCAATTGGAAATTCTTAGCTACTACAGTGTGGAGTCTTTGGAACAATAGGAATGCTGTTAGACACAATGGACAAGGCAAATAGGGGAGAGTGATAGCAATAGAAGCTCAAAGGTACATTGAAGAATTTCGACCACACATACCTAGCGACCCCCCAATGATCAATCCACCTCCTAATAAATGGTCTCCTCCACCACTCAGTTGGTATAAAGTCAACGTGGATGACGCGGTGTTCAGGGACCAAGGGAGTATAGGAGTGGGAGTGGTCATTAGAAATGACCGAGGTGAGGTAATGGGAGCAATGAGTAAGAAAATTCACCTTTCATTGGGAGCAATTGAGGTCGAAGCAAAGGCTATGGAAGAAGGCATACTGCTAGCATGGGATCTGGGTCTAAAAAACATAATTGTAGAAGGTGATTCTCTGGCAGTGGTTCAAGCTCTTAATGGCATAACCACCCCTGCTATTTCTATTCAAAAGGTAATCGAAGGCATCATTTGGTGTTTAAAGAGGTTCAACACTTGGAAAATCTCTCATTCGAGAAGAAGCAACAATACAACTACACACTTAATGGTTAAAGAAGCCAACTCAATCTTAGAAAATGTTATATTGGTGGAGGACACTCCCCCACCTATTGTTGATCAGCTATTGTATGATGTAATGTCTACGGACCTTTGTCCTAGTTAATGAAATGAAGTTAGTGAGTTTATCATAAAATAAAAAATAAATAAATAAAAATTACACAACTTCTATCGTTTTATGTGTCCCTAGCCCAGTGTTGCAGCCTTGTAGCAGAGGCTAAAGTTTTAGGTACTTTCGGAGTATAAAGAAATGGTATTTCATCCTCTCACATTCATGATGGATCCCACCATGAATTTAATGAATGAACTCTAGTTATCATGAATGTGAGAGGAGAAAGTACTATTCTTTGTACTCCGGGAGTATCTAAGAATTACTCAACTTTTGAACTCGTCTCATTTCTATCCAAAAAAAAAAAAAAAAATTGAACTCATAAAATTTCCAAAGGCTAATATAAGATGGAGTTTGTTAAAATTTGGGTTGTACTAGATAAAATTCTTTCGCTTTTTTAACCATTGTACTTCTGCTTTCTGGCACTTCGAATTTTTTAACTCAATCTCATTAGACATTATCTCCTACATTTTGTAATTTATTTAACTTTAATCATGTAACCGTTTGTCCGTTTATGCCTAAAACACCTAAATATTTGATTAAACGGCTAAAAGAGCTGTGGTATCATGAAATTTGATGATTGTAGGTTACATATCATGTCATGGAACACAATCATCAGTGGGTGCGCACAAAATAGTATGATGGCTTTTCATTACTTTTTTTTTTTTGGGTGGTAATAAGGGATTTAATGTAAAACTAAGGAGAAGTTACTGTAGAATTATCCATTACAAAACAACCCCAAGCCACTGCGGGTGTCACACCCCAAACCCCAAAGGGTCTAAAGCATGAGAAAAACGTCTCAAAGTACTTGTAGATTTTTCCTTTTTGACAATCCAATCCACATAAATCATATTAAGTACCAACATCAAGAATTATCATAATAATTTCATTTAATATACTCTTAAAGTAAGTCAGAGCTCTATAACACATTTACGAACAATAACTAAAAAATCATGTGCCTCCACATAATACATGCATATATATTACAAAACTCTAATGATATAAATGGAAAGTCCCAAAGCTCTCTAAAATATGCAATCCCAACAAAACTCTTAGGCTCTGCTTGGGAGTTCATAAGGGAATGGAATAGAATGGAATGAGATAATCATAAGGGAATAGAAAGGAATGGAATGGAATGGAATGTATTTAAGTAAAGGAAAGGAATGGAAAAGAATGAAATGGAATAGAATTAAGTAACCTTGTTTGGATGTTTTAAAATAAAGGAATGGAAAGGAATAAAAATGAATGGAATATAAGTAATCATGTTTGGGAGTAACATGGAGGGAATGGAATTGAATCATTTTATGACAATATTACTATTAAACCCCTGTTTTAAAATAAAGGGTTGAATATATAAGGATATTTTGGGAGTTTTAGTAAAAAAATCATTAAATCTAATTTCATTCCCTCCCATTCCTCCCAATTTCGGGAGGAATGAAAATTTGAGGTTTTAAGGGAATAGAAAGGAATGAGTGTTCCATCCTACCCATTCCATTCCCTCCCACTTAAACTCCCAAACAAGGGAATGGACTTTCCATTCCCTCCATTAAAACTCCCAAACAAGAGGAGGGAAGAGTATTCTAAAATTATTCTTTTTATTCCTTTCCATTCCATTCCATTCCCTCCTCCCAAGCGGAGCCTTAGGCTAACAAGCCTCAAGAGCTCAACTTCTAATAAAATTAACTACAAGCTCCCTTAAAAACAACTAGATTGAATCACCAACCATTTGTAATGTAAGTCTCCCAATTCAACATAAAACTCCAATCACTACCGATAAGGCAAGCTCCATTCCAATGATAAAGCTAATTAATCTGTAAGACTGTGAAAGATTGGGATGAGCTAAAGCCCATTAAGTAGCATATTTAATGGGGGTGAGGGAAATGCAAGTTTCATCTTCAATGATAATAATATGACAAGAATGATTAAATAATGAAACACAAAGTTTCTCAAAGTAAATACCTTGACACTATGTACTATAATTTGTGAGCACCAATAATATAATTTCTAAAGCCACAAAATCTAACATATAGTAATATATCACAAATATACCAAATTACCACATAAACCGGTCAGGGGATCCACCCATTCACAACTGGCATGATATTATCCTCTCTAGTATGCAGACTCTTGGACCCATGGATAGCAGCTTCACCCATACTCTCAAGGTTTTTCTCTCCCCCCATGGGCAGTAGAGAGAGCGCGTCAAATAGGACCTCTCTTGCATATGGTCTCTTAGCCCCATGGGTAGCAGCCTCACCCACACACAATCAAGGAACCTTTTCCCCCCCATGGACAACAAGGAAGAACGCGTCATCCAAAGTGAAAGGGCACTGTCTTGGATTTGATTCCATTGTCACAAAGACTACGGAAACCAAATCGGGTGATCACCAGGAAATCACACATGGCATGGTGTTAAAACCAAATAAACTCACAGGTCACATTATTTTGAAACACATAGTTCATATCTAGGTAGTTTCAGAAAACCTTAAATAATCTAACTTCTACAAAGTTTGTAAGGTTTTCAACTTCATTCTTCAAAAACATTTTCTATCAATTTCCCACATAACAAGACAAAATAAGCATCTTTAAATTTTATAATATACCATAAAATCCAAGATTTCCTTATCAAAGATTAAATAAAAGATGCTCATTTTTCCATATCAACAAATTCATGCATTTCCCCAAATGCAATACCAAATATGATGCATTTTCATATATAATCATATATATATTAAGGTTAGGACACGATAGTTTTTACGAAAATATAGTTTCCATAGGTAATTTCCAAAAGCATGTCTAACCCAAAAACATTTATATAACATGGTTATTTTTCAAAATCCCAATAAAAAGCTACTTACCTCCTAACCGGAAAATCCTAATTCTCCAAGCTCCAAAGGAGATTAACTAGAACCTCAACAATATCAAGCAAACCTAACACAATAAGCATAAAGCTTAAAATTGCATCTAGCCACAATTTAGGAATTGCCAAATAATCACTTAATTAGGCAAGCCTAGTATTTAACCTCGTCAATAATAATATAATCCACTTCAATAGTTTCTCAACAATTTGATTCACAAGGCATAAACTCCAATTTATAAAGTTAATCCATTTAATATCATCTCCAACATTATGACTAGTTTCCATAAAATTTACGCTACATCATTAAAAGACCCATAAAAGCAAAATCCATATATCCTCCAAGACAAGAAATTTAGAACTTCAACTAACTCCAAATAAACCCAATGGCAATGGAAAAATTAAATTTACCAACCATCACATGTTATAACTTAAACCCCTAAATTTTCCACCATAAATAAACCTTAGGTAGTCATCGTTTGCACAAACCATATACCCACTCATCAAATAATTCCACCAACACAAAACTCATACATACAAACACATAAATATCACTTCTAATGCTCATAAATCACGTGGGTATCATTATTAAAGCTTAGATAAACAATAACCTCAAAAAAAAGTGTAAAACCCACCAAAAAGATGAGAAATTTTTACCTCAAATAAAATGATGAAGATGCTTTGGGGTTCCTAAGTATTTTTCCGGTGATCTTGCCAAAAAAAATGATGGTGAGATGGTGTGGTTTGGAGTGGAGGTCAGCGGGTGAGTGTGGGAGTGAGTGTGTGTGTGTGTGTGTGTGTGTTTCAGTAAAGAGAAAAGAAAGAAAAGAGGGAGCCGGCCAAAAGAGAGAAGAGAGGTGGGTGAAAATGAATGGTGGGGAGTGGGGTTAGGTGGGGGCACACGTGGTCCACAAAAAAAAATGCTGACTTTCCATTTTTTTTTTTTAAACAATTTTTGGAATCTAAGACTTCCCTAAGTTAGCAAGAGCATCCGTACACCTATTAGCTTCTCTAAATGCATGTTAGGTCTACATATTAAGTATTCTCCACAAGAAATATCTGCAATTATCCACCAAAGGCAACAAACATGAATGAATATCAATAGAGTTGCTTAGAAATGAGACCACAATCAACACATCTAATTTAACAATAATATAAGATCGGTAATCTTGTGAATTGGACTTATGTCATGAGCATGGACAAGAGATTACTAACTGCCACATTGATACGAACTTACCTTGATTTAATTTAGTTATCTTTTGCATTCACGGAGAATAAAGTTTCTCTTCAAACTAGCTAGTTTCGAGAGAAATTCTCACATATTTCATTTTTGGGTTTGAATTTTGAAAATCTAACCATTGAATTTTAATGTTCCTTATGTACTTAACATGCATATCAAATTTCATTCAAATCAAATATTATTTACTATTCGATCAATAAGCTTATTTTTTATGTACAATTTTAGATTACAAAAACTTGAAATTAATTTTAACATTTGTTTAATGATAAAGTAATTGATCTGCGATCATAAATATATATATGAAGAGTTTGTTGAGTTTCTCTCCGAACTAGTTTGGAGAGAAACTTTGTTCATTCAAAAATGGGTTTTGCCAATTCTTTTCACATGAATAATTTTTACAAATTTTCATTTGGAGATATGGTTTTGGGGACATTTTGTTTATCTCTATATATTAAGTGAATTCAAAAAGTTAGTTATAATTTCAAAAAATGTCAAAAATACCTCTAATCTAATTAGATAATCCTTATTCTTAAAAAATAAAAAATAGGGTTAAAATTGTAATTCAACACAATTCAAAAAAAAAAAAAACTACTAGAGAAACTTTTTTCCTAAAAATTAGCATACTCTCTATTTAAATATGAGAGGTGCTACATCCACAACATTTTCACAACAAATCATAGATGATTAGTTGTTATTGGTTCAAATTTGAACCCAATACTAAGATTACTTTTTTGCCCCAACAATAACGACTAGCAACTTGATACTTAGGATTTGTTGTAAAAATGTTGTGAAAATGTTGTGGACATATCATTTCTCTTTAAATATATATGATGCACGTTTGCTACATTTTTTCCTAAAAATTAGGACATACTAAACCTTGCAGTTTACTCTATTTCAAATCCTAAATTTTAGTTTCTTAAAAATTTCTTCATGTATAACCTCACTAATAAATCAATTCAAATTGAAAAATTACATTAAACTCAAAATAAAAAAAATAAAAGTGCCTCATCACACGTGCTATTATACTTTATATATGTGTGTGTCTATATATATGTGTGTGTGTGTGTGTGTGTGTGTGTGTATGTATGTATGTATTTGCTCTTTAGTAGTTCGCATTACATATTGATCCCAAGTATTGAGGTTTAGTTTTGCTTCACATTTAGGAGAAGGTATTTGGTATCAAATGATACTTTGTCAACAGTATCAAAATCCAATAAGTGTAAAATATGTTAGCAAAAAATAATTAATCCACTAACAAATGAAAGACATGTATTAGTAGATAATTATTTTTGCACATATGTCTCTCGTTTATTGGATTTTGATAGGAATAACGTGATATCATTTAATATAAAATACATTTTCCATGTTTAGTTTGAAGTAAATTTCTTTGTAAATTCATGATATAGGTGCACATCTCTTTACACATGGACAAGAACATGCAAGTGACATGGGTCAAAGATGAATGGTGATAAGTCATCTCCTTCGATTGTTTTAGAATGGAACAACATCTTCTGGGAGAAGAGGAGATAAAATTTTGTAGCTCGAGGATAAAGATTTTAGTTATCTATTCAATAATTTAGAGAAGATACATCACATCTCAATTTCCAGTTACATTTGTTGTGGAAAGGACTTTGGTCAAAGTGATCAACGCTAGACCACTTTGATCAATGTAGCAATGATGTGCATCTTCTGTTTCCTTGTGACCTCTCATATGTTGAGTACATGCAGCAGTAATGGGACACACTGGATAAGCAAATGCAATCGTTGCACCATGAATGGCTCCAAAAGTGAATCATGAAGATGAAGATATACCATTATTAAAGGATGGGTTTGAATCTTATAATATATACATGTCAGTGTATAACGTAGCCTTGTCATGTCAACATTGTGACACATCACCATGCCACATTATAGTGTCTAATCCAAGTCAACTAATTAGGTGCATTTTGAGCAATGCTACATGCATAAAAAATTGACAACATTTTTTACAAAAATTGAGTATTTTTTTTTTTTTTACAAGAAAGAATTTCTACTCTACGTTAATCTAAATGTATATGTGTGTGAAGTTTCCTCTTGAAAACTTGACCCCCAGCACTTGCCCCCAACACCCCACAAGCATTTATACTTGTGGAGTGACTATCACGCCAAAGGTCCACGATGGTACAACAATTGAGTTAACAAGCTTGTATTGACTATTGATTATAGCTTGTATTGACTATTGATTATTATCTTCTTCTTTTTTCTCTATCACTAATAATGTACCACAAGAGCAGGTATCAATTTTTTTGTATTTTTAGACTTTCTCATGCATTCTATGCCACCTCAACAACATTGTTGACCAATATACTTGGATAGACATAATTATTTAAATAAAAAAAAATTTGATAGACATTGACCCTTTTTGGCTTCCCCTCCTTATTTTTCTCATTTATTCTAATTTGTGGCCTGTTTATTTATTTATTATTTATTTATGATGAAAGGGAATATTTAAATTAAATATGGTTTTCAAAATTCAAAGCCTAATGTTTATTTATTTCAGACATTGAATTTTGAATTAAATATGATTAGAAGTAAAATTGGCCGATGATCAAAATTCAGAGTCTACTTCTTCGAATCTCTACTTTAAATCAAGACATTAATTAATTTTTTATGTAGGTGAGAATTGAATCTCAAATCTCTTATTCAACTATAAGAAATTTTTCCAGTTAAAATATTAAAATAATTCTTAAAACTTTATTATTATTTTTTTTAGGGGGAAAACTTTATGATTTAATTTCACCATTTGAAAACTATGGGGGCGTTTGGTACATGTGTTTGAAAACATGTGTTTTGTTATTTGAAAACATGTGTAGAAATACGTATGGGCGAAAAAACGTATAAAAATGCATGTAATGTTGTTTAAAAACTGAAAATGTGTGTTTGAGTGGGTATACCAAACACCTCCCAAATATTTTAAGGACTCGGCTTCTATCCAGTGGCCAGTGCCACTGGACACGTTGGATACACGACATGTGTCCAGTCGACTGGACACGTGTCATGTATCCAACGTGTCTAGTGGCACTAGCCACTGGATAGAAACCCCACCCATATTTTAATTCGAAACCACCAATTTTATGTTTAAAATATAAATAAATAAATAAAATGAAACTACCCCTAACATATAGGGTCTATAATGTAATTTGCAATTACCCATTAGCCCAATAAAAAAATAAAAATCTTTTCACTAAAAGTGGCTAGACTAGACGAGGTCTGAGGGCCCATAGAGACCTGACAGGCCAGGTTTAGGGCTAAAAAAAAGACTCGTTTATTAAACGGGCCAGGTCTAGGTAACAGAGAAAGACCCGCAGGTTAGGTCCGGGTATAAAATACCCGGCCTGAACCCAACCCGTTGTCATTCCTAAACACCCCACAAGCATTTATATTTGTGGAGTAACCACCGCACCAAAGGTGTGCAGTGATACAACAATTGAGTTAACAAGCTTGTATTGATTATTATTTATTTTTTTCCCTATCACTAATAATGTACCACAAGAGCAAGTATCAAATTTTTTGTATTACTAGATTTTCTCGTGCATTCTATGCCACCTCAACAACATTGTTGACCAATATACTTGGATAGACATGATTATTTAAATAAATAAAATTGATAGACATTGACCCTTTTTGGCTTCCCCTCCTTATTTTTCTCATTTATTCTAATTTGTAGCCTTGTTTATTTATTTATTTATTTATGATGAAAGGGAATATTTAAATTAAATATGGTTTTCAAAATTCAAAGCCTAATGTTTATTTATTTCAAACTTTGAATTTTGAATTATATATGATTAGAAGTAAAATTGGCCGATGATCAAAATTCAGAGTCTATTTCTCCGAATCTCTGCTTTAGATCAAGACACTAATTAATTTTTGGTGTAGGCGGGAATTGAATCTCAAATCCCTTATTTAACTATAATGGCCTGTTTGGATGTTTAAAAATGGAGGGAGGAGTAGAGTAAAGGGAGGGAGAGTAATTCAATTACCTTGTTTAGAAGTTTTTTAAGGAATGAGGGAAAGGGGTTTGGAGGGATATGGAGGGGTTTCAACTACCTCTAACCCCTCATTTTTAATTCCCCCAAATTAGAAAGATTTGGAGAGAGGGTAAAGTAGATAAATTATTGACCAAATGAATTCCCCAATTTACCCTTTCTAAATTAACAAAATTACATACCAAAAAATTAACATAGAGAGTGATGTTAGATGGACAAGGCATACAAAGTTTTCTTTTTTCTTTTTTCTTGGCATCCAAACAGCGAAAGAACAGATAAAATAATAATAATAATCAACACACTGATACCAAAAACTTCCAACAAGGAAAGAAAAAAAAATATAATCAACACAAAACCAACAAAAAAAAAGGGAGAGAGAGAGAGTGTGAGAGTCGACGCTTTTTTCTTTGTTTTCCAAAACAAAATAAATAGCACACATCTCAAGCACCACCACCAGGCTCAAAAAACCCACATAGATAGTTATATTTATATATTTATATTTACAAAGAAGAGTGAGGAAATCAATCTTTCAAGTAACGACTACTTTTGCTGTTGTAATGTGGTAGAAGAGGAAGAAGAAGGGCTGTGGTTTTCTTTTTTTGTTGTTGTTGAAAATGGATTACAACAATGACAAGTAAATCTCTCTCTCTCTCTCTCTCTCTCTCTCTCTCTCTCTCTCATTAGGTATTGGGTTTGCATGTTTATTGTTTTTCGTGAAATGTGTTTCTGGGTTTGTTCTGAAAAATGAAAATGTACAATCTTATCTGGGTTTATTATCTTCCCCCAAATTTTTATTTTATTTTATTTTGTTGGGAAAATGCATTTTGCTTGACTTTCTTTGATTTTTTAGTCAAAATATTTGTTTTTTTTTTTATAAAAATAATAACTGTTGGGTTTGTCTTTGAGGGTATAATGAGAATGAGGATGAGATGTGAGCTTTGATTTAATTGGTGGGTCATTATTTTTTTCCTTTTTTTTTCTTTTTTCTTTTGCTTTTTCTTTACTTATTTGTTGCAAGTCCATTTTTAAATATGGGTAAATTTGTCTATTTAAATCATTTCATCTCTTTTCCATCCTAATTTTTAAAACATCCAAACAAGAAGAATGGCTAATTACTTCCTTCTTTCTTACTAATTTCAAAAACATCCAAACAATGTAGAGGACGGCAATTCCCCTTTACTCTACTCTCCACGACTCCCCTCCCCTCTACTTCCCTTTACTCTCTCTCTCTCTCTCTCTCTCTCTCTCTCTCTCTCTCTCTCTCTCTCTCTAAACTTCCAAACGGGGCATAAGAGACTTTACTAGTTGAGAATATTAAAATAATTCCTAAACTTTATGATTTAATTTCACCATTTGAAAACTATATAGCTTAATTTGAAACTGCCCATTTTATGTTTAAAATAAAAAAATGAAACTACCCTAAAATATAAGAGCATTCGCACCAGCTCGGTTATAATCTTCTAAAATAGATGTACAGTACAAAATTTACACATTTTGAGCAAAAAAAACCCACATCAATGGGTGTAAAAATATGTAAATCCATGTATATATTTCCACGAGCTACAGTACTCGTATAAATATACACGGGTACTGTAGCTCGTGTCTACATTAAAATAATATTACCATTATCAACTACCCAGCGCGCCAGAATAACCACCAACCACCAAACCCAGCGCCACCACCAACCACCGCACAGAAAATTAGACCAAAATCAACAGAAAATAAAACCAAAAATAACAGAAAATTAAACCAAAACTCACCGGTAAACCCAACCCAAAAACAGTGCTGCCGCCGCCCGATTCGCCAAATCTTCCATTGCTGTCATTGATTAGGGGTGGGAGGCAAAGGATCGGTGGTGGAGGAAGAGAGGGAGGGGCGAAGGAAAGAGGGATGGAGAGCTGGATCGCCAGAGTGAGGCCGAATCGGTGGAGGACATCAGCAGCGAGCTGGATCAACAGAGAGCTGGATCGCCAGAGGGAGGCTGAATCGGTGGAGGACATCGGCGGCGAGTGGATCAACGGAGAGCTGGATCACTAGAGGGAGGCCGAATCGGTGGAGGACATCGGCGGCGAGTGGCTCGACGGAGAGCTGGATCAGTTTCAGCGAATGGGTTTTGTGATTTGGAAGAGGAAGGCAGGGAGATGAGTGTAGAGAGAGAGAGAGAGAGAGAGAGAGAGAGAGAGAGAGAGAGAAAGAAATCAGAAATGGGTTTTGTGATTTGGAAGAGGAAAGCAGAGAGATGAGTGTAGAGAGAGAGAGAGAGAAAGAAATCAGAAATGGGTTTTGTGATTTGGAAGAGGAAGGCAGAGAGATGAGTGTAGAGAGAGAGAGAGAGAGAGAAATCAGAAAATGAGTGGAAACTGAGAGGGCATGTACTTAAGAAGGGGTAGGTAGAAATAAATAATAAAAAAATAGAGTATAATTAATATTTTATTAAAATATCTTGTAAAATAAATGAATTGATGTGGATGTTTTATAAAAGTGAATATGTAAAATATAAAAAGTAAGTTTTTAGTATAAAAATAGATGTATAAAATAGACAAGCTGATGTGAATGCTCTAAGGTTTATAATGTAATTTGCAATTACCCATTGGCCCAATAAAATAATATAATAATCTTTTCACTATGGTAGGTCGCTCCTTCGCCATGAAAAATCCTGTTCTTATCGAGAAACTGGCAGTTGTAAAACAGATTCACCAATACAACCGAACTGAAGAGAGAGTTGATAATGGAGGCAGAAGCAGAACGAAGCTCAACTTCCAGCGAAGACATCAGCGTCTCCTCCTACGATTCGAGCCTCGTGAAAAACCCCAATTCCGAAGAAGAACAAAGAGAAGAAGAGGAACAGAGTGACTGTAATGATTACGAAGATGTTCATCAAGCTAAGCGTCGCAAATATGTGGCAGTGTTCAGAGACAGCGACGATGAAGATCGAATCAGCGATTTATCGAACTCGATCATCCTCAGCATCCTTGCGTTCTTGCCCACAAAAGACGCTATCAAAACCGGCGTTCTGTCGAAAAGATGGGTTCAGCTTTGGACCTCTGTTCCTTCTCTTAGTTTCAGCGACGCTGGTTATTTCAACAACACTAAAGTTTTCGCCTCTAATGTGGACAGTGCTTTGCTCCTACACAGTGCTCCGAAGCTCTCGAATTTCTTGCTCGAATTCTGGTACAATTCACAGCTTAAGAATCGAGTCGATGACTGGGTTCGTTTCGCCACAGCTGCGAAGGTAGATCAACTAAGTCTTAAATTGTCATCAAATCATTATAAGAATTCTGAGGCATATGTATTGCCTCAGGATCTTTATGCCAATGAATTTGTCTCTGAATTCGAATTTTGTTTCTGCAAAATTTTCCCAACTGGGGTTGTGAATTGGACTTCACTCAAGCGATTGTGCATTGGGTACACGGCTTTGCCCGAAGAGGCGATAACGAAAGTGCTGATGGGTAGTCCTAAACTTGAATACTTGGAATTGTGTAATTGTTGTCAGGTTAAACGGTTGGGCATAGTTTCTGATAGTCTGAGAAAATTGGTAATAAAAGACCACTTGCGGCATTCGTATTTCCCTGCAGTGGAACTGGAAATTGTGGCTCCGAAGATTGAGTCATTGGAAATTCTGGGGAACTTCGATAGAAATAAGTGTCGGATCAAAGACGTGTCAGCATTGGTTGAGGCTAAGCTCGATTTCCACATGTCTATGGGTTGTAGATGTAAAAAGGAAGATGCTTGTAAGGAGTATCAAGACATTGTGAGGGGACTTCTTGAGAGTGTACATCATGTCAAAGAGCTCACTGTTGGCCCATGGTGTCTCATGGTTGGTTTTTCTTGATAGCTCTTTCTGTTGTTTATTTATTTATTTCCTTTCGATCGTTCGTCTTATGCAAAAATACATGTTTAAAATTGATTGCTAATGTTGATATCAATTTGCAGAGGCATGAATGTATCAAGATTATAGCTTTTTATTGTTGGTAGTCTCATTTTTTGGCTAGTCCCTGCATATATAATAATGCATGGCATATAGTGTTCTTTTTCACTTACTATACACATCTGAACATGATATCTTGTCTCTTTGAGCCTGATTTGATTGATTTAGGGTCTGTTTATTTTTAACTTAATGACATAGAACAACCATTTTGACATAGTAACAAACAGATGCAATAACAAAATTGAAGATCAGAAAATAAAAGGATAGATGGCCAAAGAGTACAACGCCTATGCTTTGATGATTTGGGTGTTTTGGACTGTTGTCGTTGGGATCTTGTGGCAGGAGTGGGTGGTTTGAAGGTTGGGTTTAAGGGTGAACTGCCAGGTGTGGTTGTTGTTACAGCGTTTGGAATTTTTTATTTGTTATGGCTTTGGTTGGGCTTGGTATAATCGTATAGAGCCTTCTTTAGTCTATACACTTTATGCTCATTTCCAAATTTCACATAACCAGGAGGTTGATCGATAAATACCAATTCCTTCAAATCTCCATGGAGGAATGCCGACTTCACGTCCAGCTGGTAGATAGGCCATGAATTCTGAGCTGCTAATGCAATCACCAATCTGATTGTGTCATGCCTTGCAACTGGAGCAAAAACTTCTTTATAATCAACACCAAATTCTTGCTTATAGCCCTTGGCCACCAAGCGTGCCTTATACTTGT